>JAGQAX010000020.1:20041101-21241101 GCA_019142605.1 Cephalopholis sonnerati
ACTTTTACACTGTGATCTGTAGCCTATAGTTGGGCTTTAGCTTCTAACTATCTTTGTCTTTTTAACCTGTTGTTGCTGCTGAGTCAGTTTGACATCCTGGATATATCCTTCAAACACAGACTGTAGACCCCTCTGTCTGCTTCTCTCTGGAATCACTGTTTCATTTTCCCAAAAATATGATAATATTTCTTCAGGGAGTGCAGTTAGTTACAGTGTGGGCTCCATGCTTACTCCGACAGCTTGACGGACCATCACAAAGAAGCGAGGCTTAACGGAAGGTCAATTCTCCCAGATTTCAGGTCAGATTCCTACTGGAACATGTCTGGTGGTGAAGATTTTGGTTTAGAAGCTTTCTATTGGTGATGTTTCACTGTGGAAAGTGTCGCTATACTCCGTTAAAATCATTCCCTGGCTGCGATGATGAAGCAGAGATGCAGAGAGTGCAGAAATGGAAGATTTTGAAATCCTTTTCAGGAGGAGTGCTGGATAGGCAAACTTTCTTTTTGGTGTGTGTGTTCCTTTGTGATAAGTCTGTGTCTTTGGTCTTTGTGGGTCCTTCAAGACAACACAGGTGGAAGTCTTCATGAGTTTTACTTTCTTCATCAACAACAGTTTGTTGAGTTTGAGTCACAGGACAGGGATTTGAGGAACTGTTTGATCATCACACTCAAGACTTCCTCTAGATCAGTTTGTGGTCGGATTGAGCTGATCAGATCAGGTTGATGGATTAGAGGAGCAGCTGCTGCAGAGGCCAGAGAAAGTAAACTTCCTTTTGCTGGTTAGACCCAGCACTGGACTGCGGGGTGCGTGGTTTCTATTAGAACGCAGCTGGTGTTATCTGAAGTAGGTTGGTAAAAATGACTGACAACACTAAGACTATATGACTTAACAGTTAAGTTTACTTTCCTGTACTTGGCGCTCTGCTGCAGCATAATAGGTCCTCTTTAATGTTGTTATAATTTCAGTAGTTGTTTGCAGTGTTATATTGAAGCCTTCTGGAAAAACGCCTGATGTAATATTTTATAAATTGTGAAGTTCCAGTGTGTAAATTAGCCCTTTTTACAACTCATAAATCATCCAGACCGTTGTACTGGCTGGTTTTAGCTTGATGTCTCCATCAGCCAATAAGTGACAGGTAATGCAGAAAAGATATGCCAAAATGTTTTCAACAAAACAGTCTACATTGTATTAATTTGTCCACCAGTGAGCACTAACAGGTTTGTTATCAACAGAAAAATGCCTCAGTTACCATGAATGATGGTCACGGTTCTTTAAAAAAACAAATTAAAGGGGTCCTTATCCCTTCAAGTAGTGAATTCAATTACTGAGTGCATTCAGTAATGTCAATGTCATAGTCTTGATTTATTTACCTCCATCTATTTTGAGATCTTTTTTGCATTCCAGCCAGCAGTAAACACATCCTAAAAAGTCAGAATTTTAATTTGACAACACTTGAAGACACACTGAGTTGTACAGGAATGTCAAAAAAACGAAAGAAAAAAGGCACTCCTGCTACACTGTAAAATATTTACAGTAGGAAAAATGTGCAGGCCACCAGCTAGACTACAAAAGTCACTACCACAGGCGTTTCAGAGATTCCAGCCCCAACACAGACCTAATGAAAATACTACAGTCTCTTTCTAACTCCAGCACATGTAGATTCTTGTCCTCCTGGCAAATATAAAAAATTCAACTTGCCATAAATCCACAAGGTGATGATAATACTTTCCTGCCCATGCTCTGACTCCCTCTCTTCCTCTGTAGGCGATAGACGCTGACCTCAGCTCCAACCTCACATATCGAATCAGAACTGAAGGCTCGGACGAGGAGATCGTTCGGCTGTTCCACATCGACCCGGTGACTGGAGAGTTGTCAGTTCTTAAAGTTCTGGACTACGAGGCCCTGACTGACTCAGAAGCTACATACACATTCACAGTGGAGGCCATGGACACGGAGGGAACCATGCCCCCTGGACTCGCCTCCGTTACTGTTAGAATTATGGTGAGTGTGTGGGTGTGTGTTTATTCTGACATTCAGGGGCCTCACCAGTGGATTTTTTTGCATACATTAGCACATTTACTACATTTGCTCAAAAGCTATGGAACATTCATGTCATGTCTGGAGCTCTGACATCCAGAACTTTAGAGTTATATTTAATATCAGTAAGCAATATAGATACCAATCTCCGTGCTGTTCAAACTTTATGTCTGTTTCAATTTGACAACTCTGGAGCAAGTTTTAAAATCCATTAAACCACATAGGGACACCAGTTTTGCTTAATTTTTCTTTTGACACCAGTCCGACACCAGTAAACTCGAAACTAACCACTCAATTTTTAGGGGGAAAAAAACACAAAATGGCGTGAAATACAACAGGCCTTTGACTCAGTGTGATTCAGCACCACATTTCAAACTTGTGTTAAACGTTTAATGTTTGTGATGTAAGTGTCTTGCCTTTGTTTTCTGTTTGCTTTGCTACCAGACAGCTAACATGTGAAACCTCTGGTCTCCACTGGTTAGCTAACATTAGCCTTTGCTGCTCTGCACTGCCAACCACCTGGGTTGGGTGGGAGCTAGCTGGCGGCGTTGCTCATTTGCAGTTACCACTGGTGACGCCCCCAGTGGTGGGATAGCATTGCTGTTGAAACAGGCAGCCACCCTGTGGTAGCCCTGGTGAGTAAGCAGCTTCATATGAAGACGCAAAACCCCTTTAGCATTGTTTAGTATGTTAGCACTAAGGGTGCTAACTGAGCTAACAGTGATAACATACAAAGGTGTGGTTGTGTCTCAAAACTGAGCTAACTCGCTAAATTAGCGATTTCACATTCATCATTTTACATAGTATCAGTGTTACCGCAAGCAGATTCACGTAACATTGTGCACACTTAAAACAAACTATTGTTGTAAGTTTACAAGTATTTTAAAGCCTGGTTTCTCCAGAGGTTTTCATCTATCATATTAGGTTTAATTATTTACAGTCAAACACAGGAAACTTAGATGCTTAGATGCTACAAGAGATTGAAGGGGAGAAAAAATGAATAAAGAGTGAGCTATTAGATGGTATTATTAGATCAAGTCAGCTAAAGTCTGACACTTTAAGGTTTAATGTAATCTGTCCACTTGGTCCAAATCTGGAAAAAAATTCCTGTTCAGACCGTGAGGGAAAATGACAACCTTTCCATAATATATATTTCATATATAATTTCTGTCCATTCATCAGTGGGGAGGGGCTCTTATTTTAGCCACTACCTTGTGACAGCTTTTTCTTGCTGCCAAAAGTACTGTACCAGTTTCTTATATTCGACCCTTCAAATCAGATGTCACCATACAGTGTTAAAAGGAATATAAACTCAAAGTACATTATTATTGTCCTCATTTTCAATCTTTCTGCTGTTTTCTTGCACCATGTATTCAGGGTTGGAATCGCC
The DNA here is from genome assembly GCA_019142605.1 of Cephalopholis sonnerati. NCBI lineage: Eukaryota > Metazoa > Chordata > Actinopteri > Perciformes > Serranidae > Cephalopholis > Cephalopholis sonnerati. The sequence goes on from JAGQAX010000020.1 coordinate 20,044,529, forward strand.
AGAGGACCCACAATACGATATCTTTTACGATACTTAGGTCACAATATGGTATTATTGCAATATGAGTATTGCATTACAAAATATTGCGATATATTGCAAATTATTACCTTTTCTCCAACTGCAAATTATTTCCCCAAAGGAAGACTTTTAGTCAACATCAGTTTTAACTCATAAGATAAAGTTTTCAGTTTGTACATCTGACTTTAATCATTTTTATTGCAGCTAAATGTTATTCAAACCAGAGGTACTGACCAACACCGTCATAAAACCTGTCAGAAATGCTGCATACACCTGACAAACTGAACTGCTGGCAGATTTAACACCCTCTGCGAGACGTTTACATGCAGGTATCCTGCTAACTGAATGGCAACACCCATGTTAGAAGCGATGTCTGTTACAACCACAATCCCCCATTCTTGTGCTGCATCTTGCAGGAGGTCTGCAGTGTTTGCTCCAGTGGGACTTTCAGGTGCTCTAGTTTGGAGAACGTGAGACAGCAGTCTCCAGTCCACTGTGAAATAATGTGCCGTTATAGTCACATATGAATCCACTGACCTTGAAGTCCAGGCGTCACAAGTTAATGCCACCCTTCCTGCTGTACTCAAAGATTCCTCAGCTTTATGCTTCACTTCTCTGTAGAGCTTGGGTACGGCTGTGTCGGTGATAAAATGTTGGGTTGGAGTCACATACCGACCGAGTTTTTAGCATGTAACAAAAGCCTTTGTTTTCAACAACGCTGTATGGACACAGATCTTTGCATATGAAGTACGTGATGGACTGTGTTGTTTTTTAGCTCTAGCTTTTTTAGCTTTAGTAGTTTTGTCGAGCTAATGGTGTCCAGTGTTGGTTGCTTTTTTGCAGAGCAGGTTTAGCGTGGTGAAGTGTCAGGTGAGCAATCATGTTCGTAATATTCCAGAGTATTCTCATATGACACTGCTTGCAAATCGCATGTGTCATATCCACGTCTTTCTTTCCTTCTGTGTTAAAAAAAATCCAAAATAAGTCCAGACTTTGATTTAAACGCTGATGGCATATTCCTGATTTCTTTCTCCGCTGCCTCCATGCTTGTTCAAATGAACTTCCTGCCAAATGTTGCTGACTGAGACCTCTGCTGACCTCACCAGGAACAAAATATCAGCACCATCTAGGGGACTGAAAAAGCAATTGATTTTATTAGACTAGTACCAAAAGTTGTGTTAAAATGTGTATTTGCCAAAATAAGCAATGTATATAATAAAAGATGGATACTCTGCGTCTTTGTATCGATACAACATCGCAACGCAAAATATCGCAACTTATTCTGTATCGATTTCTCCTCCACCCCTACTATTTACACCTGTAATTAAAAAACAAAACAAAAAAAAAGACCCACACGTTTTCCATGCTGTGACCACCACTTTTTTCCTCTCACTGATAAATGGATGTTTTTCCAAATCCAAGGACAAAACAAATCAACTCATACATTAACATTAGCCGTAGATTATGGGTTCAAGGGTTGTGTTACCTGGATTAGGTGTTGCTCCTGTAAACAGCTGTTGCTTTTTCGCCCTTGTGGAGGCCAGGTGTTCCCAAACCTATGAAAAGTGAATCTGTTGTAGTGACTAATTTCGGAGTTAATCATAGTGAAAGCAAAAAGCAAAATACTTATTACAAAATACGTATTCTAAAATGTGTGAAATTCCACATACCTACCGGAAAACAAAAGCAGCCTGGTATACTGTATGTTCACAATCGTAATGCCTTTCTGTGTGTGTGTTTATCTCTCTCCCCAGGACATGAATGACTTTTCTCCGGTATTCAGCCAGTCAGTGTACCGAGGCCTGGTTGCCCCTAATGCTGTCAAGGGAACCATTGTAACCACGGTGATGGCCAATGACTCTGACCCTGCGGTGAGCATTTCCAGCTGCTGCTGTTCAATCAAACTGTTTTTCACAGTCTGTTCCTCAAATTATGTATGGGAATGATGCAAGATAATGACGCTTGTCTCCAGCGTGTGTGCGTGTGTTTTGAATGTGTTTGCACTTCTTTCTCCAGTGGAGCCGTTTTTTAACCCCAGTCTAGCACTTAGCAATACCTCAATTGGGCTTTTAACTCGAAACATCTTTGTAATATAGGCTGGTTTATTCTGCCTGCTGTAAAATGAAGGTTAGCTCACTTTAGAGTTCCATTGTGAGCCATTAGATAGTCTGGTGCAGTTAACTCCAGGTTTAAAAGGTTGTAAAATGCTCATAGCGGGGTCTAAGTGCAGTGTGAATATGGTTTGTGTGGATTTGCTGAGTCACACAGCCTTTTGTTTAGATGCAAATCTAAAATGCAGCGGCTGTGTGTGAAAAATAGCTCTCATCTGTGTGGGAAACAGGAAACAACCAACTGGTAAATTTGCAGTTTTACAATGTAGTAAATCACAGAGTCAATATTTATAAAAAAAAAAAAAAAAAAAAAAAAACACCAGAAAGACAGAGTACATTTACTTTGCATTACCGCTCAAGGAGTCCCACATATCAGTGTGAAATCTTCTACTCTGGCGATGTTACCCCATAAGCCTTTTTAAAAGCCCCATGTTCCTTTGACTAATGTGCTCGTTGTCTTCCTACATCAGCTGAATTGATTCAGACTTGAGGTCTAAGCATCAAGCTAGACTCTCCTGGGTCAGAAAGTAACATCATGCTGTCAAGGCTGTGTGCTATAAAGGCTCCCGGTGCTCAAACAAGGTACTAAATAGCACCTTAACAGCCTTGGATATATATATATTATATTCAGATGTCAATGTCACTTATACCCTTCAGACCCACAATTTACCTCTGAAGTACAAATCTTTATAAGAATTTGCCACAGTGAAGTTTTGCTGAATCACTACACTACGAGACGATTTTAATGAAAGCTCACATTGGAAGAGAGACACCTCTAACAGTACTGCTGGTGGCAGGAAAAGTATTCAAACAGGTACCCTTGCCTACAGATTCTGCATACATATACAGATATCTGTGTATAGAGATTTTAGATACAGTATATACACTGCTTAAAAAATCATGGGAACATTTAATGGTCACAGTAAAACATCAAATCAGTTAAACTTCAGGGATATCAATCTGTCCATTTAGAAAGCACAAGTGATTGTGAATCAGTTTCACCTGCTTTGGTGTAAATAAAAGCGACAACAGGTGCAATGGAGAGGCAAAAGCAAGACAACCCCCCAAAAGGGAATGGTTTTACATGTGGTGTCCACAGACAGTTGCTCTCTCCTTATCCTTCCTGACTGATTCCTCTCTAGTTTTGTCTTCTGCTAGTGTCCTTGTCACTACTGGCAGCATGAGGCGGTACCTGCAGCCCAATCAGGTTGCACAGGTAGTCCAGCTCCTTCAGGATGGCACATCCATAGGTTCGCTGTGTCTCCCAGTACAGTCACAAGAACATGAAGGAGGCCAGCTGTTACATGAGGAGAGCTGGACAGTGCTGTATAAGGGCATCAACCCAACAGCAGTGCCAGTATCTGCTCCTTTGTGTGCGTAGGAACAGGAGGAGCACTGCCAGAGCCCTACAACATGACCTCCAGCAGGCTACTGGTGTGCATGTTTCTGACCAAATGTCAGAAACAGACTATATGAGGGTGGCATGAGGGCCTGATGTCCTCTAGTTGGACGTGTGGTCACAGCCCAGCATCATGCAGCTCGATTGACATTCACCAGAGACCACCAGAATTGGCAGGTCCACCACTGGCGCCCTGTTCCCTTCACAGATGAGAGCAGGTTCACACTGAGCACACGGTGAACGTTATGCTTCCTGTAATAGCTTCCAGCATGACTGGTTTGTCGGTGGGCCAGTGTCGGTCTGGGGAGGCATATCCTTGGAGGGTTGCACAGACTGACTGCTGTTAGGTACCAGGATGAAATCCTCAGAGCGACTGTCAGACCTTATGCTGGTGCAGTGGGCCCTGGGTTCCTCCTGGTGCAGGACAATGCCCCGCCTCATGTGGCCAGAGTGTGTCAGCAGTTCCTAGATGACGGGGGCATTGATGCCATTGACTGGCCCTCTCGTTCCCCTGACCTAAATGCAATTGAGCACCTATGGAACATTATGTATCAGTGCTTCTGACACCGCCAAGTACCACCACAGACTGTCCACGAGCTCACTGATGCCCTGATCCAAGTCTGGGAGGAGATCCCCCAGGACACCATCCACCAACTCATCAGGAGCATGCCCAGATGCTGTCGGCACATGGGAGCCATACACACTACTGAGACACATTACAAGTTGCTGTGATAAAAGTCAGATCAGCCTGTGATTTCAGTGTTTTACTATGATTTTCAAAGTGATTCTGAATCCAGCCCTCAGTGGGTTGATGGTTTTGGGTTTCACTGACTGTTGTTACATCAATTTGTTCTCGACAAATTACACAACGTACATGAGTAAAGATTTTCAACTTGAAAAATTTGTTCATCAAGATCTGATGTGTGATTTAAGTGTTCCCATAAATTTTGATGCGCAGAGAAGTATCTTAATCACTGTTGAACATATCAGATTCATAGCCTTAGTCAAGATAAAGCAATCAAAGTCTTAATGACTAAGATAAATGAAGATATCCTCTTATCCTCTAAGAGATAAAAGGAAGAAGAAAATACAAAGATGGGATTTTAAGCAAACAGTGCAGTTTTAATGGCAGCAAGTGATCAGTTCAGGTTGTCCCAAAGACAATCAAATACACTGTCAAAATGTTAGATGATATGCCGCTCCAGCATACTATAAGCTGGTTATCTGTAATATTATATGGTATAGAATAATATAATTCTATGTATTTCCTGACATTTTGAGTCAAATTAGTTACACCAACTGGTGGTAGCTCATTATCAACACTTGAGAGGTCAGTTCATGATCATTAGAGTTCCTAAACTTAAACCTCATATATCCCAAGTGGCGATGTGTGTCTCAGCTGCTTCATATATACTTGGACTTGGACACACTCTCTGACATTTAGACCCAAACTAATTGCTTTGGATTTTAAATACTGAACAGTCATTACACAGTCATTACCACACTGTGCTTTTAATTTGATGCTACTTTGCAAGAAGTCTGTAAGAGTGGCTGTATTCCAGACAGCATGCGAGAGATATTTCATCCTAATGCCACATTCATCTAAATCTGTCATCTTAAGTGTACTTGTTCTCTTCACAGGGTACCCCAGCAGGTTTAGTGCGCTATAAAGTCAACCAGGAGGCTTATCCATACTCTGCAAGTATATTTGATGTAGAGGAGCAGACGGGGAATGTGGTAACCAGAGTCAACCTCAACGAGGAGCCCAACCTCAAGTTCAGTGTAAGTATGAACAGGTCATCAGTGATCCATAAAGTATAAAGTATACCCCATTGTTTGTCAATGGTTGCCAAACGGAGGGTCATGTGATGCATCTAAGGGCTTGTGAGAAGATTCCCAAGATGCTTACAAGATGGTTATTTTTGTAATTTTCTAATCTTTGATTTTTTAGCCATGCCATGGACGGCAACATCAGCCTTTTGACATTAAACAGTGAGAAAGGAAAATCAGAATCAGAGAGGGGATGGGGGGTCCAGGAGGGACAGCAGATTGCACTTAATCACCTTCTTTGTGGTACGAATGATCCCCTGTGGTCAGCTCTTGTGCTTGGCAGTGGCAGCAGCGTACCAGATGGTGATTGAGGATGGACTCCATAATGACAGTGTAGGAGTGCACCATGATTGTCTTTGGCAGGTTGAATTTCTTCAGCTGCCGCGAGAAGTATCTCCTCTGTTGTACTTTTTTGATGAGAGAGCTGATGTTCAGCTCCCACTTGAGGTCACTTGAGTTAGAAAAAAATTACTCTTTCATTGAACTGCTGACAACTCAGACATGAACTGCAAGAAGACACTGGTTTTATATTAAAGACTCACAGAAAAGGTTGGTAAGGAGGCTGAGTTACCTGAACCTGGAAACCTATTGTAGTTTTGTCATTTTTCTTTTTTGCACCAGGTATACGCCAGCATGTTATTTTATTTTTCACTCGTATTGTAAGTGTAATAAAACATGCACATCTGTGGCACGATGTGATTTTACCAAGTAGGATATGCTCCTGGATCAACAGCCCACATCATGCTCCTGGACCAACGTTGCAATCAACCAATCACAGTCCTCTGACATCATCAGTGTGCTGCTCCTGTGCTTCTTTCAAAATTCCTTTGTGCTTCTTCAGAGCTAAGCTAGTTCTCCAAATTGGAGTTAGTTCAATTAAACAAAATCATTAGTAACACTGAACAAAAACCTTAGCCTCTTTTACACAGGAATTGTGCAAATTTGCAGGAAAGCCCAATCCCTCTTCTTTCCGCATTGGCAGTATAAAAACAAAATCGGGGAGTGTGGCAAAATGCAGCCTGCCTACTTTTGTTTATACAGAATGTGCCTTTTTCAGGGCAATGGGGGACGTGAGCAAGTAACAAAACGTGTAGCTCAGCGTGTGACGTAAACAGTGACGTACTGAGGAAAGCAACAGCTGGTCAGTCCTTTGGCGATTCTCTCGTACATCGGCCCGTCCTTCACGGTTCCCGTCATCTGACGGTTAATGGCCTTCTCGTTAGCGAGGGCAAGGAGGGTGCGCCATTCTTTATCTCCCCAGTTGCTCATCTTCTGCTTTGCGTCTCCTTAGTGCTGCTAGATACTCATTCCTGCTATCAGCTGTTTCCTGGTTTGAAGTCCATGCCAGTGGGTCAAACATGCGGCGTCATCAACAGCCCCTCCCACAAGTCATCAACAGACCCTCCTGAGGCGGAAAGCTGCCTCGCTCTGTGTAGACCAAAACCGTTCCGCCAATATGACTACCCTACGAGGCGGAAAATTGGGCACCTCGGATCAACTCGCCAATCCGGCTCTGTGTGTCTAAACGCTTGCAGCTTGCCGGCAAAACGGCCCAACATTCGCGGAAAATCTGTCAGTGTAAAAGGGGCTCTTGTAAGTTGCTGCAGGGTTAGCAAGTTAGCTTGCTAACTAGGTAGGCTATGCTAATGAGTTAACTTGTCAATAGACTAGAATATTAGCGAGTTAGCTTGCTAAGTAGGGTCCTGATTACACAGAACGTGCTTCAGCAGCTAAAGGTAACTTTTTGTAATTGTTTTTAATGAGAATGAAGCTTTTTGCTCATGGTTTGAGTGTTGCAAAGCGCTTAGAGCGTGAAAACGCTTAGAGCGTTTTCACGCTCTAAGCGCCTGGTGTTTTTGCTGGAGTGCTCTGAACTCCTCGAGTTGAGTTAAAGCAGATAAACGCCCCATGTCATCCCTTTTTTTATCATCTCTAACAGCAGTACAAGGTTCCCCTAATGGAAAGATATTAACTTCCATCAAACAGTAATGTATTCAATGTAATAATTAAAGCCGTCCTTTAATGAGTCTACTGTATATTACAGTGTAAATACAGTATGCAACATCACTTAATTTAATTCCTAATCAATTGAATTGATCTATTCAAACTGTAAACACTGGCACTGGGGCTGTAGTCCAACAGAGAAAATCATTACTGGAGAGGATTTATCTGGTGCTTTCCTGTTTTGCTTTAGTTTTTGGGTTTTTGCATTTAGTGGGTGGAGGATTGGGTCGACATCACATGAGTTGAGTCATTAAAAATTAATTTGATCATCACTCTCAGACTTGCTTACTTGTAGCATTTGTGTACATAAAGGTGTCTTTGCACGGAGCACTCCTATAAATCCCCATCCACTGTTCAAAGTATACCGCAGTAGTTTATTAGTTTAAAAATTGCCTTTTCCCAGCTGCACTCCTCGATGGGGCTTTGGGCCATGCTAATTTCATCTTTTCATTGGGCTTTAATTAACACAACAAGGATTCAGCGTCCTCTGAAGATGTTACTCAGGGGACTAATTCTACCTCATTTGCTCCCAATAACTCAACAAAATGAATCGGTCCAACACTGTGTACAATTTTAGGATTATAACTGAGATAAACACTGTCTGAGGTATAATTTTTACAAGGACAGATACACAGTTAGACAATCTAATTGTTATGTAGCAAATGTCTACCTAATTTGCTTTCATCACATTGTAATTGCATCACAGCTTTAGGTATTGTCCAAAAACATTTTTGGAGCTGCTTGGCATGCATGAGCATGTGTGCAAGGCTAGAAACTGGTTTGTAACTAAAAGGCAACCCATTCGAAACACCATCAACGAAGGACCAGTGGCTAACAATAGTGGAACAGATCATTTTAATGGAGAAATTGACACACAAACTGAGACTGCAAGAAGCACAACTAGAAAGAAAATGGGAAAATTGACTCTATACAAGACTCAAAAAGACGACACTGGACTGGAATAATAATCAATAGATACACTTATCCTTAAGGCTTTAGAAATGTGTATTTACCCGAGCAAGTTTTGTTTCGTTACTCCTTTTATTTTTCAGTGATTTTAATTATTTTATTATGCTGTTGTATCTGACATGTCAATGTCACAAAAATTGTTTTAATGAAAATTGAAATGGAAAAAAGACAACCCATTCAAATCTTAAGTGCAGTTGAAAAAAGTCACTTTGCTATCGAGCGAGCCCCTTAAATGAACACTTAACTCTAAAAATTATCATTTGTTTATCAATTACTCACCCCATGCTTGTGAAGAAAAAGTCACATGCCTCCACAGTGAACGAAGAATCCAAAAACTATTTGGACTGGTATCCAAAGCTGGCTAGGGCCACTCAACACTTCTTTTGATCTGACACCTTTAAACAATTTATTGGATACCCTGAATGAAAACTGTCCCCAGATTATAAATACAATTATTCTCTTGGGTAAAGTATTTATATTTAAAGCTCAATCAAGAACAAATTTGAGTTGAAGTTTCCTGAAAAATACAGTGCAAAGTCAATTTATTATGGAAAAAGTCATAGCTCCAAATCATCTTAAAGTTGCACAACATAACATGAAATGGGAGAAAATTTGCTCTAATGAAGAGTGGAACTATGTAGAATTATAGTTATGCTCTACCTGTCATATAACTTTAGGTTATTTTGTACTAGTACTATCAACTTAAAGGAGAAGTCCAGTATTTTGCACTTTGAGCCCCATTCCTGGTTGTTTATGATGAAATAGAGTGGTGAAGACCAAAATCTTGACGATTGCTCCTTCTCTGAGAATTTGAGAGAATTTGGCTTTCCCCTGCCTGGCTTAACAATGCTGTCTATGGCCATGTGTAAATCTGTCCTAAAACCACCTTAAACGTTTGTTTTCAAAGCCATGAAACTCACCAAGTGGTCAGTGGTGTTCTTTCTTTTATTCAGCTTGTTCTGTATAAGTCTATTTTTTGTGCGACTAAATTATCATATCATCTTGTCATTTGTGCTGTGTGTATTATTATTTGCTTGTAGAATTTTTTTGATAAATTGAAGTAAATGGGTGCTGCTTTTAACTCCAGCAAAACTACATCAGATTCAGATTCCTTTTATTGTCATTTTTAAGATGAAACATAAAAACAAAATACTGTTTCATGTCTAAAAACGGCCAATTAGAAGTTCACAGCGCAATAAAATTACTCAGTTAATAAATAGATAAATAAATAAATCTAAAACAGAAGCTACTAAAAAGACCAGGTAAGTTCATGTGCACTACAGTTCAACAGTCTGATCGCTAAAGAATAATGTTCGAAGGAACAAAACATGCGTTTACAAACTCCCACACCACAACTTGTACAGTATATTCCAAGCCTCATTTATCCAGTCGTATGCTCAGTCCTTCCCAAACACATGCAAATTCCCAAAACCTTACTACTTAAAATACTTAAGCATAAACAGTCTCATGCATGGACAAACTGCGCACCTGGGCAAGTGCATGTGTTTGAACTCAATTCATTTATTATGTTACAGTGCCCCCTACAAGCTTGTTCACTGGCCAGAAAACTACAACCTTGGGTGAGTGACAGCAGAACTCCTGGCCAATGAACAAGCTGGGAGGCGGGATTTTAATGAGAAGTCGAGCATGCATTTGCCCAGGCGCACTGCTTGTATGTGAAAGTGTTTTAATTAGTAAGATTTTAGCAAAAATTAATGTGCTTGGGAAGTACTGAGGGTAAAATTAGACTTGGATTATACGACAGCAGTTGTTAGACTTCATAAACAGTTGTTAAATGTGGCCCCCATTAACTTCAATTCATCAAGAATTTTCTTATTGTTGGATTCTTAGCTCACAATAGAGGCATGTGAGAAAAAGAAAGTTTTCTTCACACAATTAACGTAACACGGGGTGAGTATTGGATTTACTAATGGTCATTTTGCAGGTGAAGTATTCCTTTAAGTTCCACATGTTCCAACAAACAATGTAAGTTTCCAGCAGTTAAACAGTAATCAATGCATTTAATGGAGTCTGAGTTAGTGTATGAATATAATGAAGGGCAAAGCAGTATCTGTAACAATTTCCTGGCTAAATAAGATGGAGGAAAGACAATTTTTCGGTGTCTTGATATTTAGGTTTTGCCCTCATTAGGAATCCTTTGGGTCTGGTTAACAGTGGTTACCCCCCAATTAAACGAGGAAGAAAGGCAAAGCAGGAAAAAATAAGCACACCAGTGGGATACACACTCATCCTGTTCTCCAATTCCCATGCAAATAATGTGCTTTTAGGATGCGGGCAACAAAAACGTAGACATTCATTTTGGTTTATTATCAGCCTGTCATGCATTAGCTGCCTCAATTTATTTGGCTGTCTCTGCCGTCAGCAGACTGTAAAACGCTGTGAATTGATATCTCGACAATGTTAGCGGGCGTAAACTGAGAGCAGTGGCAGCGGTAGGCAGCCATGTTGCAAACAAGCACGTGAATATTTACCGAGTGTTGTGACTCTGTCTTTACCTGGCCTGTGTGCGTGTTTGGTTTACAGCTGGTGGTGGTGGCCTATGATGATGGCGAGCCAGTAAAGATGAATACAACTCTTGTCGAGATCACAGTCCTGCAGCCCTCTGTCATTCCCGTGTTCACTCAGGAAGAATACAGGTACGCACAGCCACACACCCTCACGCACACACACACACACACACACATGCACGGTACATGCTATTTTTCTGAAGTTATAATCCTCAGAATTTCAGTTCTGGTTGATGTGGCAACACCTGCTGTAACTGGTGATAACATTAAGAACATCATAGTAGTACAAGTACCAGAGGCCTGTTCGAAATGACACATTTATGGATCCCTGGGGGAAAGAAAATGCAGTTTGTGCAGCTACTCTGTCAGAAATACAACAGAAGAATATGAGCAACTTGTAAATCTAAAAATGTGATGTCTTCTTCACACATTGCTTTCACAATAATTTCACCACCACAAATGTGTTAACTCTTAAAAATACCCATGACTGACAGCTCTGCTCTTTTTGATTACATCTTTACATGAAGTATACTAATGCAAACAAGCTGTATGCAATGTGCACGTGTGCTGGCTGTACTGTCTTCTGAATTTTGTCCAGTATGTGCCAGTGCCGTTTTCTGTGAATCTCTTGTGTGTGTGCGTGCCATTTGAATCCAATGAAAAATACATTTAATATCTATAGAAGATTTAAATGTCTGCCATGAGTGGTATATGATGAAACCTTAATAATTATGACTTTAAGGCAGGTTTGTTGCCCAACATGCGAGTGACAGAGATGCTCATTGTTCACATAATTAATATCTAATTGCTAAATTCACGTTATCTTGATTACAACATGCATTAGAGCAGTGGTTCCCACCTGGTCCAGCCACGTTGTCCAGATTTCTCCTTAGTCATTAGTTCAAGGTTCACACAGTTTAATATATTCTGTGTCATACTTGCATTTGGCCACGTTGTCAAGCTAGTTTGCTGTCTCTGTCAAGTTGCTGTAAATTGTAAACTGCACTTCAACAACACAGCTCTGTGCTGGAAATTCACCCAACTCAAAAATAAAGTGTTTTTTAAAATACGTTACACATTGATAGTCAGTTGCGGTCCATTCAGAATGGACCGGCAACCCACTTTTGGACCCCGACCCACCAGTTGGGAACCACTGCTTTAGAACATGATTGATCTCGTTCAGATGTACAACATCTGCTTGTATATTTGTTATTCCTGGACCCACTTAGTGTCAAAATATCTTGAAAATATCAATATTCAGTACCATTTTTGATAAACTGGCATTCATGGCATTAAATTTAAACTTTAATTGTTTTTTTAATTTTTAATTTCAATTTTAATTAAATTTTTATATTTTTTTAATTTACATTTTTTAGTTTAAAATTAAAATTTTTATTTTTAATTTGTATTTTATTTTCTATTTTAATTTGTTATTTTTATTTTTAAATTTAAAATTCTACTTTTTAGTTAAAATTTTCAATTTTTAATTTTTAAATCTTTTATTGAAAGATAAATATAACAAGATAAGATAAAATATGACAACAATGATTTTTCTTTTCTTGTTTAGTAGCAGAGAACAGCAGAATCACTGTAGTCAAAACATATGAACAATAAGACAGGGCAAGAAAGCACAGCTGACCCAGGTGTATCAGTACTGCTGAAAATGAGTATTTAAATGGTTTCAAATATTCACATCGATGAATTTATGTTTTTGACAACACCACACCCTTGTAAACATTTACGTGTAGCCAACTGCACAGTGAAGGATGAGATCTTGCCATGAAGCTTACATTCAGCTATATTCTGCATTTAACCTACTGTGGTGCATTATGATGACAGAAGAGCATCATAGATTTTAAGTGTTTTCTCTTAGAAACTAAACAGATACTTGCCTTGTTGTTGGTCTTTTTGTTTATGAAACCTTCTAAAGGCAAAGGTTCTGACATAGTTTTTTTGACAAGAAAAAGAGGAGCTGTAAATTATTAATAAAACACCAATAAAACTCTGGGCTGATATCACACCCTCAGTCACAGTTTATAGTCGCTGTCTAAATGTGGGAATGCAGCCATTCAGTTGTTGCAAGAGTTTAGTTGCTGCAATCCTATGGAGAGAGGGACATCCATCTCAATTTCAAACACCCAGCCAGAAAGAAAAAAAAAGCATCTAAAATTTTGGATGGTACCCAGTTGCTTCTCCGACTAAGACAGAGGATTTGTTTTTCATCTGGCAAATTAATAAAAGGCATTAATATTGGCATAATTAAAATATGGATAGGAAGATTTAATATGCAAAGAACAGAATCTATTATGATTAACTTTTCCAGATGGATTAAAGCACAGAGCGCTTAATATGGTTCTGCCACGTTTAAAGAAACACCACCGTGAAAGCTCACATTACGGGGCAGTGGATAATATTTCTGATAGCTGTTTTCTCGGACTTCTGATGCTCTACACACACACACAAACACATACTGCATGAAACAGGAGGTGCTGAGTCTGAACAGCACGATGTTTACTCGCCTAATTCAGTTTTGATTACAGCTCAAAAGTATGTGCTTCAGTGTAACGAGATTTCAGAAAAAGAATAAAAATAAAATGTATGAACTTTGGCAAGTTAATTATCAAACTCCAAATCCCAGAATTCCATGTAAAACAAACGTGCAGCAGTATCAACTTGGAGGGGCAGCAGCATACTTTTCACAGTCTGCCGGAAATTCATTGAAAGAAACAGACACTCATTCGGCCACACTGGGTGGTCACTTCCTCTGAGCTCAGTACTTGAAACTCATTTTTTTAAATGGCTGACATTCCCCTGTAAAGGCATCACATAGGGGCATTCATACACCTTATCCTATTCCTACCTCAGATTGCATTTCATTGCTCTCCTCGGGATTCTCTGAACTATATACATTTCTGTAATCTCCTTCTCCTCCTCTCTGGTGGTCATCTCTTTAAGCTTAGTCTTTCTTCAGGTGGCTCCCTCTTCTCTCTTGTCTTGTCTCATACTTTATTCTGTCTCTTTCCTAGAGAAACACCACACCACTTAAAGGTTGGCGTTTTATAGCATTGGCCGGTAAAAGGAGCAGCACACTGTACCTTTTACAAATCAAGCAACTCATTTCACCGTCGTAAAGTTCAAGCCACAGTTAAGCCCTGTTTCCACCAAACACTTTCAGTATGGTACCTTTGGAACCAAAAGTAACCCTTCAGACATGGTACTTAGATCCTAGAGTTTCCACCGCAAACAGTACTCTTAAATGTGGGCGGGGTTGTTGTCACTCATTGCTCCGTCCAGCACTCACTGTATTTCCTCCTTTATCAGTCTGCACCTCGTTTATCGTCCACAGAACGAGGCTGCACGCCGACATTTTCAGAACAAAATAAAACAGGCTGCAGTGAGAGCCTCTCTCCATGGGATATTTCAAAATAGTAGGTTTGTGCATTTAGTCCTTCTCAGGCAAGCTCAGGGGTTTAGTGTTGCCGTAGCCCACAGGAACAACGCTCCACGACACTTTTTTTCTCAGAGTGAGGATCAGAATATATGCAGTTCACATAACCCGGTCAAAATTAATATATATAAACACTTGAAGATCCACTCATTACTAAAAGTGTATGTCATATAAAAACTAAAGTGATGGTCTAAGTTGTCACAGTGAAATTTAAGGTGTGCTGATGGCTTCATGTTGTCATAGGCCTGTGCTAAAAAAATTAGCATGTACAATCCCATATAGGGCCCATTTCTCAGCCCAACATGGGCCCCACATACAAATGTTGGCTGGGTTCTGATCAGTGGACGACCTGCTCTACCTCCTGCACCACAGCCGCCCTGGTCTGTCCATAACACACCATCAGCGGCTGGTGGGCTGACCAGTGCATGTCATTGACCTTCAGTTCCTGTGCTTGCTTTAGCGTGTTTGTATCTCACAAAAATGGCCAACCATGCCCCCGGCAGATGCCTGATGCTAACAGCTGTCATAAAGAAATCTACTATTGTTTTTTTTTTTATCCAAAACAAAGCAAAAAGAAGTCTTTGTTCATTCTCTAGCTGTTTAGATGTCTATCTGCTGACGCTGTAAAACAACAATAAATGTGAAGGATTTATATCATATTTTATAACACAAAACAAACACACATTTTCGTTCAGTCTGTGTTTTGAAAAGCCAATAAACCCAGCGTTCACACCCTACAAACTCAACCAACAATAATACAGTATACTTCCAAGTTATGGCAACTCTTCCAGTTGGTGCTGCTTTTATGAGGTCAGCAGGTCACCTCAGATTTTCTCCTCTGTGATTGGTCGGGTTGACAGAGGGTGTGGGTAAGGTCAGATGTGCAATCTGCCTATAATCTACAGCTATTATTGCCGTTTCTCGATCTTGATCTGTCAGTCTTTCTGTCTTATCTTTCATTAAATATACACAAAAATTTGTATGCACTCTTTTGCTCATCCCTCTCTGTTCTGTTGCTGCTATTTTCTATCTTGATGTGTTTTTTCCACATTACAGTAGCTTCTTATTTCCTGTCTTCCGACATTTTCCTCCTGCCATCCTGGTTTTTTATCAGCCGCTCTATACGTCTATTTGGAATGAAGTGGTTTCCTTCTATATACTTGCTTGTTATGTCGTCTGTCAGGCACAATATCGAGACATCAGACTGAGATGAAAATTGCAGGAGAGGATGTTTTTAAACATCATATTTTCCATATATTTCAACCTAACTGAATGACTGAAGGTTGGGCCCTGTTTCCGCCCAGAGCAAAGTGAGCTTTTTAAGGATAGTTTTGTCGTTCTTTGAGTCTCTTTTGCAGATTCTGTTTCCTTTCTTGTGTTTTAGTTCTTCCTGTTTCTCTCCTCTTGTCTGGCTTCATCACACCTCAAAGCGTTCCACAGTTTAATGTGCAGAGTGAGTGTTTAGGCGTTTTACTGTGATGCAGCTGCGTTTCACATGCTGACATGCCATATGTCACGCAAGAATCACCCAGCTTTGACTCTGATTTTCATAGAGGAAAAATATCTGTGTTTACATTTCAGTTGCTTTCAGCTCTCTTTATTCCAACACCTGAGCACCATAAGCTCTGAGCTAATGAGCTTGTTTGGGAGTAATTGCAACTTCAGTGCCAATACAGACATATTTTCCCACCATTACAGACAAAATTTCAAGATGTCAAGGTTTGTCTTTCACGCAGAGCACAGTAAAGCTCCTCTCTATTTTTAGGAAAAGGGTTAGAGGCAAGAGAGAGAGATGTCAGCCAGCCATATAATACTGCATTTATGAATATGTAACATTGCTTCTAGCCAAAAGAGTGTGTGTGTCTCTGTCTTTGTGAGTGTGCACTTCTTAAATTCTGGGGTGTATTTGTGTTTTTTTCTAATGTGTATTTGTTAATCAACACATTCTTATGTTTGTGCACTGTGGATGTCCCTTTCTGTGGGTATTTGTCTTTTGTATGTGTGTTTTGCATGTCTCTCTGGGCGCCTCATATTGTACATTTTTTGTGGCTGTGTTTTAGAGTGTGCGTATGAGATAGTGGTTTTTGTTCTTCTAATTCCATGTTGTGTTCGCACAGAGTACATTGCACCAGCTTTGAATTAATTATCCCAGCTTTATTGAATAAAAGCTAACCATTGTACCACTGTGGTTTTAGGAGCTTACTAATGCTGCTTAATGATTTCGTATGGTTTCAACAGAGTACTATAGCCATGGGCAAGGCTGAATTCAGTAATATTAATTCCTATCATGAAAAAGAGTGACGAAAACAAGGGATCTGTGAAAAGCAGCTTTTTTAGCGCAGTGTACATTTAGGGTTCATCACTACATGGCATTAAACAAATTTGAAATGTATTTCTTAATCCACAATTGGTGATCTGCACATTCTTAAACTTTGAAAAGCACTTTGTGTGTGATGTTAATTATAGAGGGCATGATATGTTAAAGCCAATTTAACAATTTGAGATTCTCTGACTTTTATGTCCCTCAGTGAAAATATCAAGAAAGACACTGTGCTGAACAGAAGTGCAAGCAGCTCCAATCTTACCTTTTTTTTTACAGATATTTCAGTCAGGACCACTATAGTCAAAGAAAACTTTATTTCCATTTGCAATCTGATATTTGGCTGTATGGCTTGTTCTGGGACCTCTCTGCCTTACCAGTATCCTATGTGAAAAGCTTTCGGTGAATGGAGCACACCTCCCTGCCCTTCCACATGCATACTCAAAAAGCCTGAGGCAGAGAGAGCAGACCTCCCTGCCCTTCCATGTGCCTACATGGAAAGCCTAAGGCTCCCTCATCTGTGTCTTTTGGGAGTCGTTAGCAAAAGACCTATTCTGTTGTTCAGGTATGAGGACGTTTTGATTTGAGAGGTCAGTGTTGGGGGTAACGTGTTACAGTAATAAATTACTTTTTAGCAGTAACAAAGTAAGATAACGTGCTACCAACAGGATTTCAGGTAATATTATTACATTTACAATGGTAAGTGGACCTGCACTTGTATAGCGCCTTTCTAGACATCCGACCACTCAAAGCACTTTTACACTACGAGTCACATTCACCCATTCACACCCACATACACACACTGGTGGCCGAGGCTACCATACAAGGTGCCACCTGCTACTCGGTTTTTAACACACACTGATGGAACAGCTGTCAGGAGCATTTTGGGGTTCAGTATCTTGCTCAAGGATACTTCGACAAGCAGAGCTGGGGACTGAACCACTGATCTTCCAATTGGAAGACCACCCGCTGTGCTGTCACGTATCTTGTCACCATCCAAAATAAACTTTATTTTGGACATTTTCATTTTTCATTCGTCCACATTGATCCACCTCACCAGTGCGCCAACAGAAAAAAGTATCCCCTGAAGGTTGTGTGTTGTCACTGTGTGTTATCGTGTTCTCTGTGTTTCCATTAGCACACCTGCAACATCTACAACGTATCCCATTCTGCTTTTGCCTCCTAAGGCTGCTTGAAAGCAGCAGGGATAAGGAGCTGGCCTCCAACTCCAACTGCAGAGCAACTCCAGCACACAGTCCTGGTCATAACTCTCTCTCCGGTGCTGCTGTAACTGACCAGCACACTGGGAACCAGCAGCAGGGTCTTCCAGCTCTGGTGTTTTAATTTGCACTCGTCATAGTGATTTACTCACATGGCATTCTGTTTGTTGTGCTAATCTTATATTTTGTTTGTTGTGTTTCATATTATAGGCCCACAAATATTGACCCATATCTCATAACTATCAGATCCTCTGCCTGACCCTCCCTGTGTCCAAGGCTATTCATTTATCTTAAATCATCTAGGCTACTCAATTGTTCTACATCATCATGCCATTAATAAATATAAGCAGGGTATGCTAATACAAAATGGTAACCACTGTATGTGAATGTAAGAATGGGTCAGACCTGCTCAGCACTGGGTTTGAAATGAACTGTAATAAACTGGAGCTTCTGTGCTTTGATTAGCTGCTGTGAAACAACATCAGCCTCATCAATTTAAAATGACCACTAGTTTTTTTTTAGGTCATTTTAGTGAAAAAGTAAAGAGTAACTTATTACTTTCAAATTAAGGTAGCTAGTAATATACTATATTTTGAGAGTAACTTGCCCAACACTGACACCAATATATGCACAATAAAATCATGTCAGTCTCATCTCAGTGTATCAGAGATAGAAGGCAGCAAAATGACATTGGCACAGAGAAAATGTGGACTCATGAGATGTGAACTTGTATATACAGTTCAGGCCTCAATAGATGAGGGTGGCCATTCAACCGCAACGCTTCAAAACAACTTGGACATTCAATAACATTTGTTGATGGAAGCCCCGCTGACCCAGCTGTCCCCGAAGGAAACACTTTCCTTACTCCACACTGACCAAATAATCTTGTAAGAGGCTGTCAAATCAAAGTCAGAGCGTTTTTAAACAGTAGATGTGAAGTACAGTTTGGGCTTGTTAAGTGTGTCATAATCAACGCTTTCACTGTAAACTGAAATCTGAAATGCATTTGTATATTTTTTAACTATGTATGATATGACTATGACTGTGTTACCTCACCCTGACAGTGACACATGTTTTGTTGTTTGGCTCAGTGCTCCAGCAAACTGCATTTCAAATGAAACAGCTGAGCTTAAAGTGCTGACTGTCAGCTTCAAGTGTGTTGTGGGTTGTTCACATCCATATCGGGCGAGCAGTGTAGGACTCGTAGACCTTATTTTACCCTCAGGGGTATGTGTATAAAGGTCTACAATTTCCTACACCGTTCATCGAATGACTACAGTTGAAAGTCAGCACTTAAACCTTCTATAGGTTAGATATGTGTCATTTCTAATCCAGCGGGCTGCTACACAGCCAAAACAAAACTGTCCTTTTGCTTACAGTAAAAACTGTACACAGGGAGAAGTCCAGGATATTGCAGATTTCTATGAGAAGCATTATTTTAATTTGACTTGTCATTAATGTTAAAATCACAGTAGACAGTTTTTTAAAGGAACCATGTGTAGGATTTAGTGGCATCTGATGGTAAGGATTGCAAATTGCAACCAGCTGTGCCAAGAGTGAACTCCTGGTAAGAATTCCTTACAAGTGCTTTCAGACCTAGAGTTGTCTTTCTTTGGTCTGAATCAGGGACTAATTCTGTTACAAAGTTTCATAGTTGCCTAGAGTTGGTTTGTGTTCTCACGGCAGCATTTACAAGCGGACCAGATCAAATGCCTTGTGTGAGAAAGCTGCTCTTGATTGGTCAGAATTTCCATGTGGGAAAAATCCAGGAGGTAAACAAATCGTAGAAGAAGAGTACACTGTCAAGATAAATGTGACACTTTCTAATGTCACAATGGAGGGACAACTACGCAGGTTGATTTTAGCGCTGCTCATCGTGGACTATATTGCTGTCATTGTTCATTTGAGTCAAAGCATACAGTTTGAAAACGAGGCGCGGCTCCAACTAGAAAACAATGTTTTGATGCATTGGATGTGCTGAATGTGCATATTAAGGCAGTACAGGAGGAGGCGCACATTAATAATCCTCCAGGACTGTAACATGCTCATGTTTAACCCAAACAATGTGTCATGTGACTGCAGTTGGTTCAGATCAAGTTCGGAACACGTTCTCACCACAAAGGAACCGCACCAGAGTTTATTTGTAAGCAGACCAAAACCACCTCTTCAAGAAGGTCTCGGTCCAATTGTGTTGGTGCACACCCGAATGTGATTGCTGTGTTCACACCTGCCTAAACAAACCGCACTTCGGGTGCACACGAACTTGAGTTTGATTGAACTGAACCAAACGGGGCAGGTGTGAAAGCACCCTAAGTGTTCATAAGCACATACAGCGAGCAGCAGCAGCAGAGACCCACCATCCCACACCGGCACACCGCGAGGACAGAAACAGAGGACGTGAATCGTGTCGTGAATCTTTGGTCTGAACTGGGCTTTAGATACAAGACATTCTCAGTCCGACCTTGTCACATATTGAAATTTTGGTCATGGACTTTCCACGTCCATATATGACGGTACTAGGTACCCTGGGTGCGTTGGTTGTTGACGTTCTGGGACGCCCTGTCAAGTTCTCCTCTTTCAACATACACTTCCATTTTCACAGGAAATTTAACGTTTACATACAGTCTCTTTCAAAATAAATGCACTACATCAGTACAACACCGCAAACTTTTTTCCTTCAACAACAAATGCACATGGTTAGGTTTAAGAAAAAAAGAGTTTGGCTTTATAATCTTACAGGACGTGAACACCGCTCTCTCGGGTGAAAGTTGGTGTTTGTTGGACCCATCCACCACCACTCCCGCCCACTCACTCAGACTTTCGCCACCGTAACTTTCGTCCTTATCCCACCGCGTTTCCCCCTGATGCCACCGGACACCATTAAACTATAACGGCAACCGGAAACGTATCATACCGACATTAAAGGACACCTTTTTTCGTTGGTTTCTGACGTTGCAAGTCACTGCTCAAGTGCCGGATTTTGACGACTTCAGAGTGAGCCCGGGCTCTTACATTACAAAAATATGATGATTCTTATTTTCAGGGTGATTGTGCACCAAAGAAAGCATACTTTCTATATTATATTCCATTTCTGCTAATAGATCCCCCTAAATCCTACACACTGGACCTTAAATTAATTTTAATACATTTATTTTATTATGTAAGAAGCTGTATCACATGCTGAGCAGAAAAAGTTATGCGCTGTGGTATTAACATATTAGAGTTATAAAACATGGATTTTCTTCATGTTTGTCTGTTGTGCATTGAAGTTGAATATGTTGAGGTCCAGACACGCGTGCACAGACACATGCACTCACACACAAGCACACACACACACACATAGGCTCGCAGTGCATTGAGACTGAACACCAGTGAAGCGTGGCTTTAGCACTGTAACCTGCTGTTTGTGCATTTTTACTCCGTGGGTTTCTCATCGAGTAACACAGTTAATAAGCCGAAGAGGAAGTTTGTTAAATGATTGTAGCGACTGTGTGTGGAGCAGATTTTCTTCCCCTCTCTCCCTCTCTCTCTCTCTCTGTCTGTGTTTCTCTCACTGTAGGAGTATCCGTGCACCTGCAGAATTAGTATGCAGCCGGTATCACATACACATGAATAGTTATCAGCACCCAGTGGCAATTATCAGCATGAGGTTAAGTGAACAGAAAGAAAATATTGCCTTTTCAAAGATTATTGAAATCTACAAACCCCTCCCACCACTTCCCTCACTCGTGTATGCATGTGAGCATGTATGTGTGTGTGCTTTGTATTTACGCCTCTGTGTGTGCTTGACCGTAATTGTGTATCTGTGAATGCCGGCGTAACCCCCGCCAATACACACACACACACACACACACACACACACACACACACACACACTTTGAAAAAGCCTCATAGCCTGTTACTTTGTTAATGAATCTAATTAGAGAGTGGAGACGGAGTTAAGAGCCAAAACACTTCTAAACATCAAAGCTTTGTTTTTAATCAAGAAATTGTGTGATCAAAGATGGCAATATGTTGCTTTGTCTTGCGTCATTACAAAGATAGAGATAAAACGCTACACCATGGCGAGAGATTTAGATAAATCGGGCTCCTATCTATCAGGTTGTGTGCACTGATATATACAGTACACGCTCTGTTCAGGAATCACAGGCAGCCGTGCAGGAGGGCACAGTTTTTATCACTATCAGCCAGCTGGACAATTACAAACCCACAACTGTCAACTCTCCCTTTGAAAGACAACAATCACATTTGTCTGCCATGAAGGTAACTGAAATAACAAGAAAATTAGTTTTTAGTCAGCTTTGATAAGAAGATATAGATTTATCGACTGAATCTTTAATCTTGCACTTGGAACAGACAGAATAAATACGTCTGTCTCTCGCCGGCAACACTTCTTTCACATAGTGGTAAATATACAGAGCCAGGCTTTTTATTGCTTTGCTACAGAGCTCATGATTTAAGTTCACAAAAAGTTTGGAATTTGATGGAGCAAATCTGAAAAAAGGGATCTGTCTGGATTTGCTATTGTAAATGTTTCTTACTTATTTTAATGGATGCTAAGAATTTTAGGTCACGCACATTTCATTCAGCTTTTCTGCTGCTGTGTTAGCTACTGCAACCCACAAACAAAAGTCATTGAATACTGGTGCTTGGGCAGTGACCTCTGACATCAGACACTGACGAAAAAAGCTGTCCTCTCTCTCTCTGTCTGACTTTCACCCGGGAAGCCGGTGTTTGCTTCTCATAAGTAAAGCCAAACCCTGTTCTTTTTTCTAAACCCAGTCACATGCTTTTGTCGCCTAAACTCAACCACATGCATGCTGGTTGAAGGAACAAAATGTCAATTCACTGTGTTGTACCAACATAGTACGTTTATTTCGACATTAAGGAGTTTGTCTATTAAGGTGAGTACTTCTGCCCACTGAAAGCTTGTAGGGTGGCAGCAGGGCCAGATTAATACAGAGAGCGAAACAGAATGTTGCGCTCACGTCATTGGGATGGTCTTACCAGGTTAGCCATAACCTAGAGACCCCAAACTTCGGAGCTGGGTCCCCCTATGGGGTCACACAAAATAATTCTGAGGGTTGCCAAACAGGATTTTTTTGTGAATGTGTGTGTTCCTCTAATCTTTTCCATTTTTCATGCAAGGTATTGGAGAGACTGTATGCAAACTTTGCATTTTACTTTACAGTGTATTTTGAAAACAGAACATGCATGTAGCACACTGAAGTTGACACGGCATCTGAGAACGTCAACAGAGAATGCACCCAGGATACCTTGCATGTCATGAACAAACATTGATATGTGATGAGGTTGGGGTGAAAATGTGTTTGATATGACCGGTATTGTTAGCTAGAAGTTACCTAGTCGCCCAAAGTCTCATTTGATTGGATTGACTTTTGTAAAGGCCCCTGAGTGCAGGATGAGTCATCAAACATGTGAAACCATTTTACAGAAAGAGAAAAGACATCAAGGGATGTGATGTAAAAATACTCAGATACTGATTTCTACATGTATTTGGCATATAACAAGAGGTAAATGATCAATCAGCACAGAGATACAGGTTTAAAACTGGGAAAATGTATAAATGTATGTATATTTCTTTATGTTTTGCTAAGAAAAAATGACTCATATTTCAAGCAGCAATATCCTCTATGTTGCTGAGATTTTTCTACAATTCAAATTATGCATTTGAAGTGTTGTCAGTTAGGATGTTAAGCTGTAGAAAGACATATAAACATCATGTCAGTTATCGGAAAATTATAATGTAAACACAGCTGTGTATTGCAAGGACGATCATGTAAAAGAATTCTTACGCTACACATTATACCATAAATATATGACAGTGGGGAAACAAGGACAGATCCTCGAGGTACTCTTCAGTCAATGTGTTTCAGATGAAACACATGGGACGCAGCATGCCGGCAGCAGAGTGCATCCATTACAATCAACTGAAGCTGCTACTCTGACCATAGAAGCCATCCTTGCACACACAGACCGCGCTGCTCATCGCTATTTTTATGCAGCTGGTCTATTTTTTTCCTCTATGCTGAGCTCCCCAGCCTTCCAACAGGTAAAAACTACATAAAACTGTGTAAAAGAAATGAGTACAACAAGTTTTAAAAGGATTCAGATGAACAGCTCATTGTGCCAGAGGCAATTAAAATCAGCAGAGCAACCTTAAAGATGTGTTTACATTTCACATTGAAATAAATAAACCAATCAATGCATCTTGTAGCTATAACAATAAAGTAATTTAATTTAGTACCAGTTTATTTAGCTTATGTTTCCAAACCCTGCTTAAACACCTGCATTATCACATGGCAAAACTCAGTACACACACAGTAAAGCTGGAAGCAACCACACACTACAGAGTCTGTGTAACAGGTGAAAAACTTGCTCCACCTACGAGTCACATCCGTGCTCCGTGTATTTCAGCTGTTAGAACTCTATCCTCATTTATTTTAATTTCTGTTTTTACACCTGTTGCACCCTACCCACCTGAAGAGGGGGATCTGTCTTCGAATCTCCCTTCCTGCAGATTGTTACATGTCTGGAGGTAATTGGGGGGACTTGTAAAGAGCTTTGGTAAGACAGTTGGGGATTGTTGTTTTTGGAAGCCTGGAAATTCCATTGAGACAATGTATGTCACTCTGGGCAATACAAAAGAATTTACTTGATTGGGTGAAAGAAAATCAGTTAAAGGCATAGGAGGGGTGATCCAGACAAGTAGGAATGCTATGGTGAAGAAATTTTCCCACCAGTTAACAAACTTGTGACTGGTGTTACAGATTACACTGAATATTTTACAAGAAAAGATATCCATCATTTATGCTGAATATCTGTATAGCGCTGTGTTAAAGTACTGTTATACATCCATCCATCTTTATCCGCTCATCTTTGGCCGGGTTTTGAAGGCAGTAGGCCAAGCAAAGCACTCCAGACGTCCCTCTCCCCAGCAACGCTTTCCAGCTCCTCCTGGGGGACCCCAAGGCGTTCCCAGGCCAGATGAGATATGTAATCCCTCCAGCGTGTTCTGCGTCTGCCCTGGGGCCTCCTACCACTGGGACGTGCCAAAAACACCTCCAACAAGAGGCGCCCAGGAGGCATCCTGATCAGATGCCCGAACCAAGTCTGTGAAGGTTCTCAGTCATCCAGGTCATTGTAAATATAAGCGCTATATTGTAGGCAACTGGACTTGCTTGCATTTCTTGAAGACTTTCGCCTCTCACCCAAGAGGCTTCCTCAGTTCTAACTGACTGGTGTGGAGTCGAAGGCTTTAAACTCTGTGTGAGTGTGAACCCATACAGAGTCATTGAGGTCAACTTTGAGCTCCTAGTTTCAGAGTTGTTAAGGTCGCATGTGAGTCGTTGACCCACCTGGCCATCATGTGAAGTCAACAACTCTGTGAGCACTTATGATGCCCAAACCACCTCAACTGACCCCTTTGGACTTGAAGGAGCAGCGGCTCTACTCCGAGCTCCCTGCTGATGTCCAAGCTCCTCATCCTATCTCTGAGGCTGAGCCCAGCCACCCCGCGAAGGAAGCTCATTTCGGTAGCTTGTATCCGCAATCTCATTCTTTCGGTCATTACCCAGAGCTCATGACCATAGGTGAGGGTCGGGACGTACATGGACCAGTAAATTGAAAGCTTCGCCTGCTGGCTCAACTCCCTCTACACCACGAGGGACCGGCGCAGCAACTGCATCACTGCAGAGGCCGCACCAAACTGCCAATCCATCTCATGCTCCATTCTATTCTCACTTGTGAACAAGACCCTGAGATACTTGAACTCCGTCACCTGAGGCAGAAACTCTCCCAACCCGGTAGGGGCAAGTTACTACCAATGCAAACCAAACATTTCCTCCTATTACAGATTCACAATAAAAACATCTAACTATGAAACACAAGTTGACTTGTCTGAGGAGGTAACAGGAAATGCAAGGTTTTTGTCAGTAAGATAAGCACTACTGCTATTGGTCTTTAAAAATCCAGCTACGAAATGAAACAGCAGTCTTTTCAGCATTTGTTGACAGTGGTTCAGTTTGAAATATCGCAGGCAGCTGTGGAACAAGAACGAGCAGCCACAGTGAGCTGTTAGATGAAGAGCTGTGGATGACAGGCTGCACGCCTCCTCATTACCTCATCACTTCATCAACAGTATCACGTTCCATATTAGCATTGGATTTAAATCTGTAATATGGCCAAACAGTTGCTTTTGTTTTCCACTTTGACACCACATCCTCCTGTTAGAGGTGTTCTAGGCACGTCCAACAGGTAGGAGGCCCTGGGGCAGACCCACAACACGCTATAGGGCTTATATATCTCATCCAGCCTGGGAACGCCTCAGGATCCCCCAGGAAGAGCTGGAAAGCATTGCTGGGGAGAGGGACGTCTGGGGTGCTTTGCTCAGCCTGCTGCTCCCATGACCCAGCCCTGGATATGCAGGTGAAAATGGATGGATGAACCAAATCTTTCACCATCGCCTTTTCGGTCAGCTCACCTACTCCCGTCAAGGCTAAATTAAATCTGATTCCTGCTGCTCTGTGCTGTGACTCTGCTGTAGGGAACAAACACTTTCAGGTTATAATTTTAGCATCTGTCGTCCAACTAAGTGTTGATTTTTTTAAAAAGGCAAAATAATGTAATCCGTGTGTGCCTGAACACTGTGTGACACCAGTAACGCCGACTGCTGCGACACGCCTACAGACAAATATTCTCCTTTGGACTTGGTTTAAAATATTTTAGTCCTCCTTTCATCTCTGCCCCTTTTGTTACTTCCTTCCCATCTTGCTGTCTGTTTATAAAGTCAACAGCCTGTTTCATCCGCTGTAAACTATCTTCTATCAAATTAAACGTCTTCTCTGCCAAAATGAATAAAGTCCCCGAGGCCCTTAAACACTTTAACTGTGAGATAAATGCGTCCTCTTCCAATGTACGTCAAAACAAGCACGTCCAATGTGTGGCTCTATAAATCCGGTATATGTCTAACCGATTCAGTTGAAGGTTACCTTGTTTTGTTGATGCACACAAACAGGCAAGTGCACATAGAGTGCTCCTGGCAATGTTACGACTGTGACAACAAATGGCAAACAACCATGGCGTTGTTATTTATAAGATGGCTTGCAGCTGGGAGACAGCGAGTGAGAGGGGTGAGCTGTGGAAGAGGAAGAGAGTGAGGGGTAACGTGGGAGAGTGAAAAAAAGAGAAAGAAGGACAGATAGAGGAAGATGTTGGGAGAGGATAGTGGAGAGAAGCAATTCAGAAATGTGGAGTGTGAGTTTCAGATAGAGAGGAGGGAGAAAAGAAAGAGAAACTACAGTAAAAGTTTGATGGGGAAAAAAAACTAGAGAAAACAAGTGACAGTGCTGCTGGAATACACCGTTTCAAAAACACACTGAAGTTGATAGACAGGCAGACACATGCACACACAGGCAGATCAACATACAGGCAGCAGAGTCTTTAAAGTGGCAGATGAGCTGACAGGCTGACATATTGAAGTAGATTGAAGCAAACAAGCAGACAAGCAGGTGAGGACTGGAATAGAGAGGTGGTGAGACACAGATGGACAGGAAGATGCACAGACAGGCAGACTGGCACTCTAAATATTCCACAGGCTTGATGGATAAACATCCTCAGTCAGGTAGACAGACCACCAGTGTTTGGAGGGTTACTTTTAAAATGTATTCCACTACAGATTCATGAATACATGCCCTAAAATGTAAGTCATGGATTCTAAAAACTTTGGATTATTTTAGAATACTTCAAAATCGTTTTACTGAACTCATTTATCGGGGTCTTATATTTTTATGCCATGTCCTGTCTGTGCATCTCCTCTGCCTTTATTATGTGGCAGGTGCATCGCACACATTTTTAAAAAAATCTGTTAAGGGAAGTGTGTGCCTCATATGAATTTTACAGTGTCCTTGAGTGAGTGTCACTTCCTGTCCCAACTAAATTGGCAACACATTCTCACTCCGACCTCGTCACATATCGACGTTTGGTCATGGACATTCCACGTCCAGATATGACGTGAAAGGTACCCTGGGTGCATTGGTTGGTGACATTCTAGGATGCCATCAAGTTCTGTCTGTTACATGCATCGTGTTCTTTCAAAATACACTTCTGTTTTCACAGGAAATTTACCGTTTACATACAGTCTCTTTCAAAATAAAAGCACTACGTAAGTACAACAAAGCGAATTGACTTTTTTTTTCTTCAACAACTGACACACATGATTGGGTTCAGGCAATAAAGGCTTGTGGCTTGTGGCTTTACAATCTTATGGGAGACGAACACCGCTCTCCTGGGTGAAAGTCGGTGTTTGTTGGACCCATCTACCACCCGTTTCGTTCTTGTCCTGCTGTGTTTCCCCTGAAGCTGCTGAGTGCCATTAAACTATAATGGCCACAAGTCACGGCCCAAGTGCCAGATTTCGATAAGTTCTGAGTGAGACTGGTTCGGAATTGGTTGCACTTCTGTTACGTCATGTAAACCAACCATGTACCTATCAGCTGTGCACTTTACTGGAGACATAACCATTTAAAAGATGTCTGAGTTCTTGCTATCTTTCTGTGTTTGTCATTTTAAACAAAAAATATGTTTTATTATTGCTCCGTGACAATTGTGGCCGGAGGCGTTATGATTTCGAATTGTCTGTCCATACAGCCGTCCTATTCTCATGAATGCGATATCTCAAGAACACCTTGAGGGAATGTCCTCAAATTTGACACAAACATCCACTTGAACACAATGATGAAATAATTATATTTTGGTTGTCATAGGTCAAAGGTCACTGTGACCTTGTCTGTCTGATTTTTGCGAACATGTTATCTCAAGAATTTTTTATTTTATTTTTTCCAAATTTGGCACAAATGTCCGCTTGGATTCAACAATGAACTGATTAGATTTTGGTGGTCAAAGGTAAAGGCATGGATGTAAACTGTAAGTGCAACTTAACTGGTTCATAGAGGCATACAACTGTGAGCCAGTAATTCTAGTATTGCGATATTTACTGGAATGACATACAATATAGCCAACAACAAGGAGGTTTTCATTAGCAGTGGTCATTCAGCAGAAACTCTAATCTCCCTGGCGATCTCCCCTCAACTTTCTGCCTTCCTGTTTAGGTCTTTGTTGTGAAATCAGGGAATATTGTACAGATAACTCCTCATTTACACTTCACAAATCAGCAGTTCCTCGTCCATTGCGGAGCTTTCAATCAAGTAACAGCAAAAAAATACAACAGGGCGTCCAACAAAAGTTCAGCTTAAAACAGCATTGCTGCATTGCTCGTGGCCAGTTCGGACATTCCAATAGAGAACAATGCAATCTGACGGATTTTGTCACAGACACTCTCTTGCAAATAAATCAAAAACAAGTAAAGTAATCCCTTTAAGTAATTTATTTTTAAAGAACTTTGTTCAGAATACCACCAATTTAAAGTCTATCTGTAACGGAATACAGTTACTCATATTTTGCATTTTAAATACATAACCTCATTACTTGTATTACATTACTCCCCAACCCTGACAAACACCTGTTGTAGATACAAGGATACACACATAGAAATTGATTTTATTTCAGTAATTAGATTTCATTTCTATGGACAAACATGTCCTTTGTTTGTTTAACCGTCTTTTCTTCTGCTCTCTGCTGTATGGCTGAGTCCTTCCTGTCATTGCCAGTTCCCAGCTCCGTTATACAACACAGGGAGCAGTGTGAGCTTGAAAACATAACAAACATGATCGCAAAGCTCATTGTAGCATAAAAAAACTTTATGCTACAATAGAAAAATTGGCAGGTAATGGATGATGGCAGCATAACAGTTGAAACTCATTGAAATATAAATAGCACCTATTGCATAGGTAACTATAGGAACTAAACATGGAGCAATATTGTATGAGACGTAGAAGGTGGACAGCTCTCTCAACCTGTCAGATCAATCAGGTGAAGATTGCAGCGTCTTGTCTGCTTGTGTCTGGAAAAAAAACTTCTGTTATCAATGTTTCTAAGCCATAAAAATAGGAGTTATGGTCTATGTGCATGCAACTCTTTCTGCAGGGTTGCATGACCCCAAACCAATGCCAGAAGGTGTGGGACTTTAAAACTTTGTAAAGGAGGGTTGGCGCAGTCAGACAGATTGAACCATCCTCGTCTCCTCTAGGTTATCCAACTGCTCTCTTTAACAACTGTACAGATGATTTTTCTTGACTCTGACACCCAGATTGCCAAACCAACACATCAAAGAAAAAAAATTAAAATGGACTCACTGTAAAACCCCAAATTCAGACAGTTTATAAAAATTGAAAATCCATCGCTGACAGTGTTACACGGCGTATTTATGTTTTTCTGAAAGGTCAGCAAGTCTCAAGTCTTAAGTTGCCTCTTGAAATGATCTTGATCTGTGGTTGCTGACATATAGCCGCAGTGCAGTACGTACACAGGCAGAGAAATTAGGATTCGAAGTGTATTTTGAGCCAGCACTGAGCAGAGCCTAAATATAGCCATTATTTCCCACATCCTCTCATAAGATGTGTTGTTTTGTCCCATTTGAGTACACAGGGTATTGTACTACTGCTGTCTACTGGGAATGTGCTGTCACAGGCACTGATTCATTAATTTTCTTCATCTCTGCTGCTAGGACTATGACAGTAAGACATTTCAGTTAAACTACACAGCAAGAAATTACAGTCTAAGTTCAATGCACCTTTTAAAAGCTACTTTTCAAGTAAAGCCATTGAATGTTGGTCCTCTTCCCCAGCACGGATGAATACTGTACATCTGAGTAGGGCTGCAGCTAATGATTATTGTAATTATCAATTAGTCTACCAGTTGTTCCTCGATGAATCGTTTGATCATTTGGTCAATAAAATGTCAGAAAATAGTGAAAAAAAAATGCCCTGTGTAATTTCTCAGAGCCTGAGGAGACATGTTGAAAGGGTATGTGTTATCCAACCAACAGTCCAAAAATCCAAAGCTATTCAGTGTGTTTTCATAAATGACAACGAAAGACATTAAAATTCTTACATTCAGGAAGCATAATAAAATTACTAAAATGATTATTTGATTTGATGATTTTATTTTATTTTTTTTTGCATTTTTGAGAATTCATAAGTGCTATATCTTAGGCAACTTGACTTCCTTGAGTTTCTTGAAGACGTTTCGTCTCTCATCTGAGAGGCTTCTTCAGCTCTAAGGGACTGGTGTGGAGTCACAGGCTTTAAACTCTGTGTGGGTGTGAACGCTTTCAGAGTCTTTGAGGTCACATGTGAGTTGTAGACCCACCAGGCCATCTTGTGTGTCGTTAGGCTTAGATGGGTCAGGTGAGAAAAGGTGTTAAGTCATCTGGGAAGAGATCCCAAGACCGCATTGTAAATGGGTGATAAATGGTGTCATAGGCCGCCTCCTTTGTTCAACAGTGGTTGTTCCAGCTTGACGCAGATGGATTCTTTCACGCCTCTTTCAAACCATCTGTCGTCTCTGGCCAAGATGTGAGCATTATTGTCCTCAAAGGAGTATACCTTCTCCTTTAGATGTATATGGACAGCTGAGTCTTGACCTGAGGAGCTGGCTCTCCTGTGCTTCACTGACATTTTTGAGGATTAAGGAGGAGGATTATTATTTATTTAGAAAAAGAAAATACATAAATACATACATAAAACATAAACAAACAAAGGTGTAAGTAATATCAGGAAATAAGCGATGATGATATAATGATAATAAATTAAGAATTTAAAAAAGGAAGAAAAAGCAAATTTCTTGTACATTATTTTATAGGATATTGTTAAATAAACCTGTAAATTTAAATTTAAGTTAGAGGATAAATTATGTGTAACAACTAGGTATACCATTGGTACACACAGATATCAACACACATGATACCCACATGCCTAATCATACATGCCATATAATCAATGATCATTGGGAACATTATCTTTTATATATCTCAACCATTTCTCCCGTCTTTCTTCAAAAATATTCACTTGATTTCTAATGCTTATGGTTATTTTTTTAATTTCGTAAATCTCCTTCACAAGATTCTTCCATTTAACATTGTTTACGTTATCTTTTAACCAGTTTCTTGTAATCTGTTTAATCATTGCCACCCTGATTATTAAAAACAAGTGAGAATCTTTCTCATCGATCTCTGGTGGTATTTTCTCATGTAACAGGACTAGTGGGTTTTTCATTTAAAAAATGCCAAAGATATTGGACAGTTCTCCAATAGATTTTTCCCAGAAGCCACTTATCACTTTAGAAGACCAAAATATGTGACTGTGGTTTGCTGTCTGCTCACCACATTGATCTTTAAGTTGTGTTTTCTTTATACTTAGTTGGATGTTCTCCATTTGATTTGATGATCAATTGATTAATCGACTAATTAGTATAGCTCTAAAACTTAGATGCTCAACATTAAAGATAGATAGATAGATAGATAGATAGATAGATAGATAGATAGATAGATAGATAGATAGATAGATAGATAGATATCATCAGATACCCTGCTGGTATAATGAGCTGGCCAAAGTTGGAGATAGAGGCCACTCATATCAAGACAAGGAAGCTTCTTACAATAAATGGAGCATTTAATCCCAAGTCCAGCACCCTGAGACTGTACACTAAGCGTAGTGAGGAGGGTCCAGGGATACATCTTTAAGATGGTCCCCAAAGACGAGCTGCCAAGTGAATACCTCAAGCAGCTGAAACCCGAGATTGCAGAGCAGGAAGACGTACGGTCGTGGGAGGACAAGCCCCCCGCACGGTATGTACAACCAATAGATGGCAGTGGCCGACATCAGGAAATCCTACCTGTGGCTGGAAAAGGCTGGACTGAAAGACACCACAGAAGCACTAATCATGGCAACACAGGAACAGGCACTTAGTACATGATCAATAGGGGTCTACCACACCAGACAGGACCCCGTGTGCAGGCTGTGCAAAGATGCTCGAGACGGTTCAGCACATAAAAGCAGGATTTAAGATGCAGGCAGGAACAGTGTATATGGAATGCCACAACCAAGTGGGTGGCGTAATGTACAGGAACATCTGCACTGAGTATGGGCTGGAGTCCCCAGGTCAGAGTAGAAGACACCTCCTAAGGTGGTTGAGAATGACCAAACTAAGATCTTTTGGGACTTCCAGATCCAGACTGACAAATTGGTGATGGCGAACCAACCAGACATCAATTTGATGGACAAACAACAGAAGAAGGCAGTGGTGATAGATGTAGCAATCCAGAGCGACAGAAACATCAGGAAGAAGGAGTACAAGAAGCTCCAAAAATACCAAGGGCTGAAAGAGGAGCTAGAAAAGGATGTGGGGAGTTAAAGCAACAGTCGAAGCACTGAGAGAGTGGCTCCAGCAGATTCCAGGTACAACATCTGAGGTCTCTGTCCAGAAGAGTGCAGTCCTAGGAACAGCTAAGATACTGCGCAGAACTCTCAAACTTCCAGGCTTCTGGTAGAGGACCCGAGCTTGAGGAAAACACACCACCACTGTATATACTGTCACAATCCTATTGAGCAAACTGACATATCTTCACGCTTTCACAGAAAAATGAAGACATAATGAAATTGATCGTCAAATCAAAGGAGAAAGATCCAATTAATTTATTATGTGCAATTCAGCATTATTGTATGTAAATGTGGGGAGTTAGACCAGCCTGTGGGGGGTTGATAATAGTCTTCCTTCTCCTCAGCCTCAGGCATTTAGCAATTGATTATGTAACGATCGATTCACAAGAGAAACAGCGAGTATGGCCAAAAGACTAGAGCAGGCAGCTTGTGAACAAAAGGAGACAATTAAGTCTATGGTAAAGCAAATTTACCTCAGCACACAGGTCAAAACTTCAATGCCACACCAGTCTTTTTCTGAGACTCTTTCAACTAGTGGCTCTTTTACTTGTTACTTGTAATAGTTAATATTTTTTTTATTCTTAAGTGGATCGTTATAGTTCATTACTTGACATGGTCGCAGCTGTCAAGCGTCTGATAAGGAATGAGGACCATGGACAATGAACAGACAGAGGGAGATTGATGGAGTAGCTGCAAGAGACAGGGAGAAGGTAATGACAAAAGACTTGGTTTTGATGATAATAAGCAAAATCATGACCATCGCCTGATGTCTCTTTGCTCCCTTTCTCTCCATCACACACACAGGCATGGAATTATAGTCCCACTATATACAAACTATTCATTAAAACTACTCAAAATACAAAACAAGCAGCACACACAGGTGGGTATAGATGAAATGCTGAACTCGCTACAGTCTGTTTTTAATGTATCATGAGCCTCAGAAGTGCAGATCAAAGAACAAAAAACTAGAGCAATTACAGTATATATGCTATACATTTCCCCTGTGTATTGTAAAGCCACCACCAAACAAAGACAACAGTAAAAGTGGGAGATCAAAACCGTCTATGCAATCATTTTTGTAGCAGTTTGTAACAACATTGTCGAACTTTGGTTTCCTGAAGATAGAGGCATGAGATCAGAAAACACTCATCTGGTTTAAGAAGATGATTTGTGTTATTTGTTTGCATATGCTCACCAGAGGATATGTTTTGCACTTTGATAAACAGAAAGACTTGAGTGTAGTTCAGATTTTGCACTTGACTGGAGACACTACAGGTGAATAGGGTCCCCAACTGAGAATTTTCTTAGCCGACCAATGGTCGTCGTTAAGGGCCATTGGTCATTGTCATTGATGCTGCTCTGTTCTGCTCTTGGGGGTCTCTGCTGCTGCCCTCCCTCCCTTAGGCTTTCCATGTAGGCACATCGAAGGGCTTAGAGGTTTGCCTCTCTGCCTCAGGCTTTACTCGTTTGCACATGGAAGGGCAGAGGGGTTTGCTCTCTTTGCCTTAGGCTTTCCATATAGGGAGGTGGAAGAGGCTTTCTGCGCAGGCCTAGGAAAGGCAGAGAGGCCCCAGAACAGAGCCATACCTCCAAATATAACACTGCAAATGGAAATAAAGTGGTCCTGACTGAACCATAATGCATGCCTTTCCAGCTTTTTTTCTACTTACAGCAGAGAAATATTCAGCAAAGTAGCTGGTTTATCATGTGTTTTCACCCACATCTGGTTTGGCGCACATCACTGTGGTGAAAGCATCCAAAGAAAAATAAACTATGGGACTTATCAGTCACTGCTGCTGGTTGTAGCTGGAGGATTTTCAAATGATCTTTTCTCACAGTTATTAATTCTCATTTATATTCAGTTGGATAAATGTGTCAGCCTCAATGCAGAGTCCATTATTTTATCAGATACGATGAATTCAACAAAAATGTAAAAGCGGGGTTTCTTTGTTATTCATTGGACTGGAATTTTTTTAATAGCAGTTTTAAATATAATTTTACTGCACGTCTGTGCGAGTGTGCCTGGTTGTGACTGTGAGAGGAAGATTGTATCAGTCTAAAGATATGCTGGACCAGTGATTTTTATAGAAGTGAGGTTAGATGCATTTTCTTGTTACAGCATATTTGCAAACATACATAGACTCTACTTGTCAACATCAGCGTTTTTTTTCCCAGACTGTCATTTTAACTCAAACACTCAAATCTACACAAACATATTCTCTTTGTCCATTTCCTTTCACTGTGTCATCGCTTTTCCTTCCTTTTTTGCTCTTGTTGCATGTTTCTTTTTCTCTATATGTCACCTTCCCTCTGACTCCCTTTTTCTCAAAAGCCCTTGTACATATTGCCTGTCCTCTCTCTCTCCCTGCTCTGTTTCACATGTGTTTCATGTATCAGTACTTCACTCAGCGTCAGACTGTTTTAGAGACACTAACCCATTTGACTGTCAGTTGACAATTACGACAAGACTGTAAAGCAAAAGGTGAGAAGGGGGCCGTGAAGAGAGGAGAAATATGCTGAGACACTTGCCGACTGAAGACAGAAAAGAGAGAATCGGTTTGGTCTTTACAGCTCTCTCTATCTCTCAGGGAGAGTGATTGACAGAAAGGAGGAGTGACAAAAATGGAGAGGTCGTGTGTGAACCGGTACGGCAGAATGGAGAGAGGTGGGAGAAAACGATGTGGGATTAGAGAGACGGAGAGTGCCAGAGGGTACAGAAAATGAATTTTGATTATTCAGACAGTGCTGAGCAGAAATAATAAACAGAGAGAAAAAACAGAGTAGTTACATGTCCTGGCATCTGTAATAAAATCACCAATATTGGCTCACTACCACAACATTTTAACGACAGCCTGCTGCGCTAATGCTGTGTCCTCGACAGACCAAAAGCAACAGTTTGGAAAACCTAATTTTAAAGAGTCTGATGTTGTAAAATTGCAACACCTGCCTTATCAGAAAACTGTTTGGATTTCAACCAGCATGTCTCTACAAGCTCTCGAAATTGTAGGGACATGTGAACTGAAAATTGAAGCCTTTCAGTGCTGAAAAAAATGGCCACAGCAGGAGACGAAGTAACTTACAGAACACCAGCCAGGCTGTAAAGGTTATTACTGCAGGCAGTTAAGACCCCTCAGCTCAACAGTCTCCTAATGAAAATCCCCACAGTCAATTAGTAACCCTCTGGGAAGGGAGGGGGAGAGCAGGGAGATACAGTGAAAGATGTGGCGACAGTAGGAAAGAACAGGTGTTGTCATATTCAGTTAGTGTTTATGTAGCAGGCAGTGCTGCTGGCCCAGGCTGCAGACCACTAGCTGTTAAACATATTCCAACTTATTTCAAGCAAAAGATCTCAGCAGTCTTACTGGATATCAAACTTTCTATACTGGACTTGAAGTTTCTACTTAGGCAACATAAAAAAAATGAGAGAAGAGAAACCATCTTTGGATGATATGGCCATCTAATTTATCTCCACTAATTGTTGACAGACGTTTGAATTAGCCTCCACAGAATGTTCACACAAATTGATTAATGGCTTCAGCTCTAAGCTTCCTGTTTGTGAAACAGCTACAAGGAACTTTGATTTTGATTGTGGCAGCCCCTGTGGACGGGAGCAGTAGTGTTTCTTGGGATCAAGACTGCATTTCCCATTAGCGCTGTCACCTTGTGTTGTAAAGATCTTGATCTGGCTAGTGGATGTATTTGCTTTGGAAGCAAGAGAAAGAAAAGCATAACAAATTTTTATGCCTACACAGCGGCAATAGCTGTGGCAAGAGGCATTATGTTCTTGTGGTATCTGTCTGTTCGTCCCATTCTTGTGAATGCAGTATCTCAAGAGTTTTTTTTTTAGATTTAGTTTTAGTTTGGCACAATTGTCAACTTGTACTCAGTGATGAACTGATTAGAATTTGGTGGGCAAAGGTCAAAGTCACTGTGACCTTGTCTGTTTCATTCTCATGAATGTAATATCTCAAGAATGCCTTGAGGGTTTTTCTTTTAACTTGGGCACAACTGTCCACTTGGACTCAATGATGAACTGATTTTGGTGGTAAAAGGTCAAGGTTATTGTGACCCTGTAAGTTTCATTCTCGTCACGTCATATGCCAAGACCGCCTTCAGAAATTTCCTCAACTTTGGCATGGATGTCCTCTTGAACTTAATGCTGAACTGATAAGATTTTGGTTGTTGAAGTTCAAGGTCAAGGTCACTGTGACCTTACAAATAAATGTTTTTCATCGAAACTTAAGAATTAAAAATGTTAATCTTTAATCTTACATTAAGCTAGGTAATGTACTGTAGGCATTGGGGTTCTTTATTTTTCATTCATTCATTTCAGTATTTTTAACTCCGTTAGCTAACTATCTCTCCATCTGTTTAATGTGCTCTATCACTATGCCTTTTTAGCTTTTTTTGTTCTTTTGCTCAATTTGTTTTCTTCTCTTTCGCTAATTCTGCTTGAGCCAAAACCACAAAATATAACAGCAAAAATAAAATTCTCCTCCCCCTTTCTTTTAACTGACTAACGGACTATTCACTGCAAAACTTTGGCTGGGAAAATGTAAACAGGCTCTTCCAGTAAATTGTTCTGTCTGATTCTACAGGAGTCAGAATCGGGGAAAGGTATTTAGAATAACTATATAAAGATAGACAATCTTATTGCTGTTGGTCTTGTTTATTTTTGTAGGTCATATAGTGGCATCTATATCGAATGAGACAATCCTGCCATTATCTAGCAGACAAAACAGGTATTACGAACTCTAAGAATCACATGTGAACATATTTAACGCACCAAGAGACGTGCTTGTTGTGCAGATGAACAGCTGTGGCCTCCCTGGACGACATGTTGTATTGCCGTAATGTTGGGCAAGCACTGTACAGATTAAACCCAAACTTTTTGTCATTAGAAATCATAAATTTCTGCCAGATCAGCCGTCGTTTGAGGAGTTCAGTTTAGTTTGAGGAGGGTCACAATGCCTGACCAATCAATGGTCCAGCTGTTCAAATGAATTTCTTGGTTAATAAAAGTTTTGTGGTTCAAACAAAATAACAGTCAGATTTCACATATGACTGCTGTCAAATATCCACTATAAACTGAAATGAGCTTGTTTTAATATTACTTTAGTTATGTTTTACATGTTTTGTCCAACTGTACCAAGACTGTGCAGAGACAGACCACGCTGTACGCATCTTCCCAGCTTTCTGCAGATCTTTATTCTTTCTTTTTCTTGCTTTCCATTACAAGAAGAAATGCGGTGAAATAGCAGAAACTAAAGAAATCTGTTGATTGTGAGTGGAAAAAAATAATGAGGAATGTCATGTTTATGATCAGTGCACCACGTTGTGACAGGTAACTCAAAGTGTAAAGTGTAAACATAGGAGTTGCAGAAGGTAATTAAAACATGAGGTGTGAGTCAATGCTTCCTCCAAGCTTGATACAGTTACACAGTCTATGCCCGTCTTAGATTATGATAACAACAAGAACTGCCAACGTTGGCTAATAAGATTTGACCTACTTGAGTTTGCCTTTCCGTCTTCCAGGCATGGCCTCCCACGCCGTGTACAGTATATCATCCAGTAGATCAAACATGACTGTGAGGAGGAATTGCCAGAGCCCGACAGAACCAAAGCGCTGCTCGGCACACAGGATATTGTAGTTTTTTTGTGGACAAAGAGGCACGGAGAAAGAAAGAGATTAAAAGAAATGACAGAACCGGTAGAGAATGAGAGAAATGAAAAGGAGCAGTGTGAGGTGAGGAAAAAATGATGACAAGAAGGGAAGATGATGTATCATACATATCTGAGAGAGACGGGCTAAAAAGCGGAAAAGCATAATGAGTGAGACAAACGAATGGCAGTGGCTATGAGAGAAAGACCCACAGAGAGGAGGGTATCATTGCCAACATCTATCACTATCCTCGTAATTCTGTCTGTCCTTTCACACTGCTGGAACTCTGAACACTCTCACAGCTCTTTTAAGGTTTATGTCCCATCGCCTACATTCAGTCTGAATATGTGCTTCTGGTGTGTGTGCTATCTATCCATCACTTTGTGTAGACAAAAATCTGTTCACACTGTTTAAAAAATTCCATCGCCACAAGGCAAATCTTTCATTTTAAGGTTAAGACCATGTAGCTGGTTTTAGGGCTCTTGTTAGAATTGTTACATTACAGTTAGAGGAAGCCTCCAGAGAATGAATGAAGGTCAATACAATGTCCCCACAAGTGTAGAAGCACACGTTTGTGAGCGCGTGTTTCTGTTATCAGTATCAGCCCAGCTTGCTGTAGTTAGGACAGCAATGATTAGAGAGCACAGGAGGGGGGATAAGGGCTTGATAATGAGCTCTGTGTGTGTGTGCAGGTGTGTGTATCTGCACTATGCTGAGCACTATACATGTTGATGGAGGCGTGTGTGCATCTCTATGCCTGTAAATGCCTTTTGACCTATCCACAAGTAGTTGTGTGCGCTGGTATGATTGTATTATAGGTGTGCAAGAGAAGTCTGGCGCCTCGGCTCCTGGCTGTGTGTGTGTGTGTGTGTGTGTGTGTGTGTGTGTGTGTGTGTGTGTGTGTGTGTGGGCATCCTCTCAATTGTGCTCCTTCACCCCTGTCAAACAGCCATTGTGGCAGAGGGAGGGATGGAGGAATGGATAACAATTGTAGCTGAGGTCTGCTGGGATGTTGGCTGGAAGCAGCAGCCTGGGGGAAGGAGAGGGGAGGAGGGGAGGGAGGGAAAGATGGAGGAAAGTGGAGATACGGATGCAGGAGGAGAAATGTAGGTGGACGTGAATGTGTTGGGTGGAAGTGGGAAATTGAAATTTTAGTTGGGAAGAAGTAGGAGGATTGGAGAGTTATAGCAAGATACCTCAGCAAGAGGAGAGGAATAGAATCATCTTATGTTTATACATCTTATACATCATCTTATATTTACTGCAAAACAAGACTTAATTAATTGATAGACTGTATTCGTGTTGCGTCAGC
This sequence comes from Cephalopholis sonnerati, assembly GCA_019142605.1. Taxonomy (NCBI): domain Eukaryota; kingdom Metazoa; phylum Chordata; class Actinopteri; order Perciformes; family Serranidae; genus Cephalopholis; species Cephalopholis sonnerati. The sequence goes on from JAGQAX010000020.1 coordinate 20,084,706, forward strand.
TAAACGACATAGCTTCATACTTTCTTATTTTCAGTTCCGAGTGCAAAATGTGAATGACCATAGACACACTCATTAACATGTTGGCAAAGTTCATAAACCTTCTGCTCTTTAATTTTATTGCAATCCCATTCTATATAATTGATGTGAATGAGAACATTTTCTTTCTTTCATTTATAATATTGGTGTCTGTTTGTTTGAAATAAAAAATAATAAAAACAATATCATTGCATTTTATTTGTAGGCGCCTATCAAAGCACTCAAGGACACCTTACAAGAGACAGTAAAAAAAACAAGCAGCGACGTATCCATAGATTATAAACGCTTTTGTAGAATACAATAAAATGACTAGAGAACATTTTTTTTATAGATATTAGGTACAAAGTCATCATCATAAAGACCTAATATGCCCGCTTCAAAAGGTGTGTTTTCAGGCAGGATTTGAAAGTGGAAAGGGGGCAAATATTGCAAATGTCATGGGGGAGAGCGTTCCAGAGGCGGAGGGCAGAACGGCTGAAGGCTCTAGAACCATTGTAGTCAAGCGGGCAGGTGGGGATGTGAGTTGGATTAAAGAACAGGATCTAAGGGTGCTTTCACAGCTGCCCTGTTTGGTTCGGTTCAATCGAACTCAAGTTTGTTTGCCCCCTAAGTGCAATTCGTTTAGCCAGGTGTGAACACAGCAATCACACTAAGGTGCGCCCCACAACAACCGAACCAAGACTTTCTTGAAGAGATGGTCTGAGTCCAGATACAAACAAACTCTGGTGTGGTTCGTTTGTGGTGAGAACGTGTTCCGACCTGGATCTGAACCAACTGCAGTCACATGACACATTGTTTGGGTTAAACATGAGCATGTTACAGTCCTGGAGGATTATTAATGTGCGCCTCCTCCTGTACTGCCTTAATATGCACATTCAGCACATCCAATGCATCAAAACATTGTTTTCTAGTTGGAGCCGTGCCTCGTTTTCAAACTGTATGCTTTGACTCAAATGAACAATGACAGCAATATAGTCCACGATGAGCAGCGCTAAAATCAACCTGCGTAGTTGTCCCTCCATTGTGACATTAGAAAGTGTCACATTTATCTTGCAAGTGTACTCTTCTTCAATGTGTATTTACTTCCTGGATTTTCCCACATGGAAATTCTGACCAATCACGAGCAGCTTTCTCACACAAGACATTTGATCTGGTCCGCTTGTAAATGCTGCTGTGAGAACACAAACCAACTCTAGGCAATTATGCAACTTTGTAACAAAATGAGTCCCTGATTCAGACCAAAGCAAGACAACTCTAGGTCTGAAAGCACCCTAAGAGTACAGGAGGGTGTGTAGATATGAAGATGTTCAGACAGATAGGAGGGGGATTGATTATGAAGGGCCTTAAAAGGTGAGAAGCAGAATCTTGACATTGATGCGATATTTAACAGGAAGCCAGTGAAGCTGCTGGAGAACAGGAGTGATACGACCTATGGAGGGTGTTCTGGTAAGGATTCGGGCAGCTGAATTCTGGACCAACTGGAGTTTATGGAGACACTTGAGAGGGAGACCAAAGAGGACAGAATTGCAATGATCAATACGGGATGTAACCAAAGAATAAACAAGGGTAGCAAAAAGAAAAAAAATACAGTATCAAGAATTTTTTACATCAGACTTGCTCATGGGACACGTTTGGCTCTTTGCTACTTTCAAAATAAAGTACAACATTTTAGGAGTGTCCAGGTGGTGCAGGGGTCTAAAATACTGGCCATAAAAATGCAATATCACAGGTTTGAGTTTATCTCTTCAGTTATTTCCTGTCAACTGTTTATTGTATACTTAGCCTGGGCTATGGCTTATATGATATTGTAAATTGAAACTAGATATCATCTTCAGTGTCTCCCACAGAATCAGGATCTATGTGTCGGGGTAGCTGAAGGGGGGATTAGCAGTTTTTTTGTGTGCGCATTTGTGTCCTTTGTGAACATTCTGTATCCCTTCTCTAAATTCTGTGAATGCAGTGAAGGCGGCACTCTTCATGAGTTTTTTTTTTCTTCAGCTGCAGTTGAGTTAGAGTCACAGGATGAAGAATTGATCAGTCAGTCAGTTTGTGGTCAGATCAGTCAGAGCTGATCAGACCAGATCAGTGGATTAGATTTATAGAGCAGCTGCTGCAGAGGCGAGTACAAGAAAACTTTTAGACACAGCGCTGGACTGTGGGGTGTGCAGTTTCCATGGAAACATTGACAGTTTCATGTTAAGTAGTTTTGAAAAACAACAGAGAAATAGAAATAGAGTGTTCTGTTTATATATGAATTAATGAGCAGTTACGTTCTGTTTTTACTGCATCTGGCGTTCTGCTGCTCCGTCTGTGCCCAGAGTACACTCTGCACTCCAGCAGCATGGTGCTCTGATTTACCCAATGTTATATATATTCCAGCAACGCTCCAAATTAATGGTCCAGCTCCAAAAATACAATGAATCATTGATCAACCAATCAATCAATCAAAGGTACAGCTGCAGTGAAATGTGACCACATCAGCTTCTTAACAATTTTGTTTCAGTGGGGTGATGTGATGTTCTGAACTTGAACTGTTCTAGCAGTTCTATTACAGCAACTGTGGCTCAGAGGTAGAGCGGGCTGTCCACTAATCAGAAGATCAGCTGTTTCATCCCTGGCTCCTCCAGTCTGCACGGCGAAGTATCCTTGAGAAAGATACTGAACCCCAGATTTCTCCCGATGGCTGTTCCATCAGTGTGTGACTGTGTTAAAAACTGAGTAGCAGGTGGCACCTTGTATGGTAGCCTCAGCCACCAGTGTATGGATGTGTGTGTGTGAATGTGCCTTGTTGTGTAAATAGTGCTTTGAGTGTTCAGATGACTGGAATGGAGCTTTACAAGTGCAGTCCATTTGCCTTTTATTCACATAGTTGTTGTGTCCACGTTACTGATTTATCAAAAATCATGGTGTAAAAGTTTTGTGAAAGCACCAATACTCAACCCAAAGATTTCCTCCATATTGCCAAACCCTACTGTGTCTGTGTATCTTATAAGGCAGAAACCCCAAAATATAAAAAGAGCAAAACATGTGCCAACCTCCGGGACTGAAAAATGAAGCCAACGCTGGAGTGCCAAAAACTGCAGTTCATCCAAGGGCCACTTGAGGCCAGCTCCAGAAGCGGGTCAATCCCCAACCCCACATCAACATGCTCAACTGAACTGCAGAAATAAACATGTTTACAGCTTGGTACAAAAACTAATTTCTCCCTTCATGACAACTGTACAGGGGTGAATTTTTAAATAACTCTCCTGTTTACAATTTGTCAAGGCTCAAAGTTACTCATAATTAAGGTCAGGGCCACTTTAAGATGTTGCTACAGTCTATAAGTCAGATCCACCCCTCGCTCCTCCACAGCACAGTAGATAAAATAGGCCTATTTCACAGAAGACATTTTGACCTTAGCCCCTAGAAGGAAAAGAACAGGTGTAAATGATGAAATTAATGAGGGCTATTTAGCTGCTTTAGTTTCAGGGTACTGGTATTGTGCATGCTGGCTCACTGGGACACTTAGAACGGAGCTGTGGTTAATGTTATTAGTAACACCTGTGCTTTTCCTGCAATGACAACTCAAACTGTCTGCTCTGAAAAGAGCCTGTATGTATCTATTTTTTAATGTATGTAGATGATATGCTTCAGTTGCTGCAATTAAACCTCCTGAAGCTGCAATACCGTAATATTTTTCCCCCATTTAAATCTATATCCATTCGTTAAAGCTCAGGTTTATGACATATTTGCTTGTTTTGGGTGTTTGGGTAGAGCAGGTGGTTAGAGGTGCAATGGACTGAGCTGGAAGTTAACATCAACACACACACTCTCTCTCTGTCTCTCCCCAACAGTCCCATTCATCACGTTGTGATTACTTGATAGCTTAGCCAGTTGGTAGCCCATGTTATAATGTTTAGCCAGCTGTGACGGTTGGCCTAATGACTGGACTGGGTTTATTTAATGGAGCGAAATCTGCTGGAAATTTGAGGGTTGCCAGATTCTGAGAAAATCTGTCAGGGCTGTAAGCAGGGAAAACTGCCCACCACATGCAATGAGAGGCAGGTGGACAAAAACAAGACCACGCTTGGGTTCTCTTTGAAAGCTGTTGATGGTGTAATTTCACTGCCTGGCTCAGGCCATTAATAGGGCCTGTCAGACAGCCTGTTCCAAATGTACTGGATCAGACCAAGATTTATACAAACAAAATGTACTCTTAAAGGACCATGCAGTGGGCTGTGTATGCTTTAGTTCACTAAGTCATGCATGGTTTATATTACTACTAAGATTTGGAACAGTTAGTTTATTAATCTGCAAGTTGATCAACAGAAAATGAACCAGTAACTGTTTTTTATAATCATTAATACATTCATTTTTCATAACTGTGTTTCTTGTTGAGGGTCACGGCGGAGTTGGAGCCTATCCCAGCTGACATTGGCCAAGAGGCAGGGTACACTCTGACTATCACAGGGCTGACACATTGAGACAGACAACCATTCACACTCACATTCACACCTACGGACAATTTAGAGTCACCAAATAACCTATCCCCAACTTTGGACTGTGGGAGGAAGCTGGAGCACCCGGAGAAAACCCACGCTGACACGGGGAGAACAAACTCCGCACAGAAGGGCAACCAGGAACCCGTTTGCTGTGAGGCGACAGTGCTAACCACTACACCACCATAAACACATAAACACACAGCGACATGCATACTGGTGTATTTACTGTGTAGACACAACTCTGTGTGGAGATGTAACAGTGTGGTCACATACATTTTAGATTGTAGGATGCAGACAGGGTTAGGTTGACATGTTGATCTCGAGTACTACCAGCTGATTTCATTAAAATGTTTTTTTTTTAATCTTATCTATTTATTTTAAATTAGTTGCACACCCAATGTATGTAATGTAATGTATGTTAGTCAATCACTTATCATTACTTTGCTCTTATGAGCTGGAAGGAGATTGTTGGGGGATGGGGGCGTTAAAGGGTTAATATTTCTGTTTAAAAAGAAGGACATGACACTATGTTACTGTATCATCATAATTAAATTGAATTGCTGAATAAAATTTGGTTAAAAAAAATATATAAGATTGGCAGTTTGATCCCCAGCTCCCTGTATCCCTGAGCAAAGATACCAAATCCCATATTGCTCCTGATGGCTGTACCTGTGCACTCACTGTAAGTGCGTGGGAATGTTTGAACTGAGTAGCAGGTGGCACCTTGTATGGTAGCCTTGGACAACAGTGTGTGAATGTGTGTGTGAATGAGGTCACTCTGAGTGGTCAGAGACTAAAAAGGGGTTACAGAAGTCCAAGTCCATCACCATTTACCTTTCAGCCAAACACTGGACGCAGGTTATTCCAGTTGTGAGAATCAACCTGCAGAAACTATTTATTTGTGAGTCATCAGTGAGTGGTGGTTGTGAGATATCGCTTTGACCGCTTTGACTGATGTCAGACCAACATTCAGCATCCAATAATTAACAGTTGCCTGGACAATGGCATAAAAGTGATCTATGTTGTCAGAAATTTAAATGCAGATGAAAAATATGTTTTTTGGTTAAGTGAATTTGTTTATTTCCTGCTTTAAAGAGGTTGTTGCTCAGCAGCCAACTCTAACTTTATCTCTTGACACAAGAACAACTTCCTACCTGATTGCTATACCCTCTGAGTAGCTCTTTGAATGTGAACACTGTTTACATACACTTTTATCTTTTGGGGTAAAGTCAAGGTACAGGAAGCTGTCAGCATGAAGGAGTGAAAAAATTTGGACGTGTTTGACAGATATAACTCTCACTAGTTTATAACTTGCCAAAATGCAGTCGACCCTTGAGAGGAAGTGGGCCCACAGTCTACATATACATATTTAATTTTCTTATCAGTTGATATTGATTGACTGATCCGTTCCCAGGTTTCCACCAGTGAGTGAGGAGGCTGCTGTTGGGACCCCAGTGGGAGCCATCATGGCGGCTGCTGTCAATCAAACTATCATCTACTCCATCATCGAAGGCAACCAGGGAGGTGAGTGTACTTAGAGTACTGCCTGTTGTCAGTTGTGGAGTTGGCTGGATTCACTGCCTGGTTGTGACCACTGATAAAGTAGTTACTTCACTTTTTACCACTCAGTACATAATGCCACAGAATCTGCCACAGAAATAAAATCGTAGCTGCTAATAAGCTAATAACCACATTAGCTCATTAGCAGCTATTATCTTATTTCTGTAGCAAAGCTCCCAGCTGTGTGGGGACAGAGCGACAGTGGATATGGTGGTTTAACCAAAACACAATCTTTGTTATTTATTACCAAATTACAAAAGTCACTTCCCTAAATTGGAGGGTGACTCACTCGTAACACATTAAAACTTGAGTGCAGTTGCCTGTCAGGACACAATGGGCCAGGCCAGGTTTGGGTTCAGCTTTCTTGACATGGCCTACTTTACACTGTAGCCAACCAACTAGCTTCCTTGCTATGTCGCCTTTTTGTCAAAGTGACCCAAGGAAATTGGCGCAGCACCTCAATGTTGTCAACTGCGGTCAGGGTAGCAATCATATTTTTGTCCTTACATTAACTGCATCAGGTGCGGGTTGGGTTCAGACATAAAAAAGGCTTGAGTGCTACTCTCTCAGACTTGGGTCAGGCTCAGACAGAAATATACAACCTGACCTGCACTTTAATTTACACTTAGCCAAGTGTAAATGCAACCTAGAAGAATCAGAGACCGATTGAAATCCATTTGCCCAGAACAGTTCACGAGGTGGCTCAGGAAGCAGTTTGGGACATATTCTAGCATTCTAGGTGAATGGATCCATCTCTCCAAGACGCATGTTTACTCGCACTTGTTTTTTACTCGGGGATTGTCGAAATGACCACTAACAGGGTCTGTACCCTATGATAGTGGCAGTTGTCTGGCAGCTATCTCATTAAAGGAGCTGTATGCAACATTCACTACATTAATGTAGCATCAAACTACTATTTGCCATGTAGAGATATAGTGGAGTCAATGGCGTCCTGAACAAAGAATGAAGTCACACTCCCTGGGTGTGTGTTGTAATTTGAGCTTCTCTGTTGTTTGTTGTGGTAGCCGGTTTGGCCGTGCATGCACGTAAGCACTTGTGAATCACTGTGTGTGTATCTCACTGGCTAGCTAATTGCTGCCGCACTGCATTGCACTCAAACAGCGGACACCACTGAAATCAGGACTGTGTCACTGCAGAAGCATAGCATCCATCCTGGGGTGACATTGTTAGCTCTGTCAACACTGCTGCCATTGTTTGCACTGTTTATCGAGTTAGCACCATTAGCTGCTAGCCATTGATTTAGCCACCTCCATGTTTAGAACTGTGTCCAGACAATCACCCAGACTCAGAATCATAGATATACTCTAAATGTTGTATATTGCTCCTTTAAAGCAACAGCACAAGGCATCTCCAGCGATTTCAATACATCTGCTCATACAAGAGGCATAACGTGCTGCTGTGGTGTTTATCTGAGTCTTGATCACTGATTGATCTATGAGTGGCCCGTAGGGGTGGGCGGCTCAATGCTAAAATATAAATACCAAAAACGGGATAAGTTTCTCTCTTCTGCGTCAGACCTATTTGTATTTCAAGAGTAAAACTGTCTGTGCAAACAACATTCCCTTGTCATGAACACATCCAGTGGATGAACTCTTTTGTTCCCCGCTGCTGTTGTGTTCTCTGCATTCAAACAATATATTCCAGACCCAGCAGCATCTTCTTAGTTTTACTTTCACCCAGCGTTGGCAGTATAGGACGATAAGCTCACCCTCCAGCCCTCCTGTTTACTGCTCGGGGCTGACGTGGACCCTCAGTTGTACTATGGATACAACCACGTGCATGTCAGTGAAACTATAGCTTTCCGTTGATGTTCAACGCAAGAGATATGTCCAAGCCTGACTATTTTAATCTGACACACAATAGCAGTGATGGCTTAATGAAAGAGGAAAAGAACATGAGAAAGAGAACTCGGAGCTGCAACTGAAAAGCAGGGAGGTGAGAAATGTTTCAGCATTCAGACCTCTGACACAGAGACAGAGTTCACTGGCAGAGTCTGTTCAGAGAGGCTCAGACAAGAAATATCCAGGTATACAGTAACCCAGCGAAATCAATGTTTCAGTCAAAATACATCTTCATCATCGGTTAATGTTACATTGTTAGACTGTAATTGGTCATTATTAGCTGTTAATTAAGCAGACTGATTATTTACCTCATAAATCCTGACATGCTGCTTTCCCTACATAAAAAATGCAACTTTTAATAAAAAGTATTGTATTTGTATCATTATTGGCAATTCTGGCCCTGTATTACATAGTATTGGCTTGAAAGGTATAGAAATCGATTTCAAATTTGGTGCATCCCAAATCTAATTTGAGAGTTAATCTGCACATTTTATTAATATTTACAATGTTTTTTATAACTCTTATTGTTTGTTCTTCTGAACAACTTCGTCTTCTTCTTTTATTGATTATTGATTTATATAATGTTTTATAAACATGTTACTGAAAGCAAATCAGTGCATATTCTTATATTTTGTGCATAAGTTTCTTCTTAGCTAGGTTGTGTATTTGGTAATATAGGTAATAAACGTGCAGTACTTTGACTACTATGACCAGGGGAGGCACACCTAGGGCACCAAATATGCTAGGGCCACCACTGTCGCCCATCCCTAGTAGCCTGTGAAGATGAGCCAACCTCATAGTATTGACTAAATTTCCAGAAAGCAAGCATATTAATTGGGTTTGATTTCAAATCAAACCTGATTTCTTTTTACAGTAGTTAAAAATCTATTGTTTATATTTTGTCTCATATGTATTCTCATTATTTTCTACCCAAGGTCCCTCATTGTCAGTGTTTTGGTTTATTTTGTAAAAAGGAAAAAATAACTTTAATAAAATTTGAAGTAAAGAGATTAAAAAATGAAACATTAAAGTATTGCTTATATTTTATACTGCCTCAAAAAGTCTTAAAAAGTCTTAAAATGTCTTAAATTCAACTGTATAACAATAAGGCCTTAAAAGTTATTAGATAGTTTTAAATTTGAATTTGTGAGGTTTAATAAACATTTGATCTAATTTCATTTATTCATCGTTTAATTTCTAATGTTACAAGTCTACAAAAAAACTATAATGCTGTCATTTTACTTAATATTTGCACTTACCTGTTGGCATAATATAGATTGACTTCACTCACTCTAATAACAATATTCCTACATAACACCGACCTCTGCACAAGACATATATACTACTTACCTGCAATGCTTACCTGCAATGCTCAATAAGTCAAACATGATTTGTCCAAGAATCTGTGCTTAATTTGGATAAAAAGTGTCTTGAACGCGCCTTAAAAAGCATTAAATTGAATGGTTAAAGTTATTTTTAATCTGGTGTTGTTCAGTCATAACCAAACAGCTTTAGGTGTATTACCACCACCATCTGGACTGAGCCTATGCTGACTCACATTTGGGAAAACAAGACCTGATCTCAGATTCATATGAGATGTAGCTAAGGGTAAGCAAAGAGTATTAAATTGCACCTGGGCTTTATGAAATGTCAGAGTATAAATGGGGTCTGGCATAGGTTGCTCATATGTCATTTGCTGAAGCTTCTTTATTTAAACAATGTTGAAAATGCCTCCTATGCAAACACCTCCTTTTCACTCTGTGGAACTATACACTATAAAACTTCCCACTCACCATCCGACTGCTTTATACAAGAGAGTAAAAGAAAATCCCTCTGTCTCCCTCTTTGACCTTTCTCTTCTATATTTTGCTCTCTATTTCTTTCATCCTACCTCCCCCGCTCTCGCTGTCTTTCTTTATCTCCCCATGTCTCCAGGTGTGTTTGCATTAAATGAAACGACAGGAGTGATTTCCACTGCCAAGCCCCTGGACTACGAGGCCAACTCCTCCTACATTCTGAAGGTGGAAGCCGACTCCATGAGAGTGGTGTCCTCGAACCTCCGAGTTCCCTCTAAGAGTAAGTGCGTGGTCGTGTTTGTGAACTCTCCTCCTCCAAGATTACAAGGCTAACTTTTGACATCGGATTGCATCACCGCAAATTTCACAGATTTTCTTCTCTCTAATTACACACACGCACACACACACACACACACACACTCACACACTGAAGGATTAAAAAATAACAGTGCATCACCCACTACGTGATATTGTTAAGATAAACCTGCCACAGGCTTGAGCTTTCTCTCTTGCTCACACACTTATCTCACTCTCATTCTCTCTGGAGCTCTCTCTACTTTTACCTTGTATGAGTTCTCTTCAACTCTTCACCTTGTCTTTACAGTTACGTCTTGGAAGACATGTTATATTGGGCCTCAGCTGCTGTTGTTGCCTTTCAAGCAGCCTTTTCCTCTCTCTCAGGTGTCTATCAAACCTGTAGGCTACACCAGCTTGCTCTCTTTTCCGCTGCTGTTTTAAAATGCTTGCCTTTCCTCCTCCTTCTAGATTTGTGTCTCATTGGCTATCATAGCTCAAACATACATGATATGTAACTATGTAACTGCCCAGGATTTATCTCTTAAATATCAAGCATGTTTGCAAAGATCAAAGTGGCCAAATAAATGTGGTGTGGAGTTTGGAAGATTGTAGATTTTATCTGTAAAGCTGTAACTTTTCCCAAGATACTCTGTCCCAAACATTGGCTCAGTTTTCTGATTCATCAGAATATTATTAGGGCTGCCCCCGACTAAGAATTTCCCAGTCAACCAATAGGCATCATTTAGGGCCATTAGTCGACTAGTAGCTCACATGTTTACGATGTTAATTTAATTATTAAATGATATATTTTGGGCGGGGCAACACAATGGTTTGAGTTGAAGGTGTGAGAAAGAATAATATCAGTAACATTGTTAACACTGTGCTACATTACAGAGAAATACAAACCGTACTAATGAACCTTCATTAATATAGGTCTATATTTTATCTACAAGTGCACGTCACACACTGAGCGAGCCGCCTGTTAATGACGCTGTGGGCTAATGGGCATGTAGCTACTTCCATGTTTCAGATGATACGTCATGTTTGTAGTCGACCAATGAAGATGAGTTTACATATCACCTTGGGTTGGTCCTTCACCTTCTCAAAATGATCCCACACTTTGGATTTCCTGCCCGACATGTTATTAACTAGCCTGTGGAATAACCGCAGGTACCAGCCCTGGAAATTAGAGGCCGTACACATGCTGCATCTTTAACCAACTGGAAAACACGAGGTCGGACACTGGGCGCTACTCTTGTGCCTTTTTTGTGCCAGCTTTCAAGAGCGCGGCCTCAGCCTATTTACCTGAAATCCTGAGTGCAGAGCTGATCTTCTTCCAGGAGCTGTTTATAAGTATGTCGGCCCATCGTCCTTGGGACAGATGTAAATCTCTGGGTAGCCCTGCACTAACATGATCAAGTTTTCTGTATTTATCAGACTGAATATTTACAGAGGAAGGGAAAGATATCTGTCGGCTGTGATTGGTTTGTAACGTGACTTCTGTCTGACTGCTGAGCGTAGCCACTTCCTGTTTCTGTACTTTCAAATTAAATTCATTCTTTTTCCTGCGACTAAGTAACCAATGAAATCTTGCCGACTAACGACCTTTCTGGTCGACTAACGTTTAGTCGACTATTAGGGGGCAGCCCTACTTATCAGTTCCTCTTATTGATGCCAACGTGTTTTTCTGACAGTTGAGCATTTAAGAGCAGTAACGTCAAGCTCATGCATCTATACTGCTAAACCTGCAACAAGTCATAGCAGACAGGAGGAAACAGTCCAAGGCATGGCTTCATTTCACATAGAAAGATGAGAACAGTGCTGCTGCCGGGCTGTGCAGTGTGACTCATAGTATACTGCATAAATCTGCTTTTGCAATGAATTAAATGAAATGAGTGAAATGAAATAAAAGTAGCATCAGTGCAATACAGCTCTGTGCTGTCTCTGTGTGAAACAAACAGCACCACCTCTAATGGCATGTGCGGTACATGCTATGCATAGGGCACCAGTCCCAGAGGAGACACTAAAACAGCTCGATATGATCATCATCAGCCATAATTATATGTGTTACATTAACTCTCCCAGTTAAGGCCCTCTCAGATACAACACAGTTTTAGCTGTGCTGCTGATGGTTCTATACTCTTTTTCCATTATGACTTTTGGCCACGCTGAGTCAAGCCATGCCGCGCCGATTTGTGTTTCCATTGTCAGTTTAGACACGTCATGCCAAGCCAAGCCGCGACGGAGATGGACCTTCTCAGGAGTAGGTCCAAAAGCCGGCCACCTGCTCTCAAGTGGTGACGTCTCGCTGACCACAGCCAACCCCTGACAACCCACCTTCTCCCTCCTGAACACAGTGTGTTTTGAGACTCTACTCACCTCTGTCTGCAGGAGACCTGAGAGAAAGGCGTTTTTAAAAGTCTCTCAGTACTTTTGTAGCTTCTAACTGAATCTCTGTGGTTTGAATTTAGTTTCTCCTGCGTCCTGTTTTTACTTTAGATATCTGCTTTGTTTTACTGTTTCATGTTCGCTTTTAGCCGTATTAGAAGTTGTGTCAAGTTGCTGCTTCACAATAAAAGTTTATGAAATGTGTTATTACTGAATTAGCGAAACTTTGTCAGCAGCTTCTCTTCAATAGTGGCAAGTCTAATAATACAGCAGGGGGGAAGAGTAAAAGCAGACAGCCACAGTGAGATGTTGATGAAGAGCTGCAGACAACAGGCTCTTACTGCACCTCTGCAAACAGCTCACCTCCAACAGGTAAACTTCTTTTACCTGCCCTGACTTTAGCCGTGGATCAGCTCTCTGCTTTTTAACGTCGTCACTCAAGACAAACCATCATCAGTTAAAGACACACCTTTAAGTGTAATGGAAATACAAATCCCTGCTGTGATAGGCTGATGGCCCAAGCCAAGCCAAGGCAGCTTATGACTGTTGAAAAGCTTAATGTTAGAGTTATTGATACAGTCAGTTGCCTCTGCTGAGTGAAGTCTTTTGAAACTTTAGCTCATTAAAACAAACCTGCATTGAACAATGGGACAGGAACATCTGGTGGTCTCTCTGTCATCAGCATCAAGGCAGAACTTGCTTAGAAGCTGTCATATAATGACCTCATTAACGACCTTGCAGCCACAGACGTGTGCCTCTGTAGAGCCTAGCAGCTGCTGAAAAATGCTGTTCTGTAGTTCCTCTGTAGTGGAGAATATGCTGTCTCTGCAGAATCATACAGTTTGGGACTTTTCTTCTGTTTTGTGTGACAAATGGACACTTCTGTTTTTCCTATTATTTATTTTTACAGTAATGGTATTGAGAGGACAGGACAGGATAGGGTATCACATGAAGGCAATTGTGCTTAGGGCACCGACATGTCCAGCAGCAGCCCTGGAAACAGAGCCACCTCTTTGTTTGAGGTGATGGAAGTGCAAACCCTGGGCATAGGCCGTATGGGCGAACGCTAGGGGCGCCGTCATCCATTTTACCTACTCTCTGGGAGAGATGGACAGGTCTTCTGACATGACATGAACTCCGAAACGCTGTATTGTTATCATGTCAAAACGACAAATGCTCTCTGGTGCCCATTACACTACTGAGAGGAGTGTGAGTGGAGAGGAAGAACATGAAATCAGCAGTAGGAGAGTTTGTTACAGTTATCTCTAAGCAGCCAGCGGTCGCAACCAACAGCTCACGAAGGGTTGCACTGATTTACATTGTGAAGTGTTCAAATTCTGTTCAGGAAAAATTAGTATTGGACAAAGGTAAATCATAATGTTCCCATGGTGCGTTCAATGTAGTCTTGTAGATTTAGCTTTTGGTGAGAAACTTGGATAAATGCAGCTGTTTGAGGGAGAAATTTGTTGATGTTTTCACAACACTATAAAGTAAATATTAGAGAGAGAATTTTGATGTATCATATATAGTAAAAAGTCTTTTGGCTTATTTTTTAAAGATGTTTTTCATGTGAAAGAAGGTCATGTTAAAGGTTGTTTCATAAACTGTGAATTATTGAATTTGTGCTCATTCAACTGTGTAATGAAGGACTGAATGACTTTAATACTGTTCATTTATTTTTCCGTGGCACAAAAGAAGAATAAATAACAACAAAAAAACGAAAGAAACAACATTGGCTTTTGGTGAAATTGTTATTTTTAACATTGGTATCAGTATCAGTCCAGAGTTCCAACATTGGTACATCCCTAGTTCAATTAGAAGGTTAGTTTGGACTTACCCAGTTCACCAAATTTGCAAGAGCTGGCACTGGTGGATGGTTTGTACGATCATGAAGAGGTGAATCAGTAGCGTACAAATATTCTCTCATTTCATCCACACTGACTCAAAGATATTAAAACAGTTAAGTTGTTGCTGAAAACCTGTGTAGGCCTGTTTTTTTATTCCGCACAGAAAACTGATCAGAAATAGATAAGGGAATCAATAAAGAATTGGAGCGGTGAGCAGAATTGATAATTGCGTTAGTATCAATAAAATCTTATCAGTTCCCATCCCTATATTTCTAAGTACAGTGGCATGCAAACGTTTGGGCACTCCTGGTCAAAATTTTGTTTACTGTGAGTAATTTAGTGAGTAGAAGATGAAGTGATCTCCAAAAGATATGGAGTTAAAGTTGAAACACGCTTAACATTTTAGACAAGAAAGGAGCACCATGCAATGATTTGGGCACCCCAAGACATTTAAACTCTCACATAATGTTTAACAGGGCCTCAGACCATAGTTAGCTTAGAACGACTTAATGTGCAAACTCTTACTCTAACTGCAGCCTGTTTTAATTTGTTCTGACAACGTCGACCGGGTTATGTGAACTACATATATTCTAATCCTCACTCAGAGAAAAAAAAGCATCGTGGAGCGTTGTTCCTGTGGGCTCCAGCAACACTAAATCCCTGAGCTTGCCTGAGAAGGACTCACACACAACCCTGTTATTTTTAAATATCCCATGGAGAGAGACTCTCACTGCAGCCTGTTTTATTTTGTTCTGAAAATGTTGGTGTGCAGCCTCGTTCTGTGGACGATGAACAAGGTGCAGACTGATAAAGGAGGAAATACAATGAGTGCTGGACAGAGCAGTGAGTGACAACAACCCCACCCACATTCAAGAGTACTGTTTGCAGTGGAAACTCTAGGGTCTAGGTACCATGTCTGAAGGGTTACTTTTGGTTTCAAAGGTCCCATACCAAAAGTGTTTGATGGAAATGTGGCTATAGGCATCATTACCTTAAGAAACAACACAACTGGAAATATACACACGGCTGTTATTTATGACTACACTTCACTCTTGCTTTGACTCCTTCATGCATGTTTCAGATATGCACCTACACGTTGAACAGACACCATATTTCTTAAATTGTAACACACTAACATTGCCGTTTTAATCATACAACCCAAAATGAATACAGAAAGAGCCCGCTTTTCCACTGAACAGCACTGGGCACGTCTCTATCACACTCTGCCTGCGTGATCCAAGCACATTTTTACATCCATGACACTCACAGTAAACAAAATTTTGACCAGGGGTTCCCAAACCTTTGCATGCCATTGTATACTATGCAGGAATTGTCAGTTACTGTTTGTAAACACACTCACCAAGTGAAAGTGAAAGCTAACCTTAGGTGCACTCTTGGTTTGGAAGGAGCTTTGCCTTCTTGGCATTTCACCACGCTATATGTGCTTTTTTTTTTCAATTTGGCCTACTATTTTTGTAGCTTCCTCGCTGATGTGTGCTGCAACCTGATCCCCACTTTAATAGAGTCGTGACCTCGCCTGCGCCCTGTGCCAAGAACATCCCAAACATACCACAAAAAGAACTGAAAAATCCACCATCACACACTCCTTGTGGGTCATCAGTGAAGATTTGAATGACTACTACATGTTTTTGGAAAATCCTGAGTGTATCCTTATATTCTTTCAGTTTTTCATATTATATATTTTTGTACTTCACTTTCTTTGCTCTGTCTTAATGTTCTTTCATTTTCATCCTCATTTCAGTCCATTCAAAAACAATATTTCCTTCAATTGCATGTGGGCGGAAAAGCCTACCAAAACAAGTTTTAACAGTTTTAATTGAAATTATAACTGAAGTGAAAATGGCTCTAATTAGTCCCTCATTCTTTCCCCTCTGTCCTTTTCATTTCCCGTCTCTTCTCTGCCTTCTTCTAACTGCCTGTATCTGCTGGTGTTTCTCTCTTTTCTCTTTTCTTCAAAACATATCTGCGCTCTTCTTAATTGATGCTCAGCTCCCTGGGTTTCCCCTTTCTTCTTTAATTATAGTGTTTACCACATGCTATTCTCATTTCATCCAGCTATTTGAATTTAAGCATTCTGCAGGGATTAAAACTACAAATCATTGTAGTCATTAGCAAATCTCCTTCCATTATTTTTGGTACGCATTTTAATCAAGCAACAAATCAATAAGATTCTAACTATGTGTTAATCCGGTTTTCTAACTCAAGTGAAGGTTGGAATTGTAACTAGATGTTTCGGTGTGGTGTCTCAATTGCTGTTGTAGATAAGAAGATTAATGTTTGCATCTGCTTGTTTGTTTGCGTTTTTCTTTTTACGTGCCAAAGTTTTTAATGTGATTTTTTTTTTTTCTTCTTTTGTCTTTCTTGGAGTAAAAACTTGAGCAGTTCACACAATCCTGGGATTTGTTCTTTCCCTCTGACACATGATTCACCCTTTTACAGAGTTTGGTTGATGTATTGTGTTGCAGTTTTACGTGGGTGTGATTCACAACTCCCTGTTTTTGGACAGATAAGACTGAATGTGAGTCATTCCAAGTTGCAGCCACTGAATATGAATGACAGAGGCTCACTGGCACCATGTTTTGTCCTATACTGAGTGTGTAGCTTGGGTGAATTACAGTAATGTTTAATCTTTTATTGATAATTTGAAATGGATTTTACTGTTCAGTTTGTGTTCATCATTCAAAATACCACTTACAGTGTAACTGATGCAAAAATTGACTTTGAATCTTGCCACAGAAAGGATTTCTGGAGACTTTTGGCTTTGGAAGACTGTGATGTTGACTGCAATGTTGTCAGTGGTCATAACCAGTAAGATTATTGATGTAAATATCTAAAAAATGTGGTCAGATGGTTCAGAGCAGGATCACCTCTGCAGCAGCATCCCTATTCAACAGTTGGTTTTATTTCTCACAGCACATTTTCAGAATTTGGTTTTACAAATAGGCAAGGAAAGGCAGCATTATTTGCATTGCACATTTCATACACTAGGGAAATTCAAAATGCTTTGCAGAGCAATAAAATATAAAACATAATAAAGTGTAGAAAAAAGAGTAACAAGAAAAAATATATATATAAAATTAAAAAAAATGAAAATAGCAAAGGTGTAGACAACAGGTGCAAAGATAAAAAGATGATTTAAAACTGAGTTTAAAAATAAGGTTACAGTCATCACAGGTGGAGTAGGCAGTGTGAAAAAGGAATGTTTTTAGCTTTGACGTAAAAGTTCTGAGAGTCGGGGCTTGTCTAACATCATCTGGGAGGTTACTCCAGGTTTGTGCTACATTATAACAAAATGCTGTTTCACCATGCTTTGCTCTGACTCTTAGGCTGGCTCCAGATGTCCTAAGGGTCCTAGAAGGTTCATATGTCACAAGCATGTCAGGGATACATTTGAGCATTGAGCCACAAAGTCACTTATACACACAAGCACCAAGATTTTGAAATCAGTTTTCTGAGTAACACGTGACCAATGTACGGATTTTAGAACTGAAGTAATGTGGTATTATTTCCTAGTTTTTGTCAGGACCCTGGCCACAGCATTCTGAATAAGCTGAAGTTGCCGAACCGCTTGATTTGAAAGTCCTACAAACAGACCATTGTCGTAACCTAATCTACTGGAAACAAAGGCGTGGGTGAGCCTTTCAGGGTCTTGCTTTGACATTATTCCTCTGACTCTAGCTTTTTTAAATGGCAGTGGGTAGATTACTTAACAGATTTGATGGGGCTGTGGAAATTTAAATCTGTGTCCAGGATAACACCAAGGTTCCATGCATGACGCTTAGTTATAAGAGAGAGGGATTTCGAGGTGAGAGCTGCCACACACTGTCTGTCATTGGCCCAAAAACAGTTATGTCAGTCTTATCTCTGTTAAGTTGGAGAAAACTTTTAAAAATACAATCATTTGTTGCCCAATACAGTGACACAGGCGTTCTACAGGTCCATAATCACCTGTTGAAAGTGATATATATATATCTGCATGTCATCTGTATATATATATATATGGTAGGCTACGTTATTAAATCTTGTCCCATCTTGATAAATTAAAGCTAAGGATGTCCTTTCCAAACTTAAAGGGAGCCTATTATACTTATTTTCAGGTTCATGCTTGTAGTTTGGATTTCAACTAGGATGCTTACATGCTTTAATGTTCAAAAAACACTTTATTTTCCTCAAACCATCTGTGCTGGAACACCTGGATTCACCCTCTGTCTGAAACTTTCTGTTTTAAAGCCTTTCTCTTTGAGGCCCCCACCCAGAAAAGCCCAGTCTACTCTGATTAGTTAGTATTTTGGGGTCTTACTCATCTAAGGCCTTGGCGTTTCTGCACCATTCTTGCAGCCGCAGAATAACTGTAACGGAGTATTGTAAAACTTTCTACCTTAAAAAATAACCAATATTGGTGCCCACTAGCTCACCTGGTAGAGCAGGTGCCCCATGTATCCTTGTCCTCATTCTTATCCTTATCCGTGTCCTTGCCGCAGTGGCCACAGGCTTGATTCATACCCACTACCATTTTGCTCATGTCAGCCCCACTCTCTTTCCCCCTTTCACTCTAAATGTGTCCTGTCAAATAAAGGCAAAGAAGCCCCCAAAATATCTTTAAAAAATCACCAATAAAAGCTTTCAATCTAAAATTTTAACAATTGGACGTGTTCCAGCAGAAAGGTCATCTGAAATCAGGGAGAAATTAACAACATCCTGATTTCTCTACCGTTAGCATGTAGCTACACTCGCAGTAGTGTGCCTGAAGCAGATGGTCACATTAGCTTGTCTGAAGTCGTTTTTTCCTCACAGGGATTACTTTTACATATGCTTACATCATTATTTGAAACTTTGTCCACATTAAGTCCGACATTGTAACATTAAATATTTTACAGAAAATAACAAAAAACATAATGGTTCCCCTTTAATCTTTGACTGTTGCTTTTTAAGTCATCATGACTCTTAAGTGTTGTAGAGAAATGCTTTAGATTTCAAACCATGTTTTCAAGGACTTTGCCCCTGCTGTTGTCCCTGCTCATCTTTGGTTTCTCAAAATGCTGCTGATCACCTCATGGAAATGAGTTTTAACCTTGACTGCAGGTATTCCTCCAGGAGAGGCTCCTCAATCACTGTCAGACCAGTGTTACACCTGCCACACACCTCTACAACCTATGGAAAAGGAAAGCAACAGCAGCACCAGTTCAGACAAGTGGTGTAGACGTGTTGATATTATCGCCTACTGGTGAAAATAGTAATAACTACTGCAACTGTGATGCTTGAGACACCAGCAGGCAATGCAGAAACTTTGACTTTGCCTGCCTCAACATGTCTGCAGGACTGAACGACTGCTGTTGCTTTTCTTGCCGATACGTGATGCAGGTTGGACTTACAGGTTCAGAACTGCATTTATATCAATGACTGTTTATCCGTGTTAATTCATGTCTTACATTTTATTGTTTGCTTTTAATCCCAAATACTTTATAAGTTTTACAGAAGATCCCTTTTTCTACTTTTTGTAGTGTCAAATGCGGATGTGTATCATAATGTGTAAATTGTGTGTGTGTGTGTTTGTGTTTGTGTGTCCTAGCTAACACAGCTAAGGTGATAATCGACATCCAGGATGAGAACGACCACCCACCTGTTTTCACCAGATCTCTTTATATTGGAGGGGTCGCTGAAGACGCCAAAACTTTCACCTCTGTCTTGCAAATTCAGGTACAGACACTCATACACACATACAACCAAGAGTAGATAAAATATACATGACAGTATAATGTCTTTGCAACAACTGCGCCAACAGCAATACCACTTGGAAACACTAGGGGGTGAAAAGTTGCCTATTCCTCTTTAATAAAGTAACGATTACAGTTCAGGCAGCCCAACTGGAGTCACCACTAACGTGGAACACTCCTCTCACTTCAACAAACATCGAACAAAGTCTTTTAATCATGGCAGTGAACTTGTCAGTGCTCCGCTCACCGCTCACCTGAAAGCGATGCTGTTGCTGCTGTGGCTGTGTTTGTCGTTTCTACTGTTCATATAGTTTCAAAAGCCCGACTCCCACCCCAGCATGCACCTGTAGACTCTGAGTCCACCCACTCCCTGCTGTGCTGAGCTTGATGTTTCCTCTCCAATAATGCTGTGCATATTCAACATTTACATAATAATCCACTCCATGCAAGTGGCTGACTATATTCCAACTTTTTAGGCTTCAGTTTGTAACAATGCTGCATAAATTACTTTGTATTTTAAGAAGTTTCTTGTACGTGTTGCCTCATATTATATTATAATATTCAACATTTTAATGTAAGACTCAAAATATTATGACTTGGACACAAAAGTAGCCTTGACAGCTCCCAGCTTAATTCAGTTTAGCTCAGTATGAAGGTGTTTACAGCGCCTGTGTTGACTTGTGTGCTTGTATTTGTGTTGTTTACTTTAAATGGAGATAAATTCAGTCCAGTAGGCAACAAGATTAACTGGTTAGATTATTCTGTGTCTCTCCCCCTCCGCATCTCCCTCTATCTCTCTGTGAATTGATACATCTCTCTGTTTCCTTTCCTTTTTTACCTAACACGGAGAATCTCATATCACTGTAAACAACTCGAGCGACTCTCGTATTATTAAAATGGCTTTTAGGACCCAAAATGGGTCACAGAGCTCTCAGCCTCTATCTGAGAAGTAGCAATATGTTTTAATGAGCCTAGATGCCACAAGAGACTCAGGCAGGGTCTCTGGCAGAAAAGTATGCGCTTTAATATTTTATTAGAGTTTTTAAGATCATTCTTAGACATTCCTGCTTCATTAGATCACACACAGTGAGAGTGACAGGGAAGATGAGAGAATAAGGGAGAGCACGCAACAAAGAGTCATATTCAAAATCACAGCTTCACAAGCGTAGAAAATGTTCTTTTCTCACTCATAAACCTGGTGTTTCAAATTATTATTCCTCCGCTGCAAACACCTGAGGGTGGTGGTTTTGCATATGGATTTCCAGTGTCAGGGCAGGAGCTGGTTTACAGTAACCTGCTCTACAGTCATCTGACCTCTTTAAATACTTTAACAGAATAGACGGGAAGAACTAATGGCTCGCTAGTAGGCTTGATCACCGCAGGGAGAGGCGATAGATCTGAGATTGGAAGAAGGAGAGAGGATTGATGGTTAGATAAAGATAACTGGCATCCTGCTGAGAGACAAACTGACTGGACAGAAGAAGGTAGGAAAGACTTGCATGATTCATGGGCGGATGAATGGATGGAGAGGGGGGAGTGGTGACTAGAAAAATGGACAGGGATGCTCAGGGCAAATTTGCTAACATTCAGATGAAAGAGCGAGTGAGACAGGAGGTGGGGAGAAAGTTTGAGAAATGTGCATTTTCAATCTCGGTGGTTTCACTCAAGTATAACTAATTCCATCACATCTGTCTGCAGCACGCACGTTGTCTTAATGAGTTTTGTGTGTGTGTGTGTGTGTGTGTGTGAGGCTACGTTTTGTTATCTCTGTGTATATTGCTTCACGCAGGGCTGCCATGCTTTCAGAGTGTACGTGTTCAAGTGCACGTGCTGGAGTTCAGTCTTTTTGTCCCTCAGAGGATGCCAGAACACAAATATTGATTAGCTTGCAGATGAGTCTCGCATTGGCAAACCTACTCGATACCTCCAAAGGTTCTTTTGTTCTTCAAAACCAATTTGTCATTTATTGTCTCCCCGAGATGCTCGTCACTTCAACCAGCAGAACCAATGCAAATGCAGGATGTACCCATCTTTCTTTCTGCAGCCTTTTCCCCTCGCTTTTATTTGCTAATTCCAACCTTCCCATTTTAGTGGGTGTTCATACCAAAAATAGCACTGCTTTAAAAATATTCAAACAGCTGCACTGGCGTAGGTGTGTTGCTGGAGGAACTTGTGAGAAGGTAGAGAACAATCCAGGAAGTGCAGTTTAAATACAGTGGAAACCATTTATAGTGATCACAGCTACAGTGATCAGCAGCTTATATGGGACAGGATCATTCATATACAAATGCTGTTTAAATTATTTGCTCGTAGTATTTAAGTTGTCCACTAACAGTGTACATGTTTGATCTTTACATGCACAACAACATATGTAAAAAAAAAAAAATAAAAAAAATACTACAGTAATTCTATGCTGTGAGTTTTCTGTCCACCCCACTCTCATAACCTTATATTTTAAGAATGCCTTTAGGGAATTTCATCAAATTTGGCACAGTCATTCACCTGGACTCAAGGATGAGGTAATTAGATTTTGATGGCCAAAAGTCAAGTTCACTGTGACCTCCTCATATTACTTAAAAATTCATACACTAATCATGACAAAATTTAACACAAATCTCTAACAGGATAAAACGATGAAGTGGTGATATTTTATATTAAAAGGGTCCAAGGTCAATTTCACCGTGACATCATAATGTTCTTAAAAAAAACACTTTTCTGGCCATTATTCAACATCCTAAGAGGGGGGAGACATTTAATTAGATACTAAATTGGTGACACTAATCTTGTATAGATGTACTGTGCTGCCAGACTGAAGATGTGTGAAGCATCAATGTTTTAGAATTTGTAGCTTCTTTGCAGCAACTTGCATACTTGAAGGAATGTCTGCTGACATGGATATGAGTCTGGACAGACATGGATGTAAACTGCAACTTGACAGGTTGACAGAGGCATACAAAATCCGGGACTGTCATGCACAAGTAAGCAATAACAATGTAATGATAGCTCGCTAGCTAGTTAGCTACCGAGACGTCGGCATACTAGTGATTTTTTTGTTTTGCCTTTTGTAAAGAAAAGGACCATAATACAGTCAGACAACATCAACCTTAGATAAAACAATGGGTAACGTAATTTTTAAATCTTTATTAACAGAGACAGTCAGGACCACTTTAGTCAAAGAAAACTTTATTTCCATTGTCAGTATTATATTTGGCAATACGGTTCTGTGCTGGGGCCACTCTGCCTTTCCTTGGGCCTACACAGAAAACCTACGTGAAAAGCTTAAAGCAGAGAGAGCACACCTGTCTGCCCTTCCATACGCAAACAAGGACAGCCTGAGGCAGAGAGAGCAAACCTCCCTGCCCTTCCATGCGCCTACATGGAAAGCCTAAGGCAGCAACTTGTCGATAATTTCTCATATACTCAGTTTAAAGTGTGCCTCTGAAAAACCTCCATTTGGAGGGTCATGTAGCCCTAAAACTTCACCCTACTCCTCTATCCCAACAAGAATGAGGACACCCTACCCCTAGACATGAAGTTGCAAAACGTAGGGGTAAGGGCTATGTGTAAAGGGCAAGGGATCTATTGTTACTGAGTCCAAGGCAGGGTGAGACCAAGCCAAAAGCAAGACCAAACCAGAAAACACCCACAGAAAACAAATGGTGATTCCTCCTCTTGCATTGCTATGCCTGTATATAATGTATATGTGTGTGTGTATGACGCCCTGGCCACACTGCCTGTGTGAGCAGTGCATGTGCATCTCAGAATCTCTTGTATTTTTTTTTGGTGCCTGTGTAAACAGGTTAGAGGTAACAGGTTAGAGCAGCCACACTGCCAGCATGGGCAGTGTGGCTGCACCGCCCGGCTGCTCCTCAGCTGCTGCTCAGCCGAGGAACATCAGAGAATAGGAGACTCGCCTGTTTCTTTTTCGCATGGCGTGCATGGTTTTCAGTAAGAATATCTGGGAAAATGTTTTTTTGATAATCGTATTGACGTTATACCACCATTCAATGTCAATGTGTAGATCACTTACAGACATGAGATAATATAAATATTTATTTAACTCAACGTTTCCTGTTTCTGTTTTAAAACAAAAGCCTTTTGACAACGTTTCTGTGGATATAATCCGTTCATTCTTTTTTTTGGTGAAATATTTGCAGGACCATGTTGCTGAAAACGCAGTGGCTTGCACTGCTCCATTAGTGAGTGTAGTATTGGCTTTTGATAGTGGAAATACAGTAGTTATAGCAGCAGCAACGCTGTCCATGTGAACACCTCAATCACGCAAGCCACAGCAGTTCAGCAAGGTAGCCGTCACATGCTTCTCACGCAGACAGTGTGGCCCGGGTGAAAGCGTACCATGAGAAGTGTCTTGATAAAATAATCAAAGGCATTGCAGTGGTGAATTTTACATGTGGGAATTTTCCTTGTGTTCTATGAGCAGACAAATACAAACACACACTATGGAGTTGAAATCAACTTAACCATCTTTATTCAACACTCCTTTTTTGAGCAGGCAATTTAGTTAAACCCTGCAGTTGTGGTCTTGACCGGTCTTTAAATAAAAGCCTGAATCCTCTTTGCCTGAGACCAAGACAAGGCTGCGTAAAAATGCTGCTGATTCTGAGATGAGATAAAGACCTTACAAAGGTGATCTGGGGACCAGTCTTGGCCTCGAGTGCTACAACACTGGTTGGCACACAAGAAAGCAACGTACCTTACTATTTCATACTTACAGAAAATGATGCAACGAATCAAACTGTGACAGAAACTGAGACAGCACAGTGTTTTTCCAGCAATTCGGCTCTTCGTTTTTTCCTGGAGCTTTTTCACCAACATCCAGAATTATTAATCTCGTCACTTTTCCAGTTCCACCTACTTAGACTGTGTATGTATGTAGATTTAGGACACAGCTATACTGTTTCTAGGTGCAGCAGCAAATAATCAGGTCTGTACGCCACACCTGTACTATTGCAGTTCAAACAGGTGGTTGATATTACTGCAGGTATTGATGTATTGCTGAAAAGTTATCCTAACTGTGCCACTCACAACTGCAAGTAAGAACACCAAGAAAAAAATATCTGTACATCTATTCTTTCCTCAGTCCTCCCTTATTCCCTCATCTTTCTATATGTATGCCTCCTTATTTCCTTTATGTCTTCTTTTCTCTCCTGCCTCCATTTCCTTATTCCCTGCCCATAAGAAAAATAAAACATTTGTGTCTCTTGCTATCATAGCGTTACCTTTGATGTGGTGGGTGTCTCGGAGCTGAATCTGTAGTCTATACTCCCAGCCCTTCTTGTAAAGACCCGGCAATAAATCAATGTCTGTCTGAGTGTGTGTCTGTGTCTGGACGTGAATGTGAGGTTTGCATGTATGTGTGAATGAGGGAGAGACTTGATGGTTAGCCAGAATGACAGAACAGATGAATAGGCCTGCACACAGCTCAAAGCACCACTTTACCCCCTACTGCTGATTGAGAGTACTACATCAAACACAAGCAAACAGTGCAGGTTTTCCCACGAGGAAATAAAGTGAGAAAAAGCAGCAGTAATATTTGGCCTTTTGGTGAGTGACAAATACACAATATCAGTCCTGAACTAATCAATATACATGGCAGCGCTGCATGTTGATCAGCTGCTCAAACACCTGGAATCAAAGAGCTCACGAACATGATGATAATCACCCCAGAACATATAATTGATTATTATGATAATAGCAACAATGACTTGATCACAGTGTTTGCGTCGCTGATGATGATGATGATGACATTTCATTATAGCAGTGATTATAATGATGATGATATTTTGGTGGTGTTATGAAGATGATTACAATAATGACGCTGTGTTGTGATTCTTGTTTTCCTCATTTTACAGGCTCTGGACAAAGACACTGGTAACTACAGCTCTATGATGTACCGCCTCATCATTCCCCCTCCTGCTGGCAAAGACAGTAAAGATACTAAAGACGGCTTCGTTATCGAGCCATACACCGGCGTGGTGAAGACGGCGATCATGTACCGCAACATGAGGCGGTCATATTTTAAGTTTGAGGTGGTTGCCACAGACAACTATGGTAAAGGACACAGCAGCAAGGCGGAGATAGTGGTAGGTATATTTATGTTTCTGAAGCTTATAACAGGGTTCCCATAGTCATGAAATTTGTAGAGAAGTTCTGAAATTAGAAAAACTTTTTTCCAGGCCTGAAAATGGTTTGGAATTAACAGGATAAATATACGTCAGTCAGGACCACTTTAGTCAAAGAAAACTTTACTTCCATTTCCAGTATCATATTCGGCGGTATGGCTCTGTTCTGGGCCTCTCTGCCTTTCTTAGGCCTACGCAGAAAGCCTCTTCCATGCACCTTTGTGGAAAGCCTAAGGCAGAGAGAGATTGTTGACATTGAAATTGTTCAGAATCTGAAATCGATAAGCATCACCGTCTCGCAACTTACTTTCCCTCTCTTTTCTTTCTTGCCAAGATGATGTTCCGCCCTGCGTAGATTATTTTTACTTCCATCTACATTTAAAACCCTGACAAAACCAGTCCGCCCATACTGGCATAGCTACTGTAAACTTAACCTTACTTAACTTTATGAGTCGGCTTTTCAGCGTGATTCGTTTTCCTGTCTCTTCAGCGGTGTGCCAATGTGATAGCTCCCCATATATGAAACTTAAGTGTCAGCTGGCATAATTTCCATCCACTCTGTTCAGATAGTTCTATGACATTCAAATGTTTGAGGATTTAGGCCTAAAAAGAGTGTGATGAGTAACCCTTCACTGAAAAGAGAGACACTGATCACATAATTTAGTCACATTTAATAAAGGTTTACACTTCAAAAAGATTTTGTTTGCTTTGAGTGAAGTCCTTCAAAATGAAGAGAAATTGCGCTCAAAAAAGTCCTTAAATTTCATTTTGTGATGTTTGTATGAACCCTGTTGGAGTCATTTCCTTCAACTTATATTTGACATTTTCCCTAACACCAATAAAATGACATAATTTAACTTAATTGCAATAAGATTTGCCAACCTCAATGAAGACTTTAAATTATGTTGCTTGATGCTTAGGGGTTGTGTTGTGCTTTGCTCATGGTGCTCTGTTGTGTGCTGATGTTATGTGCAATGATGCAATGACTGATGTGTAATACTAAAATGTGTCATGTGTGTGTTTTATGTTGTTGTTTTTATGGTGCATGCTTTTCTGTTCTTCTGGACTGTTACTTTAAGGCAGCAATACTTGTGCAGCTCCTGAGACAAAGACAAATGTCCCTACGGGGACAATAATGTATACCGTATCATATTGTATTGCATCGTATCGCATCATATCGTATTGTGTAACTCCCAGAATGTGAAAACAAGTTCAAATTGTAACAAGGTTGAAGCACAGTTGGATTTGAAATGTTATCTTTTCCATTATCTTGCAAACTTTTCTTCTCTTGTGGAAGTGCCATCTGACGAGGTTTAGTGAAAAAATTCACAGCTGAACATTCTGTTTTCAGCTCAGTTTATAATTAGTTTTAATTGCATTTTTTTTTCTCTGTTGTGTAGGTGTCAGTCGTGAACCAGCTGGACATGCAGGTGGTTGTGTCAAATGTCCCTCCAACTTATGTGGAGAAAAACAAAGACAAGCTGCTCAGGTAACGTACATTATACTGCATGTTTTTTTTTAAACTTATAACCAAGAAATGAAGAAGTATACTGAAGCTCTTATCAAGAGAGCAGGTCAGTTTCAGGTTAACAAGTGCCATCGACATTGGAAACAGCTGATGATGGACACCTTCTCTGTTGAACCACTGAGCCTCTGCTTACATAAAGTCTATTGTTAGACTCTGATAGGCAGTTTCCCACTCATCCCCGATAACTCCCCTCATACTATAATACCTATGAATATGTAATTTCGTAGAATAATGATAAAGGGGGAAAACACATCTTGTGACTAAGCTTTTGCTATTTGAGCTGTGGAACTCCCTGCCTGAGGATCTCAGCTCAGTGACCTCTCTTAAATCTCTTCTTAAAACTCACTTTTATTGTTTGGCTTTTATGCCATCATGCCGGTGACAGACATGGCCAAAGTCATTATGTTTTCAGGTTGACCATCCTTCCATACGTACATACCTACATCCATCCCATTCTTGTGAATGCGATGTCTCAAGAACACGTTGAGGGACCTTTTTTTCAGATTTTGAACAAATAGTCATTCAGACTCGTCAATGAAATTATTAGTTTTTTATGGTCAGAGGTCAAGGTCACTCTGACCTTGCCTGTCTCATTCTTGTGAATGTGATATCTCAAGAACGCCTTGAGGGTATTTCTTTAAATTTGGACTCAAGAATGACCTGATTAGATTTCGGTAGTCAAGGTTTAAAGATCAAGGTCACTATGACCTTGCATCCATCTCATTCTTGTGAACACGTTATCTCAAAAACAGCTTGACAGAATGACTTTAAATTTGGCCAAAATGCTCCCTTCGACTCAGCGATGAATGGATCAGTTTTTTGTGGTCATAGTTCAAAGGTCAAGGTCACTGTGACCTTGTCTGTCCCATTCTTGTAAATGCAATATCTCAAGAGCACCTTCAGGGAATGTCTTAAAATTTGGTGCTCTAAGGTCAAAGGTCAAGGTCAGTGTGACCCTACAAAACATGTTTTTGGCCATAACTCAAAAATTATTTTGATAATTGCAACACAACTTCACATAAATGTCTAATAGGATATAATGATAAAGTGATGACATTTTAAATCCAAAAGGTCAACTTCACTGTGACCTTGCATCCGTCTTATTCTTGTAAACATGATACCTCAAGAACAGCATGAGGGAATTTCTTAAAATTTGGCATAAACATCTACTTGGACTGATGAGATTGTGGTGGTCATAGGTTAAAGGTCAACTCACTGTGACCTTGTCTGTCCCATTCTTGTAAATGCGATATCTCAAGAGCACCTTCAGGGAATGTCTCAAAATTTGGTGCTCTAAGGTCAAAGGTCAAGGTCAGTGTGACCCCACAAAACATGTTTTTGGCCATAACTCAAAAATTCTTTTGATAATTGCGACACAACTTCACATAATTGTCTAATAGGATATAATGATAAAGTGATGACATTTTAAATCCAAAAGGTCAAAGGTCAACTTCACTGTGACATTATAATGTTGTCCAAAAGCACTTCTCTGGCCATTCCTCAACTTCATATCTCAGGAACAGAAGGGGAAACATTTGGTCAGATACCGAATTGATGACGCTAATCTTGAAACTTTGCTGATTGTATAGATCTTCTGTGCTGCTGGTGGAAAGACGTGCATGAAGCATCCATGTGTTCACAGGCATGACTGTAAACTGTAAAAGAAACTTAAATGGTGTGCAGAGGTTGGCACTTTTATTATCCTCCCCCACTCTCCATCTCTTGAGGCTAACACACATTATTTAAGATATTCCTTGCTACGTTCAAAACATTTGGGGCTTGAGCCATGAAAACATGACCTTATCAGCACCACAGTAGCACTCTGACTTTGCCTCAGTGCAGCTCAACCTGTTTCAGGAATTGCTTGAATCAAGTAACAATATCTTCTTTCACAGTCTGCCAAATGTATTTTCATTCATTTGAATAAAGGCAAAATGTTTATGCTAAACACAAACTGCATTATTCATTCTATGATATATATTTTTTCCATATACACAGCTCAGTCAGGTTGCTGCTTTATTTTTCCTCACACACATTAGTGGATAGTGACATTTTAAAGTACTTACCATCTTTTCTCTCTACTTCAGTCTCACCCACACATACAAACACACTCACACACACACCTTAGTGGGACATTTCCTGCTGTGAGCAGGTGTTTCTGGCGGGACAGAAATCAATAGTTCACAGCACGACTCTGCTTAGCTGACAGGATGAAAAAAATGTGTGTGTGGTTTTTGTGCCTGTTTGGCGTGTGTGGTGTGACCGGAGTCTTGTAAGTGCGTGTTTGTGTCTACAAAGGTGTGTATTTTTGTATATATGTTGATTAACGCGTGTCTAAGCCATGTCTCGACATGTATCCTGAAGGCGTCACTTTGATCCCATCAATCAAAATCCGTCCTTTTATCCCTCAGCATCTTGGAGCGCTACGTCCAGGAACAGATACCGGGCGCAAAGGTTGTTGTGGAAACCATCGGTCCCCATCGCCATGGTGACGGAATGGAGCAGGAAGACTACACCAAGTCGGACCTCATGATTTATGCCATCGACCCGCTGACAAATAGAGCTGTATCGAGACAGGAGCTCTACAAGTAAGAACTTTGCCAACAACAAATCCATGAAAAGTAAAGTGGCAGCACTCCAAAATCTTTATATCATAAAATGAGACAAGACTGAACCTAAATTACATTGCAATTAAGTAATTCCTGATTTAACTGGCCTCAATTAGTTTTTTTGGAGTGCTGCCATTCACACAAGTTTGCAGGTATTCTGTTTAGACAGTCCTGTTCTTTCTGGCAGCTTAGACGATCAAGAAAAGTTTTCACGAGTTTTGTCAATCGTCACTTTGATTGGGAGTTATTTTAAGGGTTAGAAGTTAGGAAATATAACAAAGAAAAAGTATAACCACACAAGTAAGTGGGGACGTTTGATTTTAGCTTGAAACTTGCTGACTAACGGACCAATTTGCTGCATGGATAAGTTTTCTGACATTTAGCTGGCAGAGAGTTCTGGCCTTTACCACCACACATTACCACTGGTTTGATATTGGCATCACTTGCACTAAATTTTAGAGGTCAATTCATAGTGTTTTTTTTTTGTCAGTTACATCACTGTATCTCTCATCCCAAGGTTTCTTGATGGTAAACTCTTGGACATCAATAAAGAGTTCCAGCCCTTCCTCCCTCCTGGTGGACGGATTCTGGAGATTCGAACCCCTGAGGTGGTGACCAGTGTGAAGAAAGCTGTGCAGACTGTAGGCTACACAGAGGGGGCGCTGTTGGCTCTGGCAGTTATTATCATTATCTGCTGTGTCCCTGCCATACTGATTGTCATCATCACCTACAAACAGTGAGTATGAATTATGTGTAGGTTTTGTGTTTTTGTTTTGTTTTGGGGTTTTTTTTGTTTGGGTTGTAGGAGCTTACTTTTCCTCCAATTGGCTTGTGTTGGTGATATTTTACAGTATACTTTCTTTTAATCAGAAAATCCCATGAAAAAGGCCAAAAACTGACAGTGAGCTGATCCTGTGAATCAGTGACCCTTTGCTAAGCCCCTCCCCTTTGTCATTAGCTGCTGATTGTCCATCAAGCTGTCGGAGCTAGCATGAAGTCTACACTACCACAAACTGTACTCCCTGAAGAAACGTTATTTAATTTTTTGAAAACAAAAAAGCGATTTCAGAGAGAGGCAGTCCCAAGGGTCTACAATATGTGCTTGACAGATACATCCAGGATGTCAAACTCACTCAGCAGCAAAAACAAGTTAAAAAGACAAAGCCTACAGATCACAGAATAAATGTGAACCACCACATCACCTGACAGTTAAGACAAACTGCAACACTGTTCCTGTACAGCAGGGTAGGTCTTTATTCTCTGTTACAATTATTAAAAAAGAAAAAGCAGCATGTTTGTACATTCAGTATAGCTTCAGTAGCAGAAATGGAATATCATAAGTATGTCTTCTTTAGTGTATAATTACCTGAAAATAAGAATCATTGCATTATCGTTACCTTAGAATCAGCCATTTATATCTACACTGGGAGCGGGTCCCTGTCTGCAGAGATTACCATGTTGCCCCACCATGTTTCTACAGTAGCCCAGAAGTGACAAACCCAACACTGGCTCTAGATAGGGCCATTTGTGTTATTAGCCACCATAGTTCTCCTGACATGAAACCTCACTGCTCAAGTCCTGGAACTTTAACTTCAGACATGGTACCTAGACCCTAATGTTTCCACCGCAAATAGTAATCTTACGTGTGAGTGGTTACATGAGCCTCAAAACCAGCCACAACTCAGCCCTGAGCAGAGTGACTGTCCACTATTGACCAATCAACAGATTGCAGTGTTCACAGCTCCACCTTTTAGTACCACATCTGTGTGCTAGGTACCCCAACAGAGGGGGGAACAAAAATGGGGGCGGTACGGAACGGATCCATTGGTAGGTGGGACTTCGCAAAGGGCCATCAAAAGCCTGATATAACTCATTCCCCTTTGCCATAGACCTCCATTGTCGTACAGAAACTATTAAAAATATGTGATCTAGCCACACCTTTGCACTGATGAATGGAAATTGCACTAGGTACTCCTGTTTGAGAAACATCTGCTAAAATCAACAGCGTCCAGTTGTTTCAGGAAATAACCCAGCCTTTTTAAAATATATATATGTGTGAAACTAAATAATGTTTTGTCAACATTTTAAAGATTTCTGTCCTCACAAGGAACCAATGGGCTTGCAATTTAATGCCATAGAAAGGTTATGGAGGTCGAAAAACACTGAGAGACGGACTACCAAATGTGTCAGTCCTTACCACATCTCAGCTGCCCATCAATGCACAACCCTCACCTTGTTATTTTACACTCCATGTCCATGTTTACTTCTCTTGCATGCATCGTTATGTTGTTTATTGTGTAGCTATTAAATCTACTGCATTCAAACACAACAGCCCAGCAATAAATCCTGTCTTCTGCAGCATTTATGTTCTTTGTAATGTACCTTTGGAGTGATTCCTGGGCCTAAGCATCCCCGCCCCATACATAATTGTGCCTTAAATGAAACCATCTACTTCAGCATCAATTTGGTACCACTAAATTATAATGTATGAATATACATGTCGGCCTAAAAAAAGCAGGATTTTACTTTAAATAGCAATGGTAACAGAAATAACAAGTCATTTAGAGTACTTGTGATTTTCTTTTAGGAGGATGCAGGCAGTCAGAGAAAAAGACAAAGCTGACAGAGTCTCCCACAGGACGTCCTTTAGCACTATTTATCATTTTATAACCTGGGCCAGTCACTTCCCCAGATGATTCAGCATGCCAGCCTGTCCCACAGTGCCAATTCTAATAGTTTGTTTAGCTAACCACCGTGAAAGGCTATTAATTTCATCTGTCTCCTAAACACACATAAACAAGCGCGCACACACACACACACACACACACACACACACACACACACACACACACATAAACTGGATCAGTGCGTTTTGGAGAGCGCTTCTCATCCTGCTGAGAAAGAGAGACAAATAACAACAGACTGAAGAGGAGAGGAGATTTGAAGAAAGAAAAACAGAGTAGTAATCATCAGCATAATAATTACTAGTCTCTGTTGCTAAATGACTGTAATGAAGACCAATTGTCCAACTGGGTTGTAAATTACAAAAAGTAAACCTGGCTAACAAGAAGTACTGTGTGATTTATGGTTCTAATAATCACCAATCTTTCTCTCTCTTTCCCTGTCTCATCTGCTGCATCTGTCACCACCAGATTCAAAGAGTGAGTACTGCTTTCATATTATTCCCATGCTAAAATATTAATGTCATGGCTGTCTTAAACACCTCTCATTGTGATTAATGTGTTGACTGTCATTGTACAATAAAATGGATGAGATCAGAAAGGGCGGTGAGACAGAAAGGACAGTGGACAATCAAACAAATGAATCCTGAAGAACATGGAATCAGTAAATGTCCAAGGAAGATGCTTTTATTAGAGAGTGTGTGTGTGTGTGTGTGTGTGTGTGTGTGTGTGTGTGTGTGTGTGTGTGTGTGTGTGTGTGTGTGTGTGTGTGTGTTGTCATATAGGAGTCCAGGTCATGATATTGACTGGACAAGAATACCAATGCCGGTTGGTTGTGCATGTCACAGATTAACGTTTTAATGTATTTGGACATGCAGGAATTAAACAGAAGTGAACATGCTGTAAAAGGAAATAGATTGTTGTTGTTTCCAGTTTGTTGCCCTGTTCGGCAAGTTCTGTAAGATCGTTTTAAAACATAGTGACAGCAACTAATTCAAGAGAATGTTCGGAAATTGGGGAATTCAATGTGCTATTGTCTCATAATTTCCACTTTGACACTGTTTAGCGTATGTGTTACATAGTTTGTTGTGCAGAGGGGCACGTCTAACAATCTGATCATGGCAATTTTATATATATACATCTGTTTCTAGTCAAGAAACAGGGGCACAAATATTCAGGATAGCACTGACTAAGGGTGCTTCCACACCTGCCCTGTTTGGTTCGGTTCGATCGATCTCAAGTTTGTTTGCCCCCTAAGTGCGGTTTGTTTAGGAAGGTGTGAACACAGCAATCACACTCGGGTGCACACCAAAACAACCAGATCAAGACCTTCTTCAAGAGGTGGTCTGGGTTTGGTTTACAAACAAACTCTGGTGCAGTTCGTTTATGGTGAGAACTTGTTCTGACCTCGATCTGAACCAACTGCAGTCACATGACACATTGTTTGGGTTAAACATGAGCATGTTACAGTCCTGGAGGATTATTAATGTGCGCCTCCTCCTGTACTGCCTTAATATGCACATTCAGCACATCCAATGCATCAAAACATTGTTTTCTAGTTGGAGCCGCGCCTCGTTTTCAAACTGTATGCTTTGACTCAAATGAACAATGACAGCAATATAGTCCACGATGAGCAGCGCTAAAATCAACCTGCGTAGATGTCCCTCCATTGTGACATTAGAAAGTGTCACATTTATCTTGCAAGTGTACTCTTCTTCAATGTTTTGTTTACCTCCTGGATTTTTCCCGCATGGAAATTCTGACCAATCAAGAGCAGCTTTCTCGCGCAAGGCATTTGATCTGGTCCGCTTGTAAATGCTGCCATGAGAACACGAACCAACTCTAGGCAATTATGCACCTTTGTAACAAAATTAGTCCCTGATTCAGACCAAAGCAAGACAACTCTAGGTCTAAAAATCAAGGGGCGTACCACCAGCTGATCTCATGATGTGTTCACACTGGGCACGAATAAAACAATTTTCGCAAGTGAATTACATGTAAGTCAATGAAAAGATGCCACTATATGTGAATTCCCGCCAGGCAGTGCAATGGAAACGATGCAAATGATGTAAAAATATGCAAATTCAGCGATGCAAATGAAGGAAGTAGCGCAATTTTGTGTCATACGCTTATTCCTGAGAGTTGAAAAATATGAACTTTTCACGCATGTATGACACAAGTTATTTACCCATATGAAGCGAGTCAACACAAAATATTCTAGCTCTCAAACTCTCGTGAGTAACCCAACAATAAAATTCACATTGCACATGGTGCAAACACAACATAATTGCTTTGCCTGGATGATGGTCGGTTTAAGGTTTATTTTATCTGGGACAGTTTGACAGTGTGAATCACTGAGCAGCACAAAAGCAGTAAGCAAAACATTTCACTCATTGAAAGTAATGACAAAAAGCCGTCAATCAAATCACTGGATAAAACTGAGAATTTGACCTGACAATGGCCCTAGAGGAAATCATAAAAGATTACAAAAGTGATTACAATTCATCCCGAGGGTGAACAGGAACAGGAACACACGAATGTGTGTGCAAAATTTCATGTTAATCCATCCAAAACTTGTTGAGACATTTCACTAAAAACAAAAATGTCAACCTCATTGCGGTGCTAGAGAAAATGTCAGGGGATCATCAGAGTCAGTCTCTATCCTCTGGAGAGTTTCAGTGTCTGTGCAAAATTTCATTGTTATTCATTCACGTTGTCAAGGTATTTCAGTCTGAACCAAAATGGTGGACAGACAGACACGACACTTCACTACACTCTTATAAGATATACCAGTAGTGTATAATTTCAACATGTATACATTGTTAGTACTGCACAGTCTGAAAACATACACAAATAAATGAGGAGTTGACATGTAAACTTGCTTAAGGACACAGAGATGGATGCACTAATGTTATAAGCCCTCCTGCCCTGCTCATGACCGTTCCACTACTTTCAAAGGTCGGGATTTTACTCTTAACTTTTGATAACTAACCCTGTGTTTCCTCTCTGCTGTGTCCAGACGCCAGGCAGAGTGTGCCAAAACAGCCCGTATCCAGATGGCACTGCCAACGGGCAAACCTGGGGGAGGCACTGCCAACAACCTGTATGAAGAGCTGGGTGACAACGCCATGTAAGTGAAGTGTGAAAGTGGCATTTACATTGATGAGCCAAAGCAGAGGCATTAGCTCACATTCCTATGACTGTTAAACTCCAGCCTTTGGCAGTGTGCCGTCTCCTGCTTTGAGAGCTTTGTGGTGTCCACACATGCGGTCAGTCCCATAACATTATCCTGTATGATACTGTACAAGCCGGGACAGGACCGGCGACCATACTTAAAACCAAATGCTAAGGTGTAAGAGGATCAGAAAGAAGGAAAAAAGAAGGCTCCATATACTTGGGTTTAATGCAGTTTGAATTCCATTTACTTGATAAAAAAGCTACGTCACCTGTGCTATGTCGTATAACTTGCTTGGGGAAGTGCAGTGTAGTGTTGTCATGAACATTAATACAGTACCTTGAAAAATACTGATATTCGATGTCATTTCAATACCATGGGATAAAATTACTTCTCTTTTTTATTTCACACTTGTTTTGTGTCATACACTTATTCCAGAGAGTTGAAAAATTTCGTGTGTTAAGTTGCTGTTGGAGAAAAGAGAGAGTGAGGAAGCGTAGCTGGTATTGGTGCATGATACTGTGGAAAATGAGTACTGAAACCCTTTCAAATATTTAGAATACTTAGAACGGGGGTGTCAAACGTACGGCCAGAACCAGCCCACAAGACAATCTCTCTTCTTCGGATGACTGTACGAAAGAGATGATCGTACCTAGGATATTCTTGTGCACCAATTTCATCAGCCGCCGATATTCTGTTATAATATTCTTACAGACTTTTCTTGAATACTTGATGCAATAATCACTTATTATAGCTACCAACACTCCATACGTGCTGAAGTATGTAGAAAAATACAGCTGGTCTCAAGAAATGTAACAGCCACCTCACTAAAGGTTGAAACTATAAACCAGCAAAAAGAAAATGTCAGTTACCAACATTACCCACCATGTTATGAACAGACGCATTATAAACACTGCGACTTTGTATTTATACAAAGTCACAGTGTTAATTATACACAAAAAAAAGTCCATAATTCTTGACAGTAACTGAAATATTTGAATTCGGAACATTTTTTTTTCACTCAAATCTTTATTAAAACAATTTCTGTGCCATTGACATATCAGTTACAACAGCATAATGAAATAATAAAATAACAAGAGCTAACAAAACAAAAGCTGCTTGGGTAAATACACATTTTACAGCATTAAGGATTAGTGTATCTATTGATTATTAATCTAGCCCAGTGTCGCCTTTTTTAATCTTGTATAGAGTCCATTTTTCCTATTTTCTTTTTCAGTTGTGCTGAGTTCAGGACATTTGACACTACACCCATTCTGAAAATCAAGCATCTTTACTGCATCAAAAATTATATTTATATATGTATGTGTTGTATGAATTTATATTTTTGACAACACTAATGCAGTTCAAAAGATTGGTTGTTCCCAACACCCAAATACAAACAGTAAGAATTTCTATAGATACAACATAACACAATTATTAATGAATATGAAAAGCAATAAGGAAATGAAAAGGCCAGAAACATTAAGAAGAAACATCAATTTCAGTGTCACCTATATAAATGAAAGGAAGGAGATTCAAATGACGAATGTCAGGAAGCGCTTTCTTAAAGTACCAGCTCACACTTTTTAGACAGATGTTGATTCTACACTGTTACTACCTCTGCTGCCAGCTTAAAGGTGAGACAACTCTGACCCCCCATTCCATGTTCATACCCTTTATACAGCACAACGAGGCGGAATAACAGCGCAACATTCAAGCTCTCTCACATCCTTGTTTACTTTAGAGATGTAATTTATTTCATTACTTGTAAAACTGTTCACCTTCCAAGCAAACAAAACCGCTTTAATGGGGAAAGTGGACTCTGCTGGTGTTCTCTGGGTCACTGATTGACGCACGTCCACATCATCAACAGACTTGTTCAACAACCATATTTTAATGGCTGCCAGCATAGGCCAGCAATTAAACTAATTGGTCATATCTTGAGCCAGTTTCTTGTCAAACTGATTAATGATAAGACGACTGTGCTTACACAGAATGGCAGTATGTTTCAGCCTGTGAACTGCTCTTCAACATCTAGTAAAGACTGTGTTGCTCAAAATATTACTTATTTATTTATTATTTTAATATTTATTTCAAATTATACATCATTTATAGGCCTGTCACAATAACTACTTCTGTTTGGCAATGTATTGTCCCAGAGATAAAGCACAATAATGCAAACACACCTATTCAAAGAGCAATTAACTATTTTTTGTTTTAATTGAATGCCACCAGTGGAAAAAAAGCTTGCTGTGCCTTTTTATTGTTGCCAGGCAACCACAGACTCACCTCCTTATTCTAACCTTCCCATGTAATCAATCTACCATTTATTTATTTATTATAGTTATTTGACAGTAATTAGTATCTACTTCCTAAAATGTTCAGGCAGAGGGTACTTGCTGTAGCTCTGGTTGAGGGTGAGAGGCTGTCAGTAAATTGTTTGTTGGGCACAGGGAAACAGAGATCTGTGTGGGTACATGAGACCCTGATAAAGAGGGTGGAGTACCACCAGTTGGTCCAGGAGCTTCACCTCCATGACTCCATGACTGTTTCCAGGTATATTTTAGAATGACTCAGGGGCAGTTTGACAACCTGCTGTCTGTCATCGGGCTGTATAGCTCTGGGTATCCAGGAACCGTTATCCCCAGTTTCTCCTCCATTGTTTACCAACTGTAAACTTGTTGTCATGACTACTACAGAAGGCCCGCCTCTCAAATCTCCGATTGGACAACGGGAAAAAAGATGACGAAAAAAAGAGATGATGTGGGTCATTTTTCTGCTCTGGGTTGAAGTTTTTTTCTAATTGAGGCATTTAGAGCGCTCCTGCAAAAATGCCAGGTGCTTAAAGCATGGATGTACAAAGTGCATTGCAATGCAAAAACTGCGAGGAAAAGTGTCATTCTCATTAAAAACAATTACAAAAAGGTATCTGCAGTTGCTGAGACGCTTTCTGTGTGATCAGGGCCTAAGCCAGTAGTTCTCAAATGGTGTGCAGTTATGCCAGTCCAGTTGTGCTGTGGGATTTTGTGATAACCACACATTATTATTGCAATATTCAACTGGGCCTATACAAAAAGTTATGAATGAATTTTTAATTGACTCTATCAGTGTGTTGTGTACACCCATTTCCAAATAAAGGGTCAAACTCTAGCTAAAAAATGTACTTTAAAGGAGAAGTCCAGTATTTTGCACTTTGAGCCCCATTCCTGGTTGTTTATGATGAAATAGAGTGGTTAAGACCAAAATCTTGACGAGAATGATGAGAATTTGAGAGAATTTGGCTTGCCCTGCCTGGCTTAACAATGCTGTCTATGGCCATGTGTAAATCTGTCCTAAAACCACCTTTAACGTTCGTTTTCAAAGCCATGAAACTCACCGAGTGGTCAGTGGTGTTCGTTGATGTTCCCACATAAAAATCGTAGCAAACTGTGGTTTCCATGATGATTTATTTGACATTTTGTCCATGCATTGATTTCCTATAGGAAGCCTCATTGTCTGTTGGTAGTAATCCGCCACCGGAAATGGAAAGGGGGTTGTTTACGACAAGGTTGTAGTCATTGTAGTCTTTTAGTTCAGCGAAAGTGCCAGCTCGACAGTCGCTGACTCCCGCAGTTGCTGACCGCACAAAACTTGCCCATTATTACTTGCTTGTAAACAACCTTCGCAGTACGATGCCTTTGAACACAACGCCAGCCTTCTTCTTCTGCTTCTTTCTGTGTCCCATTACATTGCAATGGTTTCCTGCCGGTTGGTGACACTCACGTAAAGGAGCATTATCGCCATCAAGTGGGCTGGAGTGTATAACGCTTCAGGGTCAAACAAACGATCAAGCGGAAGTTTACACACGGGTGTGAGGCAGCTGAAAAAATAATTCCACAATCGAGATGAATAGTGAAAACACGGATGGAACCACAGTTTGCTTTGATTTTTATGTGGGAACATCAAGGAACACCACTGACCACTGGGTGAGTTTCATGGCTTTGAAAACGAACGTTTAAGGTGGTTTTAGGACAGATTTACACATGGCCATAGACAGCAATGTTAAGCCAGGCAGGGTAAGCCAAATTCTCTCAAATTCTCAGAGAAGGAGCAATCGTCAAGATTTTGGTCTTAACCACTCTATTTCATCATAAACAACCAGGAATGGGGCTCAAAGAGCAAAATACTGGTCTTATCCTTTAATTTAAAAAAACCTTCACAGGGAACCTATTTGTCACCATTCACGCATGGGAATTAAGCCCTGATTGGCAGCCAGTGTGAGGGATGATAACAATTAAAAGGAGAAACCTGTGAGTGTGGACGATGGATTGCTTTATTGTACAGAGCAAATGACAACAAAGCAGCAGTAAAGTCAGTAGACAGTATCACAAAAGCTCCTGTCTTATTTTTTTCTTATTGTTATTGTCTTATGTCGTGATAAGAGAGATAACACACCGGACTGATATAGAAGCTATTGTGCACAGATATAAATACAGGGGTACCTTGAGATTTTGGCTCAACTGTTGGTGGGCCATGCCTTTACCATCCTAAGAAAAGGCCTAATCATTAAGTGTCTTTAAAGTCTGATTCAAGCATGCTGAGATTTTTCTTGATCAACCAGTGACAGCAACTCCAACTCACACGCTCACTGAAATACAAGTTGTTGATTCATCACACTTGAGTCGCTACGTAAAACTTTCCCAAATTACTTCTGAGTTTGAAGCTCTTGCAAGGATTTATCAGCTAGAGCAGCCTCAGACTGTCCTAAGTGTGGCCTTTTTTTGTGGTTTGGGGACATTCTCTTCCCTTAATTTCACTTTTTGCACTGGTCAAAGAAACTGACATGATGAAGCGGCGACATTATGCAGAGCCTTGTAACCCCACATCAAACAAGCGCCAAACAAAGCTCTGATTTTTGAATGCATTAACAGTCGCAGATAAACCCTGCAATTTTATCTTCACAAAGTTCAGCGGCGTGCAGCTCTTGCCTTGTCAGTTCTCTTGTTGTAATGCATACCAATGTCCTCGCTATACAAAAGATAAAATGAAGGTCAACAATCTGTTCACAGAACAACATTCACTTTGAGTGCAGCCTTTCAAGTTCATATCATGGATTTCATCGATTGGTGGCTTTCAATACCACTGTAAAAATTAAAGTCCTCTAGGAATGACCTTTGTCTCGATCACCCTTCGCAGCCAATTATGATATGAGTTTATTTAATGTTTCCTTTGCATACAAATTGTTTGTTTTTGAAATTCTAGTGTTCATAATTATAAGGCTGTGGATCACGGCCAAGAAACGAAGGCAATATTAATATGCTTGTTGCTGATTATGGTGAAATTACTTCCACTTTTTATTAATTCTGTCCCACGTCTCCACTCCTGACAGCGCTGAAGGACATTATTGCCCATCTACGCTACGCTGCCTCAAAAAGTTTCTTTATTATTGTGCAATTTAGTCATATTCTCCTCACCACTTACTGTAACTCCCTCGTTTCTGTGCGTCTTCTAGCAAATTAAGTTTAATTTATCCTCTTGCCAGTTTCTGCCGCTTTGACACGTGTTGGTTTGCTTAAACAAGAGTCTAATGGTGACTGTATGTAGAGACACCGTATTAACTTTTATCTGAAAGTTTTAACAACCTCACACATACACACACTCACTCGAGGCAATACACAGTTAGTTCATTTGTAATTCCTTACTGGAGCGTTAAGAAGAAGTTGAGAGGAACTCTTATCAGCATTACATGCATCACCGGTTTCCTGTCTGTCCTTGATATGCCTCCCCACTCCTATTAACATGAGAGCAATTCATATGCAAGATGGTAGGAACTATCTCCAAATGACAACAAGGGATTTCCAACTGCTGTCTATGTGTGTGTGTGTGTGTGTGTGTGTGTGTGTGCGCGTGTGCGTGTGCGTGTGCGACTAACCAGCCCAAATGATCTTCTGAAAAATGTGTGCGGAAATGAACTTGGATATGAGATAATTGAAATAAATGCAGCCCGTAATTTATAAAGACCACCCTGGGCGATAATTAATTCTATTGATAAGCTGCAGAGCATGTTTAATTGTGGTGGGGAAGGCTTTTTTGTGTGTGTTGGTGCATGTGTGTATGACTGTGTGTGTTTGCAAAGTAGGCAGCTTGGGATTTCTCGTGCAACGCTTGTGTGTGAGTGTGTGTGTTCTGTATCATTGGAATCGTGTCGAGACTAAATAATCCCTTAAGAGTATAAAACCTGGAAAAGTGCAAAAGTTTGCACATTCATAATTAAGGTCCATTATCAAACTGCTCAGTAGACTGATTTTAGAGGCATTCCTTCCTTTTAATTACCTTTGGCTGTTCACTTGACAGGCTCGGGTTTTAATGTCTGTTTTCAATTACCTATGAGAAATTAACTGTTCTTTTACTTATTATTAGCAGCACATTAAATGATGCATGTTTTTAAAAAGTTGAATTAAAAATTAAAAGTCAGGGTAATTAGCAAATAGCATTTGTTTTTGTCATCACAGACATCAAGTAATAACTTGATGTGTATAACGTGCAGAAATATATATATATATATATTCTTACTAACTTGTTCACTGGAAGATTTGCTGTTGCCAGGCTAACTTGGGCACTGTATGATTTTTGTTGTTTTGTCTCCATAATTGTCACAGTTATTGACTAACATTAAATTTAAAATAGCAGAAAACAGTTTAGCATCTTAGGCATATGAAATAAAATTCAAAATTAAGCCTAATTAGTCACAATTACATGGAACTTTTTTCAACTATCCTTTTAAAGGGCAACTGAGGTATTTGGTGTTTGTCTAAGTTACTACTGGGAATAACAATTTTTGAAACTGGTCCAGTACTGAGTGACAGGGCTGCAGCCAGCAGCAGCAGCACAGGCTGCAGTGTAACCATCTGGGGCAATTGTGCAAAATCAATTTATGTGCACTCAAAGCGCTTGTTTTTGCAACTGACAGGCTTATATTATTAGTGTGTAATACCCCTTTTCTATTGTCACTCTTGGCCGCGCCAAGTAAAGCCATGCCGCGCCGATTCGTGTTTCCATTGTCAGTTTAGACACATTGTGCTATGCCAAGCTGTGCCGGAGATGGATCTTATCAGGAGTAGGTACAAAAGCCAGGCTGTGTACCCTCAAGCAGGTAGCTGTGACGTCTCGCCGACCACAGCCAACCCCCGACGACAACGCTTCTCCCCAAAACAAGCCATGTGTGTTGCAAGACTCTACTCACCTCTGTCAACAGGAGACCAGAGAGTCTTTGTGTGTTCAGCTCTCAGTACTTTTGTAGCTTCTCACTGAATCTCTGTGGTTTGGAGTTTAGTTTCTCTCCTGTGTCCTGTTTTTACTTTAGATACCTGCTTTATTTTACTGTTTCATGTTTGCTATCCGCCATATTAGAAGTTGTGTCAAGTTGCTGCTCAAAAACTCAACATTTCCTTATTTTGGTGCTTCACAATAAAAGTTTATACATAACAAAATAACGGGGGACTTTTATTGTGAAGAATCTACAGGAAATTAAATGTGTTTATCACTGAATTAGCAGACCTTTGTTAGCAGCCTCTCTTCAATAGTGGCAAGTCTAATAATACAGCAGGGAGGAATGTGAAAGCAGAAACAACCACAGTGAGATGTTGATGAAGAGCTGCAGACAACAGGCTCTTACTGCACCTCTGCAAACAGCTCACCTCCAACAGGTTAACTTCTTTTACCTGCCCTGCTGTGGAAAAACACATGCAGCAAAGATAACAGGGGACTTTAGCCGTGGATCGGCACTGTGATTTTAAACATCATCACTAAGGAAAGCCGTCATCAGTTAAAGACACACATTCAAGAAGGTAGCCCTGTTGGAATGGAAATGCAAATCCCTGCTGTGCTGGGCAGACGGCCCAAACCAAGCTAAGCCAGCCCATGGCTGTCGAAAAGGGGTATAAGTGTCTGACAGCATTATGGAAAGGATCCCAACAAAGACAGACCTTTTGTTACAGAGTAAGATTCTTTTTGGTAGAGCAGAAACAGCCCTGAAATCTTCGTTGCCAGACCCGCCGGACTCTGTTTAGATAAAATTTTATTATCACAAAAATTCAAAGTCAAAGGAAACAAAACTCACAAAAACCACCGACTTACAATCACCAACTGTGGTTTTGTTAAAATAAACTCTCAATTCACCCAGTTACATGTGAAGCTATGCTGGCTCTATACATGCTAAAATGACTGAACAAGAACTAAGCTGACGTAAATTGACAGTGCATAATTGCCCGGAATGATTCCATAGCAACCCGTATGGCCGCTCTGACACTAGATACCTGACCAGAAATTGTTGTTCCCATTAGTCACTTATACACAAAAACATGGGAAAGTAGAATCCAGGTTGAAAAAATAAAACCGCATTTCCCCTTTAAGACTACCAGACAATATTT
Source organism: Cephalopholis sonnerati (assembly GCA_019142605.1). Classification (NCBI taxonomy): domain Eukaryota; kingdom Metazoa; phylum Chordata; class Actinopteri; order Perciformes; family Serranidae; genus Cephalopholis; species Cephalopholis sonnerati. The sequence goes on from JAGQAX010000020.1 coordinate 20,129,255, forward strand.
ACAGTATATACTTCAACAGATGTACTTTGAAAAGCAACTAAGAGAAAGGGAAATAGCTCATATACTGTAATTTTACAAGATGATATTACACTTTAATTCTTGGTATTATAAAATGCTTTAACTTCAACTTTAACTTTGCAGTCTTTTAATATCAGATTTTCCAAAATGAATACACATGTTTGAAACTCATATTGCTTGTTAAAACAGATGAACTGCATGTGACAAATTACACTGTTTTCTATTCTTAATCTCGTAGCATAATGACAAACAACCATAGAGGAATGGCAATTATGACTTGAAAGTTTTATTCCCCAGACAGGAAGTGAGAAATTACTGAGAAATACTCTCTTCTCTCAACAACTGATATCAGAGTGTTGATGTGTGAGGTCTTTTCATTGTACGAGGCATACTGTGTAAACTTTTTCTATGATCTATTTTCTTTCACAACTTAACATTTTAATATTCAGTGTTGTCATTTCATCACTGTACTTTTCCTGTTCTCATGTTGACTGATGTGTTCATCTTCTCTCGTTCTCATCCATCCACCTTTTATCCACGACTGACAGACAAAAGTGAGTCTGATGCTGAAAATCGCTTCACATCTGTGACTAGTTTGATATGATGCTGTGACCGTGTTCTTGCTTTAGTTTTGTGTTTGTGTCCGTGCTTGTCAGTAGCTACTCTAGTAGTAAGTTGTACCTTGGTAGATCAGAGAGCAAAGGTGTGTTGAAGGTTGATTGTGGTTCATCAGTGTATTCTAACTGTGGTGGAATTAGACTGCCTCAGTATGTAGAAGTAGCCAGTCACGTGCCATGAAGTACCAAGAGTCTGCAGAGATTCAGCAAAGCCATAAACGACTCCAGAGAGTTCAGAGATTAGTGCACCTTCAACCGCAGAGAAAGATATAATCAGCTCTTTTGTTGTAGGGAAATCTGCATACTCTCAGAACTCCATGACACACACTTGTCTTTCCCTGCCCCAACAGATCTGACATTGTTTATAGTTGTGATGCAGTAGCGTCTTTGTAGCGCACCACTTTTAGCGTACATAAAATCTATTTGCATTCTTTTCCTTTGTGTTTCAAAACTATTTTCTTAGTGTTCCATTTCTTGCCCCTCTGGTAAAAACAGCACAGAGAGAAAATGCCGTTACCTTCTTTTAAGATCCCTCCTCCATTTCCTGTCATCTCTGTCCTCATTTATCTCTTAATGTGAAGTCTCTTTTCATTTCATTTATCAAACAGCTGTAGCAGACGTTTTATTGTTTTATCTGCCTTTCTACCATTCTTTATGTATCCTCCTGATGTCTCTCCCCTTTATGAAACATTTCATTTAACCATTCTGTGCATTACTGCTCTTTCATTTACATTTCATTCAGTCCCTATCTCCCTCTTCCATTTCATTTCGCTTCGATTTATATAATTACGTCTTTCCGATTCACTATACTCTCCTCTACTTCATATTTTATCTGTGGTTCTTTTATTATCTCTCCCTTCATTCCATCTTTTTTCTCACATTTTCTCTTCCATGCATGTACCAGTCGGTCAAACCACAGTGGTGGTGGGAGTGGCGGCAGTTTGGATGAAAGCGATCGGCAACGTCTGATTTCAGATTTTGCCACAAGAGCGATCGCTGCCCATCGTCAGTGCGTCGCTAACGGAGGGGTGCTCAATAACCTGCCCAAGTCTGAGTCCAACATCACCTTTCTCTCTGATGAAAACCCCCTGACTATCAAAAATCCTATCTACCATGAGGACGGGACTTTGAGCAGCCCGGAGACTCTGGGAAGAAGCCAGAGGAGAAGAGACCTTCTTGGGAATTTCTCCCCTTCCAGGAAAGGCCTTCGAGAGGCCTGGCTGAGGCTCAGCTCCCCTGGAGGAGACGTGGGGTTCGGTGGGTACAGTGGCAGTGACAGCGGGTGGGGATCTGGAGGTGGACACAGCTGGACTCTCCCATCGAGGTTACATCGAAGAGAGATGTATGACGCTTTGAGGCGGCAAGTGGTCATGGATCCTGTTCAGTGGGAGCTGGAGCTTCTAAAAGCTGAATTCAAGGAGAGTAAAGATGCTGGTCTGGATTCAGGATTCGACCGTGGGTTGGATTCCGATTTAATGGGAAGCCCGAGTCTCGAACCCAAGCTGACGGTCAAAGAACAAGCCAGACAGTTTGAGCAACAGGCGCTCCAGGAAATGAGGCAAAGGCAAAACAGAGATTCAAGAGGATCTCTGTCGCCTGATATGTTACTTTCTGTTTTCCAAGAGTCGCCTCAGCATCACAAGCAAACCCTCAGTGCTTCACCTGCTCATGTCAAAGAAGGTCCCCCGAGTATTATTGTCACCCACAGTGATGGAGGAACCCCTCCACCGACTCACAAGCCAACTCCTCCTGTGCTGCGGCGCTTCGGGGCAAATTTAACAGGAAATCAGAATGCGGAAGAAAGACTTCAGGTCCATTTAGACGTCATCCCTGATCCCCCGTCAACTCCTCCGCCACCGCCTCCATCCTCACCGCCTCCATCCCCACCACCTCCACCACCACCTCCCACATCTGCTCCTCTTCCTCCATCATCTCCTCCTACGCATCGCCCTTCCTCCCCTCCGCCTCTCCCTCCTGCTTCCCCCACCGAAAAGCAATATCCTCCTCCGCCGCTCCCACCTCCTCCCCCACCTCCACCTCTTCCGCCCCCTCTGTCGCCCTCACTCCTGCGTCCGTCCACCTTTGTCCTCCCATCAATCTCTGAGGCGCCCACCCTGCGGCCTGTGTCCCTCCGGCCGCCACCTCCGCCCCTCCCTGCGGAGCCTGAACCTCCCCGAAAAGAGCTGAAAGGAATCTTAAAGAACATCCAAAACATCGCCGAAATTGAGAAGTCGGTGGCCAACATGTTCAGCCAGATAGATCAGAAACAGATCCCACTCAAAAAGGTCATGAAGAGCCGAGCCTCCATGGATTCTCTTGATTCCCTTGACTCCTTGGATTCATTAGCAGCAATAGCAGCAGCAGGAGGAGGGGAGGGAGGAGAGGGAGGTAAAGAAGGAGCAGGAGGAGAAGGAGGAGGAGGAGAGGAACCCCCTCCCCCACCCCCACTTCCACAGATTCAGCCCAACCCAAACATGAACTCCATCGTGGAAGAACTTGAGAAACGATTCCCCTCTCAGTCTACAATGCTCTAGCCTTTGCCTTTATGATATGGAAAGCACACGGAGGGGAATTTCTTAACATTGTTGCGTAGTTGCGGTGGAGCTGTCAAGGGACTGATGCTCAAAATAGCTCAGTGGGATGCTGTGATGATTCGGTGATTCTTTACTGCACTACAGCTGTGCTCTTCCAACATGACTTCCTGTTTTCTACATAAGGAAAGAGAAAGAACTAATATAAACTCTGGGTAGAAGTAAAATGTTCATCCTCTCAAATGATGGTACTCGTTGTGAACAGAAAAAGAGAAGAGAGGGAAGGTGAACAGCAAGAAAGGTCACATCCTGCATAGTCCTAATGTATTCAGTCATGTAAAAGCTGAAAAGGGCTTCCTACACTATTTCTCTATGAGAACAGAGAAGGATTAAGGGAGTGGTGAAGGACGAGGATGAAATGATAATCAGGTCAAGTCCATTTTTTAATTTGTGTCCCCATTTCAGTGAACCTGAACTACAAGGAGGAATTCAAGTAGTATTTGTTTGGAGGGCTAACTCATTATCTGCCTCTGCCATTATTCTGGTTTCCCCACAAACGACATTTCTAGGACTTGTTTTTTTAATTAACGCTGAGGAAAATTGGCTTAAATAGCTGCAGATGGGAGCTGTGAAATCAAGTGATTAGAAGTGGCAAAATGTCTCCTGGTTAACTCTCAGTTTGACTGCGTTCATTACCATTTTACATCCACGCCAAGTGATTGACATTCTTGTCAACAACAAATTATAATCAGTCAAAGACACATGATTGCTGATGGGCCCACTTGCTGTTGTGAGAAGCTAATTTTGGGGTGTAACACACACCCTCTGGACGTCTTAACTAGTTGATTCTAGATGTAGTGGGTGTGAAATGTTAAATCTGCCAACTTGGATCGAATTTTGCTGGACATGGATTCTTTGTATTGTTTTTAGCATGGATAGTATTTCACTGTCAGAGCCAGTGACGTGATCAGTGTCACATTCTGTCTCCATTTCATCTGTTCTCACTGTTCCATTGTTACCTAATGATGTATGATCACAGATTCTGTTCTGTGTACAAGGAAACAATCCATCTGTCTGTTCCTGTCAGTAGGTTTCTATCTTTGTTTAATTTGAATCACCGCACAGCTATGCATCTTTCTCAACCCTGTCTCCTAGAAATTACATACATATATTTTACTGCATTGTTTTTTCCAGTTACATCATGCTAATATATGTTATCACTGGCAGGACTACATTCACAGGCAACGTGTTTATGGATTTGTGTTGAAAACAGCTTTGACCAGTGGCATTATGTTTTTGGGTTACCCCTCCCTCCATCCGTCTGTCCATCCAATTATTGTGAAGGCAATATCTCAAGAATGCCTTTAGGGCTTTTATCCAAATTTGGCACAAACGTCCACTTGGATTCAAGGATAAACTAATTACATTTTGGTGGCCAAAGATCAAAGGTCACTGTGACCTGGTCTGTCTGTCAGGAACACCTTGAGGGAATTTCTTCAATTTGGCACAAATGTTCACTTGGACTGATAAGTTGGTGGTCAAAGGTCACTGTGACCTCATGGCCATAACTCAAGAGTTCCTCTGCTAATTATGACAAATTTTAACACAAAAGTCTAACAGGATAAAAATGATGAAATGATGAAATTTTATTTCCAAAAGGTCTTCGCTGTGACACCATTAAGTTCTGTAAGAAGACTTTTCTGGCCGTTATTCAACACCATAAATCAGTAAAAGAAGGGGAGACATCTGGTTCGATGCTGAATTGCTGACACTAATCCTGGGTGTCAACCATGAAACTGTGGTTTGATTGATTGATTGATTTTTCATTTTGTGTCATGCACACTTAGGTACATGTGCCCAACCTTCCCCTTGTGTGTTTACAAGACACCATTACAAGGACGCTGCAGTAACAATCCAAAGTACATCTTATTTAACCACTCAGTCCAGAAACAGAATACTCTGCCTTCGATTTCAGGCCTGGCAAAGAAATCCAGCCACAAAAAAGGTTCCTTTTCTAAAACTAAACTCAACTTTTTCATGATCATCCACCCAAAAGAAATCAACATAGATAGAGGTAATTTTACTGAAACGTACATCCCTTGTATACATGACAGTAGAACAAGAAATGAACCTCAACTTCACCTAAATTACACAACAAACAAATTCTGTCCTCCTCTGGGGTGGCGTTAAACCTTCCACTCTCCAAGGCTAATGGCAATGTTCCTGAGCGCAACTGTGCAACTGTGTTTAGATTATACTTCACCTAAGGTTCAACACTGTAGCTGTTTTTTATGAAACAATAAGGTCGTACTTTTGGTTTATACCATATGTCAACAGACCATTTTTCTCTAAACGTGCGGAACATCTCACTCCTAATCTCCTGAATATCACAGGTCGACCTGTTCTGGAAAAAAAATGACAAGTTGTTCTAATAAAATAATGATTTCAGCTCGTTAGCTCAGGACATTGACAGTGGGAGGTGTCCCAGTTAAAAATCTTTTCAGTTAGTCTCTGATCCGACATCTTCACGAGTCTATGTTAAAGCCGAAGCATGGTAACTCTATAGATCCTCTGTGGTGTTGGATTGAAGATTTGTGAAGAATTTGTGTTTTTTATGTAACTTCTTTGCAGCAACACCCATATTTAAAGCCTTGTCTACTGTCATGGCTACATGTGAGTCTGAACAGACATGGATGGAAACTAACTGCAACTCGAGCGGATCGCGGAGGCATACAAACACAAGGCAGTAACTCTAGTTTTGAGTGAATGAAAAGCTAAAATTTCTTTTAAATGATAAATACAAAGTGCAGGACTTGACTACAGAGACCTCAGTTTGCATCCTAAGTCCTGTCCGTAGTTACGTCTAGGCAACAAATGCACTCTGGTTGAGGTTAGATAAAGATCTTGGTGAGGATGTAAGCGGAGTGGAGCACAAGCGAATGAGGAGGGCAGGAGGAAGGATTTTGGATGGAATGCAGAGCAGATTTTTTAAATGGTTGAAGCGTCGTGTTATCCCCCGCTCCACCTCGCTTTAATTTTGCTATGGGACCACTCACACCATGAGTTTGAAGCATGCCTGACCCAGAATGCATCAGTGTATTGTGCACACAGTATTTTCTATCAAAAATGTCTGTTCAAACTCGACAATGGTGTACTTTCACAAGGAAACTGGGAAGTTATACAAACTAAAATTTAAATACAGCGCAGCTTTTTTCTTTTTCTAATGTGAGCGATTTGAGTGAAACGGCCTGGAGCAGCTTTGAATAGGAGAGCAGAGGGAGCAGGGAGTGGAAATTCTCATCGCTCCACTCTGCTTACATGGTCTGAACTTGGTTTCAGTTAAAAGTTGATAATAACATTGTGTTTCGTGATTCAAGTCACTGTGGTCTTTTTCAGTTTTAAACCAAGACCATAATCTTTCTCTAACCTTCGCCTTAAGTGCTGCCAGAGCCTGAACATACCCAGAAGTTTGTGACTTGTACGCTAGATTTGTTTTTAATCAACATTTCCTTATTATGTTAATGGAGAATGTAACCCTGCCAGTGTTACATTTCCTTCAAAACATGAACATCATTTCTAGGAGACAGGGTTTATCTTTTTATATCAATACCTAAGTTGGTCAACATGTGTTAAAAACTTTAAATTCCAAAACGCAGACATGGTTAAAAGTTAAACATTCTTTAAGTGGCCGTTATCTTTTGTGTTTTTGTGTCTGTCCCTCTTTCTGTCAAATATCCATTTAGCTGATAGCTAAGTTTTATGTTTTGGGTAGGTTCATTGATACAGTAGAAAAATGTGTAAAACATTTATGTAGAGTGATTTTTACTCACAATATGTGCTACATTTTTATGATTTTTTTCTATAGGGTTGTATTGCTTCTTTTACCAGAGGTTTCCCTCATTAAAATCATTTGGGTAATAACTGATTTGAAATATACAAAAGTTTTTTTCTCAATAAAATATGTGGTGCTGACGAAGAGTATCAAAGACTATTTTTATTTGACAAATCACCTCAGTTTAGAAATTGCATTTAGACGTTGCCCCTAACATTAACCAATCGTGGTAGCTATTGTAGTATTAATTTATTCCTTCATTTTCCGTAACTGCTTATGCTGTTAGGGGTCGATGGGGGGCTGGAGACTAGCTCAGCTGACATGGGGCAAGAGTCAGGGTACACCCTGGACAGGGCTGACACATAGAGACAGACAACCATTCACGCTCACATTCACACCTACGGACAATTTAGAGTCACCAATTAACCTGCATGTCTTTGGACTGTGGGAGGAAGCTGGAGCACCCAGAGAAAACCCACACTGACACTGGGAGAACATGCAACTCCACACAGAGGGGCTCCTCTTTCTGTGAGGCAACAATGGTAACCACTGCACCACCATGCCACCCACTATTGTGGTCCTCAGTATAAAATAGTCCCCAGTCTTGTGTCACTTTAACATCAATCCTAGTGGTACAGTCACCAGGATAGAAACCCAAATCATGTACATTAGAAGTGAAGCAGTAGTGTTATGGGCATGTTTAAAGTGGAACATCTCCTGACTGACAATGACGGCGACTGTGCAGTTGTTTTCTCTGGATGGGATTGTGCCAGAAAAGTATGCAGAGGTAGTCATGTACAGAGCCTCCTACATTTGTAGCATATTAATGAGCGAATACAATGTTCCACTCACCTCAGGTATGAGACACTGTGTTTAATGAAGGTCACACAGACACATCAGGCCAAAATGAAACTAACCACTGGACTTTACCATTTGATGATGTCTCCACTGATACAAAGGGGTTCACTATTGAACAAATGTTTTACTGCTTTTAAATTTAAATAGCAAAAATATGCAAAGTAACACTGCTCTTCCATGCAGAAGCCTCCCATCTCCATCTGGTTGTTTGCATTTAGGCAGATTAACAATAAGCTTAGTTGGGCAAATGCCTTGGGCCCTATACCTCAGAGGTCTTTGCAAAGTACAAAATGTTTGACAGGATCATTTAAAGTCATAAATGGCTAAAAATCTGTGTTCATTTTGTTAACGAAATCTATGATGAAGAATGTTCGTTGCCAACCTTTTTTCCATGACCAAGACAAAACATTGACAAGCTAAAAATACATCTTTGATTATAAAAACTATGACAATATATGTTTTGGTTTAGTTGACGAGACGAGACTAAAATGTAAGTGATAGGCCATCAGACTGTAGAGTGGTATGAGATTGGAGCGCTCAGTACCAGGATGTTTCACTAGCCTGCAACACACTCAGCAGCATCAGCTGTTAGAGGATGACTGACATGGCATCCACAGTCAGACATGATCCGTCTGACTGTGGATGGTGGAGCTGTTGAGAGGATTTGTGGAGTTTGTTGGTTGCAGTGGTGGCTGTTAGCCTGACAGGCAGGTTGGAGGCTCGCTTATCTGTGAATGTAGCTGTGCTGTAAGTAAAAGGTCTGAACTCAGCGGAGTTATCTTTGACAGAGCTGAGAGTCCAGTTGTAATCACAGACTCTGTGAGAGGACATGAGTTTAAATCTCCAGACAAACATGTTGCAGATTTAGAAAAAAAATCAGGCTGAAATAAAGTTGTTTTTCTGCTTCTTCGGAGTGAGATCGAAAAGTCAAAGTTTACAGTGAACCTGGGTGTAAATAGTTGTCTCAGGTTAGTTATTTATGGTCTGAAAGTTTTAGAGCTTTTTCAAATAATTATCAGTGTGTGCTTATTTCATCCCTTGGATTTGGAAAGGATGATGAAGCTAGTTAGAGAAATACAAAATGTAGTAATTGGATAGAAATTATTTTTAGTTGTAGAATAAAATTGTCTAAACGAAATTTCAATACTTGACTCAGGCTGTGACCTCGATTCCAATTTCTGTATTAGCCTAATTGGATTAGTTTACAGAGAACAAATATTCTGACTTAGAAAAGTTTGGGTTTTTTCAGGATAATACAACAGTTAAATTAAGGGTTGTCAAGGGATAAAGGGACAAGGTTTTGTTGGCTCTTAAGTGTGTGCTTATGTATTTGTGTCTGTGTATCTACACTGTTTAGGTGTGACAGGCGAAAGGATGGGGGAGGAGGAAAAAAGAAAAAAAAAAGAAAGATAGTATATTAAAACTAATCATAACTTTACCCTGCTACCACCAATACCAATAATAAAATAATAATAAAGTCAAGAGGAGTGTCCTCCCTCCGCTGGAAGCAAAACAGTACTGGGGCACCATCGGAAAACTACAGAAATGACTAAAAGTTCACTAAAATGAATGACTTTTAGTCAACTTAAACTACCGTAAAACTTCAGTTAGTAGCCCAGGCTATTATTTGTTGAAATCACTGAAATCAGCAGGCCTATATTTGGGACAGGCCTTTAATTCCTTTTACACAAAACTGTTGCTCAGCAAAGGTGGGAAATGCGATCATATTGTTTATTGTATAAAAATTAGGCTTCGAATAACATACCAATTATGTGTTATTTTATGACACTTGTTTTACGGCACTCGGCATACCGACACAACACCACTTTATCTTGTTAAAACAATATTCATAACTTGGATTAATTTTTATGAAAAACACTTTTGATTATTTCAATTGATGGACACTTAAGAACTAAAAGAATATGAATAACTTACAGGGTAATCGAGCAATGGACACATATTCTGACTTTATGAGAGCTGCGGAAGAAGGGAGTCACCACTTGTTTTTTCATTATTCCGGTAAAATGAATGAATTACAGTCTGCTCATGGTTTCAGTAAAATAAAACTGAACTGAGATGACGATATGTAGCATATCAATATTGACAAAGGTTTAAACATTTATATTTATATGTGCGATCTAAACAGCTATCTTATGTTAGCTCAAGTGGGCAGTCAACAATCCAGTTTTATATACCCAAAGAAGAGCTATAAGAATTAACTGCTTGGCAACCAGACCAGGCTTCTAATTGAGACAGGCCTTTATTTGTCAAAATGTGTAGCTACACCAGGCTAATGAAAGGGACTGGGCGTTTAATTGGGACTAGGCTTTTAATTTAAGTTTTATGGTATTATTACTTTATTGTTAAAATGGCTTTTCATTTAGCAATAACTGCAATATGACTTTGTTTGGGACTCTAAACTCAAAGTTAAGGACTGGGGACATGTGTGCAAAGACTTCAGATTTACTTTTGACTTAAAAAATAATGACTTGGTCCCACCTTTAGTGCAACGTTTATGCAACTGTAATATACCGGACTAGGCTTTTAATTGTTTGGCGGACAAAATCAACTAAAATGTGACTAAACCTAAAATGCTTTTTTGTCTTAAGACTAAGACTAAGTCTAAAATAGCTAATGAAATAAACATTGTTGAAAATAACATTGCAGATCAGTCGGCACAGTGGATTTTTGCTAACGTTTGATTTCTGCCTTCTCAGACCAAATCTTATCACACATGCACACACAGACCTCTGCAAAGCATAAGTCACTATAATTTCTGTTGAGTTTCTCTTTGATATACTTTTTTCCATATATATGTTTAAATTACATGAAAATACATTTTTAATGCGATAGACTCCGCAGGGTGAGATTAACGAGTGATTCTTACCAGGAATGTCATCTGTAACTGCTTGTAAGATCTGTCAGGCCCTCCCCTTTCCTTTGATAAAATACCTGTAGCTGTTATGCAGCAAAAAGCAATGACAAATCTGCCTCTAATTTGACCTCTGCTGTACGGTTAACCAGATATGGAGAGAAGAAAGAGCCTTTGAAGTGCAGACATTATCTTAAAAATGTCTAAAATTGACTTGTAAGTGTGGAATCAAAGCCCATGGATATCACTCTGTCAGCAGCAGGTTTCACTGCCATCAGCTAAAACTGTTTCAACAAGTTGTCTCCAGACGCACACTGTCATCATGAGGTGACAGAATCACATCTGTCCCGCAAGACCAACATGACACTGATGATTATATCTGGGCAATTGGATCAAATCATAATGTACAGCCAAATAAAACAAACCCTGGTGGTCATATCTGTGGTTATCGAGGGATGACATTATGAGAGGATTTATACTGTCTCCAGTGGAATCTATAGAGCTGGTGTTAGCAAACACACACACACACACACACACACACACACACATTCTTGTGCTTCTATCTTTGTCAGGACTGTCATTGAAATAATGCATTCCCCAGCTCCTTAACCTAACCTTAACCATCACAGCCTAACCCCAACCCGTTACTCTAATCCTAACCTAAACCCTCATTATAACCTGAACCCTAAAACCAAGTCTTAACCCTCAAACAGGCCTTTGAAGAAGTGAGGACCGTCCAAAATGTCCTCACTTTCCAAAAATGTCCTCACTTTGTTGCTAAAATACATGTATTGGTCTTCACTATGTAGCATGTACAAGTACACACAAATGCATTCTTGTACTTCTATCTTTGTGAGGACCCTCATTGACATAATGCATTTCCCAGCCCCTTACCCTAACCTTAACCATCACAACTAAATGCCTAAGGCGGGATTTGTACTTCTGTGTTGAATCAACGCCATAGCTATGGCGTAGGCTCTACATCAGTTTAGAGCCAATGCCATAACCTACGCCGTAGCCTGACGTGCACCTCCCCAGAAGTGTAACTCCACATCGTTGAGACGCAGACCTGTCTGTTTTTGTAAGCGGAAATCATTTCCCTCAGTGGAAACAAAGCTTTTATTTGCTTTTATTTCAGAGATAGGAAACAATAAATTGCAAAGACAATAAAGTCCACACAAAAATAGCATTTGAAGTCTTGTGTGTGATTTATCTTGGCTTCATATGAGCAGAGGAAATCTCTGCTCATCACTAGCCTAATTTATACAATATAAAATGCCATAGGCTTGTGCTAATAATGTTAGCATGTTGTTTTTGTTTTGAAAACATGTTTAATATGACAGTTGTTTTGTCAGTGAACCTTGTGAGCTGCAATGGAGCCAAATTATGTACTGTTACCTTTGTTAAATGCTACCATTATCCCTGGTTTCATATGAGGAAGGGAAAAGATTGCCAGCCACTAGGCTAATTTATACAATGTAAAATGCCATAGGCTTGTGCTAATAACGTTAGCATGTTATATTTGGTTGGAAAACGTGTTTAGTATAAGACAGTTGTTTTGTCAATAACTTTTGTGAGTTGTAATGGAACCGAATTTTGTAGTGTTACGTTTGTTAAAGTTGCTGTATAGTATAGCTATTTGCTCGGTTAATTTAAACAATGTAAAATGCCATAGGCTTGTGCTTACAACATTAGCATGTTGTATTTGTGGGGAAAATGTGTCTAGATAAAGACAAGTGTTTGTCTGTGAATGCTGCGAGTTACAGTGAAGCTGATTTGTGTACTTGTGTTTGAAATTGTCCCTATTAAGCTAAACTTTACAGCACTTAACAGAAACCCCAGCGTCAAGTAGTGTGTCACACAGACACACCACTGTACAAGTATAAAAGCTCTCAATGGCATGGCGATGTGCGTAGGCTACAGCATAGTGTCTGCTGCACAAGTATAAATCCAGCTTAACCCTAACCCTAACCTAATTCTAACCTGAACCCTGAAACCAAGTTTTAACCCTCAAACAGGCCTTTGAAAAAGTGAGGACCGTCCAAAATGTCCTCACTTTGCAAAAATGTCCTCACTCTGTTGCTAAAATACACTTTTTTGGTCCTCATTTTTTCACAGGTAAAGCACACAAACACACACTCACACAGCTTTTGCAATTGTTCACTAAATTGTCTCTGTTCTTACACAACAAAATCATGATGAAGCTATAAACCTTGTGCCATTAAGCTGTGAATTTACAAAAGGTTCAATCCATATACTTAAAGCATTAACAGACAATCACACAGAGGAGCTGGGGCATAAACAGGAGTGTGAGCACGTGCACTTACACAAACACACAGCTGCGTTAAACAGTTTGCAGGCAGTGTTCAGCTGACTGGGTTTGAAATGTTTTATGTTAAGATTAGCTTTCAACCTCAGTGTGCTGCATGTCGTCACACACACACACACACTCGTTGTATCTCACAACATATTCTGCTTCACTTTCTCAGTTTTTATTGTGTGTTTTTGCTCGAGAATAGACGTCCTTTGACATCTTTGGGAATATGTATTGTTTACAACGTTCAGCAAAGCTGACTGCATTTAATTGAAACCGAATTGAGAAACACAGATACGAGACAGCGTGAGAGAGCGGCTGTCGTGTAACTGTAAAGTCACAGGTTTGATCCTCGCTATAGCAAAGATTATCATGGGAAATGTGGTCACTGAAGCAGCAAATAGCTATAAGATGCAGCAAAGACAATTAGATTTCAACACGTGTGTCTACCAACGTGTGTGACCTATTGAATCACAGTTCTCTTAACCTGAATGGAAAGCTCAGATTTATTACAGCATCTGTTTTGTTTGTGGTTTGGCCCAGTGTTCCTATCAGTCTTAAGATTAGATAAACAAAGTGCATCACTGGTGACATTGCAGATAAAGAAGTCAAACAGGGCAAGAACAAGAGCAAACAGATGATGGTACAGGTTTTGAAGAAACCCCCAGTTTACCTTGACTTATTTGGAAGAGAAAACAAGGATGATTCAAGATTCCATGTTATCTTTATTGTCCCCCCAGGGGGAAAGTTGTTTTGCAGTCGGGGGTTTACATAAAAACATAAAAACAGAATACCAAAGACAACATCAATGACACATCGACAAAATAAATCACAGAGCTGGAGCAGTGAAATGGAAATTCATACCTTGTAGGCTACACATGTACAAGACTGCATGTGTGCCAGGAATGCAGCCAGGGGGCTATTTTGTATAAAGCATATCAATAGCACTCGGGATGTAGAAGAGTAGAAATCTTTTGGTGCTCCTAACAGGTGCCCTGAAACAACGTCCTGAGGGCAAAAGCGTACACACATCCAAGAGTGAATGGTCCTGGCAGTACGATATATTCAGCATGAGCTCTTCTAAGGATCTGCCTGTTATAAATGTTAAAGAGCTTGGCCTGGTCAAAGATACTTTATGACAAATGATAATGCATTACAAGCTGCATCAATGGTATGAATGATATACACTACCAGCCTCCTAAGTGGGCGTGTTCTTCTCTCCCATCCGTGTTATTTTTCAATTTCAACTGATGATTCATGGTTTCATGTGTAAGTGGTGGCAGGTGGCATAGTGGTTATCACTGTCGCTTCACATCATAAGGGTGGGGGAGCCCCTTTGTGCGGAGTTTGCATGTTCTCCCTGTGTCAGCATGGGTTTTTTCCAGGTACTCCGGCCTCCTCCCACAGTACAAAGACATTTCTTAAACTGCCCGTAGGTGTGAATGTGAGTGTGAATGGTTGTCTGTCTCTATGTGTCAGCCCTGTGATAGTCTGCTGACCTGTCCAGGGTGTACCCTGCCTCTTGCCCAATGTCAGCTGGGATAGGCTCCAGCCCCCCCGCGACCCTCATGAGGATAAGTGATTATGGAAAATGAATGAATGAATGTATAAGTCTAATTAGATTTCTGTTATCTGGTTGGAAAGCGACGTCAGCAGCATTGCAGTGAAATTGGACCAACGGTTCAGCACCACAGAGAGGAGTGGACTGTTTCCTCTTTCAGTGAAAAAGTATCAGAATTTCCATTGCTCTTGAAAGCAGCGGCCCTCGCTGACAACTTTATGCTTCTTTGTTGTGGCTGTGTCTGCTACCTAGCAGGAATAGTCTGCTTGTTTTCTTTATGAAAACACATATGTTCCATTTGCATAGTTCCTACTTGGTGCATGTCTACAAACTGTATGTTAGTCCTGCCATCATGAGGTGAACAGAAAAAACGCTAAGTGATCTTAGCCCAGGTCGTGGGCTGGGCTGGGCTTTGGACATGCCTGATATAAGGAGTAGTGAGTGATTTTTAGACACAGCATCTGTGAGCATGTTAGCATGCTGATGTAACAGTAGTAAAGTCTAACCCTACACTTTTCAGGGTTTGATTTTGGTTTTGGAACAGGGAAGAAGCGTATATCTTTTTCCAACCTCTCCAGGTAACGAGTATCATTAAAAACACGACGTGCCCCAGGCACAACATTTAGCTCCAAATCCACAAAACCAGCCTGAAAATGAAGGAAATCTGAAACGATTGCATTAGAGTCAATGGAGCACCTGGTCTTAGCCAGCCTGATGCTACATCTTGAATGGCCAGTCTGCGTCTGGGGGCAAAGGGTCAATTATTATGTCATAAGCGCTGTATAGACATAAAGCTGTTTGACACTGGAACATTTCTCTGCAACAGTGTCTTACCACATCAACATTACAAACATTTACCTTCCTACAAACAGGTTAATTCTGGAAATGTGAAGAGAGCAAGTTATTTTTGGAATTATTTTCCACATAACATGCAACCACAATGACAGCACGTACAAATGATGAGGGAGAAAAGGCTGAAATAGACAGAGAGTGAAACAGGTGGGAGTAAAGGTGGAAAAAAGGAAGTAACAAATGAGACAGTGCAAAGGGTGAGGGAGCTACAGTAACTCAGAGAGAGACAAACTGTAGGAAGAAAAGAGAGGAAGTGAGTGTTATTGGGTGTTATAGTCTGAGTGTGTTCTTTAGGAGCTAATAATATTTCCCCCTGTCTGTCTCTCTGCTTCTCACACACACTGAGAGACAACGTGGAGAGGACACAGAGAGCGAGAGTCAATCATGTCAGATGTGTGTGTGTGCGTGTGACGCACATCAGATAGCTGTCTGTGTGTTTTTGTCTCCAGAGGACCTCATAACGTGTCTGTCAGAGCAACAAGGACACAGCGATAGACTTATCTTCACACACTGACACACGCACACAAACGGATCACACAACACACAACGCCAGGCACATACTGCTGGCAGCTATAATCTGGAGAGAATACACACATTTTACACACAGTGATGGTGAAAAGGGCATTTCATTGTAGATAACCCCAAAAATCAGCCTTTTCATCCCTGTATTAATCCATTCATCCCTCCATTCATTCACCCATTCAATCTTTTGTACCCCTCCACTGGTATGTCACTCAATACATCCCTCCACACCTTTATTTAACCAGGTAATCTTGTCTCTTTGAAGCAACGTCATTCGTTTAAACTGCATTTTGACCCTGAATGAAAGGCTACCGTTTCTCCTTGAAATGTGTCTGTGTGTGTTTAAGAGGCACAATTATGTTCTCATCTGAATTTATTTAATGAAATGCTCAAGTGGTTTCACAATTTGTCTGTGCGCCTGTGTG
The DNA here is from genome assembly GCA_019142605.1 of Cephalopholis sonnerati. Classification (NCBI taxonomy): domain Eukaryota; kingdom Metazoa; phylum Chordata; class Actinopteri; order Perciformes; family Serranidae; genus Cephalopholis; species Cephalopholis sonnerati. Next base: position 20,145,657 of record JAGQAX010000020.1, read on the forward strand.
TGTTTGCACTCTAATAACAGGAAGGAGAATCTGATGTGTCCTCTAAAAGTCACCATTTGTTGTTCTGTGATACATCTTCATTTTGCCAGCTCATTACCTTGGTTTCACATGAAAATACATCCTGCTGGCAACATAGTTAAGACGCATGGACAGAGAGATTGTTGGCTGTTTTTCTTTGTTATTTATTTCCTTGTGTTTTTTTTCCTTGTGGCTTTTTTTCCACCCACACTTTTGTTTTCTAAACCCGGCATTGTTTATCCCTCATTTTTGAACTTTCTCTGTCTTACTCCATCTCACTGTCTAAGTCGTTGCTTCTCTCTTTGTCCTCCGGTCTTTGTTTGAGTAAGGTTTTCTCTGAACAAACAGTCTTAATTTCACACTACCGTAAACAGCATCAAGCTTATTTTGTTCATTCTGTCATCAGCGTGGCTGCTTGGTGGACTAAATCTGATATGTGGTGAAATGAAGGTAGGATCTTAAAAGACTAGCTTGGCATTGGGGGAAAAACACTTACTGTAAGTGTAGTTTGATGCCACTCTCTTCCATACAGCAACCTGTAAGAGCCAACAGATAATTAGCTTAGCTGAGCATACAGATCAGAGGCAATGCTGGTGAAGATTCTCAGTCATCCAGGCCATGGTAATCTTGGAATTTGGGGATCCCTTCCCAGACGATATAACACCCATTCACACCTGGACACATCTAACCCTAACGACACACATGATGACCAGGTGGGTCAACAACTCACGTGACCTCAACGACTCTCTAAGGGTTCACACCAACACAGAGTTCAAAGCCTGCAACTCCACACCAGTTAGAACTGAAGAAGCCTCTTGGATGAGAGGTGAAACCTCTTCAAGATCAATTCAATCCAAGCGAGCTAATGATGTGTAGCATGTTCATACTGACAGAATTTTAACATTTATATTTGTATGTGCAACCTGAGCCGCTAACTCACATTAGCTCAAGAGGGTAACTGATGGCTTAGTGGGCTTTCAGAGGTTTCATATCCAAAGAACTACTAAAAAAATGAAGTGCTTTGCAGCTTTAATTGGAACAGACTTGGCATTCAAAAGAGACCAGTGTTTTTCTGTCAAAATGTGTACCCACACCCAACTAGTAAAACGAACTCAGCATTTAACTGGGACTTGATTTTTAATTGAAGTTTGTTGTTACACATTGCATTGGTCAAAAAGTTCAATACGAGTTGTTTAGGACTGGAAACTCAAAGTTAAGGACTTGGGACTTGACTTGAGATTTGTCTGTCTTGACTCCGGACTTGAGGGTAAAGACTTCTGACTTACATCTGACTTCAAAAACGATGACTTGGTCCCACCTCCTGTACGTGTTGATGAAGATTCTCAGTCATCCAGGTCATAGTAATCATAAGTACTGTATAGTAGGCAAATGGACTTGCTTGAGTTTCTTGAAGACGTTTCACTTCTCATCCAAGAGGCTTGAACTGAAACAGCCTGTAGCCAGTGGCCCATGGTGTAGCACTTAAGATCACTTCTAGTACAATGTTTATCAATCAACATATCATGAAACATGTGGATATGATGATTAAAATACAACATTAAAGATGTAATAACAGGCTACACGTGGCCATAAGTTCATGTATTTAGTCTTCAGCCTCCTGCAGACAACTTAGCTGATGTGATTATACCCCTCTGATAAGTACTTGAGTGCATGCTCTTTGGACTTCTTTGATTTTCTGTCTTCACTTGATGTCAAAGTAAGTCGAGAGTAATTATTGGCTGGACTTGAGCTGATCAGAACATAAGCAAAGGCTTTCCAAGTGCCTTCATGGTTGTGATAAATCAGTCAGACCGAGCAAAGGCTGCTTTCTCAAAGGAAATGGTCAAATATGTCGAAAGAATTTCAATTTGCTCAAGACCACTGCTGTAATGTTAGATTATTTTACTGGAATCTTTTCTAACACCTCTGTCTGTGGAACCTTTCCATGGACACCTGATGTAAACTCTCAGTTGTAAACCTTAATAATGATTCTCTATTAGGACTATCGTCAATTTTGATTACTACTAACAGGTTTTTTCTCTTTTCTTTTGGTGGTATGTCGTCTTCGCTGGTGCTTTGTTGTAATTTGCTCTGCACAGTAAAGCTGTCCATTGTCCCACTCATGGCTTTCTCCTCTTAATTGTTATCACCCCTCACACTGGCTGCCAATCAGGGCCTTTGACGTGTCACGCACTTATTATTCCCATGCCCGAACAGTGACAAATATGTTCTCTGTGAGGGTTTTTTTCTTAATTAAATTAAATTAAATTACATTTTTTAGCTACAGTTTGCCTCTTTATTGGGAAATGGTTGCGCACAACACACTGATACACTCAATTAAAATTCATTTAAAACTTTTTGTGTAGGCGCAGTTGAATATTGCAATATTAATGTAAAATCCCACGTCACACCTCGATTGACATCACAGCACACTCCTTGAGAAACACTGTTCTAGATGACACTGAGAGCAGCCAGGGGAATGTTCCGAGTATGTGGGCACATTTTCAGTTTCAGAACTGAGAACACTACAACAGAATAAAGTTCATTTCCATATAAACAAGAAGAAACAAACTGCGGCCTCACAAGATCCCATTCCATGTCTTTGGAGTATCTCCATACTTTATAGTTTAATCTGGTTTCTGGCTTTGAGAGAGAGTAGCTCATGTTCAAGGATACGGATTGAACTTTCAAGGCCATCAAAGTAATATATTGGAATTTTTAATTTTGGGGGCGTTCCCCTTTAATTTCATCGTGGATTCATCTTCCATTATTCTTCCAGTTAATCATTTTGCCAGTAAAATGTCAGATAATAGTCAAACATGCCCTTTGTAATTTCCCAGAGGCCAACGTGAGGTCTTCAAATCTTGTTTTATCCAACCAGCAGTACGAAAATCCAAAGCTGTTCAGTTTATTATCATGTATAAGAAAGAAAAGCATCAAACTCTCACATTTAAGAAGCATGAAACCAGCATGTTTGGCTTTTTTGCTTAACAATAAATATTCGATTACCAAAATTGTTACCGATTTTCTGTTGATTGACTAATCGTTGCAGTGCTACAGGGGTCTCGAACTACCACCCTGGTGGCCAGATCTGGTCAAGACAATGTTAAGCCTCCCATGTATTTGATTTTCTATCAAAGCTTTGATATCAGAGGGGAAATATTAAGTTTTTTATGCACCTGACACCAAAAAATCTGTTTCTAAATCAAAGATAAAAATTAATCAGCAGTCCAGTTATCAGACACCTGCCCTTCCTAAGAAAGTCGGCACCAAAGTTTGATTAGAGTTGGCATCAGTGTGTACATGCACAGATTTTACATTATACAAACATATGTTGTATCTTTCCTGATAATAAATAGCCCTGTACTCATGAATAAAACATCCAACCTGTTACACTAGTTGCAATAGCACAGTAACTGAAATATGGATTTATTATTGTCGTGGCTAATATTGACACACCATTACTCCATCTAGTTTTCTCAACAATAGGATGAACTCATTTGTGTTGTAAATGAGATGTGAGTATTATGCATTTATGGAGCTAGAACCTGAATATTTGCCAGAATAAAACAACAAAACAAACAGAAAATAACAGTAAATGAAAGTGCCAAAACAGTTCACTGTAGTTTCTCATCTTCTCTGTGTTGTTTTGTCCTTTAGTCTCCGTCTCTTCCTCTCTTATATAACCCTCCCTGTCTCTCCATTTATCTCAAAATACACACAGTCCCATACATACGCTCATACACATCTCATCTTTTTGCTTTCTTCTTAGAAACTGGGTTAAATTCTGCAAAATGTAATATGTATATTTCCGGCGGCCACTTCCATTTGGCTCTTGATTTAAACATCCCATTTCCTCCGCAGTAAGGAAAATGCACAGCAAAGTGCTGACATGTATTAAAAGCACATCAGAAGGATTATCTTTAATGACAGGTTTTCTTGGTAATGTTTCTCTCTTTGATCTTACAGGCGTGGATACGGACAACATGAGGTAGGAGTCTTTCTCTGTATGCACGCCGTATACAGTAGTTGCATGTGTGTTATTGACTTTTTCTTATTTACCTCTGATGTTCTGTCATGCCCCTTTATCGTGTTCTCCTCTTTCTGCTCTGTTTTGTTTGGTGTAATCAAGATGGTGCAGCATGTAATCAGTGCTTTGTATTTACAAATTTTTGTATCCATGTAATTGACTGTCTGCAATCCTCTGATGGCGCGTGTTAAAATGTAAAATCACAAAGACACTGATAAAGAAAGTCAACCAGTCCTTTCAAAATATGGCTTTCAGAGATAACGGAATACTGTTAAATATTAATGATCTTTATCCCAAGACTGTGTCTAGATATGCTGGAAAGTTGTACCTAATGTTTATGGTTTGATATGTAGCATAACAATATTAGTTCAATCAGGAACACTTTAGTCAAAGAAAACTTTATTTCCATCTGCAGTATTTGCAGTATCTGTTTGCATCTTTCTACCCTTCCACGTGCCTACATGGAAAGCCTAAGGCAGAGAGAGCACAATTCTCTGCCCTTCCACTTGCAAATGAGGAAAGCCTGAGGTAGAGAGGCAAACCTCTCTGCCCTTCCATGCGCCTACATGGAAAGCCTAAGGCAGGGAGAGCAGCAGCAAAGACCCCCCGGGAACAGAACAGAGCAGCATCAATGACAAACAGAAATGACACTGATAAGTCAGACACAGCATGAAAAGGAGGAGCTTGGGTGGAGGTGGGTTGCAAAGCAGCTTGCAGAGGAAGCAGCAACAGTAGGCAGGCCAAACCAGTTTAAATAGGACGCCCTGAATGAGATTCACCAATTGGTTGTATAGAAAGGAATCATGTGATCTATCAGCTGACTCCCTTCCATCAATCAGCTGCTCCATCAGTTGATTGGGCTGTTTGAGATCAGCTGATGTAGCTGGGATGTGAGCTGAGCTTGGCATTGTGGCCTGCCTGAACTAAGGCTATGCTCAATTTTTGTGCAAATGGACATTTTATACAAAAGGAACACTTGTATTGCTGAATATCAATCCCCCTACACAGCTGTATATGACTGTCTCTTTGATAGCGTAGCATATATTTTGAAACTTGTAAATATTTAATTTTAAACTAAAATTGAGCTCCAAATTGATATTCACTCTAAGAAAGAAAAAGCAATACCTGCTCCCGCCAAATTGATTGACAACACCAAATGAAAACAAACACACACAGATCCTCTGCATTCTAGCAATATTGGATGAAGAACATCAGGTATTGATAGATGTATTCCATTTTGGGGAGAGCTTCTAACTTCTTTCATTTGTCTTGTCATTCGTCGCTTTTCTTTCCCTCTGGCAGACTCAACAACTTCTCCGACCTTCTCTGCTCAGACCAGAGGTACTCTGTCTCTGTTTTCTGGATACTTCTTTACACTTTGTGCGTGTTTCTGCTTGAGTGTGTTGGTCTGTCTGCGTGCAGCCAGTGTAATTAGAGGTGAAAGAGTACAATCTCATGAGGGATGTGTTTTAAATATGTACAGATGAGTGTGTGTGTTTGTGGAGATAGATTTGTGTGGGTGTGTCTATGTGTATGTGTGGGGAGTTGCTTATAATAGTCTGTTAATCTGACAGGAGTTATCAATGGAGTCTGGCATCGACCCCGGTCAGGACTACTACACACAAGACTATTACAACTACGATCAAGGGTTTGTATGCACATCCTACATATTGCTTTTTCTACATAAACATACACAGTGTGCATGTTTGCTTGTCTGTAATCCAGCATGGCTAGGGTCTTCCCATGTATTACATTTGTCATTCAAAAGCCATACATTATTAAACATACACTTCACAGGGTAAGCAAACTGCTAGCATTTGCTAACTTTACTTGCTTGTTAGATATTCCCACCAACAACAAGCTACATATGCGAGTGTGGTATCATGTGATACTACTGACCTTTCAATGGTCATGCAGCACTATATTTAAAATTAGTAACACAAGAAACCTATTTCCTGTAATGGTAGTTATGTTTTGATGGGTTTTTTTATATGTTTTAATGAACATATTTTAAGCAGTAGCCAAAATAATGTGAATTTAAAACTTATCCAAAACATTCTGTTAATTCCAAACCATTTCCAGGCCTGGAAAACAGCTTTTATAATTCCATAAGCTTTCCAGGTATAATAATAATAATAATAACAATAATAATAATAATAATATAATAAAAACAGACAAACAAGACAATTCAATATAAAAGGACATTTAAAACGGTTTAAAACATGGATTAACTGATTCAAAAAATCATACATTTGTAAAACTATAAATAGAAAATAAAAAGTAAACATGTAAAAAGGAAGAGTTTCAGACCTGTATCAGGACATCAGCTAGTTAAAGGCTAAGGTGAACAGATATGTTTTTAGCTTTCTTTTAAAAATATTTAGCGAGCTAGCTTCCCTGATATCTATAGGTAGTGTGTTCCATAGTTTTTGGGTGTAATTGACAAAGGCTGCATCCCTGATCTTCTTCCGGCTGTTGCTGGGAACCTCCAATAAACCAGCAGCAGGTGATCGCAGTGTTCTTGGAGGCAAATAGTTGACAAGGTATCTCATGACCTTGGAAACAGTGCAGAATATATCCTCTGTGATGCCATGTTACTGATTCCAGCCATACTTCCAATACATTATCATTCTGTAAAAAAAATGGCTCAACAGGTCGCATTAACTCCAAACAGTAATCAGTCACAGCTGCTTAAACAGCACTGTAATAGTGAATTAAAAGTGCCATTGGCTCTCTTTTTACAACACTTGATATTTTTCCTTTGCAGTTCAGTGAATGCAGTTTTGTAGATGTATTATTTACAAGTAGTGACACGCAGTAGAAAACGTACTGAGGGCAGTGAGTGCAGGCCATCTCCACTATGTTTCATCTCTGACCTTCAACCTCGACACTGATGAAACATATTTCCTCCCACACAAGTCTGGAGCTCACTGTGTGCACTTTACTCAGCCTCGTGTCAGCCCTCTGGCAGCTGCTTTGATATCACGCTGACCACGTCAGTCACACAGTATGACGGCTACTGTGGAATCTTGACACCAGTGACCTGCCTCATACCAACTTCCCTGCACTCATGTGTGCTTAATATGTTTTTGAACTACAGGAAGTCACAAGAGCTGAAGGAAGATCTTACAGAGATGCTGCTCCAAGTGTGTGTGTGTGAGTGCATGTACTGTACATGTGTGTGTATCTTTTCTTGGATGTTGCAAAAGCCGGAAATACTGTATAGAAAAGGCAATAAACACACACAGAGATACATTAGATCAAAGCGTTCATGAACAAGAGCGCTGAGGACTCACTGCATGCCTCCCGTGTGTGTGTGTGTGTGTGTGTGTGTGTGTGTGTTAGACTGCACCCAGCCTGCCATCTGTGATGCATTGTGTAATTCTTATAATTTTAGCTGCAGACTCCCGGGAACTTGATTTTATACACCCACCCACACTCACACATAAATACACAGTACCAGACACACACACATAAATTCTCTCATGGCAGACACATTCATTCACTCACTCACTCATACACTCACTCAGCAATGCTCACTTGCTCAGTCTTTCCCTCTCACACACACACACACACACACACACACACACACACACACACACACACACACACACACACACACACACACACACACACACACACACAGAGCTAATTCTCTCTGCCTTGCATTGCAATACTGTAGCAGCTAATCAGGCAGCCAGCCGTGGAGGCAGACAATGGGCCAGATGCTGTTGGCTTATAGCAACATCCACAAACTCATGTCTGACTCTGTACGTACGCAGGAGCAGGAAATCAGACTTTGTGACCCGGTGGGACTCAGATCTAATCACTTTATTCGTCGCAGTTGTAAATGAAAGGTGCAGGATTTTTTTCAAAGACTATGCTAACAAATGCTAAACCAGCCTCTCAGGACGCAGACAAAGTTTTCACGCCTGAGTTTTGTTTCTGAGAAGCAGACAACAGCTGTTGCAGTGTTTGCCTCCATAGCTACACTAATCCATTTGGAAGCCATTTGGAAGGATGTTGCGTAACCTTTTGACCTTTTCTTTCATCTGTCTTCAAAAGATGGGATCAAAATGGGATTTTCTCTGCATGTGGGAATGTAGCCATCTGCCATTGGCGTGATTCTGATTGGATTTATACAGATGCTGAAAATAACTTGAACCATTTGTTGCACAGGTCTGATGTTTTGATGCATGTCTGAAAAAAAACAACACAAAAACAACAAAACAAGCCAAATTCATGTTGCCCTCTAGTCAAGAGTGAAATACTCAACCGTACACGCCACGGAGCAACAAGGGATTAAATCTTGCTTTTCCAAAATCGTTACTGGCGTGGGTGATGAGCAGTGTGACTGTCAAGACGCTGATAGGTGCTGAGTTAGGGCACCCACATGAAAAATATAGGATGGGGAGAGTGAAATCTGGCATTATCGGCTCAATGAAGATGCAGTTTTCATTCTGTGAACAGAAGCAGGACAAAGGTGAGAACAGAAAGAAGAAGTCTGCACATCCAGTTTATTCTAGACTTTAGATGTTTGAGGACATTAATTACTAATGGGAAAACATATTAAAAAGATGGTTCAACATTTTGGGTAATATACTCATTTGCATTCTTGCAGAGAGTTAGATGAAAAGATCAGTACCACAGTCGTGTCTCTGTGCGCTAAATACAAAGATGCAGCAGGTTAGCTTAGCTTAGCATATGACTGGAAAAGGGGGGAACAGCTTACCTGGCTCTGTCCAAAAGAAAGAAAGAACCAGCACCTCTAAAAGTCACTAATTAAAATGGCATCTCGTTTCTTCCATGCAGACCGAAGAGTAAGTGCCAAGCTGTGGTGTTACTGGCGGTTATGTCGGACTGCTTCATGACTGCTCCTGACCAGGAAACACAATAACAGTGTCCTGGCTCCAGCATCATATTTAATGGACAACAGAAGCAGCTCTTGACTCCTAGGGTGCTTTCAGACCTAGAGTTGTCTTGCTTTGGTCTGAATCAGGGACCAATATTGTCCCAAAGTTGCATAATTGCCTAGAGTTGGGTCATGTTCTCATGACAGCATTTACAAGTGGACCAGATCAAATGCCTTGTGTGAGAAAGCTGCTCTTGATTGGTCAGAATTTCCATGCGGGAAAAATCCAGGAAGTAAACAAAACATTGAAGAAGAGTACACTTGCAAGATAAATGTGACACTTTCTAATGTCACAATGGAGGGACAACTACGCAGGTTGATTTTAGCGCTGCTCATCGTGGACTATATTGCTGTCATTGTTCATTTGAGTCAAAGCATACAATTTGAAAACGAGGCGCGGCTCCAACTAGAAAACAATGTTTTGATGCATTGGATGTGCTGAATGTGCATATTAAGGCAGTACAGGAGGAGGCGCACATTAATAATCCTCCAGGACTGTAACATGCTCATGTTTAACCCAAACAATGTGTCATGTGACTGCAGTTGGTTCAGATCCAGGTCGGAACACGTTCTCACCACAAACGAACTGCACCAGAGTTTGTTTGTAACCGGACAGAAACCATCTTTTCAAGAAGGTCTTGGTCCGGTTGTTTTGGTGTGCAACAGTTTTGTGGAGGTCTTTTTTATAATGGTGGTCTGTGGAGAAAATGCCTGCCACGCAGACTCTGTCTTTGTAGAGTGTGGTTGCTGCCAGCTTTACTGTGGGAGTTTTGCCAAGTGATAATGCATTTGGTTGTGCAGGGTTTGGAAGCATAGGCTATATTAACAGGTACTGAACTGTATTGTTTTAACTAGAGGATCATGGATGCGTGGATGCATTGATTTGATGGATTTATGTTAATGTGAAGTGTAAAAACACCCACATTGTTGCACTTCAGTCATTTTCTTTTTAAAGCTCACAGCAGAGCCAGAGAAAACACTGTACAGACAGTTCAGCATGATTAGTAACTTGACTGTAGCATGTAAAATTAGTAAAGTTCTGAAGTTTAGATTTAATTTTAAGGAACCTATTTTGAAAACAACAAAATGAAAATTCCTCGTTTTGTCACCAATAGCTAGTGTCCTTTGAAAAGTATATTCATTTCCTCTGAGTAATTTTCCTAAGAATGTTTTTCAATCCTGTTTTAATTTGAAACAAAGTCAAAGATTAATTCAAGCTGGCAATTATGAAGCTAAACAAAACACATTTTATTTCATTTGAGCATCAGAAATTGGGTTTAGTAGGCAAGGAGGAAATGTACTCCGTATAAATTCATAGGTTTTACTTTACTCCTTCTCAGCTGTACAGGATGGGTCTACTTGCTAGTAATTTATGTTGGAAATATCAGACAGAAACAGGAACATTTCTACATGCAATCTGGGAATGTAAACTGGTTAACTAATTTTGGGAAAATGTTGTGGATTACGTAGGGAACTGGTTGGGTATAATGGTGTGATAAATGCCGGGGTTGTCACAGCTGCTCCAGTGATCCCCAGATTCTGGAAGAATACATCACCTCCAGATTTTGAAAAAATGGAAGGAACCTATGTTAGAAATTGTGTTGAAGTAAAGTCCAGCACGTTCTCGGTGGGTGTGGGCCTCCGCCAAGGCTGTCCCTTGTCACCGATCCTGTTTGTGATTTTCATGGACAGGATCTCGAGGCGCAGTGGGGGGGGGGGGTCCAGTTTGGTGACCTCAGAATTGCATCTCTGCTTTTCACAGATGATGTGGTTCTGTTGGCTTCATCACACTGTGACCTCCAGCACACACTGGAGCGGTTTGCAGCCAAGTGTGAAGCAGTCGGGATGAGAGTCAGCACCTCCAAATCTGAGGCCATGGTTCTCTGCCGGAAACAGGTGGATTGCCTCCTCCGGGTTGGGGGAGAGTCACTGCCTCAAGCGAGGGAGTTCAAGTATCACAGGGTCTTGTTCACGAGTTGAGGTGGTTCGGGCTTCTGATGAGGATGCCTCCTGGACGTCTCCCACTGGAGGTGTTCCAGGCACGTCCCACTGGTAGGAGGCCCCGGGGAAGACCCAGAACACGCTGGAGGGATTACATATCGCATCTGGCTTGGGAACGCCTTGGGGTCCCCCAGAAGGAGCTGGAAAGCGTTGCTGGGGAGAGGGATGTCTGGGGTGCTTTGTTTGGCTTGCTGCCCCCGCGACCCAGCCCCGGATAAGTGGATGAAAATGGATGGATGGATGGATGGATGGATGGATGGATATAAGAGTGTGTAGCTACCAGGTGCTTGTGGATATGTTGAGTGTCAATAACAGTACTGTTGGCTGAATAGGTAAATAAAAATTTGAACTGTAAAAAAAAAATAAATTGGGTTTATATAGTCATGTACCAACAAATTTTAAAGACTAAGACAGCATACAGTAACAGCACTCTATCATGTGCAGGCTCTTCACTGTGTGAGTATGACCACGCATCCTGGGACTGATCATTTAGAAATCACTTCACATATGGAGACCCTCCTGAAACGGGCCAGTGACCCAGTTTTGTTCCATACACACAGACGACTGAAAAAACACACCATCATGTCTGGGCTGTGATGCCAGTGATTCTGGCAACTTTAAACTGCATGGAGTGATTCTCAGTTTGTGAGTGTCCCCTAGTGGAGACACGAGGAGGAGTGAGGAAGGACCGGGGGGATGATGAAGGGAAGAACAGAGGGAAAGAAGGGGGGAAGAAGAGACCACTCTAAGCAAAGACTTGCTGTAGCCTTTAAGTAATTTGATTGTGTGTGCACTCCAGTTTGAGTCTGCGGGTTAATGACTGTGAAATCCCATAAGCAGGTTTTAGTGGAAGGTTAAGACTCATTACATTAGCTTGCAGAGGCCGTACTGTAGGGATTATAACTAACATCTATGACTGGCCTGGTCGCTCCGATTTGACCTCCTCATGGTCTCCTCTTTCTTTCCTGTGCCCTTTTATTTCCCCAAACACACCTCCACCTCCTCTTCTTCTACCCGCACACATCAGTCATCCACGTGCTCCTTCCATTTGTTTATTACTTGGCTACTTAGTGTAATAGGAGGGCAACTTCTCCCACCAGTTGACTGTAAGCGGAGTGATTACACGAGGCAACTTTCAGTACAACTCTGTTACGGAACCAGGCCAAAGGACTTCCAGCAGATTTGTTACTTTAATCACACTGGGACATATTGTTTCCAGGATAGCATTTGAAAAGATGTGTTTTTTGACCCACTAGCTCTCGGAGTTGCTTGCCGCAGGGCACGGAGCCCAAGTGGTGATGCACAACACAGTTTTTTGGCCGGTGGAGCCAGGCAGCGCTCCCAGCAACAGGCAAAGAGAGACAAAAGGGAGGAAAAATTGATTCCAGTGTTTTCTGCTAACAAAATGTCTCCTGGCGACAAAATGCTCCTTTTGTGATTAAGTCAGCTTTTCTTAGGCAAGTCATTAGACACTGCTTATCATTGGAGTGAAACCACAGTGTTGCCCTGCGCTATTGCTTTAAGTGACTGTGGATAAGCGTCGGCCAAGTGCAACAGTTTTGTTGGTAAAGCAGAATTCTCTCCTGTCTTCACTTCTGATTGGCTGAATCAGCTCTACAACACCACATTTATTTATTTATTATTATTATTATTATTTCACACAGCAAAAATGTTTAAAAGTAAAATTTTGAGTTTTTAATCTCTGCTCTGCTTATCTGTAATGCTCCCTGTCTCTGTCCAGATATGACCTTCCTCAGTATGGCAGTCGCAGGAAACTGATCTCACCCTCTGGCCTCTACGATGAATACGGAGAAGTCGTGGTTGATGATGACGGCAGCTACTACTACAGCCCGCAGGAGTCTGACGCAGAGGTAAATGCAAAAAAAACTATAGAAACAAAACAGAAACCTTCAAGTACTCACTACAATGGCTAGTAGCAGCATCCCTGATGTTCAAAGAGGAGAAACTGTGGATCATGGTGACAGTTATTGATGTTGCACAGAGACAAAACAGAAGTCTGCTGAAAGTACTGAATAATGTATAGTTAAGTCCAAGTGCTAAAAACTTGTGTTCTTTTAGTGATGACTAACATTAGTAGCCTTTAAAGGGACAGTTCACCTTAAAACATAATATATATTTCCTCTTACCTGTAGTGCTACTTATCAGTCTAGTTAATCAGTCTTGTTTTGGTGTGAGTTATTGTGTGTTGAAGATATTGACCATACAGATGTCTGCCTTCTCTTCAGTATAATGGAACTAGATGGCACTCAGCTTGTGGTGCTCAAAGTGCCAAAAAAATACATCTGAAAAACTCAACAGCAATGTCTCTTTCCAGAAATCATGACCTGGTTACTCAAGATAATCCACAGACCTTGTTGTGAGCACTTTCATGTAGGAACTATTTTTATTCTGCGGAACTACACTCGCCAACCATATCACGAGTCAGAGGATTGTGTGCATTTGCAACACATTCTCACTTTGACCTTGTCACATGTCAACGCTTGTTCATGGACCTTTCTACATCCGGATATGACGTGAAAGGTACCCTGGGTGCGTTGCCATGTCAAGTTCTGCCTGTTACATGCATTGTCTTCTTTCAAAATACACTTCTGTTTTCACAGGAAATTTACCGTTTACATTCAGTGTCTTCCGAAATAAATGCACTACCTCAGTACAACAACATGAATTGCCTTTTTTTTTTTAACTCCAAAAATTAACGCATGTGGTTGGGTTTAGGCAAAAACCAACAGGGATTGACTTTATAATCGTACGGGACACGAACCTTGCTCTCCCACGTGAAAGTCGGTGTTTGTTGGACCCATTCACCGCCCCTCCTACCCGCCTTACTCGGACTTTTGCCACCTTAACTTTCGTTCTTGTCCCACTGCGTTGCCCTCTGATGCAGCTGGATGCTGATAAACTATAACGCTGATGGGCCACATATGACACCGACGTTAAGGGACAGCTTTTATCATCAGTGTCGGACGCTGCAAGTCACTACCTAAGTTTGACAACTTCGGAGTGAGACTGAGTTGGCATCTACTGCTAAATCCCCTAGCACTACTGAGCTAGCCAACAGCTTACAGCTCAGCTTAGGAGGTCGCCATTAATGTTTACATTTCGTACTGTTATGAGCACGAACCTCTCGTCCATTAAAAGATAAATGCTTCTATCTCTGAGGTGATACAGTTGGCTGGTGGAGTTTGGTAGAAAGAAAGTAGTTCCTACATGAAACTGCTCACAACACGGTCTGTGGATTATCTTGAGTAACCAGGTCATGATTTCTGGAAAGAGACATTGCAGTTGAGTTTTTCAGATGTATTTCTTTTGACGCTTTGAGCACCACAAGCTGAGTGCCATCTAGTTCCTTTATATTCAAGACAAGGCAGACATCTCTACGGCCAATAAATCAATTTGGATTGATAAATAGCACTACAGGTAAGTGATTTGGGCGTGAATTTTCCCTTGAAAACAATCACACTAAGAAAGTGATTAGACTGCTTTGAAAGTTGGGATGCACCATCATTATAAAGAAACACTTCAGCATTTTGGCAAAAACATTTATTCACTGTCTTGCTGAGTGTTAGGTGCGGATAGGGATGTCTTGATCTGATCTCAAACATTGGGATCAGGGCCAATAAAGGCATTTTTAACTGATCAGGACCAGGTATACTGAGCTATATAGAGTATCCGATCCTTTATTTAATGTCAGCTGTCACATGCAAAGTCGTCTCCAACTCTCCTGTTGTCTGTCTCTCCTACACTCAGCTGAGCTCCTGTGTGTGTCCAGCGGCAAAACACAACACGCCATAAACGACAGCAAAAATTTAGTATGAGACTCTTTGGGTTTTTTACCAAAATTATGGACACTCATTTAATTTCAGCTCAGTGCGAAAGTCTCATGCGTTTATGGCACGTGGTATTTCACCGTGGGCGGAGGAGAGACAGACAACGGTGCCAAACCGACGACAGCCATACTCACCACACCACTGCAAACAAAAGCTCCGGGAGCAAAAAGCAAATAAGATTAATTCATTATTGTAGCCTAATCTGCGCAAAAGATGTACAGATGACGAAAATATACTCAGTGTAACACAGTTCACTCAGGTAACTCATGCAAAGACTGCACTGAAGCAACAAACACTGGAGACTCTTAAAGGGACAGAGACATTCCCTTGAGATGGCGACAAGGCCAAAAAAGATTAAAGAGAGGGTTTGTTATTTTATACCTTTTTACTTATTTTGTGCTAAATGAATAGATAAATAATAACAAGCAGCTGTACTTGAAGTGCGCACTGTGCAGCTGTATTGTCTGGGAAAATAGAGGTATTAGATTGGGACGCCGTATCGGCTGATACTCAATATCAAATGACTCGGATTGGGATTGGGGACAAAAAAACTTGATCAGGTAATCCCTAGTTGACCTTTTGCATTTTAAATGTCTAATGTTGTTCCTTTCCTAAATTTTCTTATATTGTTCTGGATTAATGTCGTCATGACAACAGGTGAGGAGACAGATTCCAGGAGGTAGATTAGCCCCACACCCTGCTTACCTCCAGCCTCGTCCTCCACCTCCTCACGGGCCATCGAAAAAGACCCCAGTAGCCCCAAGAACCGAGGACGACAAACACCAACAGGTAGAGGGTGGTACAGCCGTGAGCACAAAGCCTAAGAGCTCAAGTGCGGCCGCCAGGTTGAAGGCTGTGATGAGAGTGAGCACACTGCTGTCCTCTGGTAGTAAAACATCTGGGCAGCCTCCTGCCATCCACCCGCCCTGGAACAAAGCCAGAGTCAGGCCGGTGGAAGAGGGGGACGGAGGTCGAGGGAGGGGATTTGACAGAGTGGAAGCAGGGAGAAGAGAAAACACAGGGGGAGGAGGAGATGAAGCAACAGAGAGAGGGAGGGAAAGAGCAGGCAGAGGAGAGATGGAAACAAGAGGAAAAAGCAGAGGTGGCGTGACAAACAATGGAATGAGAAATGCTGCCGAACGAGGGGAAGGCATCAGGCCAGGGCACAGGGGAGAGCTCCCTGGCCACTTTGCCAGCCTGGACGGCGGAGTGGTCATCGATGGTAGTTATTTCCAGACGTCTTTTGAAGCCAGCAAACCCCCACCGATGAAACAAAAGCTGAGCGAGGCCCTCAGTCTTATCTCCCTCGCCAGAAGGCTCCAGGGACCCGCCAGGGTGGGAGACGAACAGTGGATGGATGAAAAAAGCTGGGAGAGGGGAGAGGAGAACAGTAGGAAGATGTATGGCTCCATAGGAGATATGAGTGTTTCTGCATCAGTCTCTGAGAGAGCCACAGGGGAGGAGAGGGGGCGGTGGGAGTTGGGAGAGGAGAATGGTTCCTCTGAGATGTGGTGGAAGACAGAAAAACGATTTCGTGACAGTGACTCAGAAACAGGAAGTGGCAGCAAAGGGTCTCCATCAGAATTTAGCCCCTCTGATGCAAGTAGCCCCACCTCATCTGTTACAGCCGAGCACGACAAGACCGAATCGGACACAGAAACAGAAAAGGACGAGGGAACTCCTGACACAGACAGAGAGTCAGAGAGTGGGAGCCAAGATGAGGAGGGAGAGGGGTCAGAGTCTGAGGAGGAGTTAGGGTTGGCGAGCGAGGATGAAAGGAAGGAGTCAAGTAGAAAACGCTCAAAAGGTAGTGTTAGTACTGGGAGTAGCAACAGTGTTAGTAGTAAGAGTAGGAAAAGTAGTGCCAAATTAAAGAGAGGAAGCAGAAGCAGCCACTCCACAGATAGAAACAGCAGCAGCGACTCTAAAAGTTCAAGATCCTCAGCTTCTACAGTTCGTAGTTCGAGGCCTAGGACTTCTCGACACTCCCGTTCCTCACATGAAACAATAGAGGAGGAGAGCGAAGGAGATGAGGAATCAGGAGAGGAGGAGGAATCACGAAAGTCATCGTCGAGCAGGCGAGCCATCCAATCAGACATCAGCTCGGGCGTGATGGACACCTCGGACGACTTGTCACCCATCATCGAGGACACGGAGGAGGATGAGAGAAGCAGCGGCCACGGAGACGAGGATGAAGAAGAGGGGGATTTGGAAAATGAGTCGGCCGATTGAAATGCAGATGAGGCCTTAGCCCCTCCAAATTCTTTGCTGCTAAGTAAGATCTCAGTGAAAATGCCTGGATTGGGTGTGCAGTCATTACCTGGGTGGAATTTATTACTGTAATCTCTCTTTTTTCCCTTGTTTGGTGTGATTTACGTTCACAGGAGTTTAAATTGCCTGCGCATCATCTACTGCCCTCTCAGAGTATCTTTTCCTGTGGGTCCCTGCCTTTTTATTTCGCTCGTATCTCGAATCCCCTTTTTTCCAATCAGCCTATCCCCCTCTCCCTCTTCTTCCTTTATGACAGCTCTCGCTCTCTGATAGAAACGGTCGGCTGGTTTACTTCCACAGCTTTTCTCCTGAGCTGACTTTTTCTTTTTGTGGAAGCTCCACTTGCAGCTGCTTATTTCTCCACCGCTGCAGCTCAAACATTGTTATTCACTGACCTCTCTTTGTTGCATCTAAGGTTCTGTCAGGCTTCTTTCATTAGTCATTTCTTTCCCTGTGTCCATCATTCTCGCTGTATCAGTCAGTCCTTCTGTTATCTGCTGGGGGAAAAGATGTTTTCTTTGTGAGGGTGACTGTATTCTTTCTTCCATACTATCAGGGTTAAATGAAAAAACTGGGGGTCATATTGTGAAGTTATTTTCACACGAGCCCTTTTTCTTCTCCCAAAGTGTGTGTGCACTGCAGTGTTTGCTCTGACCTAATGTAGAGGAGGTTTTACTGTCATACAGTGTTTTATATTACAAAGAGTTACATTCAGGGTGGATATTAATATACAGTATATCTTTAAAAGCATTCCCTCAGTGCTTTCTGTTATCGGAAGTATTAGCACTGCATGATCTAAAGGCTGCTTTGAATCAGTAGCTGCGGTAACATGGACAATATTTCTGCAACCTGAGTGAAATCAATCTGATTAGAGATTCAGACTGAGCTGTTTACATACAGAGATCCAATAAGATGTTTATCAAAATGCCCTGAAGCATTTAATCAGAATGTAACTTTTTTGACCTGTGCAAAATGGCTCCTTCTGGCCGTGCGTTAAAATAAATTGACTTACATTGGGATTTTTTTTGTGCTTTCAATTTACATAAGGTGGGAAAGGGTATAGAAAAACATAAAAATACATTTTCTTTGTCAAAAAAAGTGCCAAGGGAGGATCTATTAGACCCCCTGACACAAGTCTGGACTCAGCCCCAAGTGTCCTAAAATCATAGAAACGCCCTTACACACACGTGTGGGCAGAGATGTTTAAAGTACCAGAGACCCAGACTTGAGTAAAAGTACAGATACTCTACCAGAGAAATGACTCGAGTAGAAGTTGAAGTCTTCTTTAAGCACCACACTAGTATTAAAGTATTCAATATTTTTTGTACTAAAGTATTAAAAGTCGTCTATTTTAAAATGTGCTCAAGTATTAAAAGTAAAAGTACAAGTATGAAGTTTTATGTAATGTAGTTAATAAGGAAAGCAGTCCAAAGTTTGAATGTCATATTGTTCATGCGATATCTTCAAACGTTTAGCCTGATGGACACTCAAACTTCCTTTATAGCAGCAATACAAGGCTGGGAATGTACTAGACATAGTACATGTACATGGAGTCTTAAATTCACTCTCTAAACAAACTCAGAAGGCCCAAAACAGAAGGGCTAAACAACAGAATTTTGACAATTTTGACCTCTCATAGGTCCTTTTTTACTGCCACATCTGATGTTTAGTTAAACTGCTTCCCAAGCCTCGTGTAACTGACCTTATTTGGACCTTAAGTACAAGGTGATGATACATTATCTGCCTCTGCACAAACCATCAGGATATTAAAACCAATTCAGCACCTTAAAAGAAGGCGCTTACTTAACTCTTTGTAGAAGAGAACTCTTTGTCAGAAGGGTTCTGTCGTCGCACCAAACGAGAGGCACAGCGGGGGCAAACTGAACACGATGTTGTGATAAGGTGATCACTGCCAATGACGAGCCAGCTCCACCAAACCTGCCTGTAGTTAGTGGCAGAGCCATCTACCGCTCTGGCAGTGATACTGTAATGGTCCGTCAAAATATTTATAATTGTAACAAGTAACGATGCTGCTCACAGAAAATGTATCGGAATAAAAGCATTCGACTTATTGAAAATATGTAGTGAAGTAAAAGTGGAAGTAGGAGTTCCTCCAATCAGGCCCAACCAGACCAGTCTCTTCCCAGTGAGATGTTCTGATTGGGCTATTATTCTGATTATTAGTGGAATATTAGAGTCCATGTAAACGCACCTACTGTCGTATTTGAAATAAAAAAAAAACCTGGAGTAAACACTGCTGCACTGACCTGTGTTTGCTGTGTAGTGTGTTTGCAGTGTGAGTGAAAGTGCTGCTTTCTTTGTTTTACAGGACAAACATCTTAAGAGGTACAAAGTAAACGAAAATGGTCACAAATGACATTTGAGTTTACAGAACCTCAACATTGTTGTTTTCTCCTGACCTCTGCTGGTCAAAGTTCTCACTCTGCTGCTGGAGAAATGTATGAAGGTTGTGGTCAGTGCCCCGATGTCACTGTCCAGTGTGGTTTGTCTTAATTTAAAACAATACTCACATGTCAGAATGTTCATTGAATGAGTCATTCGTTGCTGTAATCTTCCTGTACATACTCGCTGAGAAGAGTTCTAGTGAAAATGTTCTCGTAAGCCTCGTTCACACAGAGACTGTCGCAGAACACAAGGTCTTTTAAATATTTGATCAGATGCAGGCTATGTGCCAAACTGCAACAGACAACCAGGAAAAAACAATCACATTTTTGCTTTGAGTCTTCAGTTGTGTTTCTATGTGTGAGCGGGGCTTTATAAGAACAGATAGTGAGTCTTTATGCAGTGAATTCTCTCAGACTCCGTGTCAGACGTTTAATCTTTGTGTTATTTTTGTTTTTTTTCCAGCACGGCAGTAGAAAACGTCGTATCAAGTTGGTGGTGGACCGGGAATATGAAACCAGCTCCACCGGTGAAGAAAGTGTGCCAGAGCCCCAACGTGGCCGCATACCCTCCACCCTCAACAGCCACGCTAACGTTAACGGCAGCATCTACGTGGCCCAGAACGGCTCCATCATCCGCACCCGACGCACAGTAAACACCACAGGCCCCACACACACTCACACCACCACGAACAACAACCTCAAACTCACCTCCCCCGTCTTCAGCTCACGGCTGGCCAAGCACTTTAAAAAACTCGACAAAATGGCTGCCACGCTGGAGGAAAGAGTCCCCCTGAACAACCCCAGAGCGGTGGCAGCTGACAGCGGGTGCAAGACGCTGCGCACCTTCCAAAGCTCGGGAATGGCTGCCTCTGCGACGGCCACTTCCTCTTTCTCTAACACTGACAACAATAAAACTCTGAATGTGTTTAACACTCGACAATCCAGCGTTTCTTTAGGGTTGACCAGCACCAGCAACACGGGCCCTGACTGCGTAGCGTCTAAATCAAACCTGCTCAGAGCGGCGCAGGGCAGCACACAGCCGCCTCAGAGCACAGCACAGAGAGAGGAGCTGAAAGAAGGCGAGAGAGAGTCGAAGGTAGACGGCAGTAATGATGAAGAGGACGACGGACTTGTTATGGGGGAGCCGCTGGAGTGCCCGAGTGACAGAACGCAGTCGGATGAGGAGGAATTATGGATGGGCCCGTGGAACAGCCTTCACATACCCATGACTAAACTCTGACTGATCGTGACTCCACTGTGCTCGCTCCTTATTGCCAAGATCATTAAAGCGTTCAGACATCATTTCTGTTCATTAGTTGTGGAACTAATGGGGATGCTCCAATCCAATTAAAAGACATCTTATTAACAGATTGGTGCTCAGCTAAAAGGTGAATTAGCATATTCTGGTGTTCAAACTGAATTTCATTAAGATGTAAGATTCCTCACATATAGACTCAAATAATTTCTTTATATCTGTTTCAATTCAGAGACAGATGATCAAAATATGTGAGAAAAAACAAGTAACTCGGCATCTGATTGGCTGTTTGCTGATTTACTTAATGACATGTCTGTTTTGTATCTGCTCAATATTCCAATCAGAGCGTCCCTAAAGCCCAACTGATCTAAGAGCTGCAACCCCCTGCTGAGAACTGGACCTAGAATGAAAGGACTTGTTATATTTCTACTTTGCTAAGAGATAATGATGGAAACTTGAGGAAAAAGTCTATGAACTTTTTATGGCCCTTTAAGCGACTGGTGTCACCGCACTCGTTTCATTCAGTATTACAGCTACTGGTGCGACTCATCTTGAACTTGCCTGACACTTTGCATTGACACATGAAGTCTTGTATTGTTCAAACTTGCCTTTTTATCCTTGTCAAGTTGCTTGGCAAACTTTATCCAAATAAAAAGATTATTTCATCCATTGAAACGTGGAGTTTGGCTAACTGGGTGCTGTGTTGGTGTCTCCTCTGTCCAGAGCTAACATGACATGACGATGATGAGATGTGACTTTGTTAAGGTCTAATGGAGTGGTTCAGATTTGCAGATTCAATACTTTGTTCTTGGGTATGTCTCAGAGCTTCACTCTCTCTTCTTCAAATTGTTTTAATGTCTTTTTCTGAAGGAATACTTTGACATTTTTTATATACATTCTTTAGGGTTTCTTGCAGAGTCAGATGAGAGGATTGATGTCGCTCTCAGACAAGAGAGTGGTATCAGTCTTCTCTAACTCTCAGCATATTTTGAAAAGTCATGATATTCTTATCTTGGGGCTTTAATCCCAGTCTTAAAAGGTTGGTTCAGTTCTTCTAGCTAAAATATACAGGTCCCAAGTGCATATAATTTGACATATTAAAGGGAAACTTTGGTATTCTTCAACCTGGACTAATGGAGGCAATCATTTTTGAAACTGGTGCAGCATCCAAAGAGGCCGCTGCAACTACAAGGGCGAAACAGGCTGCAGTGTAATCCCCAGGGACAACTGAGCACCATCAATTTACATCCACTAAAAGTGCTTGTTTTTTCCCGATAGGACTCAGATTGTTATTTTCAGTGTCTGACAACATTATACAGAGAAATTAAACATTTGTTTTTACCTTTCACTGATCAGGGTTGAGGGCGGCAT
Source organism: Cephalopholis sonnerati (assembly GCA_019142605.1). Classification (NCBI taxonomy): domain Eukaryota; kingdom Metazoa; phylum Chordata; class Actinopteri; order Perciformes; family Serranidae; genus Cephalopholis; species Cephalopholis sonnerati. The sequence continues at coordinate 20,167,768 of JAGQAX010000020.1, forward strand.
GGTGATGTGGTGGTTAGCACTGGCGCCTCACAGCAAGAGGGTTCCTGGTTCAATCCCAGGAGGGATGCACGTTCTCCCCGTGTCAGCGTGGGTTTTTTCTGGGTACTCCAGCTTCCTCCCACAGTCCAAGGACATGCAGGTTAATTGGTGACTCTAAATTGTCCGTAGGTGTGAATGCGAGTGTGAATGGTTGTACTGTAATGTGAGACTTGGGCACAATAACAAACAGACTGGTAAAAAGTAAAGACAAATGTTTAATTTTTTTGGAGTCTTTTCCATAATGTTGTCACTTAGAAAAACAATCTGAGGCTGTCAGTGTTAATTGATGGTGCACAATCACCCCAACTAGTTACCTTGCTGAAAAATGGCAAAGTTATCTTTTACATGCACATTACTCATGGAAGAATGACGGGAGGAGACAGATAAAAGCTTTAAGTGGGCTTACAGGCTGTGAGATTCAGGAAAGTTTTCCACTTAGTTTCTTGTTAAAACTAAAGTGTTTATTCTAAACCCTCTCATCCCACCAGATCCCTGAGAGATCCACTTAATGGAGCTCATGGATCCCTCTCTCTCATCAGAGCTCATCATGACAAGGGTGGGAGAGCTTCCTAATTGGGAACAGTGAATTATTTTATTTGAAGTCTGAGCGAAGCCGGATCATTAAGCTGCAGAATGACCAAGTTTTAAAACTCTCACATTTAATTTGATGACTGCATAATTCTGCATTAAGGAACTCAACGGAGGTTGCCACACCATTGGTGATATTTGAAACAGAGTGCTCGTTATTACCCAGAATTAGCGGACTGTACCGGAGAGTAATATTTTAAACAGTTTCTGGAAGGAAGGGCACGCCTGAGCCGCTGTTATTGATTCAACTAAATGAGCTGATTATGTCAGTGATTCCTGAGTCCACTGTGCTTTATTGGAGGAGGGGGAAGAATGAACTCGGCTCATTAATCTGTGACAGAGGCGCAAAAGATTTGATTAGTGGCTGAAATTATGTTAAAAGAGGCATTTGGGCCAAAAGCAAAGCTGATTTATTGTGTGTGCTTCATCCTAATGTTTTGTACAAATTCATTTGATATGAAGTTTACTGACAGGCTGCATTACGATCAAATGTACACACACTGTCACAATGTTTCCTTTCTTTTTCTGCTTTAGATCAAGAAGCACCTCAATATTCCTGCTATGTACCCAGTAGTACAAAGTAACAGGAGACATTTACTCAAGTACATTTTTGAGAAGTACTTGTACTTAACTTAAGTATTTCCATTTTCTGCTACTCTAAAACTGTCATTTATACTCCACTACATGTATTTGATGCCTGTATATTGTAGTTATATTACAGGTTTATTGTACTCCTTGACACCTGCTGTAGATGTTTGAGGTTGTGCTAATTTTAATTTACAGCAATTCACGATACTCTATGAAATCATCATATGTTTGTAGCGTTGCTGTCCTGTGAGAAACACTTGTCACTAAAAAGTCAGCTTTTCATGGTGTCAAAAATCAGACATGTTTTCAGCTAAGTGATGATGGACTCTCCACCTGAGGCCTGTACTATGAAGCCAGTTCATCTTACACAGGATATCTTTTCGTTATCTGGCTTGACTAACCTGAACATTGGCTGTCTGGATAGCCGGTACTACAAAGCTGATCATCAACTAGTTCAATCAACTCTGGGTTTTCCTCTCCAGCCAGGAGCACGTTCATGTGGAAGACGCAAGGGTGTTTATTACGAGTGACATCAGAACCATGAATGAAGTACTCCATATGATACGGTACTAAAAGTGTTTGCGACCTACTGTTGTCTTATAATGGAAATGTAGAAACACTGAAAATACTATCCAAAAATTCACCGTCAGCCGAGACTTTAATTACGTGTAAGTATCACCAGGCTATGAGCGACATCAGTATACACCAAAGGTCTTCAAGGTTTTTCAGGCTAAGGACCCCTTAACTCAAAGAGAGACAGAGCAGGGACCCCCTACTACATATATTGTATAAAACTGAGTCGCACTTGGGACATTTCGGGATTTCGGGTCTTCCCCTGTTAGCCTGTAGCTGCTAAGTCAGCAGCAGTTGTAGCATGGCTAGGTGCGTTAGCCTCCCCTCTGCACTTTCAACAGTGGTTTCCAAGGTGGACGGTGTGTCAGAGGCTGGTAGAAAGTTATAAAACAATCCACTGAGGCTCACAAGAATGTCTGTAACCTCGACTTGGTAATACAGCTAATTTGCTAATATGCCAAAAACAGGTGCTGCACAGTGATGTAGTGTTAACTAGCTCATATGATTGCACAAGGATTCATGGGTAACAGTCAACCTGTCATTAATGTTGTGTACTGTTAACTAAATAGGTTTTATGAATAGGCTGATTTATCTTTGCTAATGATATATTAGATTTACGTTAATGTGGATTTTCAGGCACATTTTACTTACTAAAACTTTAATTAATTAAATTATTTAGAGGTCATTTTGCAGCCCCCCTGCAGTGACTCTGAGGACCCCCTAGGGGTCACGGACCCCCTGTTGAAGACCCAGGGTATAGAGTATTTTCTTCTGTTTAGTTGGATGATGACGAATATGTCACATAAAACACTCTACACCTTTTACTTCGGTACCAGAAACATTCTGACATTGCGTTAAAGTAGCCTAGTTAATAACTGATGAGGTCTATGTGACTGAAATGTTGCATTTATAATAATGAGAGCCAATTAACGGTGTGTGGATTATTTTTCTAATAAAGTATTACCTGACGACACAAAGCTGCAGTGATGGAATCAGACTATAAAATAATAACACTATCACTGCAGACTAAAATAATCTTTGCATAAGTTAAAATGCTGCTAACATCACATGTTTAGTTTTATAAACAATTTCATCTTAAGTTACCACGGTGATTTATCCCCCTAGAAATGAACCAGCTTCATAGTTCTTAAAACCCAGAGTTAATCCTGAAGTTACCTCGCTAACTCCAAATCCTGCCTCATAGTACAGGCCTCAGGCCTCAGATGAAGAGAGTTTAAATTTGTTAAATATTCAATTTCTTTTTTTGTTGTTGTTTTGTTTTCACTGGACAGGAAGAGTATAAAAAGTTGTTATATGTAAGTAACATCCATCCATCCATTTTCTAACCGCCTATCCTCCTGAGGGTCGCAGGGGGGCTGGAGCCTACCCCAGCTGTTATTGGGTGAGAGGCGGGGTACAACCTGGACAGGTCACCAGACTATCACAGGGCTGACACATAGAGACAGACAACCATTCACACTCACATTCACACCTACGGACAATTTAGAGTCACCAATTAACCTGCATGCCTTTGGACTGTGGGAGGAAGCCAGAGCACCCAGAGGAAACCCATGCTGACATGAAAGGAACAGGCAAACTCCGCACCGAAGGACTCCGCCGCCCTGGGATCAAACCAGGTGCCAGGAAATTCTTATCATGAAACAAGTCTTTTTTTTGTCACCATTATTATGTTATTTCGTATTTTGGGCAACCTCCGCTTGCTAAGACAACAGTTCCTGGTCTTCTACTATGATGCGGGACGAGGTAGGTGAGCACATGGCACAGGATCTGAGACCCTTCCTCCGAAAGGACTATCTTACGGTCCTTCAGCTTCCAATGTCGACACTTGTGGACTTTTCTTTGGGTTTTATGTCAGAGACTGTGATGAAATAAACTTTTACTCTGCCGTTGGTGGACCATTTTTGTGGAGAATTTAAGGTGCATCATTGGATTATTGTCCTGCTATAAGGTGCATCCATAACTCATTTAAAACAGGAAATACATCACTGAAAAGTTATTACATAGTGTGTCATGTAACAGAATGGTATACCATTAAAATGTCATAACAATGTCAAACTACAGTATGCCATGAACAAATTCAAAGGAAAGTTTAGAATACTATGAGGTGAAATAGTCATAGTACATTATGTCTATACAAGTATATAATAAGTCATAGTATATGGTGTCGATTTTTTTTTCCCCGCAAAAAAAGTCATTGTATAGTATGTCAATTTTTTCCATAACAAAAGTCTTAGTATAGTATGTTGATTTTCTTTCTGGAAAAAAGTCATAGTATAGTATGTAGATTTTTTTATTTTACAAAAGTCATAGTATGGTATGTCAATTTGTTTTTCTATAGAAACAGTCAATGTATACCATTTCCATTTTTGAAACAAATTTCGTTGCTCTGTAACATGTGCAATGACAATAAAGATCATTCAATCATTCATTCATTCATTCATTTTTTTTCATAGCATGTGTGTTTTTTCCATAAAATAAATCATAGTATAGTATGTCGATTTTTTCTTCATAAAAAAGTCATACTATAGGATGTTGATTTTTTTTCATAAAAACAGTCATAGTATGTCAATTTTGTTTCTCCACAAAAAAGTCACAGTATAATATATTGATTTTTTTGTCGATAAAAACAGTCATCATATACTATGTCGATTTTTTTTCTATGCAAAGGGTGATAGTATAGTATGTCGATTTTGTTTATCCATGAAAAAGTCATAGTATAGTATGTCAATTTTTTTGTCCATAAAAACAGTCATAGTATAGTATATTGATTTTTATCTCTATAAAAAAGTCATAGTATAGTATGTTGATTTTTTTCCATAAAATACGTCATAGTATACTATGTCGATTATTTTCTCCATAAAAAAAAGTCATAGTATAGTATGTCAGTTTTTTCCCATAAGTCATAGTATACTATGTTGACTTTTTTCTCCGTAAAAAAGTCATAGTACAGTATGTCTTTTTTTTTTCATAAAAAAAAGTCATAGTATAGTATGTCGATTTTTTCCATAAAAAAAGACATAGCATGGAATGTCGATTTTTTTGTCCATAAAAAAGCTCATACTATACTATGTCGTTTTTTTTTTCCTCCATAAAAAAGTCATAGTATAGTATGTCGAATTTTTTTTTCCATAAAAAAAAGTCATAGTATAGTATGGCAATGTTTTTGTCCATAAAAAAAGTCATAGTGTACTATGGCAATGTTTTTGTCCATAAATACAGTCATAGTATAGTATGTCGATTTTTTTCCATACAATAAGTCATTGTATACTATGTTGATGTTTATCCATAAAAAAAGTCATACTATAGTATGTCGATTTTTTTCATAAAAAAAGTCATAGTATAGTACGTTGATTTTTTTTGTTCCTAAAAAACAGTCAGTGTAGTATGTTGTTTTTTTGTTCAACAAAACAGTCATAGTGTAGTATGTCGATTTTTTGTTCATAAAAACAGTCACAGTATAGTGCTGCTCTTATGGAGGGGGGTGTGACAGCCCTCTTAACTTCCTGCTTGGGCTGTCCTTTCCCTCTAAGGAGAGAAGCAGGAGGGACATCATTGATTAACTCTATTCAGGTGTGCTGCTGCTCCTCTGCTGTAGAGGCTGCTGGAGTCAGTCAGTGTGGCTCTCCTCCCTCCTCCTGTCCTTGCAGCTCCGTGTTTGGATCCACCGTTTGAGCTGCAGGCGGAGTGATGTCGGTGCAGGGGCAGTGCTCCCTCAGCGAGACGGTGACGGGGTTGAGCATCCTGTGAGTTTTTCCTCTAAGAAGTTCCACTCATATCAGCTAAATTACTGTGTTATAGAGAAGGAAAGTCTCGCCCTTGTGTGGGCCTTGCAACAGTTTGAAGTTTACATCAACTCCAGTGTTCCTCTCACGGTCTGTACCGATCATAACCCGTTAACGTTCTTGAACTCCGGTTGATGCGTTGCTTCCTATTTTGCAGTCATATTGTTTAGACATTCGCCACATTAAAGGCTCAGAAAACATTGTGGCGGATGCACAGTCAAGAGCACCTAGGTCTTGATGTTTCTGTGTGTTTGCCTGGTCTGCTATCTTACTCCTCCTCTTACTCCTAAACTGCTTCTCCAGGCGCTGGGGTTGCTGGGTGCAGGGTGGGTGCAGGGTGGAGAGTGACGGGCTGATCGGGGATCACTACAGAACCGGTGAGTGTGATTATGACTACATGGTTGTTCTCTCTGCTGCTGCTCTCTCCTCTGTCTGCAGGAGGGTCGTTAGCGGGACGGGCCACACCTGGGCCCGGTGTGCTCTTCCCCGTTAAATAGCTGCCTCAGCCTGCAGTCTGGTTCTCTCTCTCATCTTCTGCCTTTCTTTCACGCACACACATCCACACGCACCCATGCACTACACCACTGATCCACTGATCCCCAGTTATTCTCTTGATTTGCTTGTGTTTTTGTTAAATAAATTAAGTTCTTTAGCCCGCCACCTCATGTCTGTCTCCCTTTATGTTACAGACAGTGAGCCAGGCTGTAACAAAAGTAAGTCACAGTATAGTATGTCGTTTTTTCCTCCATAAAAAAGTCATAGTATAGTTTGTCAATTTTTTTTTCCATAAAATAAGTCATAGTATAATATGTCGGGGTTTTTTTGTCCCTAAAAACAGTCATAGTACAGTATGTCTATTTTTTTTCTCCATAAATACAGTCATAGTACAGTATGTCAATTTTTTTCCTGCAAAAAAGTCATAGTGTAGTATGTCAATTTTTTTCATAAAAAAGTCATAGTATAGTATGTCTTTTTTTTTTTTTCATTAAAAAAATCATAGTATATTATGTCGGTTTTTCTCCATAAATGCAGTCATAGTATGGTTTGTAGATTTTTTTTTAAAAGTCATAGTATAGTATGTTGATTTTTTTCTCCATAACTACAGTCATAGTATAGTATGTCAATTTTTTTCCTTAAAAACAGTCATAGTATAGTGTGTCGATTTTTTTCCATGAAAAAAGTCATAGTATAATATGTTGATTTTTTTTTCCTTAAAAAAAAGTCATAGTATAGTATGTCTTAGTCTTTCATTTAAAAAAGTCATAGTATGGTATGTTGATTTTTTTCCTTAAAAAAACGTCATAGTATAGTATGTTGGGTTTTTTTATCCATAAAAAAGTCGTTGTATGTTGATTTTTTTTTCCTTAAAAAAAAGTCATAGTATAGTATGTCTTCTTTTTTCATAAAAAAGTCACAGTATAGTATGTCGATTTTTTTCTCCATAAATACAGTCATTGTATAGTATGTCAATTTTTTTCCTTAAAAAAAGTCATAGTATGTCGATTGTTTTCATAAAAAAGTCATAGTACAGTATGTCGATTTTTTTTCCTTAAAAAAAGGTCATAGAGTTCTTTGAGAGTGAGATGAGGAGACTGATGCCAGCTCATGTCTGTGTGTTAGACACAGAGCTCAGGTCAGATTGGGGTTGGACGAGCTTAACATATGTCGATTTTTTTCTCCTTAAAAAGTCACAGTATAGTATGTCGATTGTTTCCATGAAAAATTCATAGTATAGTATGTCGAATTTTTCTCTATCAAAAGTCATAGTATAGAATGTCGATTTTTTTCATTAAAAAAAGTCATAGTACAGTATGTCGAATTTTTCTCCATAAAAAAGTCATAGTATAGTATGTTGATTTTTTTCATAAAAAAAAGTCATAGTATAGTATCTCGATTTTTTCCTTAAAAAAAAGTCATAGTATAGTATGTCGATTTTTTTCATAAAAAAGTCATAGTATAGTATGTCGATTATTTCCTACAAAAAAGGTCATAGTATAGTATGTCGATTTTTTTCATAAAAAAGGTCATAGTATAGTATGTCGATTCTTCTACATAAAAAAGTCATAGTATAGTATGTCGATTTTTTTCATAAAAAAAAGTCATAGTATAGTATGTCGATTTTTTTCATAAAAAAAGTCATAGTATACTATGTCGAGTTTTTTCCTTAAAAAAGAGTCATGGTATAGTATGTCGATTTTTCTACATAAAAAAATTCATAGTATAGTATGTCGATTTTTTCCCTTAAAAAAATGTCATAGTATAGTATGTCGACTTTTTTTCATGAAAAAAGTCATAGTATAGTATGTTGATTTTTTCCCTTAAAAAAAGTCATAGTATAGTATATCGATTTTTTCCCTGAAAAAAAGTTATAGTATAGTATGTTGATTTTTCTACATAAAAAAAGTGATAGTATAGTATGTCGATTTTTTTCATTAAAAAAAGTCATAGTATAGTATGACGATTTTTTTCATAAAAAAAGTCATAGTATAGTATGTCGATTTTTTTCATAAAAAAAGTTATAGTATAGTATGTCGATTTTTTTCCTTAAATAAAAGTCATAGTATAGTATGTCGATTTTTTTCATAAAAAATGTCATAGTATAGTATGTTGATTTTTTTCATAACAAAAGTCATAGTATAGTATGTCGATTATTTTCTACAAAAAATGTCATAGTATAGTATGTCGATTTTTTTCATAAAAAAGTCATAGTATAGTATGTCGATTTTTTTCATAAAAAAGGTCATAGTATAGTATGTCGATTCTTCTACATAAAAAAGTCATAGTATAGTATGTTGATTTTTTTCATATAAAAAGTCATAGTATAGTATGTCGATTTTTATTCATAAAAAAGGTCATAGTATAGTATGTCGATTTTTTTCATAAAAAAAGTCATAGTATAGTATGTCGATTTTTTTCATAAAAAAAAGTCATAGTATAGTATGTCGATGTTTTTCATAAAAAAGGTCATAGTATAGTATGTCGATTTTTTTCATAAAACGTCATAGTATAGTATGTCGATTTTTTTTATTAAACAAAGTCATAGTATAGTATGTCGATTTTTTTCATAAAAAAAAGTCATAGTATAGTATGTCGATTTTTTCCTTAAAAAAAAGTCATAGTATAGTATGTCGATTTTTTTCATAAAAAAGTCATAGTATAGTATGTCGATTATTTCCTACAAAAAAGGTCATAGTATAGTATGTCGATTTTTTTCATAAAAAAGGTCATAGTATAGTATGTCGATTCTTCTACATAAAAAAGTCATAGTATAGTATGTCGATTTTTTTCATAAAAAAAAGTCATAGTATAGTATGTCGATTTTTTTTCATAAAAAAAGTCATAGTATAGTATGTCGATTTTTTCCCTTAAAAAAATGTCATAGTATAGTATGTCGACTTTTTTTCATGAAAAAAGTCATAGTATAGTATGTTGATTTTTTTCCTTAAAAAAGAGTCATGGTATAGTATGTCGATTTTTCTACATAAAAAAAGTCATAGTATAGTATGTCGATTTTTTCCCTTAAAAAAATGTCATAGTATAGTATGTCGACTTTTTTTCATGAAAAAAGTCATAGTATAGTATGTTGATTTTTTCCCTTAAAAAAAGTCATAGTATAGTATGTCGATTTTTTCTCTGAAAAAAAGTCATAGTATAGTATGTTGATTTTTCTACATAAAAAAGTGATAGTATAGTATGACGATTTTTTTCATAAAAAAAGTCATAGTATAGTATGTCGATTTTTTTTCATAAAAAAAAGTTATAGTATAGTATGTCGATTTTTTTCCTTAAATAAAAGTCATCGTATAGTATGTCGATTTTTTTCATAAAAAATGTCATAGTATAGTATGTTGATTTTTTTCATAAAAAATGTCATAGTATAGTATGTCGATTATTTTCTACAAAAAATGTCATAGTATAGTATGTCGATTTTTTTCATAAAAAAGTCATAGTATAGTATGTCGATTTTTTTCATAAAAAAGGTCATAGTATAGTATGTCGATTCTTCTACATAAAAAAGTCATAGTATAGTATGTTGATTTTTTTCATAAAAAAAGTCATAGTATAGTATGTCGATTTTTTTTCATAAAAAATGTCATAGTATAGTATGTTGATTTTTTTCATAAAAAAGTCATAGTATAGTATGTCGATTTTTTTCATAAAAAAGGTCATAGTATAGTATGTCGATTTTTTTCATAAAAAAAGTCATAGTATAGTATGTCGATTTTTTTCATAAAAAAGGTCATAGTATAGTATGTCGATTCTTCTACATAAAAAGGTCATAGTATAGTATGTCGATTTTTTTCATAAAACGTCATAGTATAGTATGTCGATTTTTTTCATAAAAAAAAGTCATAGTATAGTATGTCGATTTTTTTCATAAAACGTCATAGTATAGTATGTCGATTTTTTTCATAAAAAATGTCATAGTATAGTATGTTGATTTTTTTCATAAAAAATGTCATAGTATAGTATGTCGATTATTTTCTACAAAAAATGTCATAGTATAGGATGTCGATTTTTTTCATAAAAAATGTCATAGTATAGTATGTCGATTATTTTCTACAAAAAATGTCATAGTATAGTATGTCGATTTTTTTCATAAAAAAGGTCATAGTATAGTATGTCGATTCTTCTACATAAAAAAGTCATAGTATAGTATGTTGATTTTTTTCATAAAAAAAGTCATAGTATAGTATGTCGATTTTTTTCATAAAAAAGGTCATAGTATAGTATGTCGATTCTTCTACATAAAAAAGTCATAGTATAGTATGTTGATTTTTTTCATAAAAAAAGTCATAGTATAGTATGTCGATTTTTTTCATAAAAAAGGTCATAGTATAGTATGTCGATTCTTCTACATAAAAAAGTCATAGTATAGTATGTCGATTTTTTTCATAAAACGTCATAGTATAATATGTCGATTTTTTTTATTAAACAAAGTCATAGTATAGTATGTCGATTTTTTTCATAAAAAAGGTCATAGTATAGTATGTCGATTTTTTTTCTACATAAAAAAGTCATAGTATAGTATGTCGATTTTTTTCATAAAAAAGTCATAGTATAGTATGTCGGTTTTTTTCATAAAACGTCATAGTATAGTATGTCGGTTTTTTTTATTAAACAAAGTCATAGTATAGTATGTTGATTTTTTTCAAAAAAAATGTCATAGTATAGGATGTTGATTTTTTTCATAAAAAATGTCATAGTATAGTATGTCGATTATTTTCTACAAAAAATGTCATAGTATAGTATGTCGGTTTTTTTCATAAAACGTCATAGTATAGTATGTCGGTTTTTTTTATTAAACAAAGTCATAGTATAGTATGTTGATTTTTTTCAAAAAAAATGTCATAGTATAGGATGTCGATTTTTTTCATAAAAAATGTCATAGTATAGTATGTCGATTATTTTCTACAAAAAATGTCATAGTATAGTATGTCGATTTTTTTCATAAAAAAGTCATAGTATAGTATGTCGATTTTTTTCATAAAAAAGGTCATAGTATAGTATGTCGATTCTTCTACATAAAAGAGTCATAGTATAGTATGTTGATTTTTTTCATAAAAAAAGTCATAGTATAGTATGTCGATTTTTTTCATAAAAAAGGTCATGGTATAGTATGTCGATTCTTCTACATAAAAAGGTCATAGTATAGTATGTCGATTTTTTTCATAAAAAATGTCATAGTATAGTATGTTGATTTTTTTCATAAAAAATGTCATAGTATAGTATGTCCATTATTTTCTACAAAAAATGTCATAGTATAGTATGTCGATTTTTTTCATAAAAAAGTCATAGTATAGTATGTCGATTTTTTTCATAAAAAAGGTCATAGTATAGTATGTCGATTTTTTTTTATTAAACAAAGTCATAGTATAGTATGTCGATTTTTTTCATAAAACGTCATAGGATAGTATGTCGTTTTTTTTTATTAAACAAAGTCATAGTATAGTATGTTGATTTTTTTCATAAAAAATGTCATAGTATAGTATGTTGATTTTTTTCATAAAAAAAAGGCATAGTATAGTATGTCGATTTTTTTCATAAAAAAAGTCATAGTATAGTATGTCGATTTTTTTCATAAAAAAGGTCATAGTATAGTATGTCGATTCTTCTACATAAAAAAGTCATAGTATAGTATGTCGATTTTTTTCATAAAAAAGTCATAGTATAGTATGTCGATTTTTTTCATAAAACATCATAGTATAGTATGTCGATTTTTTCCTTAAAAAAAAGTCATAGTATAGTATGTTGATTTTTTTCATTAAAAAAAGTCATAGTATAGTATGTTGATTTTTTTCATAAAAAAAGTCATAGTATAGTATGTCGATTATTTTCTACAAAAAATGTCATAGTATAGTATGTCGATTTTTTTCATAAAAAAGTCATAGTATAGTATGTCGATTTTTTTCATAAAAAAAGTCATATTATAGTTTGTCGATTATTTTCTACAAAAAATGTCATAGTATAGTATGTCGATTATTTTCTACAAAAAATGTCATAGTATAGTATGTCGATTTTTTTCATAAAAAAGTCATAGTATAGTATGTCGATTTTTTTCATAAAAAAAGTCACAGTATAGTATGTCGATTTTTTTCATAAAAAAAGGTCATAGTATAGTATGTCGATTCTTCTACATAAAAAAGTCATAGTATAGTATGTCGATTTTTTTCATTAAAAAAAGTCATAGTATAGTATGTTGATTTTTTTCATAAAAAAAGTCATAGTATAGTATGTCGATTATTTTCTACAAAAAATGTCATAGTATAGTATGTCGATTTTTTTCATAAAAAAGGTCATAGTATAGTATGTCGATTCTTCTACATAAAAAAGTCATAGTATAGTATGTCGATTTTTTTCATAAAAAAAAAATCTCGGTATAGTATGTCGATTTTTTTCATAAAAAAGTCATAGTATAGTATGTCGGTTTTTTTCATAAAACGTCATAGTATAGTATGTCGATTTTTTTTATTAAACAAAGTCATAGTATAGTATGTTGATTTTTTTCATAAAAAATGTCATAGTATAGTATGTCAATTTTTTTCATAAAAAAAAGTCATAGTATAGTATGTCGATTATTTTCTACAAAAAATGTCATAGTATAGTATGTCAATTTTTTTCATAAAAAAAGTCATAGTATAGTATGTCGATTTTTTCATAAAAAAGGTCATAGTATAGTATATCGATTTTTTTTTATTAAACAAAGTCATAGTATAGTATGTCGATTTTTTTCATAAAACGTCATAGGATAGTATGTCGATTTTTTTTATTAAACAAAGTCATAGTATAGTATGTTGATTTTTTTCATAAAAAATGTCATAGTATAGTATGTCCATTATTTTCTACAAAAAATGTCATAGTATAGTATGTCGATTTTTTTCATAAAAAAGTCATAGTATAGTATGTCGATTTTTTTCATAAAAAAGGTCATAGTATAGTATGTCGATTTTTTTTTATTAAACAAAGTCATAGTATAGTATGTCGATTTTTTTCATAAAACGTCATAGGATAGTATGTCGTTTTTTTTTATTAAACAAAGTCATAGTATAGTATGTTGATTTTTTTCATAAAAAATGTCATAGTATAGTATGTTGATTTTTTTCATAAAAAAAAAGGCATAGTATAGTATGTCGATTTTTTTCATAAAAAAAGTCATAGTATATTATGTCGATTTTTTTCATAAAAAAGGTCATAGTATAGTATGTCGATTCTTCTACATAAAAAAGTCATAGTATAGTATGTTGATTTTTTTCATAAAAAATGTCATAGTATAGTATGTTGATTTTTTTCATAAAAAAAAAGGCATAGTATAGTATGTCGATTTTTTTCATAAAAAAAGTCATAGTATAGTATGTCGATTTTCTTCATAAAAAAGGTCATAGTATAGTATGTCGATTCTTCTACATAAAAAAGTCATAGTATAGTATGTCGATTTTTTTCATAAAAAAGTCATAGTATAGTATGTCGATTTTTTTCATAAAACATCATAGTATAGTATGTCGATTTTTTCCTTAAAAAAAAGTCATAGTATAGTATGTTGATTTTTTTCATTAAAAAAAGTCATAGTATAGTATGTTGATTTTTTTCATAAAAAAAGTCATAGTATAGTATGTCGATTATTTTCTACAAAAAATGTCATAGTATAGTATGTCGATTTTTTTCATAAAAAAGTCATAGTATAGTATGTCGATTTTTTTCATAAAAAAAGTCATATTATAGTTTGTCGATTATTTTCTACAAAAAATGTCATAGTATAGTATGTCGATTATTTTCTACAAAAAATGTCATAGTATAGTATGTCGATTTTTTTCATAAAAAAGTCATAGTATAGTATGTCGATTTTTTTCATAAAAAAAGTCACAGTATAGTATGTCGATTTTTTTCATAAAAAAAGGTCATAGTATAGTATGTCGATTCTTCTACATAAAAAAGTCATAGTATAGTATGTCGATTTTTTTCATAAAAAAAGTCACAGTATAGTATGTCGATTTTTTTCATAAAAAAAAGTCATAGTATAGTATGTCGATTATTTTCTACAAAAAATGTCATAGTATAGTATGTCGATTTTTTTCATAAAAAAGGTCATAGTATAGTATGTCGATTCTTCTACATAAAAAAGTCATAGTATAGTATGTCAATTTTTTTCATAAAAAAAAGTCATAGTATAGTATGTCGATTATTTTCTACAAAAAATGTCATAGTATAGTATGTCAATTTTTTTCATAAAAAAAGTCATAGTATAGTATGTCGATTTTTTCATAAAAAAGGTCATAGTATAGTATGTCGATTTTTTTTTATTAAACAAAGTCATAGTATAGTATGTCGATTTTTTTCATAAAACGTCATAGGATAGTATGTCGATTTTTTTTATTAAACAAAGTCATAGTATAGTATGTTGATTTTTTTCATAAAAAATGTCATAGTATAGTATGTTGATTTTTTTCTACAAAAAATGTCATAGTATAGTATGTCAATTTTTTCATACAAAAAGTCATAGTGTAGTATGTCGATTTTTTTCATAAAAAAAGTCATAGTATAGTATGTCGATTTTTTTCATAAAAAAGGTCATAGTATAGTATGTCGATTCTTCTACATAAAAAAGTCATAGTATAGTATGTCGATTTTTTTCATAAAAAAAAGTCATAGTATAGTATGTCGATTTTTTTCATAAAAAAGTCATAGTATAGTATGTCGATTTTTTTCATAAAACGTCATAGTATAGTATGTCGATTTTTTTTATTAAACAAAGTCATAGTATAGTATGTTGATTTTTTTCATAAAAAAGGTCATAGTATAGTATGTCGATTTTTTTTCTACATAAAAAAGTCATAGTATAGTATGTCGATTTTTCTACATAAAAAATTCATAGTATAGTATGTCGATTTTTTTCATAAAAAAAGTCATAGTATAGTATGTCGATTATTTTCTACAAAAAATGTCATAGTATAGTATGTCGATTTTTTTCATAAAAAAATTCATAGTATAGTATGTCGACTTTTTTTCAAGAAAAAAGTCATAGTATAGTATGTCGATTTTTTTTCATAAAAAAGGTCATAGTATAGTATGTCGATTCTTCTACATAAAAAGGTCATAGTATATGATGTCGAGTTTTTTCATAAAAAAGTCATAGTATAGTATGTTGATTTTTTTCATAAAAAAAGTCATAGTATAGTATGTCGATTATTTTCTACAAAAAAAAGTCATAGTATAGTATGTCGATTTTTTTCATAAAAAAGGTCATAGTATAGTATGTCGATTCTTCTACATAAAAAAAGTCATAGTATAGTATGTCGATTTTTTTCATAAAAAAAGTCATAGTATAGTATGTCGATTTTTTTCCTTAAAAAAAAAGTCATAGTATAGTATGTCGATTTTTTTCATAAAAAAGGTCATAGTATAGTATGTCGATTCTTCTACATAAAAAAAGTCATAGTATAGTATGTCGATTTTTTCATAAAAAAGGTCATAGTATAGTATGTCGATTCTTCTACATAAAAAAAGTCATGGTATAGTATGTCGATTTTTTTCATAAAAAAGTCATAGTATAGTATGTCGATTTTTTTTTATTAAAAAAAGTCATAGTATAGTATGTCGATTTTTTTCATAAAACGTCATAGGATAGTATGTCGATTTTTTTTATTAAACAAAGTCATAGTATAGTATGTTGATTTTTTTCATAAAAAATGTCATAGTATAGTATGTTGATTTTTTTCATAAAAAAAATGCATAGTATAGTATGTCGATTATTTTCTACAAAAAATGTCATAGTATAGTATGTCAATTTTTTCATAAAAAAAGTCATAGTATAGTATGTCGATTTTTTTCATAAAAAAGGTCATAGTATAGTATGTCGATTCTTCTACATAAAAAAGTCATAGTATAGTATGTTGATTTTTTTCATAAAAAAAGTCATAGTATAGTATGTCGATTTTTTTCATAAAAAAGGTCATAGTATAGTATGTCGATTTTTTTTTATTAAAAAAAGTCATAGTATAGTATGTCGATTTTTTTCATAAAACGTCATAGGATAGTATGTCGATTTTTTTTATTAAACAAAGTCATAGTATAGTATGTTGATTTTTTTCATAAAAAATGTCATAGTATAGTATGTTGATTTTTTTCATAAAAAAAATGCATAGTATAGTATGTCGATTATTTTCTACAAAAAATGTCATAGTATAGTATGTCAATTTTTTCATAAAAAAAGTCATAGTATAGTATGTCGATTTTTTTCATAAAAAAAGTCATAGTATATTATGTCGATTTTTTTCATAAAAAAGGTCATAGTATAGTATGTCGATTCTTCTACATAAAAAAGTCATAGTATAGTATGTCGATTTTTTTCATAAAACGTCATAGTATCGTATGTCGATTTTTTTTATTAAACAAAGTCATAGTATAGTATGTTGATTTTTTTCATAAAAAAAGTCATAGTATAGTATGTCGATTTTTTTCATAAAAAAGGTCATAGTATAGTATGTCGATTCTTCTACATAAAAAAGTCATAGTATAGTATGTCGATTTTTTTCATAAAACGTCATAGTATAATATGTCGATTTTTTTTATTAAACAAAGTCATAGTATAGTATGTCGATTTTTTTCATAAAAAAGGTCATAGTATAGTATGTCGATTTTTTTTCTACATAAAAAAGTCATAGTATAGTATGTCGATTTTTTTCATAAAAAAGTCATAGTATAGTATGTCGGTTTTTTTCATAAAACGTCATAGTATAGTATGTCGGTTTTTTTTATTAAACAAAGTCATAGTATAGTATGTTGATTTTTTTCATAAAAAATGTCATAGTATAGGATGTCGATTTTTTTCATAAAAAATGTCATAGTATAGTATGTCGATTATTTTCTACAAAAAATGTCATAGTATAGTATGTCGATTTTTTTCATAAAAAAGTCATAGTATAGTATGTCGATTTTTTTCATAAAAAAGGTCATAGTATAGTATGTCGATTCTTCTACATAAAAGAGTCATAGTATAGTATGTTGATTTTTTTCATAAAAAAAGTCATAGTATAGTATGTCGATTTTTTTCATAAAAAAGGTCATGGTATAGTATGTCGATTCTTCTACATAAAAAGGTCATAGTATAGTATGTCGATTTTTTTCATAAAAAATGTCATAGTATAGTATGTTGATTTTTTTCATAAAAAATGTCATAGTATAGTATGTCCATTATTTTCTACAAAAAATGTCATAGTATAGTATGTCGATTTTTTTTTATTAAACAAAGTCATAGTATAGTATGTCGATTTTTTTCATAAAACGTCATAGGATAGTATGTCGTTTTTTTTTATTAAACAAAGTCATAGTATAGTATGTTGATTTTTTTCATAAAAAATGTCATAGTATAGTATGTTGATTTTTTTCATAAAAAAAGGCATAGTATAGTATGTCGATTTTTTTCATAAAAAAAGTCATATTATAGTTTGTCGATTATTTTCTACAAAAAATGTCATAGTATAGTATGTCGATTATTTTCTACAAAAAATGTCATAGTATAGTATGTCGATTTTTTTCATAAAAAAGTCATAGTATAGTATGTCGATTTTTTTCATAAAAAAAGTCACAGTATAGTATGTCGATTTTTTTCATAAAAAAAGGTCATAGTATAGTATGTCGATTCTTCTACATAAAAAAGTCATAGTATAGTATGTCGATTTTTTTCATAAAAAAAGTCACAGTATAGTATGTCGATTTTTTTCATAAAAAAAAGTCATAGTATAGTATGTTGATTTTTTTCATAAAAAAAGTCATAGTATAGTATGTCGATTTTTTTCTACAAAAAATGTCATAGTATAGTATGTCGATTTTTTTCATAAAAAAGGTCATAGTATAGTATGTCGATTCTTCTACATAAAAAAGTCATAGTATAGTATGTCGATTTTTTTCATAAAAAAAAAATCTCGGTATAGTATGTCGATTTTTTTCATAAAAAAAAAATCTCGGTATAGTATGTCGATTTTTTTCATAAAAAAGTCATAGTATAGTATGTCGGTTTTTTTCATAAAACGTCATAGTATAGTATGTCGATTTTTTTCATAAAAAAGTCATAGTATAGTATGTCGATTTTTTTCATAAAAAAAGTCATCGTATAGTATGTCGATTTTGTTCCTTAAAAAAAAAGTCATAGTATAGTATGTCGATTTTTTTCATAAAAAAAGTCATAGTATAGTATGTCGATTATTTTCTACAAAAAATGTCATGGTATAGTATGTCGATTTTTTTCATAAAAAAGTCATAGTATAGTATGTCGATTTTTTTCATAAAAAAGGTCATAGTATAGTATGTCGATTCTTCTACATAAAAAAGTCATAGTATAGTATGTTGATTTTTTTCATGAAAAATGTCATAGTATAATATGTCGATTTTTTTCACAAAAAAAAAGTCATAGTATAGTATGTCGATTTTTTTCATTAAAAAGGTCATAGTATAGTATGTCGATTTTTTTCATAAAAAAGTCATAGTATAGTATGTCGATTTTTTTCATAAAACGTCATAGTATAGTAAGTCGATTTTTTTCATAAAAAAAGTCATAGTATAGTATGTTGATTCTTCTACATAAAAAAGTCATAGTATAGTATGTTGATTTTTTTCATAAAAAAAATGCATAGTATAGTATGTCGATTATTTTCTACAAAAAATGTCATAGTATAGTATGTCAATTTTTTCATAAAAAAAGTCATAGTATAGTATGTCGATTTTTTTCATAAAAAAAGTCATAGTATATTATGTCGATTTTTTTCATAAAAAAGGTCATAGTATAGTATGTCAATTCTTCTACATAAAAAAGTCATAGTATAGTATGTCGATTTTTTTCATAAAACGTCATAGTATAGTATGTCGATTTTTTTTATTAAACAAAGTCATAGTATAGTATGTCGATTTTTTTCATAAAAAAGGTCATAGTATAGTATGTCGATTTTTTTTCTACATAAAAAAGTCATAGTATAGTATGTCGATTTTTTTCATAAAAAAAAGTCATGGTATAGCATGTCGATTTTTTTCATAAAACAGTCATAGTATAGTATGTCGGTTTTTTTCATAAAACGTCATAGTATAGTATGTCGATTTTTTTCATAAAAAAGTCATAGTATAGTATGTCGATTTTTTTTATAAAAAAAGTCATCGTATAGTATGTCGATTTTGTTCCTTAAAAAAAAAGTCATAGTATAGTATGTCGATTTTTTTCATAAAAAAAGTCATAGTATAGTATGTCGATTATTTTCTACAAAAAATGTCATGGTATAGTATGTCGATTTTTTTCATAAAAAAGTCATAGTATAGTATGTCGATTTTTTTCATAAAAAAGGTCATAGTATAGTATGTCGATTCTTCTACATAAAAAAGTCATAGTATAGTATGTTGATTTTTTTCATGAAAAATGTCATAGTATAATATGTCGATTTTTTTCACAAAAAAAAAGTCATAGTATAGTATGTCGATTTTTTTCATTAAAAAGGTCATAGTATAGTATGTCGATTTTTTTCATAAAAAATGTCATAGTATAGTATGTCGATTATTTTCTACAAAAAATGTCATAGTATAGTATGTCGATTTTTTTCATAAAAAAAGTCATAGTATAGTATGTCGATTTTTTTCATAAAAAAGGTCATAGTATAGTATGTCGATTCTTCTACATAAAAAAGTCATAGTATAGTATGATTTTTTTCATAAAAAAGTCATAGTATAGTATGTCGATTTTTTTCATAAAAAAGTCATAGTATAGTATGTCGATTTTTTTTTCTACATAAAAAAGTCATAGTATAGTATGTCGATTTTTCTACATAAAAAATTCATAGTATAGTATGTCGATTGTTTTCATAAAAAAGTCATAGTATAGTATGTCGATTTTTTTCATAAAACGTCATAGTATAATATGTCGATTTTTTTCATAAAAAAAAGTCATAGTATAGTATGTTGATTTTTTTCATAAAAAAAGTCATAGTATAGTATGTCGATTTTTTCATTAAAAAAAGTCATAGTATAGTATGTCGATTTTTTTCATAAAAAAGGTCATAGTATAGTATGTCGATTCTTCTACATAAAAAAGTCATAGTATAGTATGTTGATTTTTTTCATAAAAAAAGTCATAGTATAGTATGTCGATTTTTTTCATAAAAAAGGTCATAGTATAGTATGTCGATTCTTCTACATAAAAAGGTCATAGTATAGTATGTCGATTTTTTTCATAAAAAATGTCATAGTATAGTATGTTGATTTTTTTCATAAAAAATGTCATAGTATAGTATGTCGATTATTTTCTACAAAAAATGTCATAGTATAGTATGTCGATTTTTTCATAAAAAAGTCATAGTATAGTATGTCGATTTTTTTCATAAAAAAGGTCATAGTATAGTATGTCGATTCTTCTACATAAAAAAGTCATAGTATAGTATGTTGATTTTTTTCATAAAAAAGTCATAGTATAGTATGTCGATTTTTTTCATAAAACGTCATAGTATAGTATGTCGATTTTTTTCATAAAAAAGTCATAGTATAGTATGTCGATTTTTTTCATAAAAAAATTCATAGTATAGTATGTTGATTTTTTTCATAAAAAAAGTCATAGTATAGTATGTCGATTTTTTTCATAAAAAAAGTCATAGTATAGTATGTCGATTATTTCCTACAAAAAATGTCATAGTATAGTATGTCGATTTTTTTCATAAAAAAAGTCATAGTATAGTATGTCGATTTTTTTCATAAAAAAAAGTCATAGTATAGTATGTCGATTTTTTTCATAAAAAAGGTCATAGTATAGTATGTCGATTCTTCTACATAAAAAAGTCATAGTATAGTATGTCGATTTTTTTCATAAAACGTCATAGTATAGTATGTCGATTTTTTTTATTAAACAAAGTCATAGTATAGTATGTCGATTTTTTTCATAAAAAAGGTCATAGTATAGTATGTCGATTTTTTTTCTACATAAAAAAGTCATAGTATAGCATGTCGATTTTTTTCATAAAAAAGTCATAGTATAGTATATCGGTTTTTTTCATAAAACGTCATAGTATAGTATGTCGATTTTTTTCATAAAAAAGTCATAGTATAGTATGTCGATTTTTTTCATAAAAAAGGTCATAGTATAGTATGTCGATTCTTCTACATAAAAAAGTCATAGTATAGTATGTTGATTTTTTTCATAAAAAAAGTCATAGTATAGTATGTCGTTTTTTTCATAAAAAAGGTCATAGTATAGTATGTCGATTCTTCTACATAAAAAGGTCATAGTATAGTTTGTCGGTTTTTTTCATAAAAAATGTCATAGTATAGTATGTTGATTTTTTTCATAAAAAATGTCATAGTATCGTATGTCGATTATTTTCTACAAAAAATGTCATAGTATAGTATGTCGATTTTTTTCATAAAAAAGGTCATAGTATAGTATGTCGATTTTTTTCATAAAAAAAGTCATAGTATAGTATGTCGATTTTTTTCATAAAACGTCATAGTATAGTATGTCGATTTTTTTCATAAAAAAAAGTCATAATATAGTATGTCGATTTTTTCCTTAAAAAAAGTCATAGTATAGTATGTCGATTTTTTTCATAAAAAAAGTCATAGTATAGTATGTCGATTATTTCCTACAAAAAATGTCATAGTATAGTATGTCGATTTTTTTCATAAAAAAAGTCATAGTATAGTATGTCGATTTTTTTCATAAAAAAGGTCATAGTATAGTATGTCGATTCTTCTACATAAAAAAGTCATAGTATAGTATGTCGATTATTTTCTACAAAAAATGTCATAGTATAGTATGTCGATTTTTTTCATAAAAAAGGTCATAGCATAGTATGTCGATTTTTTTCATAAAAAAGGTCATAGTATAGTATGTCGATTTTTTTCATAAAAAAGTCATAGTATAGTATGTCGATTTTTTTTCTACATAAAAAAGTCATAGTATAGTATGTCGATTTTTCTACATAAAAAATTCATAGTATAGTATGTCGATTGTTTTCATAAAAAAGTCATAGTATAGTATGTCGATTTTTTTCATAAAACGTCATAGTATAGTATGTCGATTTTTTTCATAAAAAAAAGTCATAGTATAGTATGTCGATTTTTTTCATAAAAAAGTCATAGTATAGTATGTCGATTTTTTTCCTTAAATAAAAGTCATAGTATAGTATGTCGATTTTTTTCATAAAAAAAGTCATAGTATAGTATGTCGATTCTTCTACATAAAAAAGTCATAGTATAGTATGTCGATTTTTTTCATAAAAAAATTCATAGTATAGTATGTTGATTTTTTTCATAAAAAAAGTCATAGTATAGTATGTCGATTTTTTTCATAAAAAAAGTCATAGTATAGTATGTTGATTTTTTTCATAAAAAAAGTCATAGTATAGTATGTCGATTATTTTCTACAAAAAATGTCATAGTATAGTATGTCGATTTTTTTCATAAAAAATGTCATAGTATCGTATGTCGATTATTTTCTACAAAAAATGTCATAGCATAGTATGTCGATTTTTTTCATAAAAAAGGTCATAGTATAGTATGTCGATTTTTTTCATAAAAAAGTCATAGTATAGTATGTCGATTTTTTTTCTACATAAAAAAGTCATAGTATAGTATGTCGATTTTTCTACATAAAAAATTCATAGTATAGTATGTCGATTGTTTTCATAAAAAAGTCATAGTATAGTATGTCGATTTTTTTCATAAAACGTCATAGTATAGTATGTCGATTTTTTTCATAAAAAAAAGTCATAGTATAGTATGTCGATTTTTTTCATAAAAAAGTCATAGTATAGTATGTCGATTTTTTTCATAAAACGTCATAGTATAGTATGTCGATTTTTTTCATAAAAAAAGTCATAGTATAGTATGTCGATTTTTTTCATAAAAAAAGTCATAGTATAGTATGTCGATTCTTCTACATAAAAAAGTCATAGTATAGTATGTCGATTATTTTCATAAAAAAATTCATAGTATAGTATGTTGATTTTTTTCATAAAAAAAGTCATAGTATAGTATGTCGATTTTTTTCATAAAAAAAGTCATAGTATAGTATGTCGATTTTTTTCATAAAAAAAGTCATAGTATAGTATGTCGATTATTTCCTACAAAAAATGTCATAGTATAGTATGTCGATTTTTTTCATAAAAAAAGTCATAGTATAGTATGTCGATTTTTTTTCATAAAAAAAAGTCATAGTATAGTATGTCGATTTTTTTCATAAAAAAGGTCATAGTATAGTATGTCGATTCTTCTACATAAAAAAGTCATAGTATAGTATGTCGATTTTTTTCATAAAAAAAAGTCATAGTATAGTATGTTGATTTTTTTCATAAAAAAAGTCATAGTATAGTATGTCGATTTTTTCATTAAAAAAAGTCATAGTATAGTATGTCGATTTTTTTCATAAAAAAATTCATAGTATAGTATGTTGATTTTTTTCATAAAAAAAGTCATAGTATAGTATGTCGATTTTTTTCATAAAAAAAAGTCAGTATAGTATGTCGATTATTTCCTACAAAAAATGTCATAGTATAGTATGTCAATTTTTTTCATAAAAAAAGTCATAGTATAGTATGTCGATTTTTTTTCATAAAAAAAAGTCATAGTATAGTATGTCGATTTTTTTCATAAAAAAGGTCATAGTATAGTATGTCGATTCTTCTACATAAAAAATTCATAGTATAGTATGTCGATTTTTTTCATAAAAAAAAGTCATAGTATAGTATGTTGATTTTTTTCATAAAAAAAGTCATAGTATAGTATGTCGATTTTTTCATTAAAAAAAGTCATAGTATAGTATGTCGATTTTTTTCATAAAAAAGGTCATAGGATAGTATGTCGATTCTTCTACATAAAAAAGTCATAGTATAGTATGTCGATTTTTTTCATTAAAAAGGTCATAGTATAGTATGTCGATTCTTCTACATAAAAAAGTCATAGTATAGTATGTTGATTTTTTTCATAAAAAAAGTCATAGTATAGTATGTCGATTTTTTCCTTAAAAAAAAGTCATAGTATAGTATGTTCATTTTTTTCATAAAAAAAGTCATAGTATAGTATGTTGATTATTTTCTACAAAAAATGCCATAATATAGGATGTCGATTTTTTTCATAAAAAATGTCATAGTATAGTATGTCGATTATTTTCTACAAAAAATATCATAGTATAGTATGTCGATTTTTTTCATAAAAAAGTCATAGTATAGTATGTCGATTTTTTTCATAAAAAATGTCATAGTATAGTATGTTGATTTTTTTCATAAAAAATGTCATAGTATAGTATGTCGATTATTTTCTACAAAAAATGTCATAGTATAGTATGTCGATTTTTTTCATAAAAAAGTCGTAGTATAGTATGTCGATTTTTTTCATAAAAAAGGTCATAGTATAGTATGTTGATTTTTTTCATAAAAAAAAGTCATAGTATAGTATGTCGATTATTTCCTACAAAAAATGTCATAGTATAGTATGTCGATTTTTTTCATAAAAAAGTCATAGTATAGTATGTCGATTCTTCTACATAAAAAAGTCATAGTATAGTATGTTGATTTTTTTCCTTAAAAAAAAGTCATAGTATAGTATGTCGATTTTTTTCATAAAAAAAAGTCATAGTATAGTATGTCGATTTTTTTCATAAAAAAAGTCATAGTATACTATGTCGAGTTTTTTCCTTAAAAAAGAGTCATGGTATAGTATGTCGATTTTTTTCATCAAAGAGTCATACTATAGTATGTCGATTATTTTCTACAAAAAATGTCATAGTATAGTATGTCGATTTTTTTCATAAAAAAGTCATAGTATAGTATGTCGATTCTTCTACATAAAAAAGTCATAGTATAGTATGTTGAATTTTTTCATAAAAAAAGTCACAGTATAGTATGTTGATTTTTTTCATAAAAAAGTCATAGTATAGTATGTCGATTTTTTTCCTTAAAAAAAAGTCATAGTATAGTATGTCGATTTTTTTCATAAAAAAAAGTCATAGTATAGTATGTCGATTTTTTTCCTTAAAAAAAAGTCATAGTATAGTATGTCGATTTTTTTCATAAAAAAAGTCATAGTATAGTATGTCGATTTTTTTCATAAAAAAGGTCATAGTATAGTATGTCGATTCTTCTACATAAAAAAAGTCATAGTATAGTATGTCGATTTTTTTCATAAAAAAAGTCATAGTATAGTATGTCGATTTTTTCCTTAAAAAAAAAGTCATAGTATAGTATGTCGATTTTTTTCATAAAAAAGGTCATAGTATAGTATGTCGATTCTTCTACATAAAAAAAGTCATAGTATAGTATGTCGATTTTTTCATAAAAAAGGTCATAGTATAGTATGTCGATTCTTCTACATAAAAAAAGTCATGGTATAGTATGTCGATTTTTTTCATAAAAAAGTCATAGTATAGTATGTCGATTTTTTTTTATTAAAAAAAGTCATAGTATAGTATGTCGATTTTTTTCATAAAACGTCATAGGATAGTATGTCGATTTTTTTTATTAAACAAAGTCATAGTATAGTATGTTGATTTTTTTCATAAAAAATGTCATAGTATAGTATGTTGATTTTTTTCATAAAAAAAATGCATAGTATAGTATGTCGATTATTTTCTACAAAAAATGTCATAGTATAGTATGTCAATTTTTTCATAAAAAAAGTCATAGTATAGTATGTCGATTTTTTTCATAAAAAAAGTCATAGTATATTATGTCGATTTTTTTCATAAAAAAGGTCATAGTATAGTATGTCGATTCTTCTACATAAAAAAGTCATAGTATAGTATGTCGATTTTTTTCATAAAACGTCATAGTATCGTATGTCGATTTTTTTTATTAAACAAAGTCATAGTATAGTATGTTGATTTTTTTCATAAAAAAAGTCATAGTATAGTATGTCGATTTTTTTCATAAAAAAGGTCATAGTATAGTATGTCGATTCTTCTACATAAAAAAGTCATAGTATAGTATGTCGATTTTTTTCATAAAACGTCATAGTATAATATGTCGATTTTTTTTATTAAACAAAGTCATAGTATAGTATGTCGATTTTTTTCATAAAAAAGGTCATAGTATAGTATGTCGATTTTTTTTCTACATAAAAAAGTCATAGTATAGTATGTCGATTTTTTTCATAAAAAAGTCATAGTATAGTATGTCGGTTTTTTTCATAAAACGTCATAGTATAGTATGTCGGTTTTTTTTATTAAACAAAGTCATAGTATAGTATGTTGATTTTTTTCATAAAAAATGTCATAGTATAGGATGTCGATTTTTTTCATAAAAAATGTCATAGTATAGTATGTCGATTATTTTCTACAAAAAATGTCATAGTATAGTATGTCGATTTTTTTCATAAAAAAGTCATAGTATAGTATGTCGATTTTTTTCATAAAAAAGGTCATAGTATAGTATGTCGATTCTTCTACATAAAAAAGTCATAGTATAGTATGTTGATTTTTTTCATAAAAAAAGTCATAGTATAGTATGTCGATTTTTTTCATAAAAAAGGTCATAGTATAGTATGTCGATTCTTCTACATAAAAAGGTCATAGTATAGTATGTCGATTTTTTTCATAAAAAATGTCATAGTATAGTATGTTGATTTTTTTCATAAAAAATGTCATAGTATAGTATGTCCATTATTTTCTACAAAAAATGTCATAGTATAGTATGTCGATTTTTTTTTATTAAACAAAGTCATAGTATAGTATGTCGATTTTTTTCATAAAACGTCATAGGATAGTATGTCGTTTTTTTTTATTAAACAAAGTCATAGTATAGTATGTTGATTTTTTTCATAAAAAATGTCATAGTATAGTATGTTGATTTTTTTCATAAAAAAAAGGCATAGTATAGTATGTCGATTTTTTTCATAAAAAAAGTCATAGTATAGTATGTCGATTTTTTTCATAAAAAAGGTCATAGTATAGTATGTCGATTCTTCTACATAAAAAAGTCATAGTATAGTATGTCGATTTTTTTCATAAAAAAGTCATAGTATAGTATGTCGATTTTTTTCATAAAACATCATAGTATAGTATGTCGATTTTTTCCTTAAAAAAAAGTCATAGTATAGTATGTTGATTTTTTTCATTAAAAAAAGTCATAGTATAGTATGTTGATTTTTTTCATAAAAAAAGTCATAGTATAGTATGTCGATTATTTTCTACAAAAAATGTCATAGTATAGTATGTCGATTTTTTTCATAAAAAAGTCATAGTATAGTATGTCGATTTTTTTCATAAAAAAAGTCATATTATAGTTTGTCGATTATTTTCTACAAAAAATGTCATAGTATAGTATGTCGATTATTTTCTACAAAAAATGTCATAGTATAGTATGTCGATTTTTTTCATAAAAAAGTCATAGTATAGTATGTCGATTTTTTCATTAAAAAAAGTCATAGTATAGTATGTCGATTTTTTTCATAAAAAAGGTCATAGTATAGTATGTCGATTCTTCTACATAAAAAAGTCATGGTATAGTATGTCGATTTTTTTCATTAAACAAAGTCATAGTATAGTATGTCGATTTTTTTCATAAAAAAAGTCATATTATAGTATGTCGATTTTTTTCATAAAAAAGGTCATAGTATAGTATGTCGATTTTTTTAATTAAACAAAGTCATAGTATAGTATGTCGATTTTTTTCATAAAAAAAAGTCATACTATAGTATGTCGATTTTTTTCATGAAAAAAGGTCATAGTATAGTTTGTCGCTTCTTCTACATAAAAAAGTCATAGTATAGTATGTTGATTTTTTCATAAAAAAAGCCATAGTATAGTATGTCGATTTTTTTCATAAAAAAAGTCATGGTATGGTATGTCGATTTTTTCCTTAAAAAAAGTCATAGTATGGTATGTCGATTTTTTTCATTATAAAAAGTTATAGTATAGTATGTCGATTTTTTTTCATGAAAAAAACTCAGTATAGTATGTCGATTTTTTTCACAAAAAAGGTCATAGTATAGTATGTCGATTTTTTTCTACATAAAAAAGTGATAGTATAGTATGTAGATTTGTTTTTCCATAAAAACACTCATTGTAGAGTTTGTCGATTTTTTTTTTCACAAAAAGTCATCGTATAGCATGTCAACTTTTTTATTTTTATCTTACAAAAAATTTCACACACACACACACAGACACTAAACTCTGATGTGCAACACTAGGTTACGTATTATTACTTTTATTGTGATTGTGGTATAAGACAAATCCACCAATTCTCATCCATTTAAAAATTCAAGTAAATACACAAATGTTCACTTGACAGCCACATCATAACACGGATAGTGGATGTTAAAGGGTATACTGCACATCTTATGGAAACAACAGAGCGCTAAACATGAAACACTGCCCACAGTCAGCAAACACGTCATATTCAGCGGATATAACAAATACACCAAAATCTTGAAAAAAAAAAAAAAAAATAGAACAAAGTTTCAAACTGTCAGCTTTTGTCCAGATTTCTAAAAACTCACAAAATAAAAGGCATTAAAAGATGCTGCTGTGTGCTGCAGAATAACATGTCAGAAATATGAATACTATACTGAATATTTTACACATAAAGTAAAATATTTTATTTACGTCTCTTAATAAGTTTGAGTAAAGTCAGGGCAGTGGAGAGTTTATCCTCTCACATATTGAAATAAATAAAAAAAAAACACTTTGAACTACTTACAGGAAATTATACATAAACAACAACAGATAATTGCCAACCAGGGCTTCACATTAAAATAAATAACATCCAAACACACATTTGTCTCAGGTTCAACACGTTAAGAAATGTTACATTCAGAAATGAGGTCTACAGGTTAGAAAGAAGGAAAACAAGGAACACAGCTCTGCATCACTGATCATAGATTTACAGTTTGACAGAAAAAGTCCCTTTCTGCTTAAAGTCGGTGTGGATGTCACGTAGTTATATCAGCTGATATCCAGCGTAATAGTTTGAAGTAATCACCAGTTTAGAGTTGTGATTTCTTGGATTACAATCTAATCTACTTTAACTGTTAATTATCCTCGCGGATCATCCTACTACTTTACCACTGTCAAGAGCTTTGTGTGTGAATGAAATCTACACCAGTCAAGGTCATGAGTTGAAAATAAGAGTTAAAAAACAGAAGTAGAACAAAAACCTAAGAGGTTGAAGACAGAACTTCACTATTGCACTAAAATTCAAACATCATTACTTGGCACTGAGCAAAGTTTTAATTAAAGACAAATGAAAGTAAAAGGACACACATTAACCTTTAAAATAACATTGTACTTGGTGTCTGTATTTGTGCGTTAACAGAAGTGTTCACTGTTCGCTTAAGTTTTATGGCGGAATGTGAGTTAAAGGGAAACTTTGGTGCTTTTGAACCTGGACCCTATTTTCTAGGAGTGGGGGGGGGGGGGGGGGGACTTACGTGAGATGAAATGACTGAAAACTTTATCTTATTAGATTAAACAGATGTTATGTCCCCAAAGTTTTCCTTTAGGGACATAATTTACAGTTGGAAAAAGCCAATAAATAGCAATATATTTTATCGTTATACTCTGATATCGCAATAATATTGAATCATGACTTAAGTATCATGATAATATCGTATCGTGGATTCTCTGCTGATTCCCAACCCTACTATTTTCCCAATTGGTCTAATTTTTACAGAGAGTATAGAGAGAAAGGTGAGGACAATGTTTAATTTCTCTGTAGTGTCTCTTCTGTAATGTTGTCAGACTTCAAAAAACAATCTGAGCCTGTCAATGGCAAAAACAACCATTTAAAATGGACGTACATTAACTGTGTGCAACTGCCTGTAGGGATTTTAGTGCGGTCTCTCTTATACTAAACCAACTTCAAAAACTGTTGTCTCCATTAGACACAAAAACAGAGGGACATAGGGTCCAGGCTGAAAAAAAAACAACCTAAGTTTCCCTTTAAAGATGGGCAAATTTACATTTAATTTCAGAAATTGTCATTTTGTTTCAATAACGAAGCAAAGTCCCCCTTCCTCCCAGTGGACCACTATGGGACATTATGTCAGAAAAATAAGAGACAAATCACATTTTGAACCTTTTTGAATTGTGTGGTGAATTTCAAATATAATGTTTGTCAATGTCAGATAATTTGTAAGTCCAGAAAGCTGCAGTTTGTCGTAAAACAGGTGAAGTTTAGAATGAAAATAACTAATTAAAAAGACAAAATCACGGCACAATTGAAACAAGATCAGAAGATTATTTGTCTCTCACCCTTAACTACTGTACCGATTTTTTTCAGGTATAAGGTCCACTGGAAGAAGAGGGTCTTTGCCTCTCAATGTAAGGTAAGGTCTTTTAGGTCTTTTCTTGTCTTTATGTCACCATTCATGAGCAACTGACATAAAATCATTAAGTTTAAATTTAAAAATCTTAGTGGGCTCCTCAGGGATCAGCATGATTACACTATCAGGAGGATCTAGGTATTAATAACTGAAATGCCAAATAAAACAAAAATAATCTAAAATGTATCAACATTTAATAATATGGAAATGTTACACATTAAAACAGAAAAAGGGGGAAAAATGGCCCCAAATCAATCAAGTTTTAGTAAATTCTGAAAAAAGATTAAAATGAGCAGTAAGTGTAAATAAAGAAAAGTCTACAATCATTACTGTAAATCAATCAATACTACTCATCTATAAAGATACTACATTCAAAATCAAGGACAGTAGATTTAAGCCAATAAACTAAATTGAAATGCAATCCATTCTGTTGTTAAGAATATTTTTAGTGTGGGAAATTTCATGTTTGAGTTAAACTACAAACCCATTTAAGTTTGACAAAGAGTTTTCAAAACTGTCCAAACATTAATTTTGTGCTTTACTCAAAACTAAATTCGCTACAGGGCCAAAATTAATAGTAATAAATATGATGATCATAATAAAACAAATCATTGTTGACCATCTCGTAACACATAAACACTGAAGACGACAGCAAAAGGAAAAAACAAAATGTGCAAAATGCTGTTTGAAGAAGACTTGGCTGTTTCTCCAAAGGATCTTAGTGCTAAATCATCATTGTTCCATTTAAATCAAGGAGAAAATATGTTTAGTTTTAGCTATTTCTTTGTTGTTGTTGCTCATAAAGTCCATTTTTTAGGTCAATATTTAGCCAAAACTGCTTAACACTTTGAGCATTGGGACTGGGTATTGAGCCCTGAAATCTGGAATTAAATGGCTGGTCAGATTTTTAATCTTGCATACTTTTCAATCAGATAACTTTGAATTCAAATCATCATTTTGCCAATTTTAGGCAGTTTTTACTGTATTTCCTTATGGTGCTGTATGAAGCTCTGGAAAAAGATACATGTTGAGTCTTTTTACCCAAACATATTTGTCTATTAAACCCGTTGGTTTGTTTAAAGGTGCTATATATAAGTCTTAAGAAAGACAAATGTTGAGTCTCATTCATAGGTCATAAATTACTAATGCTTTGGGGTGGTAATTGGACAGGGCCACCAATCAAAGCGTCAGTATTTGACGACCTACGAATGAGCCTCAACAAGCATTTATCTTTCTTAAGAGTTATATACAGCACCTTTAAACAAAACTACAGGGTTAACAGACAAATATGTTTGCATTTTTTAACATAAGCTATTGAATTGTTATTTGGCTGTTGACATAATTAGAACAATGATGACAGAATTAAGATGCTTTATGAAACGAGCCACATATCGTCCTCAGAGCCACAAAACAACCAAAAGTTGAAGGCAGTGTTGCAACATGTTAAAAGTGCAGTGTGTTGGATTTAACGCCATCTAGTGGTGAGGCTGCAGATTGCAACCAACTGAATACCACTCAATCCTTCTTTATGGTGGCCTTCAGATATCGTAAGAATGCAAAAGGCCTTCTCTAGAGCCAGTGTTTGGTTGTCCGTTCTGGGCTACTGTAGAAACATGGTGGTGCAACAGGGCAGGCTCCCTGTGTAGATATGAAACCTCATTGTAAGCTAACGAAAACACAACACTTTTTAAATTATTGAGGACATAGTTATGATTTTACTTCACTTCTGCCAATAGATGCTACTAAATCCTACACACTGCACCTTTAAGGCAACATGTAACAAGAAGCTGTTCCACATTTGCCTCTATTGCACAGCTACACCGCCTCTAAATGCTGTCCATGTATCGTCACCTTTAGGGCAGCGACAGTAGTGTCCGAGAAACCGCCTGAAGCATTGCTGCTCCCATTACAGAACACGCAAATATTTCGTCTCACACTTTGTCGTGTCTTTCTGTGAGCGATGCCCCAAATGTGCCCTTACAGTACTGTGAAAGTGGAACAGTAAGAAAAGAACCAAACAAGCCAGCTTGTCAGCCTCCTTCACAATGCCCTCGGACAGATAAAGAGCCCATACCTGAGAAAGGGAAGAATACTGTTTCACCTCGTCAGGCCCCTTGTACTCTCCTGCATCTCTCCTTCAGTTTTTACAAGCAGATCTCCCTCCTTCTGCTGTGTGCTTTCGTTGTGCGATACCAGAAAAGGGGGGATAGTTTATAAACCAAATACATGATACTGTAGCTTGTGGTAGGATGCTTAATTAACTCATGGAATAATTGTGGTTCCTTAGACTCCTTAATCCTTCTTATCTTTTGGCGTAGTTTTCGGGATATAAAGAAACTGGCATCCATAACTCGTCATCCTTTGTGCGACTCAGGGAAGTGTTCCTTTTCATTGGTAAGAGAAGGAATACTTGTCAGCTTTTCCTGATCACATACTCAAAGACCTCAATAACAGCAGCTGCCCCTGGTACTCTGGACTCTCTGTGGAGCCACACAACCAATAAACCACGAGGAGCCAGAGCTGCCAGCCCCCACATGACCATCACTGCTCTAACGTGACGCATTCAACCAAGCAAAGGGGCTGAGCATCTGTCACCTAACCCATTCAATCCTGTTGTCCGCTTGCTCAGCTAACACAAGGCGGGACCAGACTCCTTCAGGACTTTGAGAAGAGCGCAGATTCGCAGATTTCCACAGGACACCTCGCCTTTCTTTCGGAAAGGAGAATCCTCCAAGTTTAGAAGTGGTCAACCCAAGTGTCTCTTTCCGGACTTCATTTGTGGATCTTCCAGTTCCTGAGGAGGTGAAGCTTCCAGGCTGGGGGGGTCAGAGAGGAGGAGGGTAGTTGGACAGGTTGGAGCTGCCCTCTGAAGGATGAAGACGAGGAAGAGGAGGCCTGTAGGAACCTTCCTGCCCCCACCCTGCCCTCTGCTACCCACGCCTTCAGCCCTGCAGCTGCAGACAGATACCCTGTGGAGGATCACAGATTATGGCTTTAAGGGCAAACTGGAGCACAAAATACACTCAGTAACACAGGGCTGTACCGAAAATCTGTTATTACACTCTACAGGAGCCATCGCCTGTATAACATGTATGTGTGGGATGCTAATTTGTCCTGTAGGGGTCACTGTGTTGTCATGGATGCTTGTCAGTATGGGTAGAAACCATACATTGAGCGACAGGTGTTGCTAGACGGGGGAGCACGCATAGTTTTTTGATGGTGATTGTAAGGGTGAAAATGTGTACAGATTATTGGATGTTTGCAAGTTTTTTACTTAAGACTACAGCGGTAATGAAGAAATTATGCATCAAGGTGGAAGAAGTGGACTCTTTGTCTTCACCTGATGAGCAGCGGTCGGTTTGGTCAGGCGAGCGCGTCAGTTAGAAAGTAGCCTGTCCATTCAGCCCCTCAGTGGCTTTAAGTTTAGGCTACTATACACTTAAAGCTTCTATTCTTTTAAGGGTTTTGAAGAAGTTTTGAATTTCTGCTGTATTTTGAACAATCCTCAATTTGACAATCTTTTTTTTTTTTTGTCATGATTTAGGTACCTTGATGTAATAGTATAAATCCGAATTAGATTATTTGTCACTGTGGTTATGTAAATGTAGTTTATAGTGCTTTTAGACTGCCGCTAGATCACCCTGTTAATACAGGTGTGTGTCTCCCTTTGGGTGCGGCAAACAGTTTCTTGACTGCAGTGAAAATGTTTTTAATATTTGGACTGAAGTAGAATATTTCATTAGATAAAAGCATGCTGTAATTTTGAAAATAATTACATCTACATACATTTGTTTTTCAATTAAGTTTGACATTTGGACTTTACAACACTCTGGAGTTATTGGAAATTTTTGGAACGCAGAATTTAGAAACAATCCTACACATCCATCACTGGAATCTAATTCTAGAAATACTATAATACTAATAATATTTGAGATGTTCTGATACCATTTTTTCCCTTCTCTGTATCAATTCCAATATCTGAACTTGCGTATCGGCCCATACTGAGAACAGAGCTGATACCATTCCGTTAAAAAATAGTAGTGATTATAATATAAGCCGTAAACCACTAACCCTGAATGGATGCGAAATGATCACTATGGCTTGGCTCAGGTTAAACCCTGTGTCGGACCTGAACAAATACAAACAGAGAATAAAGGCACTAGAAACCAATTTTCTGACATTTTGTTAACGGCTCACATGAACTGTTTTCTGAAAATCCTTCGTCTTTGCTGCTCTAAAACAACAGTTACCAGTGGCTGCACAGCGCAATCTGCTGTGTAGGCTATTTCTTTAGGGCAGGGAATACGAATTTAACAAGGTGTGTAGCCTAATGTCACTCCTGTCCTTCAGCAGCTTCACTGGCTCCCTGTTAAATACCGCGTTAACTTTTAAGGTCTTACTCCTAACCTTTAAGGCAAACCACAACCTACTCTCCCAACTCTTGCACATTCACACCCCCACCTGCACTCTCACATCTTCCTCCTCCATCCACCTCATTGTCCCGGCAGCCTGCCTGACCACCATGGGGTCTAAAGTCATTAGCTGCTCTGCCCCCCCGCCTCTGGAACTACCTCCCACCGCACAATTGTAGCATCAACTCTCTCTCTATTTTCAAATCCCGCCTCAAAACTCGTCTCTTTCAAATAGCCTATTCAGTTTGACTCCCATCCGTCTAGCCACACACAGAGTATTATTCACTGTAATCTTGTTTTGCTGAATATTGTTGTTTAAATTATTTAATAATTTATTTTTTATGTTACTTTCTTCCTTGTCTCATTAACAATATTAATCTGCTGTTATTTTCTTTATCTTTGCCTGTAAGGTGTCCTTGAGTGTCTTGAAAAGCGTCTATAAATAAAATGTATTATTATTATCATTATTGTTACTCTTTTTCTTCAGCTGTGCAAAAATACTGGGTTTAAACACAGTGAAACACAATAAAATTAGAATTCCAAAGGAAACTTTGCGAATGAAGCCTCGACACTTCCAACTCTTTGGTACAGCCCTACAGTAACATCACAACCAAAATAAATTGTTGCCACACTGCAATGACACCAACAGTTAAACACAACAAACTAAATGTGGCTGGAAATGAAGTGTTAGATTATATGGGATGGACATAATGAGAATTTGGATAACAGACTCTGAGGTACACGAGGTATAAACACAGGAGTATTTGTTAGCTCTCTACACACACTGTATGTTCACATTATCTGCCTTTGTATCTTTAGCATTCGACTAAAGATGTTAAATATCAATGTACTTTTGCTCTGATGCTTTGCCTCTTTGCTCTGTAACATCCAGCAGAGCTTTAGGGCCACTGCTAGACACGAATATAATCTGGAATTTCGAGTATAAAGATAAAATATTTTGAGGAAAAAAGTTTAAATAGTTAAAAAATAGGGGTTAAATAATGATTCTGACTTAAAGGGAAAGTTGGGTTTTTTTCAACCTGGACCCTATTTTCATATGTTTTTGTGTCTGAGTGATGAATGGAGACAACAACTGCAGTAAAACGGGCTGCAATGTGATCCCTACAGCCAATTGTGCACTGTCAATTTATGTTCATTCAAAGAGTGTGTGTTTGCTACTGACAGGCTCAGATTATTATTTTAAGTGTCTGACACCATTACGGAAAAGACCCTACAGAGATACGAAACATTTTTCCTGACCTTCTGCTGACCTGGTCTGTTTGTTGTCACCAGTGTGTGTAACCAAGTCTCACTCAAGAAGGAGTCTTGTTATGAAACCTTGCCAACATTTCCCACTTTGTTTAAACTGCTTAATACTAAGCCATGGCACTCGGTTAACACTCAGCAGAGGTAAGGACAAACATTTTAGTTTCTCTGTAGGGTCCTTTTGGTGATGTTGTAAACACTTAAAATAACAATCTGAGCCTGTCAGTGGCAAAAACAAGCACTTTTGGTGGACGCAAAATTAACACAATTGATTGTAGGGATTACACTGCAGCCTGTTTTGCTGCTGCAGCTCTCTCAATACTACATCTATTTAAAAATGGTTGTCTCTGTTAGTCACTTAGACACAATAACATGAGAAAATAGAATCCAGGTTGGAAACTATCATGCTCATAAGGTTCAGAAAAAGACCCAATACTTCCCCAAAACAGAAAAAAATGACTGACTGTCATTTTTTTCCTGTTGTAAAAAGAAAAGTTGGGTTTCATGCATCACCAGAACTTCAATTAAAACCTCACATTCAACCCTTATACTGCTCTAGTTTGTGTACTGACATCTCAAACATGTCACGATTCTAAAAAGCTAACTAAAATTTCTAATCTGACCAGAGTGGCATATCAAACTGTTCTCATCCTTCTGTGATGTTAAGTGTTAGCGACAACATACGGTACCTCTGTTGCCTTTCCATGCACAGACAGCAGGCAGAGTGTGAGCCTCACTCCTGGAGCTCTGTCAGAGCCACACAGCATGCAGCTCTATCATCCTTACTCTGCGCGGGACCGTCTACTCCACCGCCAGTCGTCATGCTGCGGCTGCGACTGGTCAGCTTCTTGAGCTCGCTGGCAAAGGAAATTACTTTCTTTTTGTCTTCTCGCACCACCTGGAAGCAGAGACAGATTCGTGTCACTGACATACAGACAGAACACACAGAAACGTGCATGTAGTTTTGCTGCTAATATTTTTTCTTATCCTTTTCCTCACTGACTCTGTCTTGATTATTTAAAAAAGAAAAAGCATTTAAAAAGATTTTCTAAGCTTTATTCAGCATTCTGACATACAAACATCTCAGCACAAGCAGGCCTCGAGTGTAAAAGGATAAATAATAAATAACATAAATACTGACAGATATACAATATATACAAACATTACAACAAGATGAGCAGATAAAACTCAACGCTGCACAGTAAACCACAAAAACAAGCAAAGCAACAGAGCACACAAAACAAAGTTAGAAACCAGGGAAGCAGAGACAGGTTAAAAGCACATCATGCAGGAGTTAAATACAACAGCGAGCACACAACAACGTGGATTAATAGAGATGTGAATGAATTGAGTTAGTGAAACAGTCAGCGTTCACAGATAGAGATGAAACAGCTCAAAGCAGTGATGTGACGCAAATAAATATGACATAAAAACATGGAAGATAAAAAGAGTCTCTAGCATTGGAAATCGGTCACTATATTTAGGGCTACCTGCTCTTTGAGTTTAAGAATGAACTTTCCCGCTCCTCGCCAGCGGCTCTGAGCTTGGAAGACACACTCGTGATCCAGCAGCACCCGCTGCAGGGGCTTGGCAGCGGAGGACTTCTTAGAGCCGGCGTCCTTGGTCACTTCCTCCATCAGGACGTAGTCACATGGGTTGGGATTAGACAGGATGCTGCAGGAATACTTGGCTTTTGACAAAGTCTGGATGTACAGAGAGAGTAGAAGAAACAAATTAGGTTCCTTTAAGGTTGGTATACACAGTTTCAAATCCTAAAACCAGCTTTGAAGGGATATTTTGGATTTTTTAAAGTAGGGTTATATGAGTAGAAGTCAGTCTATTACATCCAGTAGGTGTCTGTCAGCACGCTCCAAGTTTGGAGAAGCAGCAGGAGTACCGACACTGAAGCTAACTAATGTACTGCTGTGGATGAGGGCAGCGACGAAATGTATTTAAGCCACTTAAGAAAGGTTTTATTTTATATCAGTTTTAAGTGCATGCCATATTAAGAATATTTTCATCCGTTTACCTTTCCATCAGACAGCCCGCTCCAACGGGGAAGTTGTTACCAGCTTCATTTCCCCATCTCTGCTCTCGTCAAAGCTACCACACTCAAACAGGAATTTTGGCTCGCCGAACACAGATGCTGCTGGTCTACCGCTGCGTCGATCAGTTAGTTTGTGTTGTTGTGCAACTTTGGTGAATCTAAGCTAGCTCTTTAAAACACCAAAGTCACACAGTAACACAAATAACTACCTGATTGAGGCAGCGATAGAGCAGCAGCTCCTGTGTTCAACAATGTTAAAGCCCTGTGTTTTTTTTTCCAGTGGAGTCTGGCTTTGAAGAGAGCCATGTAACAGCTTCAGCTCCTTGTCAGAAATCGTCTGACGGCAAAGTAAAGCAGTGAAAGTACTCTAAATATAGCGAACACTTAAAGCGATATAGTGTTACCTCTCTCAGTGACAGCTTCCTGTCTCCGAACCGTAGTTGGGAACATGCTGGCTTATTAACATTAAATTAGCTTGGCTCCTTATTAGCTGGTAACTAGCTCCTAGTGGTCCGGTCCTCTCTGCAGAAGGAAGGACGGCGCGGCGTTCTGGTGCCAGTCTTCACCACCAAACAACAAACATGGCTATCTCATGACATTAAGATGTAGCCCTAAGCTCATTTAACACTTGACTCCACTGCTATCATCACTCTTTGCCGCCTGCCGTCTTCACCATGACACCCAAATAGAGCTGCTTCCCTCTTTATACACCATGAAGTACACGTCACACCCTCACAGGTTACCCACAAGGCCCTGAAGGGGAAAAAGGGTGAGCCGGTAGATTTTTTAGGTGCTGAAATACATTTGGTTGCTGCTATCGTCCGCAGCCTTACATTGCTTAACTTCCATGCTGGACTCCAGCCTGCCTCCCCAAACTGGGGGCTCACTGACCGCCATTTACTGTAGGTAATACACTGACTATGGATGAGGACCTCATTGAACCCACTTCAAAAGATCAAACTCTTCTTTTAAAACCTTCATCAGGTGCGTTCTCTCCTCACCTGCTGTATGATGTCCTGAGCAGTGCTGTAACGCGGGGCCTTGATCACAGTGTGAGGCTGTTCTGGTGAAACTTCATGGACCTGGACAAAGAACATATCGTCCTCTGCTGCTCCTCCTCCTCCTCCCCCTCCTCCTCCTGCTCCTTCTCTACCTCCCACATTCACCTCCTCCTCTCCCTCTGGCACTGAATTCTTCTCATTTAAGTTCTGGAAGAATAAAAACACACAGTCAGAGTAAAAACCCCTGATGTAAAAGTGTTTAAAATAAATCTAGCTACTTTAAAACAAGCTGCTGCTCCCTCAGTTGTGTGAGGTACATAAAACAACCA
This sequence comes from Cephalopholis sonnerati, assembly GCA_019142605.1. NCBI lineage: Eukaryota > Metazoa > Chordata > Actinopteri > Perciformes > Serranidae > Cephalopholis > Cephalopholis sonnerati. Next base: position 20,207,191 of record JAGQAX010000020.1, read on the forward strand.
CAGGGGGGAGCTATAGTCTACATGACAGCTCACACAAAAGTGTTCACTGCTTTTGTAGTAGTATGATGATGAAGTAAGAACAGTCACAGGGTTAACAGTTTAACATTATCATAGACATATTAATATTAAAGTGTTTAAATCATTCTACAGACAAACTGTGTTCAAACCAATAAACCCAATTAACCTCTCTCCCTTTTAACTGCTGATAATATCCACTTTGGGATCTTTTTTGGTGTTTCTACCAAATATATTTCCGTGTGTTACCTCCTCTCTCGTCTTGAGGCAGATCCTCCCCACGTATCCCTCCTCGGAGTTCCAGCTGGACACCAGTCTGACCACCTCCTCCTCGGGCGCTAGAGGACGATGCTGAGCACAGCGCTTCATCTCGCTGCGCTCCTTCAACAGAGGGACCTTCTCCTCACACAGGAAGTACTCTGACGGGTTTCCTGTGGATGCTACAACCTGTGTAGGTGTGTATGACACAACATGACAAATTAATACTGTCCCTTCACTTTTTTTCTGTATTTTTACGTAGTGTTTTACACCTCTATATAGATATGTTTACTGCGTTCAGTTCATTCATTTGTGTTTACTGTCTCATTAATATTACTTTATTCTAAATTTAATTTATGCTATATGTTACCCCTTATTTTACTTACATTATTTTATGTTTAAATTCTAATTGTGTGTTTAATTTACATGATCTTTTTCTTTATACATACATAATGAGCACTGTGACAGCAAGCCTGACTGCTTCTTTGTAATTGCTGTCCATAAGTTAAATGAAGAACCTGAACTTGAAAAATCTCAATGAGAGACAAAAAACTCTGCGTGTGTGTGTGTGACTGCCTTCTGCTCCGGCTGCAGTCACATTATCCGAGCATCATGAATCTTTATTTCTGAAGTACCAACCGTGTCCAGCAGCTGCTTGGCGGTCGTCTGTTCTGTAACACCGAACACAGTGAAGAGCTCTGGACCAGGAGCTCCGTACACCGTCACCTTGTGCTGCAGCGACGCACGCTTCTCCTCTGAACTGAACAGCTGTGTGGAGAGCAGGAGAGGTGCAGGGCGGCAGGTTATTACAGACAGACTTTAAGGTACAGTGGAGGTAAAGTATCAACTGTAACCTCTGTGAGCTCAGATTTTGAGGAGATGTGTGGTCTTACCAGTGATGAGGGAATAGCGCCCCCTGTTGGACCTTCCTCTGTTCTGCGGCTGTAGATGAACAGACTTGATACTTCCAGAGGTTCATTATGTTGTGTCCTTAACTGGACATGTCTGTAACCTGAAACACACAACATGAAAATATGTTTTGACTGCATGATAACACTGAACCGTCTGATTTTTTTTTTTTAAAGTCTTGTAACAGATTGAATTCATTTTTATTTTTGTATGTTTACGTTCAGCTTGAGAAGAGCAGTGAGCCAGGAAATAACAAGGCACTTAAATCAGACACAAGAGAAGACAGTTTTTATTATCTATCAAAGCCTTGTGTGAAATATCTGAATGATCTAGAATACAGACATTTTCTGCTGTATTTCTGAATTAAATGAAACTGAGCACAGGTTTTCTCATGTACTGCAGATTGTTGCTCATTAAGATTTTGTTTTATGTCTTTTTCAATGCTTTTTTAAAGTTTTTGAATCCTATTTTCACTGCAGCTGTAACTGATTTATATATGCTTTAATATTTACAGGTGCTTAGAGCTACAGTTGTGCTAGTCGAATTTTCTTTATTGCTTCCAGTTTCAATTTGTTAAATGTCTGAGCTGTAGATTCCAGTTTTCTTTTTTGTCAGAACTATAATCGACAGCATTCGCAAACATTTTTGTATCTTTTTTTAAATGAAAATTCATAAAACTATTAAATGACTTTTACATTTTCTCTAAGTCTGCAGCAGGTAACAGGGCCTTCTCTCACTTTCAATCAAATCTTAAAATGTCAAAGTGCCCAAGGTTACTGAACAAAGCTGTTTTTGTAAAAAAAAAATAAAAAAAATTGAATCCAACACAAAGTAAATTGCAGTATATCCTTCTTTATCTGACATGTTTTACTTTCCCAAAAGAAAACAGGTGCAACAGATCTATATATGCTCACACAAACTATTCACATATCAGAGAAGAATCAGAGAAGAATCAGAGAAAATATTATTCTGTGCTGTGTGTGTCTATTTATTATCTATTATCTATCTGAATAAACTATTTATGAATCAGTATCTATTTACAACACAGTGAATGCATGTGCACAGAATCTAAAACTCCCACTGCCCTAGCGAATAGCAGTAAGAGAAGGGGAGAGACCCCGCGCTGCTGACAACCAAGAACTCTGAAGAATAAATTACAACTTTTATCTTGATGGTCTAAATACGAAACTTAATTTATCACTCGCTGCTTTTTAGAACTAAAGTCACTAAGAGCCAGCTAAAGACACACCTGTCTACACAGGTGTTTGGGTACTTTGTATGTACCAGAGCTGTACTTTTTCAAATTTGGTGTATTGTTGTTGTGTAGTGTGACCTCTTCTCTTCTTCTTGTGTATGTGCAAATAGTTCTGCTAGTTGGTCACTTTGTCTCTACGATTCCTTTCTTGTTGTATATTGGCCTTGTGAAGCACTTTGTGACCTTTGTCTGCAAAAAGCACCATTTAAATACATTTTACGCACTTAAAATGGTCTCAAATGTCGCTAACAAAGGGGTGCGCCAAAGTGTCGTATTTGATGACCTCAGAACAAGAACAGGCTGCGACAATAGTTGGTTACTGTCTGTGCCACTGTGCGTGTGATGTGAATCATTGTGCAGCGCATACATGTAAACTTAGTCAGCACAGAATCAGCTCCATCTGAGACTGACTAACCAGTCGTGGCTGACTGAGCTGAAATTGGCCGATCCTGGTCACCTGGTGATCAATTAGTGCATCCATCCTTTCCCCTGCATGTGCTGTGTCTCAGACTCTTACCTGGCTTGAGGGCCTTCAGAGGCAGAGTCCTCTGAGCAGTAGTCTGCGAGCTGTTGTTCTCCACCACGGCGAAGCGCAGGAAGCACATCTCTTCAAAGTGCACGGTGAACTGGAAGTGCTCACTCCACATGGGGTTCAGGGTGTTGCGGTGGATGGGTTTGGTGCGGAAGTGGCAGCTGTCAATGGGCATGCCCAGAACATCCACCTCGATGCAGGGGCTGCCAGCGCTGTTACCAGGACAGACGTTCTGACCAGAGACGATCTGAGGGGAAGAAGAAGAAGACAACAGAGGTGTGATGATTACTGAGTAATAATAGTCACACCATGTATGAACAACACTCATAGTTAAGATTCTTTTTTTACACTTTCCACTGACATTAAATCAGATTTATTTTTAATTCACTTGATGCAAAGCCAAGCAGGACGGAGAACACAAACAACAGCCTGAAGTCACTCTGACCTGCCAACAGACTCTATTTCATCTAAAGACACACACACACACGCACACACAGGTTTTATGAGTGTGAGATCATCCTCGTTGTTTATACTGCTGGTTTTTACCAGATTAGTGTTCATGATGCCTCTGAGAGCAGCGCAGCAGATAATCTGAACCTCAGAGACCATCATGACTGTCAGAGCATAAACCGTTTAATTAAAGGCAGCAACATTATCAACAGGTTTGGGTTGTGTGTGTGTGTGTGTGTGTGTGTCTCCAAACATTAACTCAAGCTGTTATTTACTGACTTCATGACACACCTAAAAGCACAAATAACCACTTCATGTAAACAAAGCGCACACTGCTGCTTATAGTTTTATGCTGCCAATAACTTTGTGATGAAATGAAACAAACTTTGAAGTGTTTTTTTCCCAGTTTGACTTCTGAAACATTTAAAGATCTTGAGAAAGCTCCTGAGACTGTAACTCCTCTGGCCTTTTCAATCTGCAGTGTTCACACATGTAGACTTTTGAAACCAGATGTGGTGCGATAACGTTCACGCTTTCATTGCTCATTTCACCAACAATAAGTAATGAGTGACACACATGATGAAATGCACATGCAGAACAATAAATACAGTCAGTGGAGACAGAGGGGGGGGGGGCTTTCAGACAAAGTGTGGACATACTACAATGCAGAGCTTTTATGAGGTTCTGTTCTCATTCACTGTTATAGGGAAATAACTGGGTGGCCTCCATGACTGTCAAATAATAAGAGCACATAGAAAGCATTTCAAAATAAAACTGTCCAAACACACTTTAATGGCCCTAATTTGAGTATTTAGGAGTGTGTGTTTCAGTGTCAAGGTATAACATCTGCGCAGTCACTGCAGGTTCAACAGTGACGGACAGAAAACAGGATAAAGAAAGATTTTTATGCCTTGAGACTTGTGAAACCGCACCATACAAATCAGGGTGTAAATTAACATCAAATATTTAGGATACTTTCTAAAAATGTGCACTGTTATATATGAATAAATGTACGTTACAATCAAGTTGTTCCCAGTTAAGTTCACACAATGCTGATTAAGCCAGGGAAAGCTCTTTGTCATTCGCAGTATAGTGACTTGCAACTTTCCTGCACTGGTGTACCAGAAGTGATGCGTTTTATGTTACCAGCCTAAAGGGGTCGAAAGGGGGCAGGAAGGGGAGAGAGACGATAGGAACATGCAGCAGCTACAGCGGTGATAAAAAAAAAGTAAAGACCGGGGGCTGTATTCACAAAGCTTCCTTGTACTAAAAAGTTGCTCCTGGTGATTAAATCCTAAGAAAAATCTTAGAACTGTGACGTTTCTTAGAATTTCCCCTTAAAGTTAAGACTAGGTCCATGTGTCTTAGCCCTTAAAAGAGCTCCTAAAGTGAAAAGGCTTAAGAGTTTCTTAATCAGAGAAGAAAATGATGGAAAGAGGAAGAAGTCTGAGACATACTCTCCAAACGCTTGATGACAGTGAGTAAATCAAATAATACAGATTAGATTGTGTGGGGATACAGTGAGTAGTTCATGTCATTAGGGATATGCACATATTTTCCATCTAACACAATAACACCAGACATAAAAATGATCACAACACTACGGTATTTGGAAAACTGGAAAAATGCAGCAGTGTAGGAGTGATGACTTGAGTCTGTCTCAACCTTCCATCAGCAGAGTGATCACACTAACAGTGACAACACCTTCACAGTCAGCAGTTCATTTCATTTCCACTGGGTGTCCACACCTTACAGGCTCATTAAAGGGTGTGTCTGTGACAACCAATCACATCTGTTAAAAGAATGCATCACACCTAGCAACGGGGTCGACCACACCTCTTCCTTGCTCAGAGTTGCTCTGAGAACTTTCCTAAACTTCTCCTAGTCTAGGACTTCTTATTAAATTTTTTTAGGCTAAGTTAGGCGCTCTGTGAGAGTGTTCTCAGAGTGTTTCTGAAAATGGCCCCAGGACAGCACTCCAATTTGACTTTGTAATGTTGTCACACGGATGTTTCTGGCAAGACAACCTTCTTCAGCGTGTATTCTAGCTTTGTCACAAACAATATACGCTGATAGGACAAGCTATGACGGAAAATCGCAATGCAGTGTTCACAATACGGGCGACACAGCAACAGGGTACAAGTCATTTTTAATGGAAGCCTGTGACATGAAGCTACAAATTGATGCCCGACATTTGACAAACAAAACGAAAACTGAGCTGGCCTCAACTTTTTTGGGTGCACCAATGATGCGGTAAAGTGCAACCAATCATATGTTTTTGTTTCTAACTCTGTTGTGTTCTTTAGCTGAAGCAGTACATACTTTATTTGCATTGAAACTAGGTGGTCAGAGGGAGAATTAAAAAAAAAAAAAAAAAGGCTTGGAAAGAGCACTCCTGGGAGCGGGGAATTGTGGCAAGCCCACTTTCAGGCCCATGTTATAAGCACACATCGACAGTGTTTGTGTTACTCTCACTGCCAGAGGGGGGAGAAACATTTTCCGCACTCCAACTCCAAAGGCAGCAGAAAGTATTTGCAAATAAAACACTTTGCAAACGTAAACAGCAATGTTATGATTCAACATTCTTAACAGAGAAAATTAACACGCAGCACTCCTGAAATTGAAAATGACAGCGTAAAAGAGGTAAGCAGGAAAATATATGAACAGGCAGGAAGCTGACGGTGCGGATAGAAAGGAGTGAGGAATGAAAGTGCGGACAACAAACTATCGAGGATTAAGTTGTCTTCCTAATTGATCTTCCATTCAGCTCCATATGTCATCTTAACTCACAGTGAGGGAATAGACGGCCGGGCTCATTTTCTCCACGTCCCTCTCCATCGGACAGAACTGCTGATAGAGCGGACAGCTGCGGTCCCACAGCACCGCCGGCTTCAGGACGTAGCCACAGCCGCCGTTGGCCTCAAACAGAGCTGTGTTCAACTGCATGGGCAGATCTGGAAGAAAGCGGGAGGTCATAATATTAACAAGCTGCACTCAAAACCCTCCACCTCGAGGGCATCAGCAGAAGAGATATTAAAGATTTTTCCTGTTTGACTCATTTGAACTTTCTTTGGTTGTGTCTCCTATAAATAAAAACGTTCTGTTCTGACAAGTTGGTGATCATGTTTTGTAAACTTTGATTCCAAATGGAAAAAAAACTGATTCGTGAAGCAGAGATACAGATACACGAGGGCAGGAGGAGGGGAGTGAGACAAGGATCAAAAGAGAATAAAGCAGAGGAGGACGAAAGATTTTTTTAAATGTTATATGCCTTTTAGAGAAAACAACTTCAACTCTCAGGGTTCAGACAGCGAACACAGACAGCTGAGAGCTTCTGGAAACAGAGCGGCAGAGACAAATGAGAAACAAGGAGAAAGAGAAATGAAGACAAGAAAGACAGAGAAAGGAGTCAGAGGAAGAAGGGGAGAAGATGCTGGGAGAAAAAACAAAACGAGAGACAGTGGAGCATGACAGAGATCGTTTTCACTTTCCAGTGATACGTATCACACAAACACACTCCTCACATGTTGTCTGAAATGCCTTGTAATTCTCTCTGTTGAAAATTGGCTGCGCTGGCTCATGTAGAGTTAAAGCCTTTCAGCCATTTTCAAGGGTTTGCAAAGTTGTGAAAAGCTAACACGCAGAGGAGGCCTTGGAGTTGTTTTCCATTTTATTACAAAGATGATAGAATAGAGCAGAAAACACTCTTTTATCTTCCACTAATTACGACTTAGGAATAAGCAGTATAAATATGTATAAAATAACAGACTTTTTGCTTGTAAGTGACAAACATTCAAATAGAAATTATCTCCTCACCATCGGTCTGGTAGTTTAGAGCCACCAGCTGCATGCCGTGCAGCCAGAAGAGCAGAGGGTTGGGGTTCGTCGAGTCGATCCTGGTGGCTGCTGGGTACGTCCTGAGCAGCTGGCACACGGTGTGCTGGATCAGCTTCTGAGAGTACCGCCGGCACAGGCGCTTGGCGGCGTTCTCGTTGACTGAGGAGATGTGGTAGCACTTGGGCGTGCGGATGATGGCGCTGAGAGAGGTTGGGGGGTTGAGGATGGGGGACGTCTGCTGCTCCTCCCAGCTCAGCCGCTCAGCACCACCTAGAGGGAGGATGGAGAGAGACATTTAAAGGCCCTGAAAACGTATTTGCTCAATCAGCCTCTTAGTAGCAATGTGGTGAGTTAGAGCCATAGATGGTGTAACAGAGGTGGACGCAGCCTCCAGGGCTGAAAAGTGAAGCCAATGTGGAAGCGTCTTAAACCTGCATTATCTCTATTGGCCAACAGGGGGCGAGGCGACTCCAGCAGCTGCAAAAAGAAGTCTGATTGTATAGAAGTCAATGAGAAAATGACCCTACCTCAGTACACATTTCCTAATGCTGGGTTCACACTACATGACATTTCTGTCCGTTCTGACAGTCACTCTGTCACATTAGGCGATTGTGGAGTCATAAAATTTTGCCGTGACTTGGCCGACAGACATGACAGACTGCACGCTGGTCCACGACCAATCATCCCTGGTTGTCTTTCATGACTTGCGTGATGTCATCGGGTTATTCTTGTCCTATTTTTATTATTATTACTATTATTTCAGTCACTTTGGCTGCTCATGTGCCAGCTGAAGTGTCATTGTAATGACATAAAAAGGTCCACCAGATGGCAGGAGCTACATTTGAAGTACCGCATGAAAACGGTGCAAATCACTAAATCCTCCACAACAAGTTCCTGCAAATGTTTCATAATAAAAGCCTGTTTAGAAAATGAAGGAATTCTCTGAACTGAAATTATAAAGGGCTTTTAAATTTAAACAAATACAGGAAGTGTTGAGTTTGAAATGACGGTGTGATGCATTAACTTTATCAAGGCAGTCCTCTTCAATACAACATGATGGTCATTTTGTAAATTACTGTCCCATTTAGAGTAAAATAGACGATAAAGCAGGGTATGATTTAGGGCATGGCTACTTTGTGATTGACAAGTCGCTACAGTGGCGACCTGTCAAACAGGATAGAGGTGTAGCAATGTGTATTCTTCTCAGCTTCAACCTCTTGTCCAATTATCGTCACATCTGGCTTCAAAATACCGAGATGGCGACATCCACCATGCACAAGGCTTTAAAAGAGGAGTCCACAAACCAATGGGTGACGTCATGCTAGCTTCGTCTACGTCTTTTATACAGACTATGTTAGAACAGCTTTGAACACTAATCAGAACTGAGTAATATATTACTTAAAATCTGATGACAGTCTTTGAGAGTTTAACTGTTAATGAATATCATCTAAGAATGTTTTTCCCCAAAACTTTAAAGAATAGCTTGTGAGTATCGAAGTATCAGTCCCGCAGTTTTGATCCCCCTATCCCTGGCAGGAAAATGAACATCTTTTTTGGCAGCAATAGGAAGAACTGAGTCAGTATTCAGTTCATGAAACATGAAATTTTGAAGCACACCAGCAAAAACTGTATCTCCTAAAGTCCACTAGAAGCTCACATTCTTTCACATAACAGCCATAAAAAATATTGTTTATTGTGACTCCTTCTGGTGTCATGTTTTACAAGATACAATCCTCATTTATCACTTTTAAGATGTTATGGCATATTTTGTTGGCCCTCTGTGAACTGTGGCGACATTTCAGCTGCTTGTCCGGTCAGATTTGCTGCATTCAGTTGCACCAAAACAAACATAAAAATGAAACAAAAACACATATGTTAATATATCTTCCTTTTCTACACACACCCTCTTACTAACAGTTACCACTCCTAGGCCCTGCGTACCTTTCCCAGGGGTGCGGCTCTGGGTCGTGACCTCCCCCGTTGTGCTGCAGCGAGCGGGAGCTGTCCCAAATATGGACTTCCTGCTCTTTCCTCGATCCTTCCCTCTGCCAGAGCCGGCTGGAGACAGCGTGGACAGGCCTGTGTTTCCCACGCGCAGGAGGCAGACGGAAGAAAAGTGGTCAATAATGCAACACAGACAGACTGGAGACACCACACTCATGACATCAGTATCTCTCAATTTGTTTCGAAACATCCAGAAATCATTTTTCTCTAAATGCCGTCACTTTCCATCACAATGAAGAAATTTGTCTTCTCCCTCCCAGGCGTCACTCCATGTGCATTTATTTTAATGAGCACAGAAGATAGAGTTAATAGCGCTGACTGTAAGTTGGGCTGAAAAGTTAGCAAAAAAATATGTTTTTGACTTTGAAAACAAACTTATTTTTGTGCTGTAAAACAATCCATTATATTTTGCCTGAAATCTGAGGGATAACATGGAGACCGCACCACAGAGGAACAATCCAATCCTAAATTAAAGTGGAAATAGACAAGTTTGATACCAGTGTTTAGACTGGTCCCCTATAAGCCACATTTTCACTATGAAATTCTGTCTACCACCAGGGATGATCATGAAGGCTTGATACGGCACAAAAGAAGTGCACAGTGCAACCAAAACAGGAAGAGTATAGCGCTTTTGTATCCCCCAGTAGCTTCTGATAGCTATCCCCAGTTACCAGAGTGTTTCAATGTAAGTTCTCTGCAGTTACTATCCCCGGGAGCAGTGACGGAGGACAGAGAAACAACCGAAGTAACCAAAGTAAAAAGTGTGGTAGTGTCTAGGAGCTGAGGAAAATAGAAAACGATATGGTCGGCTTCAGCCCTTTTTATGAAGATCAGAGATCATGATATTAGGCTGCTATGAAGTCCCTTCTTTACACCGCCTTTGCATTTTTACGCAGAACCAAACAATAGCAGCATCATGCCACTCCAGTGTGAGAATTTAAACAGCATGCCAGCATCCTGAAAGCACAAGAGGCGCAAGGAGTGTGATGTGTAACACAACAGCGTCGGCCTCTAGTGTGCCACACAGCACAGTGTTGGGAGTGCTTTCCTTAAAAATAACAATAATTTGTGACGTTTTTGGCAGCGGTTCTTCTTTGAGTTAGCCACTAACTGCTACTTCCCACTTTTTAAAATCTCCTTACAAAGGGTCACACGCATAATACACAGTCAAAACCACACACCCTTCCCGTCCCCAGTCCCTTCCTGCCAGCTATTCCTTTCACACAGATTCAGATTAGGCACTGTTACTCCCTCCATTGCCGGCTCAACGGTGAGACAACTCGAGATAACCCCTTTCCGCAAACGTACCTTTTATTCAGAACAGCGAGGTGGAATAAGGGCACGACATTCCTGCTTTGAGCAGGCAGTGTAAAAGGAGAACTTGAAAAATCGCAGATACAACCAATCAGAGCTGAGGATTCTATAATGCCACCATCAATCATGTCAATCAGGCAATGTAGTCACAGAATCGTGATTTATATACGATCAGCACTGCGTGGTTTGACAGTGCGACTGCAGTGATTGACAGCTGCTCTCTCTGAAATTGGCCTGTGATTGGCCAAAGTCTCCTGTCACAGGCATTGCAGAAGTCTAGTGTTCTTTCACAACAACTGAATTACAATACGCCCAAAGTTTATTACGGGAATTTTGCCCCCTGATGCCAAAATTCCATACCCCAGCTTTAATGGAAGAATGCTGTTTTTGTAAATACTGTAAATCTTGAGCTACTTCTTACTTAGTGTCAAAACCCTGTCTCTTTTCCAAAAGACTACTCGAGATGACAAACGTGCCATGAATTTTCTGAATGGCGAGTATTTTTGTAAAGATGATTTGTACACAAGTTCCTAGAGGGAGCATGTCTGTCGGCAACCAGTTCAGACAGCGAACAGCAGCAACCAGTCTGCTGTCTGTCTGAAATGGGCCGCTTGCCCCGTATTCCCTTTCTCAGATCTCAGGTCCCTGGAAAACGTAAACAAATAAAATACCAGTGGAAACACATGCACGTTTATAAGGGCAAATGTCATGTAAAGGAAAGAGGAGACAAGCAGAGAAGAGGACACTTGAGGGAGGAAAGAAGAGATAAGAGATATTTAAGGGACAAAAAAGAAATATTTGAGATAAATGGTAGCATGGAATGAAGATAGATCCCAATAAAGAGGGATTAAGAGACGTTTTATGGGGGTACAGAAAGCAAAGTCAAACATCCTGAACTGCTCAACAGAGAGCATTTTCATGTATTTAAAATTAAACTTGTTGTCATTTTTTACCATTTAAAATTTGACACAGCTTTCAAATTTGAACTTGAGATACTAACTGTACTCAGCCACCAGGACACCACAAAAACATTGATGTACAGTATGCTGTATAACAACTGCTGTTTGTTGTGTTGCTCTGGGACTGACAGCACAGTGAAGTAACCATATCTTTCCCATGGGGAGAGAAGGATTCGTCATCTCTGTGGGTGTCCAGTGTGGGAGAGGAATGGAGTGTAACACTGGGATATTAAATGTCTTGCAATGAAAAAATTCAGAAACTCAGGGGGAAAGGTTTGACCTCTTAAATAAAACATGGGAGTGGATTAAAGTGGGACAAGACAGAGGGGGAAAAAAGATGTTGAACATGATAGCATGTCAAAAATAAAAGAGGAGGAGGTGTAAGAAAGATTTTGAACAGAGAATAAATCACTTTGAATCCGTGTTGGAGAGAAGCGGGAACATGCAGTAGCACTCAGAAATGTGTGTTTAAGTAAAAAGAGTGTGTGTGAGAAACAAAGAGACTGGATGATGAAATATTCTCTACCAGGGAATTTCACAGCCTGGCAGTATATGACGAGGTCGGACAGCTCCTGAGCAATCTGTCGACTCTCCTTCTTGTTCTGAGGAAGGTAGAACTCCTCACCCAGCTCCATGTCAAACACCTACAGGTGCAGCGGGGGGACAGGACATGGACAACACGGTTAATATTGTACCTTAAGAGACAGCTGGAGCAGTGACTTCACAGACACATAGGCAGAAGAGGGTACTTATATACTAGTTTAGCAAATTCAACCTTAACATTTTCATTTTAACTCTCTTTTTGTTTCTGTAATCAAAAACAGTCACATAAATAAAACCAAAATAAATGACTTATAAACTACTGGCTTTAATCGAAACAGCCAAAACACCCACTGGCACCTTACGGTTCTTCTTGGGAATATTTTATACCATAACTCCCTACCTTTCCTTTGCTCTGCGTGGTGCTATCAGACTTCTTCATCCTCTTCGGTATTTCATCAACAGGTTGCTCTTCTTTATCTGCTGAGCTCTTCCCCTCTGGCTTGTCATCCAGGATGTTATCTATTTACGAAATACAATGAATTATAGTAGCTCCCAGGTGTTAGCAGGTGTGGTAGTGTGTGCAGCAGAGTGGGTCTAGCAGAGCAAACATCCTCAGGAAATGTTTTACAGTGCCAAAAACAAACAGCTGAGTATGCAGCACAAATAAAATTCCCATGATTCTGAACCGCATTCAAACTGCAAAAATACTTACGTCAAGTCAAACAGTGAGGAACATGGGTGAAACTGATGGTTAAGCGTAACAGGTTGAGATACCTGCCAATTAAGCTAGCACCCCCCAGACACACGTCTTTAAGGGCGTGGACATTTATTGTTGAATGTTCTGCACAAAATCTCCACCCCTAAAAAGTTTTATATAGCAGCTAAGCAGACAACATGTGATCCAGGATAGCGGAGGCAAAAACTGTCCTGGAGACGATCCAGCCTGGATTTAAAATGTATTTGCTGAATAAAAATGCGTTGGAGTTGGTGTCCCAGTTGATATACTGTATGTTAAATCACCGGTGAGACATACTGTATATCAGAGGAAGTAAATTTAGCCTCTGGGAATCTTACTTCTTGCAAAAACAAATGTTGACTTTGTGTTTAAAGAGAGGAGTTGGCTTTATCTTGTTACTTCAATAAAGTCAGAGTACTAAGTGGCCACTTGAGTTAAAGGGACAGTTCACGACAAAATCAAAAACACTTATTTTCCTCTAACCTGTAGTGCTGTTTCTTATTCTTTTAGTGTTGGAAATATCGGCCGTGAAGATGTCTGCCTTCTCTTGAATATAATGGAACTAGATGGCACTCAGCTTGTGGTGCTCAAAGTGCCAAAAACAACTTTTGAAAAACTAGCTAAAGACTCCATTCGTCCAAGGCCAAAATACACACCATATATCCAAATGTGTCACCAACTCTGTCATCAACACTTTCTCACAGCTTTGCCCTGTGCCTTAAGGTTGCATCTTTTTGGTCCGATGTCTTCAACAGCATCTCAGAAATTATTAATATTTCACCAGAACCAGAACCTATATGAATCATTCTGGGTGTAACTGAAGCATTAAGTCAACTTTCCACTGCCCAACGAAAATTCCTCTCCTACTGAATCATTACGGCAAAAAGCTATCACTAATGTCATGGAAAAGAACAACAGGTCCGAGCTACAATACGTGGCTACGTGACCTAACCAGCACACTACACTGGGAAAGGATAAAATACCTCTTAAAGGGCAGACTCCCACAATATATCACAATCTGGCAACCTCGCACAAAGTACAGCTGTAACCCACTTCTCTACAATATTGTATTCTGACTATGGGTTTATGAGTGAGACAAGGGTAAAGGGTAAGGGAACAAAAAGGTTAAAGAAGTCCTGTATCTAGACTTTTACTTTACGAGCATTTAATACACCTATGTTTTGTCTTATTTACATGTTTTTGCTCGTGTTCTCCTACATCTGTGAGAACTGCTTTCTGTAAATTGAAATGAGCGCTGACACTACAACATGATATATGAAATTTCATCTTTGGCTCAATAAAAACACAACACAACAGATAATCCACAGACCTTGTTGTTAGCAGTTTCATGCCAACCGTATCATGGCGCATAAGGAAGCGTGCATCCTCTCATGGACAAGAGGCTCGTGCTCGTCACAGCATGAGATGTAAACATTAATGGTGTCCTCCTTGTCTGAGCTGTAACGTTAGCTAGCTCAGTGAAACTCTTGAAATACTCTCCATCAGCGGGATAGATTGTAGAGGCCAGTGCAGAGATACGGTTGGCACGTGTGGTTCAGCTGAAAGAAAATAGTTCCTACATGAAACTGCTCACAACAAGGTCTGTGGATTATCTTGAGTAACTGGGTCATCATTTCTGGAAAGAGACATTGCTGTTGAGGTTTTCAAAGGTATTTTTGGCAGTGTGAGCACCAAGTCGAGTTACATCTGGTGCTCTTATATTCGAGATAAGGCCGATATTTCCAACACTCGGCAACTCACACCAAAACAATCTAGACTGATAAATAGTACTGCAAGTAAGAAGAGAAATACGCATTTATTATTGAGGGGTGTACTGTCCCTTTGACTGCAGCTTAAAGCTACATCTAAATTTGCTTCAGTGATCGCCCGTTTTTATTTTTTGCTGTATTCGGACCTGTAGGATGGTTCTTGTAATTTACATAGTCTAACAAACAGGATAGTGTGTTGGTGTGTATTCAGACATTATTAGTGGTTCTGCATTTCATTCAGGGTTTAGTTATGCCTTTTAGATGACTGCAGGGTGGGGACGATTACTGAATAACTATAAAGAAAAAAAAACAGTTATTGATATCTCTGACTTCTGCAGAGCCTATGAGCAAAAGCCCAAGAATGCCCCTCCGCGTTGACATTCAAAACAATGTCTATTAACTGTAAATGGGAGCATCAGCGGGGAGTTTTCCCCTTTGCTCCCATTCCTCCTACGCATTAATCGCAGCCAAAAACAGAAAAAAAAACATATCAGCTTAAAAATGCAGAGGCTTTTTATCACTGAAAACTTGTTTAATTCCTGACATTTGGAATCTCTTCCTTTGTAAAGGGTTTGATAACAGAGTTGACCCTGAGTGTCATCCTGTAGACAGTAGCCAGAGGAGTGAGTTGGGCCAGACTGTGACTACAGGGAGCTACTGTTAAACATGACATGGTGGCAGATTGGCAGTTTTTACTGGGCCAGCTGATGTTGCGAAGAAGCATGTAGGGTCAAATGAAGACAGCAGAGGTTGGTTTATTTTGTTATGATGTCTTGCTGGCTGTCGTATTATTGATTAATATTTCATAAAGAAAAAAAACTATACAAATGTAACAACTTTATGAGGCTGAGATGCATTTGAAAGGTCTTTGACCGGTGAGTTATTACGACAGGGATGAGCAGAGGGCAGGGATTGGGAGGGAGCAGTGCTGGGACTGCGACCGGGACAGGGTAGTTTCCCCTGGTCTGTTGTTTAGTGCGGGGGCAGCGTAGGGCCTGAGAAACCAGATGGCTTTGTTTTGTTTCCCTGATGAGCCTGCCCAGCCACTGGCGAGGTCACAGACAAATACAGTACAGAGAAGGAGGAGGAAGGGAGGTGATGTGTTTGTGGGAGAAAGAGAAATCATGCTAACACTGACTTAACTGAATGATGCGCTTTTTTTTTTCTACACACACATCTAATTTTGATGTCATTCATAATTACACGAACAGTCTGGACATAGACAGTCCAGACTCTATACTGCCTTTATACATAAGCGTTCTCTAAATAATTCACCAAGGTTGTGGGAGATATACTTCAGTGTGCGTCTTCAAGCAGAACGTTAAAAACATACTGTCAAAAAACCAACAGGTCACACACAAAGACACACACAAACCACAAACTCACACCACAAATACTATTTTCCTTAAAAAAGACAAAAAACATCCAGGTTACTCTAAAGACTGTGTTCATAGTGACAGAATTTGATTTAGAGATGAAGTAATTGTGGATGATGGATACACTGAGTGCATATTTACTAAGTCACAAGAAAAATTGCCGTTGCAAGCTGGGAGTTAAGGACGCCTGCGTTATTACAGCTCCATAATGATGATGGAACAAGTTTACATCATAAAAAACACTCCTGGTGTTGTGAACCATTCATTATTAGCAATTTAGTAGAGACAAATATGCTTGGATGGCACCCTGCGGTGATTCTAAAAGCATTAGGAATTAGAGCGATTAGAAAGTAGAGAAGTTTTAAATTCTGTGGTAAAGAACAAGTGGCTGTCCTCGTCAAAGTAGCTACAGTGGTAAAGGATGTCTTGTCATAGAGGTCATCAGCTCAAGTTCTTAGTGTTAGTACATTTAATTATATCTCAAACTAACAAACAAAACAACTTTAAGAATATTTTTTTAACCAAATGAATTTACTGGGTTTTAGATACAACACAATATATAATGTTAAAATTCAAACTGCTGCTTGCTGTGCACATTAGATAGTTACAGTGCAGCAGGACATAACCTGACGTCAACAAAAAGCACAAAGCCAGCAGCTGTTACAGTATGCGGGCACATACAGGAATCCGTCGTTAGCAACGATGCAGATCACGAGTGCACGTCTAAATACCAGTGTTTCCTCTGGAGTTATTCTGCAGTGATAGACAACCATAGCAAGTGCATTTGCTACAAGGAACCATAGTAACCATCTCAATAACTAAATTAAGCATTTTAAGAAGAGATAAGAAATTTATCAACAATGAACTAAATGAATCAGCGAAAGACCAGCAGCTACCACTGCAAAACAAAGTCAGATGGAAACACTGGTACACAGAGAGGCGCATCAGAGCCGTGCATTTACCTTCCAGGCCATACGAGGCAGTAGAGGCTGTGAGGACGTCAGCTAAGTGGAAAACAGGTGAGATAAATTAGGAAAGGAAAAGAGTGAGAATAGAACACCAACGTAAAGAGAGGCTTAAGTGTTAAAAAAAGAGAATAAAAGTGTGAACAGAAACTGATTCCAGGGTTAAAACATAAGAATCTATCTACATATAATTTAAGTGGTATTGTAGCCAGAGAATCATTGGAAATCAGTCTGGGGTTAGTTTCATGCTCTGAGGTGTGTTTCCAGGGATCATAAACCCCACTGCAGTCCTCCTTACCATCTGATAGAGACTCATAGTCGTAGTCGTACTCGTCTTCTTCCTCTTCCTCTTCTTCATTGGTGTGGTTGCTAGGCGATGTAACCCCTGGTGACCCATTGCTGGCCTGGGCCTGCATGTGGGCCAACTGGTGAGCCTGTGAAAGGGTTAAAATATTATTTAAAAAAACAACAAGAAACAAACGGAAAGCAATATGCCGGCGTAGCAGAGCCATTATAGGTAAAAATGAAAGAATAAAAATAAATAAATTATGGGGTCCAGGGAGGAGGGTAATATTCTGAGGAAAAACTCAGAATTTCCAAAATTGAAGTTGTAAATTTACAAAAAAAAAAACTGGATATTTTCTGATATTAAAGTGTTAAATTTATCAGAAGAAAAACTCTAATATTCTCAGATATAAATTAGACAGCTATTTTATAGAGTCAGAAATACACAATAAAAAAACCTGAATTCTCTGAGATTAAAGTTGTAAATTTCTGGGGGAAAAAACTGGGTTATTCTCTGATATTAAAGTGGTAAATTCAATAGAAAAACTCACATACTTATTGAAAAAAACCTTTGATATTCTCTGACATTATAAAGTCATACATTTGCTAAAAATACTAAAACATTCTCTGAGATTGAAGTTGTAAATTTACAAGAAAAACTCATATTCTCTGAAATTATTAAGTCATCAATTTGCGAGAAAAATCACAGAAATTGTCTGAGATTTAAGTTGTAAATTTCTGGAGGAAAAAAATGGTAAATTTAAGAGAAAAACTCATGAATTTACGAGAAAAAACTTAACTTAATATTCTGACATTATCAAGTCATAAATTTGCAAGACAAAAACTCAGAAATTCTCTGAGATCAAATTCCCCAAATTACGAAATTGTTCAAATTTGTTTAATAATTACATAATTACATAATATATATATTTGATTAGGTCATCCACTGCAGGATAATACACAGCAAGTGGCAGCTTCTGTGGTATGATGACATTGATCCAACCTCGCAAAGTGAAGCAAAAAAACAAAAAAACACAATTTTCGCGAGTTTACAAGAATATTCACATTGTTTTTCTCATAATTTATGACTTAAATCTTCAAAATTCTGAGTTTTTTTTTTCAGTATACAACCCCCCCTCCCCAGGCTCTGTATTCTCCTCTTTTTCTTCACCTTAAATGGCCCCAATACACTGTCACGAGAAGAACTAATATTTATAAGGATATACCTGTATCTGACATATGATCTATAGCAGCCCATTACCTGCAAATATACGAGCTCTTATCTGCAGAGGATGTGTATAAACTGAAGCACATTATGAGTGCAAAGATAAACTGAGTGAAAATGGTGTGATGAGGTGTACACTGAAGCACATTAGCATCTATTATTTATGTGACAGCACTCTAATCAACACTGCTAAATATTGAATATACTAATGCTACCTGCTAAATATAAATTATGTACATGTTTATATATGTGTTGACAGGATGTCTTTCTTTCTTCTCCACCTTCTGTTTGAGTATGTCCACCGGTGCCTGGTGCGCTTTGAGCTTCTTGTTCTTGAGGAGGATTTTGCCCCGCAGCTGCAGCGGTGACGGCAGGTGAGGGTCGTCACTGAAGTCACTTTCAAAGAGGAAGCGCGTCACGAGACGTTCCCCAATCACGGTCTAATGGATAAATATTCAAACGTGACAGACAGACGGTCAAAATGTGATGTCCAACTATGTGAGGTACAGACCAGAGTGTGATGTGAAGCATGAGGAAGAGAGTAAAGTAAAAGTGCTTTTATCAACACAGGACAACACTGCAAATAAACAAGCCCACGGTGACGTAAGCTGGCCAGAGGCACAGAGCTGTCTCCACATGAAAGACTTTTTTAAATCAAGCCACTCAGAAGAAGTCAGTCTCCAGGGAGGATAGGATGCTGGGAGTTTTGTTAGATGAAAGCCTGATGATATTCCATGATGTTACTGTCGTGCCCAGATATGTGGGGCTCTGAGTATACAACTTAAAAAAGAAAAAGAAGCCTGAAGATTAGAAAAGCAAGCCTCTGGCTGGAAGTCCGCCAGTTTGTATGCCCACAGCAGCTGAGAAAATCTGGTCAAAGAACAAGTTCTACCCTTGTTAAAAAAAATGCTGTTACAAGTGTCACTGAGGAAAACATTCCCACCTGGAGGAGTGTGGCTGTAGCAGTCTCTAAAATTACTGTTTTCTGTCAAAGGACAGTTTCCTGGTCTGTCTGACAGTAAAGTGTAGTGTTGAAATACTGCAATGACGATAGATAAGTACCTCATACAACCCCACTTCAAAAAATCCGAATGAATCCTTTCAGTTATCACTATCAGACCTCACTGCTCTAACCTACATCACTGCTTTTTGCTAGCAGCTGAGCGGACATTTCACTTGAAATATCCAGAAAACAACACAGATGGATCTGCCCTTAAAAGTGCTCAAGAAGGTAGCACAATGGGATGTGTAATTTGACTAAAAATTGTTGTCTGATTGGTGATATTCTTTACCTATACCAATGACTTTGTTACTAATCAGAGTGGAAAACACACAACGATAGATGTTAATGGAAACGTTTGTTTCTTGAATACTTATGCGTAGTCTAAATACCTTGAAGATTTCAGCCATCTTGCGTTGCTGTGGAAGGGAGCAGTGGTTCTCGATGGACAGGATGACAGGCATGTCCGAATTGACAAATGCAGACCGGTTTACTGCTTCCACCACATCCTGAAGGATCATGGGAGAGATTTCATTCTTAGAAACGGCACTCCACAGTCAATCTGAGACAATGAAAGAAACTCGATGGAAACCAATACTAATGAGATTCACTAAAACAGCCCTTAAGCCTCCTACAGACTGTGAGATTTTAAAAGTTTAGTGCAGCTACACTGTGCCTCATGGATCTAATAAACTTGGGTGCAACATCAAGTTTGATGTATGCAGACAGCAGCAGTACGTATGTCCATCGACGTCAATATGCAAGAACAAAACGTCATCAGGGTTCATCATCCAAAGAGAAAACTAAAAACAAACATGAATCGAGCTCTTACTATAGTGGTATTTATGTGTGTCAAAAGAGTCCGAGGAAGAGGACGAAGAAGAGGAGTTAGGCAATGAGAGCTAGAAGTGTATTTATTAGCATCTACTAGCATTTAGTATCATCGCGCTGATCACTGCGTCATTTTATGCTGCATTTCTTTTGGTTGGTTAGTAGAAGTAGGTTGTAACAGCAGTCACACAGTCAGATGGTCATCCCAAATTTCTGACACTGTCAGAATTTTATCCGAGGTTGTTTCTGATCATAAGACTGTGACAACAGCCATCCTTAAACCTCTCTCACTGTGCGATTTTGGACCACTGTTTTAGAGCCACGACCAAAAATATCGCCACATGTCTTTCACATTGGTCATCTTTCATCAGGGATAGCTGAAAATCTATGTTGTTCTACGTTGTCTGCTTGTGACTTATGTTGCTGCCTGTCTCAACCAGGACTCTGATCGGTCCAACTGCCATTACATAACACAAATAGTACTGATAGGGCCCTCAGGAGAAACATACAGCAGTGCAATTTTTGTTTGCCGATTTGGCTCCGGAAACTTTTGCCAAGAAGCGGAAAGCAAGAAGAGCCGGTGATTGACTGTTTTATTTTTCCTCCAATCAATGGATATCTCTTTTCTGAATTTAATTATTCATATGCATTTCTTACCTTGAAGGGTATCTTAGTGGTGAGTGTGTGGCCATGATAAATAACTGGCATGCCATCATCTCCGTCCCAACAGTCCAATTCGACACTCCTACAGCCTTGCAGCAGCACCTGGTGAAAAATTACATTCAATCATCAGACACAAACAGGGTTGGGAACCAAACTCTGTGTTTTCAAGAGTAGCGACCAAATTATGCCGGTACTATCAAGTACTGATTAATGTTAAATCAATCTGTGCCCAATTTTGGTACCTGGGAGCGCATCTAGGTGACAGAGTGAACCAGAGCTGTTAGGCAATAGAAGGTGGAACAAAAACAAAACCAGGCCAGAACGCAGTGCAGCAGCACCAGGTGGAAACCTTCCCTGTGTATAAACTGCAAGCGTATCAGATGTTTTTCACTCGCACATCTCATGCAACAGATACGCTCTCGTTTTAATCTGTGCAGCTGTCTGCAATGGATCTGTGAAGGCTTGCATCTCAGCTGCATTTTATGGACGCAACCATGACCAGAAGCATTTCTATACGCTTCAACTTTTTTCCCTGACAACAGCATGTAAATACAAGACTGTTGCCCACTAAAAAGGCAATGAATAAATATATTTCTCTAAATTTTTTGACCCAGGAGGAGCAGAGTGTGCTGCTCTCTGTCTCTGGACAGAGAGCAGCACACTCTGTTTCGGTTTGTAAGATGCCACAGATTCACTTTTGCTAAGCAGCTTCAAGTTTGGACTCACTTTTTACAACTGAAATTAAATTTTTGTTGTTAGAGAGAGAGAAGACAAACCAAAAAATTAACGCTGGGTACCAGTGCCAAATTCCAGGTACTGTTACTAGTTCCAATGTGAATGTTACCCAACACTAGACTGAATATACAATATATGAAATTGGAGTTATGGGGCCAGATCAACCTTAAAATACGGCTCAAATAGGGGAAAGGCTGACTTACCTGACTGTACAGCTCAACAGAGGACTCTCCTTTAAGCTGGTGTCCAGTCAGATAAGTGTTATGTGAAGACTCAATGTAGTAGTAGGACAGAGGGTACTGCAGCTCTTCAGGGTTTATCAGGGATTCCTCATTACGAGAGGCAAAGTTCTCCTTATCCATCAGGAACCTGGTATGGAGAGAGGGGTGATCAGATAATACATAATGTTATTTCACTGATTAATTTAAATGATCAACTTTAACTCAGACTGTTTTATGACACAGAATGTAATGTATGGGTTTATGGGTTATTGATTCTGTATATACTTTAATTGTGTTTCAGTGCTGATATGAATATGCAGTGAATTTATTTTTTTTCTATACCTTGCAAAGCCTTCAAATGACATCCAACCCATCTGTCTCATGCTTGATGATGGCTCAAATTTCTGTAAGAGAAAATAATGAAACAATTAATTACCATTATTGATCGGCAGCCCCTCTTCCTTCCTTATGTCTCAGGTTTCTTTCATCCTTATTCTATCCATTCAGCTGCTCATATTCACAAATCTAAATTATCTTATCCTTATCTCAGTCCCTAACTACAGCGTAAGGCCTCCATATCCACGATCTCTCCCTCTACTTCATGTTAAATATTTTAAAGTACAGCCTTTGCATTGGTTTATCCATTCCTGTACCTACCTGAATAATGCTGAGGATCTCGTCGTAGCTCAGGTGCTCTCTCTGACAGTTGACAAGGAAGTCATTAAGTTGAGGGATTGCCAATCCCAAGACGCCCAATGAGGCATTTTCCACCCCAGTCCCGTTGGTCACGATGCTGGCTGCTGCGATGGCGTCTGAGATCTGCCTCTGGTTATCAGACATCTGCTGCCTCGTCCGGATGAACAGGCCAAGATCAGAACCGTTGCGGGTTAATAAGTCTACAGAGGAGAGGAAGAGATTAGCTGAGGGTAAAGGAGAAAGAAGTTTGGCTGCTGACAAAATCAATAAATGAATGGAACTGTTTGCTCCTTTACCGAGGTCTGGCTGTAGCCCCGTGTCTTTGTCGTCTATGCTGAGGTTGGTGTAGAGAGGGGCAGACTCTGGACTTGAACGACTGCAGGGGACAGCGAAGGTGTCAAACAGCTCCTTCAGGTCCTTCCTGCTCCGGATACTGTCAAGGAAACCACACAAAAATGAATTCAGTCCCGTTTAAGCCACCTTAGACTGACAATCAGAATTTTAGGATTACATTTTACATCTCAGACACATGTGCAGACATATTGTGATAGATCAGCAGACAAAACAGTATTCTAAAGGGCTTGTTGAAGACTAAATCAGTGGTCATGTTTTCACCTCAAAGCACTTGAACTTCGGATCAATTTACCCAATTTCACATAGACTGAGTTGCATCTGCATTTCTTTTAAGGGCCAAATTAATTCTCTGTAATGGTAGTCAGGAAATGCGTTATCGTATACTACACAGACAACGCAGACCTTATACTTTAAACAAAACTGACTCCAGGTATTCACTATAGGTACTGAGTGTATACTTGTTTATATTGTATTGTTCTGGGAGTTCTGGTCATGTAGAGCAAAGAAGTTTAGTACAGTCCTGGAATGTAATATTTGTAAAGATCCTGGGCAGTTTTCATCATCCAAAGCTGGAGCCTTAGACTCTCAAAGGTCTAAGTTAATAAATAAACGTATTTTCCTCGCAAAGAAATGCATACTACAGTTATCTATCTGGATCCAAGAAAAAAACACTGGTAACGCAATGGTATAAAGAAATCTCCAAGGTAATTCCAATTGAAGGACTCAGTGGTGAATGAGAGCAGCTTTATAAATGTGCGGCAGCCACTGATAAATCAATCACCCGGTAATCTAAGGGACTGAATTCAAAGAGGAAGCACTACAGCAATAGATGGGAAAGCTCCAGAGGCCATACTTAAGTTCACTTTATGAATTATTTGCATATGAGTGTGTTGGGAACAGTGTGTTAAAAAGTGCAATGTGTTACAAATGAATGTGTGTTTATTTATGACTCAGCGCCCCAAACCCCCTTATGTCTTAATTTCTTTCTCCCTTTTTTAAAATATCATTTGATGTTTGTTTTATCATTTTTTCTTCTTATTATTTATTCATCTGTTTATTATTTTGTCAAGCTCAGGACTGTCACAAAAATGATAATGTTGTAGTTGATAAGAAAAAATTATATAATTTCGTTGTGAAAAAAAACAAAAAAAACAACAACAAACGAAAAGTCACATAATAGACTTTCATTTGACAAAAATCTTTAGGTTACAAAGGTAACCCCAGTTCTCTGATAACATGGGTGAGCTGGTGACGCTGCATCACCCCCTTTTATAGGGAGATGATGTTCCTTCTCTTGATGCAGTCGTCATGACTGCTAGCTTATAGGGCTGGCGTAATGGTGTTGTGCTTCTGAGGAATACGCAGAGGGGCATAAGATACCAAGTGAATGTTTGAAAGAGAACCTCTGTTGTTTTAATATTTTGTTTTCCTGTCAAGGAAGGTTTTATTTGTTTGTATTTTGTTTTGCTGTCCCTTATATGAGTTCCTCTCTTTGTCCTTGATACAAGAGTTTGAAGGGTTTCCATTTAGCTACTGGTCAGACAATGTTCAGACAGCTGAAAACATAAGCAGAATTTTTCAGAGGCTGTACTTAAACTTTTTCCACATGGAATCATGCAATCGTGGAATTTCAAAGGAAACTGCTGGGCAGCAGATGAGAGGATTCACTGCAATCTAAGAAATGAAGGAGGACTGGTATGAGAATAATCCACTGCTTATCAAGGCAAAACATTGTTTCCTTTGATTTGACAGGGGAAAATATTGCAGAAGCTAAATATTATACTGACAAGAATCCTTGGAAGAGTTCCCAGGAATGATAAACCCGAGAAGCATTTGTTGAATTTGTTTTATCCTACTGTCTTTAGCTACATTTTATTAGAACACAATGGTTGTATAAAAGGAGGGAGTGAGATGATAGAAATGAACAGAACATGTACAATATACATATATCAATACTGAATGTCACATGATTACATATAACCAGATAAAATTGTGTTTAATCCACATATTAGATCAAATAGAAACAAATTAATCAAACTTTAAAACTTTAAACTAAGCCTGCCAAGCTGGTATGTGAATCTCTGCTTTAGGGACAGCATCTTACCCCTAACAGTGTAAAACAAAAAACAGAAGTAGACAAATTTTTTTGTATCTACCTGAATGACTTGAAGAGCTCAACAAACTCGATGAAGCTCATCGTGCTGTCAGAAATCATGAGATTCTGGAAGCCTTTGAGACAGCTTTTCCCTCGACCGTGCCACGACCTGCTGCTCCACGCCCTACGACCCACAGAGAGGAAACAAAACATCTTAACCTGAGTGAAACATTAAGACATTCACACCTTTAGTCTTCATATACAGAACAGTACATACCCTGGCTGTGACTTGGCAGTTCCAGAGAGGATGGGAGAGGATTGTGGGCGGGAATGGTTGGACCCTGCCATGCTGGAGGAAGAGGAGGAGGAAGAAGAAGAGGCTAGCAATCCAGGGCTTTTACTGGACGAGAGGGAGAATGGTCCAGGGAAGCTGTCCTCTGTGGAGTCAAAGAGGACTGAGGGTAAATAAAAATCATACAGGCAAATACAGTGCAATAAAAAAGAACCTGTTAAGATCTTAATAACCTTTAAACATTGCTTTATTCTTCAAATTAGGTCTATGCAAGTACCTTCACAGTATTCATGGGTGTAATAATATAGTTAGATCCTCATTTTTTATTCTTAATCGCTCTATAAAATGTCACCTGGATCTTCTTGGTCAATGCTGTCAGACTCTGGTCCGTTTCGATACAGTCCCTCCTTACAGCTCCGTGTTTTCCTGGAAAACATCTCATCATCCGTAGCGTCCCCACTGTCTCCCTGTGTAAACACATGTTATGTTAAAAACAAGGACCTGTGCAGCATTAGAAACTACATCTGTGCTAGCCTTCATGTGTACCTGCGATACACTAATATTTTTCCAGCTCACTCACTGTTGGTGAGAGTCTAAGCTAAATGTAGATTGATACTTTTTTATGCACTGACCCTGACGAGGACCTTCTTCTTCTTCTTGGTCTTATCGTTGATGCTCAGAGGGCTGTTTTTCTGGGCGGCAGGTTTCTCCACTCCGCCTGTACCCATGTTCCACCTCCGCCCACCAAACAGCTCAATGGCATGAGCCAGTGTGGGGCCCTCGTACCTGCCATCCTCCTAACAGGGACGAAGATACAGAAACGTAGGATAAGACGTACAAGAAGGAAGCAAGTGCACGGGTTAAGACAGGGAAAGTTTAATGAGGGTTACTCAAGTCAAGACAGTTTTAGTTATAAAAACTTTAAAAATTAGCATGATAAAATCAAAATCAAAGTAAAGAAAAAATAAACAAGATAAGAGATCAGTAAAAAAATCTGTAAGAGGACGTTAGAAACAAGTTAAGAAGGGACTTCACAAAAGCCAGCCAAGGGCAGCCTCAGACTCATCTTTTGTACTCATCCTTTGATTTAAGCCAAACATACAAAATCCTCCTTTTATCTAAGAATCAAAGTTTTCATCATTCCTCAGTGCTACAAACATTTTATGACGATGGAAAATAAAACTTGTTCAAAATGACACACTAATGACATTGCAAAACAATCGGTTTTCCTCAGGGGCTCTGGAAATTTAAGGCGTTTCTTAAATGTTTTGGGACATTTAAAAGTTGGAGTTTTAGACAGAAAGAGCAATGAAGAAAAAAAGAAAAACACTAAAGCTGAAAAGCTTTTATTTTGGTGGCCAATGTATGACAATGCAAATTTCAAAATACACCAATTCCAATGCTTTGCTTTCACTTTATCCTGTATCACCTTTGTTGGCCACTTTAAATCCATGCATTTTTAATTTAGACACTGATGGAAAACAGTGCTGTCAAGGAATCATCATCAGGGTCAGAGTTTACCTGATACAAGCTGACATACTGCTTCCTCAGCCACTGCAACCTCTGGTCAGGAAACTTCTTTAATTTTCTGGTTGCATTCACCAACTCTGACAGGCCCTTATGGAGCATTCGGGCCGTGTGGTTCGGGGCCACAAAGTGCAGGAGTCTGGAGATGAGTTAAAATATTTAGTAATCAGCAAGGTTTTTTTTTTTTTTACAGATGTACCAATGCAGTAGTGTTCAAAAGGTGGGTTTCAAAGTGGAGTACTAACCTGTTGTCAGTGGTGCTAAGGCCGTAGAGGAGACTGAGACCGTTCTCCTCCACTGTCAGCTGGCTCAGCTTGTTCTGCAAACATACAGCATGGACGTCCACTCCCTGATGACCCAGGAACACCGCCTGGAGATTCAAATAAACACAGTTTAATGAATATCATGAGTGAAGTCTAACTCACAACAATCAAATGCTATTCAAATACAAAACTGACAACTAATCCTACAAGATGAATCAACAGTCTTCAAATGCAAGTTTGAGAACTTTAAGTGGTAAATAACAATATTAATAGCATCAATGTAACCTTAAATACTAGATAAATATAGTTTTTTTTAACAAACCTTCACCACTGCCAGGTCCAGAAGACCTTCTGCTAGTCCTGCCACCACGGTCTGTCCTAATCCCAGTGGTTGCTCTGTGGAGGAACCCCCTCCGCTCTGAGGCTTACCTGCCATGAATCAACACATTTACGATATGTTTGAAATGTAGTAAAGCCATAGGAAGTTGTGCAGCATTTACAACCAGCTAAAACTGTATATTACAAAATACATGGCGCTCACCTACCATCCATAAACATATGTACGTTTTGTTTAACATAACACATACCACAGGAAATATGCTTTTTTTATATATGATGGATGCCTGTTTTCCTTTTGTTTAAACAGTAATAATGAGAGAGGAAACGGGGCTTGTCTCCCTGAGATATAAACACTCATCTTAAATGGTACTGATGAGAAAGCTGTTCATTCAAGTTCAGTTTAACATTCACCTCAGCACACACTTCCAAAAAATCCTTTAGAAAGAACTATGGTGTCTTACTGCTGTAAATTACATATATTATGAACATACAACAAGAGTCTTAGTAATATAAACCTCAGACAACTATCTAACAACTAACTTAACTTGCACTAGTTAACTAGTGAAACTAATTAAATAAAACTAAAGACGAGAACTGAAACATTTGCAGCTGTTTTTGTCATATTCAGTATGATTATTATAGGAAGTGATTACATGACTTATTTTTTGGAGGCAGTAAATAAAAAATTCTCCTGACTTGCTATTTCCCGCAAAAAATCACATACAAATTCCGCAATTTTTATCGCAATTTTGGACAAAATTGGCCGTAAATTCAAGGGTTTTGGGCCGCGAGATCCTGGAGGGACTGATTTTAGGGAGGGCGCTGCAAAAAGCAAAGTTAACTATTAATAACTGCATAATGAAGTATGTATTAATTTTAACAAAAGCAACAAATAAAAGCTTAATGGCAATAAAAGGACTCAGTAAAAAGTGCTATTACAAACTATTATTAGAAACTAATAAGGCTTTATTAAGGTATTTATTACAGTAAACTATGCAGGGCTGGTGATTACTGTTCATAAACAGGCTTGCCAGAGAAAGTAAAAGTAAAAGTCAACCCCAGATTTGCTCTTGTTTGGTGTTTCGCCTCACTATATTTGTGTTTTTTCAGCGCTTTGTCTTTTGGATGCCTGCTGCTTAAGGTCTGGCACCTGGTCGTTACCTTATAATAAAGCCCTGACCTCACCTGATTGCTGTGGGGGTACATGTCCGTAAATGTCCCGAACACAGACTTGAGAAAATACAGGCAGAATCTCTGCAGAAAAATACTGCAGATAGAGGGATTATTTCTGTATGAGACATTGTTCCTGGGAAAATCCTGCTTTGCATACCTTTAAGTGGGTTTAAATTGTTGACAAGTTTCTTATAAATGTTTATAAACATCTTCAACAGTTAACATGTTTATGATGCTTTTATTAAAACTTATAATCTTATTTACACAAAATGTTAATAAGCATCTTATCAGGCCTTAATAAAGGCATTGTTACCTATTAATTAACACATATTACAAGGACCCTAATACAAAATCTTACCCAGCTGGGTTTACATTTTCTAAATACTGTGACACAGTAAACTAACTTATAATATTAACATGAATCAATATGGCAAACTTAATGAGCTGCGATAACTCATGTCTGTTAAATCATTCTGATTTCTGATAAGGACACTCTCTGTCATTATTTACCCCAGGTGAGTGTTGTGTTGTCAGGTTGTAGTCGCAGCAGACAGCGAGCTGTGAGGTGGCTGTCCTGGTCGTAGTGGATGACTGTAGCCCCCTGCAGCAAAAACTGGTGTATGTCTGGTTGTAGCGACAGCACGTACCTAGAAAAAGAAAAATACAAACAGTGTGGAGTGTTTGTTGAGTTGTCTGTGAGTGTCTGTGTGTGTGAGAGTGTGTGTGTTTCATACCAGGGA
This sequence comes from Cephalopholis sonnerati, assembly GCA_019142605.1. NCBI lineage: Eukaryota > Metazoa > Chordata > Actinopteri > Perciformes > Serranidae > Cephalopholis > Cephalopholis sonnerati. The sequence continues at coordinate 20,236,552 of JAGQAX010000020.1, forward strand.
ATGAGCTCAGTGCCATGGCTGAAAGCTCTGTGCGTCTCCTCAGTCCCCTGAAACTCCACCTCTTTCACCACCGGCTCAGACGACAAGTCGCCCTCTGAATCCGACAAATCCCCCACCATGAATCTGAAGATGCGTAGTTCCAAGAGCAGAGATGCAGAGTGGGAGAAGAGTTAAAAACAAAATTTAATACCTGAATTCAAGAGTTTTAGTTAACTGATTTCCAGAGGAATCTGTAAATCAGTTTCTGGAATTCATTCCAACTACTGCAGCCAGTGAGGTACAACAGTTATTAAACAACAACAACAACAAAATGACCTGCATCTACAGTAAGAGACAAAATGTCCTCTGTACTGTAGTGCATCGGTTGAACAAGCACGAGAAGCATCATGCATTTGTCACTGCACATTCCTTGATTACTAAACAAGCTTCTACTCAAACTGACACTTAAACCACATTTACATTAGCCGGTTATGTTCCATTTCTGACTCTCTTATAACCACTTACAAGACACGGTTTGATTCTGGTAGTGTCTTAGTTGAGTGGGAACTATAGTAGGAGAGGGAGACAAAGAAAGAAGGAGAGGAAGTGTGAGATAAATAAGAGAAACAGCGAAAAGGGGATGCCAGTGGGAAAGGTCAGGAACACAGGAACAGAATTCTTAAACCTCTTTGAGAAGGAAAGATAATATTTATCTGCATCCCAGTGCAGACGAATGACCACCGTGCCCTCGCCAAAATGAAATAAGAGTTGTTACCCTGAGCTTTAAGGTGAACTAATAACTCAGAGTCAGAGTAAACTGTCCAGAAACACAGAGAAGATAATCCAGGTCTCCTTAAAGACAAACACCACAGCTCAGGCTTGAAACGAAATGAGTTTTCTCACAACAACTTCCAGCTTGTGCCATTAGCTACCTGCCACCAGTGTGCTGAAAAGGACCAGAGCTCTGCTCCTTCCTGTCCTGACAGGAAAACTAACCTGTTATCTTTTATCTCTGTGACACAGGAGTTTATGTGAACATCACCTCATCTCAATAACAATCTGCAAATGTGTTCCTTCACACAGCCATTATCTTGTGCCGGTGTTTATGAAAGGCAGTTGTGCTGGGACACAAAAAACGGAACGACTCAAAACAATAGGATTTACAGTAAAATGCTGGCCTCAGAAGTGTTGCTGTGAATGTGGTATTGCTTTGAATGCAAGTTGTCCATGTACACTATCAATATACTGTGAAAACTCTATATTCCTATCCAAGGAAACTACTGTATCATGTCCTTACTCATAGGTCTGATAGAGATGTGAATACATCAGACCATTTCTTTCTTCTTTGTCTATGAGTCACTGTCTGCAAACAAGCAGGAAAACAAAGACCTCATTCAGAAACAGACCTTTGGCAGGAGGAGTCAAAGTGCGAAACAACAGAATCCCTCCTGTTTGCTTTAAAGGAGCTGCTCGCCAAAAATGTAGGGTGCCTTGAAGGAACAGTGCACCCCACCAAATGACCATTTGTATATCAATCACTCATCTTGTGTTAAATTAATATACCTGACGAATATTCTATTTTTCTATTTACAAACAGTAACACAACTCCTGCAGTATAATCCAAGCCTCGTTCATCCAGTTCTATGCTCAGTACTTTCCCTAAAACCTTACAATTTAAAACTGAAGTGTAAGTGAAACTCATGCACGCTCTCTTTAAAGCCAGACTACATTGACAAAAACAATTATTTTACTTCGCTGAACACTGGAGCTGCTGGTCTACCAATGCCTCAATCAGTTAGTAAGTGTTGGTTAGATATCATGAGTTAAATATATTAACTTTATACGCATTATAAGTTTGTTCGTCTGTTCACACATATTGTCTTTTATTCCTCTACATATCTTATATTTGTCAGGGTCTGCCACTTTATGTGCAGGTTTGTCACAACATATAACAATTCTTATTTTATTTCACTGTTGTTTCCTTTCTATTTATTTGGCATTAAACCTTCTTTCTTGTTACTAGGTATATTAATTATTTATAGTATACACTTATGTCATATTTATTCCCAATTTCTGTCAATGTTTTTTTTTTGTCTAGTAGGGTTATACCAATTTCACATGTGACCTGTGACACATGAATCTAACATGGGCTCTTAAATTGCACACCTGTCTCCAATGCATTTTACACCCTGATAAAGAATCTCTAGTCGAAATGCATTGGTCATCCACGCACTAATAAAGAATTTTTAACTATGTTCAGAGTGCCTTGGATGCATTTTTGGACTGCTTGCCTATGTTATGGACTTTTACATTGCGTGAGCTGGCCAGTTGTTTTTTATCTTTAAGTGACTTTGGTGAACCTTAACAGACCCCTTAAAACACGAAATTCAACGTAACACAGGGTGAGTCATTGATATACAAATGGTCATTTGGGCGGTGGAGTATTTTCTCACATAAAATAATAATGTCCATATTATACACCTTAAGATCACAGAGAGTGATTCAGGATGGAAAACTTGCTCTACACGACACACACAAAAAGGCATTACAAAAGCAAAAGACTAAAACAAGGACGCCAGCATGAAGAAATACAGTTAAACACTAATCACTGCAGTATGAATTCAACAGATACATGATGTCCCAGTGTCTTGATGGACTGAGTCAAATGCTGTGTGCCATTTGATACTGTACTGTCTGTCTCATTAAGCCTGGTCACAACTTATGCTGTGTGGTACCTGATGCTGCACACTGAAGGAACTTTATCTTTGGGGTAAAAAAAAAAAAAAAAGGAAATCAACTATGCCAAGCAAACAAAAAAAAAAGGGGGGAAATGGGGTACTGACTGATTGCGGCAGCGGTCCCTGAAGGAGTTGTTTCTGGATGCAGGGGATGGGCCAGTAGAAGAGGGACTGGTGGACGTCTCATCAGGATCCTCTGCCTCCAAACTACGATTACAAGATCTGAGCAGAAAGAGGAGAGTCAGAGAGGAGAATAAGCTGTGAGAAAATCTGAGATCAAAGCAAAATACTGGGTAAAAAGTGGCACAAACAGTGGGGAGTGAAGCAGACAGACCCTGTCACACTCCATAGTTTACTTTTTGAAAACACTTTCAAAGAGGCAGTGTACCTGATAATCTGGAGGATGTTGCTGACAGTAGCTTCTTTCTCTGGGACGTGTAGTCCGTCTGGGCCAGACCGCGACATGAAGTTGTGCTGGCCGCTATAATCAGACACAAACTAGAGAGAGGACGACAGATAACGCAGAGCAGGATGAGTTATACTAACATGATATCTGATTCTTACTGCCTGAGTCGGTTATATGAGATATGTGTATGTTTGTGAGAGTTTAATGTACCTCTATTGAGTCCTCTGGATTATCTACAGGTGCTTTGAGGCTAATGATGCTCGCTGTCCCATCCAACGCATCACTCAGCTCCTTTAGGAAAACCCCACAGAACGGCACCACCTTTGGTACAGGGACAGGACAGAGAAACACATGTGACCTTTTCATTCCAGGGGTCAGATAAATGAGAAATCACGTGAGGTATTATAGCGCCACATGATAAAGTAATATCAAACATCAACCGACCTTGCATCCTGGAATATTGAGCGCTCTGGTCACAACCTTCTTGTACTCAGAAGAAGACTCGTGCTGAGCCATGGCGTCCTTTAAGCTCCTCATGGTCTCGATGTCTGACTGATCCATAAACTGCCACATTTTTAGGACCTTGCGGGACCTGGAGGACGAAGAAAACCTCAAATGTCAGTTGGTGAGGTGTGATGTTTTGTGTGAGTGTGAGCAGGTAAATGTCTTGTCTTACAAACCTGAGTCCAGCCAGGAACTCCATGACACCGTTGTAGTTTCCCATGTTCCAACAGCATTTAGCGACATGTACCAGGTAGGAGAAAACTTCTCTCTTCTCCTCCATGGACCCTGCTGTCAGAACCAACCACGTCACCCACGAACTCACCTGGTGACAAAGAGTTTGACGTAACATTACTAATAGTTGCTATCACATTAAAGATGATAAACAAGCAGTTATACTCTTGAGGGCCAGCGTTATCACCCAAGAACTCAGCAGAGTAAAGACATGAATCTTCGTCATATAAAGAGGTTATATTATTCATCTGACTTGGCTTCATATGAGCAGAGGAAATCTCCACTTGTTGCTAGGCTAATTTATACAATGTAAAATGCCATAGGTTTATGCTAATAACATTAGCATGTCATATTTGTTTGGAAAATGTGTTTAGTATAAGAGTTGTTTTGTAAGTGTGTTAGTGTGTTAATACAACGCATTTACTTTGTGTGTTAAAACAAAGCACACTGGAGACAAAAAGTCCGCAGCCAAGTGACGGTCAGCTGAAACTCTTCATTGTGTGTGTTGTCTTACTTGTGCTCATGTTATCTCTCTTAAAGTCTGGTATGACGAGCTGTGTCTAAAGTGGTCATGTATGCACAGGACCATGCCAGTTGGCCACACACTGACACGCACACATCAGATATGTATCAGCTGCACTGTGTTTCTGCGCTCGCTGCCCTCCAGCACGCCCAAAAGACACGATGAAGAACCAGATATATATCAGGGTCAGCTTCCTTTCACATTCTCTGTGACTGACACACACACACACACAATACAGGAAAAGATCAGATTTCAATCTGGCTGTTTCTTGCTCTCTAGTGTCTCTGTGTCTATGTGTTAAAGCCTCATGAACGTATTCACACACACACACATAAAAGCACACACACACACACACACAGAAACTCCCTAACCCCCTTGCAGGCGGTAAAAACATCCCCCTGGCCCAGAGATCTATTACTGGGTTATGTAAGGATCTGTAAAGCCCACCACAACCTGACTTCACAGGGACTAAAAACAGACACTCACACACACACTCGAAAACATGTAACAAAGAAGTCAGGTTCACATGTAGAGGTTTTGTTTCAGGCTGTGATGAAACACTAGTAAAATGTGATTTTTCACCTCTGACCTTTGAGTGGATTCATTTAAAAGCACGCACAGAAATCATACATAACACATGCAACCAAACCCTCATACCTATGTACAGAATGCAGACCCGTTAACATGCACTATGTATGAGACCATGGATACTCACCCTGAGGCACATACCATATACAGTTTAACACTCGGTATATACAGGCAGCTTAGATAAGAGCTTATACAACTCACTTCATAAACACATGATCTACAGTCTTCAATAAAATGCTAAATTTTAAAAACCTGGTCGTCATAATTTCAAACTCACTTACAGTGTGTAATCGTGTTATGGTTTGTTAAGTGTCACATTTTTCTCCCTGTCAAAATATGAGTGAAAGCACACCAGTTTATGCATTCCTGTGTGATAGGAGCATGGGCATGAGGAGGGCTGAGGGCTGGGAGGGTTACTGTGAATGTGCAATCCACCATCCTCAGAGAGTTCACTGTCTCCTCTAAACTCATCTCACTGATGTAACGTCTTTATTTACCCCAACTGGGAAGCATGGAAAGATAAAACTTAAGTTAAAGTTGCACCATGTTCCTTCAGATTATACAAAATTATTATGTAGTTGAGAGGTTCAAAGTTTAGTTTTCATCTGGAAACAGTAGTTGAGACGAGAAAGGGTTGCCATGAGGTCTATTTTATTTGTTCTGGAGCTTTCTATCAGATCACATTATCTTCATCAGCAGAATTAATCGCCCTCTTCCACTGAAAAAATTTGTTTTTCTTAGGTTTATGTCACCGAAAATGTCTTACCTCGACTACACTGATGTGTATCTGTGCAAAGTGGGTTTTAACATTCCTCTACTGAAGGAGGCGATGTCTGAACACTAATTAATTTTCCGTAACCACAACACCACACAATATCTTGACACTAACGTTAGCTAGGTAGCTAACGTAATGCTAAGCTAACAGAGGGTTGACTACACAGTTAACAACAAGGTTACAAAGGGTAGCTAAAGGAGCGGCAGTGACATTATGCCCACCTTTCTGAAAAGACTAAGGGATTTTCAACTAGAAGCACTCGAAGCATTCATTCATTCATTTTTTGTAACCACTTCTCCTGTTAGGGGTCGCGGGGGGGCTGGAGCCTATCCCAGCAGACACTGGGCGAGAGGCGGGGTTCACCCTGGACAGGTCTCCAGACTATCACAGGGCTGACACACAGAGACAGACAACCATTCACACTCACATTCACACCTACGGACAATTTAGAGTCACCAATTAACCTGCATGTCTTTGGACTCGGGGGGGAAACCGGAGCACCCGGAGAAAACCCACGCTGACTTTGGGAGAACATGCAAACTCCACACAGAAGGAGTTCGAGTTCCCCACCCTGGGTTTGAACCAGGAGCCCTCTTGCTGTGATGCGACAATGCCAACCACTGCACCTCCGCCCGATGTCTGAACATTTCCACAAAATCTGAGATTCAATCGGGCAAGCTAGATTAGTTACATCACTCATACGGAAGTCAATCGCTGTCTAAAACGATTTCTTAATGAGGAAGCAGGAGTAGATTTGCTTCTGGACCCTTTTCAGAGTATACAAAATATTAATTGTGGCAGAGTCCTTTTCTATACTTTAAAATGTGTCTGGAGAGGTACTTTAACCATCTGTTTCTAATCTTTTACGCTTCAGTTACACTAGAATCTACTGTATGTGTCTTACTGGCAAACAACCCTGCTGCCTTACAGTCTCTTATCTGTTCCTCCCCTGCTCTGTGCATGCGAGGATGTGCGCTGCTTGCGTGAAAATCTGCTATCAGTCACCTCTAGCGTTATGACATAGCGATGTCAGCATCTGGGTTGAATTACAGTCACCAGCTAAACCATTCTGACCAGCTGCAAAGTGGCTTTTTGATCCGCTACAGATCAAGGCATTTTAAGGAGCTGGCATCGCTTCTGATATTCCAGATAGCAAAAGAGTGTACTCGGTGTTGTGTAATAGAGATAATAGACAGGATATGAAGAGATGCTATGTATACATAGAAAAAGAGAGACAGAGAGAGTGTGTGTAAAGGCACAGAGGAGCAAAAAGAACAAACAAGAGACAAGAACAGATAGGAGAACAGTGAGACGTGCAAAACGCTTCCTGAAACAACAGCCTCCCTTACATGCATAGCAGAGGTATTATCAATAGCAGCTCGACAAAATTTCAAACACACACACACACACGCACGCACACATGCACGCACACCACAGAACCGGAGCTAGGTACAAGCTGATCCCCCTTTTGATGTTTGTGTATGAGTCCATCTGTCTGTCCGTCTGTCTGTCTCCATCTGTGCGCATGTTATTAGTTGAACTATGGGGGTCAGTTTCTCCTTGATACATGAATTACATAACCAAGGTTGACAGAGAACTATGACAAAGTCAACGCACGAGAACATACTTGTCCTGTCAGAGCTAACCGCTGCGGACAGATGCAAAGAGGCCCAAACTTCTCACCCTTACTTTTAAACGGCATGTTCTCTCTCTCCCATACATGGCTTGAAAACAAATGCAACCAAAACCAGGAGTTACTTTTGGGAAATTTTAATTTAAATTTACAAAATGTCGTCTGTCAAGTGTGAGGAAAGACACCAGACCCTGAAGCTCATATTGTAATATTTCCAAAACTGTGGATCCAGTCCAGTCCCCTGTAGAGAGTCTCTCTTTTCGGAGCAAAGCTTTAAAAATACCCATACTTGGAAATTTGAGTTTGAGATCAAAACCCAGTGAAACGTGAACCAACGACTAAGTTACAGCGCACACCAGGATACTATTACTGTAACTTGGGCAGCGACCAAAATATATTTGTTACCAATTAATTTACAGATTATTTTCTCTTATTATCAGTGAGGCAAAAAATTCTACACGTTTCAGAGCCCATGGTGACATCTTAAATGTTCTGTTGAAACCAACAGGCCAAAATCCAAGAATTTTCAATTTACAAACACAGAGGGCTACATAAAAGAAATTATGAGAAACTGAAATACATTTTTGACATTTTTTGCATAAGAAATTGCTCAAATATTTATTTGATTATCAAAAAAGTTATTGAAACAAACTACTTTTCTTACTGCAATCAACATCCACATTAGGACTCTTGTTAGCAAAGACCTTGTGGATTTCTTTGCAATTTATCTATATATTACTATATAATCTGTAAACACTAAACTAAATTTTACATTTCTATCAATTTTATATTACTGCTTTGTAATATGAGATAATATATGTTTTGAAACTCTCAGTCTTCCTGCGGACACATTATGAACTGGTGTGTAATTTTACAGTTTTTTTCTTCAGCTGGCAGTGTGTTTTTGTTTTGTTTTTTTGTCCTGTATTTCTTATGCCTATGTTTTTCTATTGTTGGTATTAAAAACTGAGAAATAAGATTAATTAAAAAATGTTTTGAAACTTCTATGGATTATGCAATCTTTGTTTTTTTTCTTTGTTTAAAGTTTGACTATTGATATTTAATAGGGGAGGTGTATTCATAAGCCACTTTTGCTTCTAACCTCTCCTGCACAATCAAGCATTTTTTTAAATTATTAGTGTTTTTTTATGCATGTTCATATGTGCAAATAAACTGAACTAATCAATTTTTTTTGTTGATCAATTCATCAATTAATCACTGGGTCATCAACAAGGGGTCTGTGATTGGTAATTTAATTTAAGTATTGATTTAATAAAAAAAAAGATGTCTGAAAATACACATTAACAGGAATGTAACATATTAATAGCAAAGTGAGGCTATACATTTAATTTACAGTACACAACACTGATGATCAGCTGTTACCCATGAATCCTTGCACAATCATGTTAGCTATAGCTAATGCTAAATCACTGTGCAGCACCTGCTCATATAGTGTAGTGAACTAGTTAGCTAACAGCTATGTGCTATTGAAACATATCGGCCAGTTAGCTGTATTATTATTACACGTGTACGGACATTCTTGTGAGTCACTATGGATCGTTTTGTGACTTCTCAAGAAAGATACTCTGACATACCATCGACCTCAGAAACAGACATGATAAATATATGAATCTGCTAATAATTATTATTTTAATAGCTTAGTTTTATATGTCCCATAAAAGGGTATGTTTATACATGGCACTTACGTCTGCTCTTCGCTTTACTGTAGGCCTAGTTTAATATGCAAATTAATTTTATACAGCATATGTAGCAGAGGGTTCCTGCTCCATCTCTCTTTCAGCTAAAGGGTCCTTGGCCTGAAAACTGTTGAAGACCCCTGTACTAATCATTTCAGCTTGGGTCGTAACAGTGCTAATAAAAAATTGTTTTTTTAAAGACTTTTTTTTTTGCATTTTTCATGCTATATTAAAAGTGTCAGACAAGTATGGAAGGGGAGGGAGAGGGGAGGACCTGCAGCAAAGAGCCCAAGGCCAGACTCGAAACCATGTCGCTGCAGCAAGGACTAAACCCCGAATGGCAAATGCTCCATGTGATAAGCTACTGAAATGCCCATGACTAATAGTTGATAGAGTTGTTAAAGAATAAAAACAAAACCAACTCCTTATAATGTGACTTGTAAAGAAATATTCATTAAGATCCTTTAACATATCTCTTACATAAACATTTAACAAAACACTGTCCACACTCACTGAGTATGATGTATCCAAACGCTTACACACACTCAAAGATAAGACAAAAGCCTCTGACTGAATCTCATCTTTGTCCGAGTATGTCAGGATTTGAAGCAACTTCAGGGCTTCATCGGTGTCCTCACTGTTGTCATTTGACTCTTGTTCCATTGTGCCCATATATGGCTGCAATGCACATTTGATTTCGTGTGTCTCTCTCTCTTCTCGCTGACTTAAATGAAAACCAGCTGATGTGAGAGGCATGTAACTTAAAGATGACATCACCATTTCCAATCAATCTCTCCCTTCTCTCGCTTTTCTCTGTCTCAGCAGTGCGGTGTTGTGATTGTTTATTCTAAAAGTCACTCACCATGAAAGACACAAGGCTCGGGAGAGTCGGCCAACAACACCGCTGTGAGCGTGTGTGTACTTGTGTATGCACAGTGTGTGCTTCAGTCATGAGCTGATAAGTTGTTATGATTCACATGGCATTTACCGCAATGCAAATCCAGCTGAAGGAAAACAAAATTATGGCCTGCTCTGCTTTTCAGCCTGTCACGTCCATGTCAAATCGCAATGTATGCATTTTCACTGTCTCTGATGATGTCATCAGTAAGTGGAGGTCACAAAAGGTCACTTGAGCACTGTTTTCTTTCTATATTTTCACAATAGTTAAGAAGTGCTTTCTATCAGCGTGATTAACATCTCTGTAAGGGTTTGTTTCAAAACCTGTTCAAGGCATTCAGGAGTTGCATTTCATCCAAGCTTAAATCCTGTTGTAAAAACTGAGCGTGTCAGATATAAGCTGAGTGTACAAGATTGAATCACAGCCTTAAAGGTCGCACACAAAAAAGGTTAACACATGAGCATGTTAGGTTTGAAGAAGAGCTGAAACAGAACAGCTGATCGTAGGGCTGGGCGATAAACGGGATCGCAATAAAATATATTTATATTTTTTCTCGATATGGACAGACCTAGACAGATCCAGAGAGCGTGTCATGCAGAAGAAGTTAACAGACAGCTGTCAGTCAATGTGCAGTGTAGGGGATGTGTGTCATTGTACACGCCCATTTTTCACTGCAAAGTTTGTGCTGAGGTGAGGAGGAATTGGAGGAAGCATGGATGCGAAAAGAGGAGAAAACAAGTGGAAATGAGAAGCAAAGCAGAAGTGAAGCTGAAGAAGCGCTCATGTTATCCTCAAAAATGGACGAAATTGTGGATAAAAAAGTTTACACGTCGTCAATAATTTAGAAGTGGTTTGGCTACTTGAAAGGTGAAGACGCACGGACAAAGACGGTCTGCAAAATATATCGTCAGTTGGCGCCAACCAGGACAGTAAACACGACAAATCTTTTCCATCTCCTGAAAAGGTGGCATCGCAGTGACTACACTGAGAGTATGAAAATCCAGGCTTAATGCAGTAAGTCCACCAACAAGTGTTGCTCAACGGCCGAGCAATTCTGCTGCTGTGGGCAACTCTCTTGCCGCCGTAACCCCGTATTAGTGTCATACTCTCTAGCCAAAGACATGATGCCCATGAGAACCGTGGAAAAAGACAGGTTCAAGAAATTAAAGTGCGAGACCGCAGGCAGGAAATATTTTTCTCAAACTACTCTGCCCCAGCTTTACGACGAGTGCCGTGGGAAGTTGGAAAATCATTTGGTTTCTTCAGGTCTCAGACATTGTCAGGATACTTTTCAAACTCGCAGCATTGTTAAATTACATATCGTGATAAATATCGATATCAATCAATACGGGGAAACTTATCGTGATAATATTTTTTGCCATATCACCCTAGCTGATTGCAAGAACATTTATCTGCAACTATTCTGATAATTGACAACATTTGGGAGAAAAAATAGATATTACAGATACTTGATATATCTGAACACACACGTTTTATATAAGCAGACTCCTCACCTCATTGAAGCGCGCCACCAGATCCTCCACAGCGTTACTTCGCTGAGCACTCTGGGTAGGCATGGCGGGCACTGAAAGGGAGGCCTTGAGGTTCAGATGTCGTTTGGTTTGACACTCGGGACTGCCGAGGTCTCGAGTGAGGAAAGAGAGGTAGTCCAAGGGAAAGACCTGCAGGAAGAAAGAGACAGGTCAATTATAATTACTACCAGTTTTGAAATACAGTCATTTCCTATCCAACATCTACTCAGTACATGTACAATAAAACTAAACATTCTTCAGGTATGTGTTTGTGTGCGTATCCTCTAACCCGCTGGTAAAGCTGCTGCTCCTGTTCAGTGAGGATGCAGGCAATCTCCTCGGGGAACTGAACAAGGTGGCGCACCTCAGCCAGCTCCTTGCTGATCCCACTGACACTGGGAGGAAGAGAGCCCGCACTGGTCATACTGTTGGCCAGCTGACGCTCTGGATGGAGACATAAAAAGGAGCAGGGAAGACAGACGAAAAGAGAGATGAGTGATCATATTTTTTTGACATGCCATATCAAAAACTGTTAAACCTGAGAAAACAGTGAGAGAGATGAAGAGATGGAGGAGAGGGAAGGGTTAATGGACAAATAATAGTATCAAGTGCACAGGAAAACAGCCGCTGCTGCTCATACGAGAAATGGAAGAAAAGCAGGGATTAAAAGTGAGATATTATCTACTCGGATGTTTCCCCTTCTCCATAAAAGTTTTAAGCCTCAATGAAATGTGCATCTCTTTTTTCAGGATTAACCTGAGTGTCTCGAGCCTCCCAATCCATCAGTCCCTGCATACCACATACTCTCTACCTCTCCACCAGCCAAGAGAAGCCTGCACACTTCACCCTCTACAAGTAAACAGCATTGATCACCCACAGGTTCCTGTGTTTGGATTTCAGTTAGGTCCATTAGTCTGTCTGTTTACACACACACATATGCAAACCCGTCCTCATCTCTGCTAACAAAGGACTAATGGACACTTTGTACGCCGGTGCTGGAGCTGCCAGGTAGACAACTGTACATCGTCGGGGATGAATGCCACATAAACTAACAGACCTGTTCCACTGCGGATGATTCCCTTTCCAGGAATCATTTAAGGGACTCCCTGCGCTTTCATCACAAGAATGTGCAGAACCTTTTCTAGTCACCACCCCCCCTCCCAAAAGTCCCTTCTCCTGAAGCAGGGACTATTGGGGTGGCTGATTTCCAGTACTTAATGTTGCCGACTGGTCAAACCGAAGCCATGACACTGCACCTTGGCGCTTTCCAGCATTTATTCCAACATAAGCATTTGCTGTTCCTAGTATCAATACAGGAATGGAAGTGCATTAGGGGTAACGGAAAAATTAAATCGATTCTTGGATGCATCGCCTTGCTGACGTGGATGATTCTGCATTGATTCACAAATGTCAAAAATCAGTTTTCTAAATGTTACTTAATAATGTTATGTTAACAAAACGAAAAAGGCAGAACTTGGACGGTCTATAGTTCGCACAGGCCGGCATTCGCTAGACGAACGTGAAGCACATTGTGATGGCTTTCTACACCATCACTAGAGACTAACATTAATGGAGCGGAGCAGCGATCAGTAGTAATGGTAACAAACAACACACACTGCAGCATTAGACAACTGAGGTGAAGACAATAACTCGATGCTCAGTCCGTTTAAGCTCGAAAACCCCGCACTGGGCCCGCTCTGCATCTTGGTTTTCCCCAAAGCTAACATGCAATAGAAGGCTGCTCTCATAAAGTTAATAACCACACAGTGGAGCCCTGTCTCTCCTCATTGATCTCATGCAGGCAGGAAACTGTAAGGTGCTTTCAAATTAATAAATTCATTTAGTAATGTGGTTCCATTGAGGACCACTTATGTTTCATATTGTATTTCGACGGAAATTAGGTGCCAGTGAAAGGTTTGGTGCACAGTATCCTGGAGAAAGAGACTGAAATTTGTGCCTTCTTTTCCATTCATTCAATAAAGAATTGTTTTCGAATCAAGTCACGCCAAAAAATCGTAGTCCAATTAAATCAGATCAAACGGTTTTCAAAGATTCCCACACAATGTAGTGCTTTTTTTTTTAAATCAGTGTTTCATTTTAATAGTTTAGTATGTAAAACAAATGAGATGTGCTATATGTTGATAGTATAAAACCACAAAGGCAAGATGTCAAATCAAAGACTGAACACCAGGAATCAGACTGGCTCTGTTTGGTCACTGTCATCACACAGGCGGAAATCTACCAACTCCCTTCCCGCAACCACACTCATACAAAATAGTGTATGCATACACATATGCAGACACACACTTAAAGGTTGTCCTTGGTAACCCTTGAGATGTGCAACAGGTAGCCATGGCAACAGCAGCGACTGCTCTGCAGGGGCAAAACTTGCTTATTTACACAGTTTGATTTGTGGATCCGGCCTCGGGGCTTCTTTAATGAACTCTCAGTGCGTGCGTGTTTTGGGGGGGGTAGAACATAGATACAAGGACATAGAGAAGAGACAAGGGAAGGAAAGAAGGAAGAAGAAAGTAAATATTAAAAAGAAATAAACTTCAAAAGAAGACAAAAATCAGTGAAAACCAAGAGAGGAACAGATGAAAAATGAGAGCAGAAGAAAAAGACAGGAGAAGAAGGCAGGGATGAGTAGAATAAGTGGAAATGCTGCTTTACACTACGCAGCAGGTGTGAGCCATCTATCACAGTTAGTCAGACAGCGTAATTCACTAAATCCTTTAAATGTCCTTCACAGAGACAAACTGCGGTTTATGAATGATGGTTTGTTTATAGAGGCCAGACCTAGAGCACATTTTTATAGCAACATTAGCATTAAATGAAACAGAGAATGAAAACTATTTGACTCCTGAGAAAAGGAAAATGTGTCTCAGAGAGTGTGACGGCCTGCAAATAAAGTTACACACCGGAGTAAATGATCACTGTTACTGAGCCCTTTCACATAAGCACTGTGGTAGAAATTACGTAGAAGCAGCTACAACGTATAAAACAATTGAAAAATGTGGTCGCACCATGTCATCAACATGTGAACTTTCACCTGGTTCTCAATATTTATCATCTGTCAGCTCCTCTCTTCCTGTTGCAGGGCACAGGTACACAAAAATGCCATAAAATAACCAGAAGTATTGTCTTTGCTCCTCAGCTTCACACAAAATACACTTATATTTAAACTGGTTTAACATATTATAATGTATTAAAAACAGTAGAACATAAAACATAACTTGTGGGGTTTTATCTTTATCTCTATCGAAGTACATTAAAACTGTCAAAAATTACATCTCTCAAGGACACGAGCAGTATCTGCTCATCTCTGGCCCACAACTGTGTCACATGCTAACCTTTTGAAGTGGAAATGGAGATACCCTCAAATTAGTGATATGAATTTCATGATCACGCATCATTCATTTATTCATCCTTTAGACTGGGGAACACAGCGGCAGAAAAAGCTCTCAGACAAGGCAGTGACAAAAAGGTCTTTAGAGGTTCTTAAGAATTAATTAAAGCAAGTGTTCATTTATACAGAAAAAAAAAGAAAAAATCCCAACTATAACATGTTAAAAATAAAGAACACTGTGGTAAAAATTAACACCGACATTCTTATAAACCTCTGTTTTGTGTCAAAGAAATGGGTCCCGAATTAGAATCAATACATGAAAAATGCTAGAGAAAATGTTCAGTGTGTTTTATCATGTGTTATTCATGATATCATGAACTCGTGCCTGCAAAGCTTCAGGCAAACTGTACGATTATCAGCACTGGCAACAGAAAACTGATAAATAAACACTGAAGACTGGATGGAACGAGATCTTGGATTCCAACGATGGTGATAAGTGTATCTAATATAGTCTGTGGTGGACCCACGAGTAAAAAGACCCCGACCCATCACAGATCATAAACACAGGTTTCGAGAAGCACTGATGAGGAATATTGAGCATGCAGCACTCCTGCTGTGAGACTGAGAGAACATGAACCTGGACTAATTGACCATGATCTCTCTGTGATTTATATGCATGGGTTTGGCTCATCTGTAATGCATGCTGAATATAAATAAACTGCGGCTGTGTGTGCACGCATGTGTGGATGGATCCTTCTCTGAATGCGGTGGTGGACGGAGTAGATTGGCTGAACATCCTTTTTAACCATTTCCATGACATTTCTGTTTTAGTATGCCGTTAACAGAGCAAGGAGGGTTAGATTGCTGCATGTTTACTGTTCTGAAAAGATACTGAATAATACATGCACATACATTTGTATCCATTACAGTGACTTGGAGTGACTTTATATGTCCTTTGTCCTATTACTGTCACACCTTACGTACAAGTCCTAATACATATAGTGTTGTTGTTGTATTACTTGAAGTCACTGCCTTATTTGGTTCAAAAAATAATATAATTATATATAATTTCGTCCGTTTTTCCCCATCCAGTAGTTTTGAATATGCGCTTGGAACATTACTGGGACAAAAACAGGACCTGCCAGGTACGTTGCATGTTTGGTGTAATATTTAATTTAAGATTTATGAACAGCTGAACAAGTCATAATGAAAATCTGACTGTATTTAGTGTATAAACATATTTTAGCAGAAGAACATTACTCAGATTCACAATGTGTTAAAACTAGATGAACAAGTTCTTTTTAATCAGACAAACTGAATTGAAGCCTGTAAGCTAAGCTAGCACACTATCATACGGTCTCTCCGAAATCCACCGCAAAAGTTATTTTTTTTTAAACCTACTTGCTGTAAATCCCAGACCAAAATATTGCGGAGGGGAGAAGTTTCACAGGCACATCGGATATCACAGAGATTCCTATAGGAATGAATGGACTTCCGGATGCCTTGTCCCTGTACACAAACGTAAGTGGAAACAAGGTGTAAGGGCTCACTAACGTAGGGAAATACGTCCCTGTGTCCTTTGTGATAGCATTGATGTAACCAATAGATGGCACCAGAGGGCAGAGTCAAAAGTTTCACACAACAACAAATATGGCGATGGTGAAGGAAGTCGTAAGCATGTACCCTCTACTGGTGGGAGCACTGTAGACGACGGTGGCCTTGGAGGCTATTAAATATATTGCAACATGTGGGTGAAGAATTCTTTTTGACTATATTACCCATTTGTTCCATTCCACCATTCTTTAAATGTGTTTGTCATCTTTTGTGGTTGTATCTCACTTAAACTACGCTACACTGCCCCCATGATCTTTGGTGGTACTGCTCTGATTTGCCCGAACAAAATGAATGCAGAGTACATAAACCGAATGCTCAATGTTAGATATGTATAAAGACACAAATGGAGCCTTCGGCCCGTACTCTGCGTTCATTTCTTCCGTCTTTGTGTGTGTTTTCTTAGGCTTACGGATACACATGAAATGGAGCAGTACCACCAGAAATCGTGGGGTCAGTGTACCATATTGGATGTTTCTCTGCCAACATCAAGGACACATGGAAATATGTGGACAGTGACGGTTACAGTGTTTGAATTGAAAGGATCTGTTTTTTGGCATTTAGCCTTTAATGGACAAGACAGGTGGATGAGAGGCAGCTAAGGACCAGGCTTGGAATCAAACCCGCAGCTGCTGCAGCAAGGACATGGCCTTTCTTTGACAAGGGGCACTCATTCTACCAGGTGAGCTAATGAGCACCCTGAAGGGATCTATTTCCGTAAAAAAAAGGAGAATGTATGACCTCTAAGTCAGCCAATAACTGACTCATTGCCAATACTTTATGACTGGAAAATCAATATGAAAGGAAATAGGTGAACCCTTTCAACACAGCCTTAAAGGCTGGTCTCGTTCATTCAGTAAATCACAAGCTATGCACACCAGCCAGAGGAGAGGAACCTGGAACACAGAGACTCTGCCATCCTTTTTTTTTTTTGCCGGCCAAGTTCACACATGCACGCACTGTTCTCACAACCATGTTTAGAGCTGATGACAACTTCACACTGGAGTATGTAGGGCACTCAAACAGGTGCAGCACAAACAGCAAACATAGTCAAAGGACTGTTAACGAATTAGCCTTTTGAACCTATAAATATAATCCAATATGCAAAACAATTTCCAATCTTAGTTTGCTTCCTGGTTTTGGGTGAAACTGTCTTACACCACAATATTCACACGTGAAACCTGATCTATTGCAGTGTTAAGTCACCACATGGGTTTCCAAGTCTGTCAAATACTGTACAGGAAATACACATCAAAAATATGGCTTTTGAAATCTCCAGCCAAACTGCAGCATCAGGCGGTTTCCCTCCAGGGTCATACACACACTTGCGCAGCTAAACATCAACAAGTAGTAGCAAACAAACTCACACGCACAGCAGCAGCAAACATAAACACACAAAAATAAATAGCGTAAGGAGTCATAATACACAGACGCAGCCAAATACACAGACACACAGCAGCAGCAGCGGCAGAAGCAATAAACATTGATCTGTCTGACTGATGACAACATGGCTATCACAGGGAGTTTCCCGCTTGGATCAGATGTGCACACAGGACCACGTGCAGACATAAATATAACATTTAAGTTCTCCTGACCTTTCTTTATTGGTGAGGAGGACTACAACAAAATCAGGATATAGATAAGAAGCAAAAGGCTCCTTATAATGAGTCCATAGGTCAAATTAGAGCATTGAATACATCACTTAACGGAGTCATGTGAAGGTACATTTGGGGATTCTTAAAGACGCATGCAGTCCAAAATGACTGCTTTACACTCCTCTCTTCATATTAGAGGTATCGGGTTAATCTCTACTGTGAAAGAGGCCCGTTCAATCTGCCCTGGCAAACACACTTTGCAAAAAAAGAAAGCGATATCCTTGCCAAGCGTCTCTGTGTAACTTCACAGTGACTTGACACAAATCAGACACAACACACAAGTACAGTCGGTGGCTTTGTTTTTAACTGTAAGGTGCATTAATGTATCCTCAGAGACAAAACATATCCAGAGCCGCGTGTGATGTTCATTCTTAGGGTCAATTCGGTGTGAAGTTGCCCAGAGATCCTGAAATTCTTGACTGTCACACTGTCAGGTTTGTGGTATGAAGGGGTCACAGTGCACAACACTTCCTCAGACATTTTCCAAACTGCTGCATCATCCATCACATATTTAAACTGGAAGGGCACTCAGAGACTGCAGACCTCCGCCAAGGCCAAATGCCCTCTCTGGCAACGTTGACGGAAGTGAAAAATAATTCATGTATCCACCCTGTAACCCCCGGATGTGCTCATAAAGTTAATAGGTCCATCCTTGGTCTATGCTGCAACCTTCCACCAAGTCCCATGAAAATCAGAACCGTAACTTTTTTGTAATCTTGCTGACAAACAAACAAATGAACTAAAAACATAACCTACTTGGCAGAGGTAATAAAATGCCTAAGTCTGACCCTGAATTGCAAAATACTGCCCCCTGCAGTTCACACAGGATACAGGCGATCACTAAGTTCGTGGAAAATATAATATTTTGGTCTATCACAAACAAAATCTCATCCCACATAAAAAACAGTGACAACAGCTTCTCCCCATCTTCAGCTGGCCTTACCACCAAGATCCAGGACCTCCACTGACACAATCACCCTCCATGCCTCTCCCCAACATCACTGACACCTTGTTCTATTATCCCTGTACACTGCAGATGTTCTCTATTATCACATCTTGCAGAAACCTGTACAGCTCTCTCATTTTAAAACAGGTATATTGTGCATATTTGTCAATGTATTTTTATAGTATCTTTCTCATATTTTTATTGTAATTTTCCAATTCTGTATTTATGTTCTTGGCTTTAGCAGTATTTCCTTGTAATATGTTTATTGTGTGCAAAAAACACCAAGGCAAATTTCTTAACCTTTTAAAAGTGAAAAATCTACTTGGAGACAAACAAAAATAGGGTAACAAAAACCAAATTACAGTCCAGCTGACCCTTTCTTAAAATAAAATAAAATAAAACAAAAAAACAAAACAAAATAAAGTCAAATAAAATAAAATAAAACAAAATAAAATAAATTAAAATAAAATAAAACAAAAGAAATTAAAATAAAATAATATAAAATAAAAAATAAAATAATATAAAATAAAACAAAATAAAATAAAATAAAATAAAAAACGGAGTCACACTTAGAGAGTTGCGTGCTTATTTGCCAGTAAGCAAAGCAACATTCAAACCTCTCCCCACAAAAAAGATACATATTGAAGGTATCAGTGACATTTGAGACAGAAAAACATGCACTGAAGACATCAGAAACAGAATTTAAGAGGATACAACTGGCACTTTAAGGTGCAGTTCAAACACAAAAGACCACAAGCCCTCCAAAGACAGTTAAGATGCACACTGAAACCGTGATCCAGCATTTGGCAACTATCAGACAGTAAAAGCAGAGAAGGTAAAGTGCATCCACTACACATTCCACAGAGCCGCATTCTGAAAATGACGACAATGAAAATAAGGGTTTTAAGCAAGAAACCATCAACACCTATTTCCAACAGACATTACAGAATCCGACACTTTACAGTAAAGATAAAACCAGTTTCTATCTCATTAACCATGTAATTAAACACCCAGCTACAACCAAATTACTAGCTATTATAATCACATAACCTTTTTACCACATAAACTAATGGTTCCTTTTTAATGAATTAACTCCAATGATTGCTCGTAAGCGTAACAACTAAGTGCTGACCATATGAGACAACATACAGTAGTTCCATTAAACATGTATATAAAGACACTACATTTAAAAACACAGTACACACACACAAACAGACAGATTTCTTTCATATGTGTACTTTCTCTGAGCTGTGTGAGGACACCGGCAGCCATACAGCAACTCACATTTCCTCTACTCACTGATCAGCTTGTAGTCCGTTCTGTGAGAGTGCTTCATGGTTGTTAGATACAGCTGGCCACTCTGCTTCCACACTGACAGTTCAGTGCCGGGGCGACCGAGGTACACTTGTCCACATTTGAGCCGTCAGTCCCTCCTGCAGCTGCTCTTGCTCTCTCTGTCTCTCTCTGACTGTCTGCTCTCTCCCTCCTGCACTTAATCCATTTCTAACTCTCTCCAACTCACGCTGTATCTTTGCTCTTTTTCACTCACCTGGCTTCTCTCCCTGTTCTTATCAGCATAACAGTCCCTGCTCTCTCTCCACACTACATTCACTTTTCCTCCCTCCTGCTCTCTGCCACTCTCTCCCGCCCCCTCTTCACTGAGTCCATACATAGTTCACAGCCGTGCGCTAGAGTTAGACCAGCCAGACCATCCCACTGTGTGAATACACAGTGCCATAATTCACACACTCATATGGACAGACTATGGAAGCAATAGGGGGTAACAACAGATCCAGAAACCATTTACCCCTCTGCCTCTTTCTCTGATCTTCTGTTATTATACACAGAACCATCTGACCAATTAGAGATCGATTATAGATTCTGTATTTTTGGAAAACAAGATTCCCAAGATGCAAAAAGTAAAGTCGCAAGAAGGTGCTGATTGTTAATGAGGTGTTTACATGATACTAATTCAGTTAGCGTATAAGTACAGAAACTAGGGCTGCCCCCAACTACAAATTTTCCTAGTCAACCAATAGCCTTCATTTAGGGCCATTAGTCGACTTGTCGCCCACGTGTTTACGATATTAATTTAATTATTAAATTATATATTTTCGGTCGATGGTTTGACTTTACAGAGAAATACAAAACCGTACTAATGAACCTTCATTAATATAGGCCTATATTTTATCTACAAGTGCACGTCACACACTGAGCGAGCCGCCTGTTCATGACGCTGTCGGCAAAGCAGTAATGATAATGCTAAGCAGCTAATGGGCATGTAGCTACTTCCATGTTTCAGATGATACGTCATGTTTGTAGTCGACCAATGAAGATGAGTTTACATATCACCTTGGGTTCGTCCTTCACCTTCTCAAAATGATCCCACACTTTGGATTTCCTGCCCGACATGTTATTAACTAGCCTGTGCAAAGTGAAACTTAACCTTCAGTGTGCTGGGCCTAAAGTTTGCTTTCACTCACAGCAGCTGCTCCTCTCATTCATTGTTCTGGTCATATCAGCTCTGATCGGATCGACTGATTGATTATTCACCCCACAATTCAAAACTACACAAATAGACAAATACGAAAAGCCTTCCGCCTGTGCTGCATTCACGGACCCTCAAAAACCTCAGAATTTAGAAAGGGAACACAGACTGATGCAAGGACACATAGGTATGACAAAAACTAAATAAAGAGATGAAGAAAAAAAAAAAAAAAGAAAAATTGATTAGTAAATAAACTGAAAATTAATTGGCAACTATTTTGACAATTTAATAAAGGTTTCAGTCATTTCAGTCAAGCAAAAGCTAAACATTTCCTATTTTCTTGAAGGTGAGAATGATGTTTTACTTTGTCATAAATGACAAGAAATTTGGATTTTTGGACTGTTGGGTAAATAAAACATACCATTTGAAGATGTCACCTTGGGTTTTGGGAAATTACACTGGTAATTTTTCACTATTTTCTGACATTTTATTTAGTAAACGATTAATAGAGAAAATGACAAATTGATCAATAATGAAAATATCAGTTAGCTGAAGTTCTTCAACAGTCACATACATTTTTCCCATTCCCTCCAACCTACTTCAAAAACATGCTTTTATTTGTCACAGCAACATGGCAGGGTCGTTCAACTCTTATCTTGGTCAAAATATTACCACAGCTAATGCAAAAACATGGTACATTTGTACGTTATATTCTGAAAAGTTCTGATCATTCACAAGCAGAGGAGAAAAAAAAAGTCCAGTCTCAGACGAGTATTTTTAGCATTATGGCCATGTTAACAATATGTTCTCTTGAAATCCTTGAGACTTCCCTCCAATATGATTCCCCACCACATCTGCTGTCAATGCTGGGAGGCAACACAATGTACAATGTCAACCAAGAGGAAGGGAGAGAAAGAAAGAAGAAAAGAAACACCAATACTGAGCTGGAAGGATGGCAGCCTATTACTGAGCTGCCTACTTCCTTTTTAGCTGTGCAGTAAATTGTGCTATAAAGGAAACGAGGTCAAGAAAAGCACTTCAACCACTCCCACTTGCAGTTCACATGAATATGTCTAAATCCCAGTGGTGTTCACTAGTTTTTCTACGTACTTAAATAAGTACAACTGGGTATATACAGTACATGTACATGTAAAGGGGGCAACAAGGGATGAAGGCAAAAACATTTAAAGACATCTGCTAAGAATAACAAACACAACAATCCTTTAGAATCACTTTATTTTTAGGGGCTGTGTCCCCATGGCGTTTTTTTCTGAGTGCCAGCGCTTGCTGCTGTTTCGAGTGCTTCCCGCTGAAATTCGCTAAAGTTTTCACAAAAGCACCAGTGTTGATAATGCTGCTCCTTTAGCTAGGCTACTGTCTACTGTCACAACAAAGACAGAAAAGCCCATTTGTGGGAGCAGATCGGTCGAACACTAAATGTTGTTGGTAGTGTTTTGCTCTTACCACTGAAGTGTTTTAAGTTTATTAGTCAATCCTTGGTTTATGCAGCATTACGTTACCTAGCTAAAAGTTGATGTCTATTGTTGTCACAGAAACGAAACTCATGCATAGCCCGTAATTTTAAAGACCACTTGGAGTACTTTCTTTCTTTCTTTCTATATTTTTAAGAGATTTTTTTTGGGGGGGGGGCAATTTTTGTCTTTATTGATAGGACAGCTAAGACAGTGGAAAGGCGGGAGAGAGTGGGGAATGACAGGCAGTGGAGGGCCCCAGGTCAGAATCAAACCTGTGCCGCTGCAGAGGACTCAGCCTATATGGGGCAAACACTCTACCAGGTGAGCTAGAGGTCGTCCCAGGAGAGCTCTTTCTTTATCAAGCACTGGCATGAAGCCCTCCCAAGCGCCCTGCCAAAGAAAATCTCTATGTTGACAAACGCCCTAATTTGTCATGTATTATGTGGGTAATTTGTGATCAGCTGTGCTTCTACAGCTGTTTTTTGCATTAACTTTTTGTTATTTTACACGCTGTGATTGTTTTGTTAATGGCTTCAAATCAAGATTTCTTGCCTGTACCAGTGAAAGTGTTTTGCTATGTTTGCTATTTTAATAAATGGATTGTTTGTATTTTTTTTGTATCTTTTCCTCCTGTTTTTTGCTGTATCCTCCGGAGCCAGAATTAGTAAATGTCTTTTTGTTTGTTTCTTTTTTTCATAGGATTAGCCAGTACTTCTGGGGCAAGATAGTTGTTTCATTTGTTCAGCCTGAGCTATATTGCTTCAGTTATTGTATATTTAAGCTCTTTGTTTTGCAGTAATGAATCATTTTCCTTCTAACTGCAATTCAACTGTAAAGCCTCTGGTTTGAGGACCAGGAAGGGAACTGCCTTTTACATTTTATGTTATGCTCCTAACCCCAAAGATAGAGTTGTAACATGTTTGTATTTTTTTTTGTCTTTGCACCTTGCATCTTTCTCCTCCTCCCTGTTAAATACTTAAAACAAGACTAGAGGGATGAATTGAAAATTGAAAATGAATTGATTTTGGCTTCTTTTAGGCCTGCAACTAACAATTACTTTTATTATCAATGAAAGAGGAAACAAGGTTTTTGCTTTAACTTATCATTATGAAATACATTTTGACCACAAAATGTAATGGATATAGCATAATGACACCATATGTGTTTAGACTGATTGATTGCCACACTGGTGACATTTATTATCCTGTCAATGCATATGTACACTTGCACCAACAAACACTTTAACAGATGAGGCGTAAGCAGATGCAAACATTCTTCGAACATGCTTTTCTACACATATTGTGTTTTAGTGAAAATCACTCCTGCCAAAGCCTCGAACATCAACAGTATTAAAGATGATGTGGACTGGGCGAGCATCAGACTTCAAACATTTCACCAAGACAAGCTCCACGTAACAAAAACAACTGCTTGTAATTACTGACACATTTAGCAGTGATTTATGACCTCTCTATTTCTCAGTATCTCTACCCCTGTGTTTAAGCAGCACACACACAAACAACCTTGACCTTACCCTTGTCATACTCCGTTAACATTTTTCCAACACCAGTATTTGTCTTTATAGGTGTCAATAGTTTACCCTGACAACAAAGCCTGCCCCGGACATAAGCCAACTCAACCAGTAAAACCTCATATATCATCTCCAAAATGCTCGTCCTGACCCACTACTAAAACCAACAGGCTGCTATGGTAAAGGAAGACATAAGTCATTTACATACATCAGAGGAACCAGCCAAATACATTGAGATCACTACACTGGATGCGGCACAAAGAGAGGGTCTAGAAAAACATTCCACCTCTCACCACTCCCATAAAAACTCTTAGAATACACCGAGGTTGGCAAGGCGATTATCCCAGTAATCCTTGAAAGCATTTGGGCCAAAGCCAAAAGTTTGTTAAGTTGTACCTCCAGCCCAAGTTTTGCTACCACTATACTGAATCTCCTTATTAGGACAGCAGTGTTTCCCACACAGAATTTGAATCTGTGTGTGGCGGACGATGACTGTGTGTGTGTCTCTTTGTGATCATCCTGTGTGCCCTCTCTGAATTCAGAGGTTTTTGCAGGTCCATGAATGTAGCGCAGGCAGATCTCTTTATGAGTTTCTTATTCCTCAGCAGCATTTTGTTGAGTTTGAGTCACGCATTGGAGAACTGATCAGTCGATCAGGTTGTGGTTGGATCGTCAGAGCTGATAAGATCAGATTGATGGATTAGAGGAGCAGCTGCTGCAGAGGCGAGTTAAAGCACACTTTTAGACTCAGCGCTGGACTGTCAGGGGAATGCAGTCTGTTTACTCTAAAGTAGGCTGAAAAAATGATGGACAATACCAAAGTGAGAGCGCTCTATTCTAAGAAATACAGTGTTCACTTTCACTGCACCTGGCTTTCTGCTGCTCCATCTGTACAGTGTGGTGCTTTAAATAATAGCAGTATAATGGTATATAAAAAAATATTCCAACAACTTCAAAATGAGCAGTCCAGCTACAAAAATAGTAAATCAATATTTGGCAGTAAATGCTGATTTTATGTTGAGCTGTTACAAATACAATAATGTATGGGAATCCCTGATAAATACGATAGGAATAGCAATAATGTACTTACGAAAACAAAAGTTTGGGTGTTTACTTGTAATTACAACATCTGTATGTCATTGTTGTGACTTAGCAGAGTTGCAAAGATTAGTCGATTAAGCTCGTGTGTCCACATGGTGTTTTTCCTCAGCAGAAAAGCCGTGGCAGGGCGCTGGGGAGCACTTCATCCCAGCACTTCAAATTGTTCCAATGGGTATGTTACTATGACAACAATATCTTGACACTAACATTAGCTTGGCAGCAAACCTAACGCTACATTAACAGAGGGTTGACTACACAGTTAACAACAAGCTTACAAAGGGTACAATGTTAAGAGCACAACACTCAACAGCAACATTCACTGTCCAGCCGTTCTGTTGCCATGCTGTTTCTGACAGACATCATACAGTAGCTAAAGGAGTGGCAGTGACATCACAAGGACCTTTCTGAAAAGACTGAGAGATTTCCAACTAGAAGCACTCATCCTGTTAGGGGTCACGGGGGGGCTGGAGCCACAACAAACCAAAAGATTTGTTGGTTTCCTGCTTCTTCGGTGAGAGAATAGGATACTTTTCTTTGTCTTACATGATAATACAGTGAATAGCTTTGGATTTTTGGACTATTTTGGACTATTTGGACCATTTGAAGAAGTCAGAATGGAATCTGGGAAATTACACAGGGCATTCTATTGGCAAAATGATTAATCAAGAATATAAAGGGCAAAATTAGTATGTCATGACTTAGTATGTCATAATTATGGGAGAACAAAGAAGACAAATTATGTGCAGCCCACAGACACTGAGACAAATGAAACCACTGCAACATGATTCACTCTAAAATAAGTTATACTGTGAAGAATATCCAGCATTTGTCAAATGATAAATTTGCACATAATAAACACATGTATTCTTCAATACTAAGACCTTAACATGAAAATCCATCTGAACTTCTACCTGTGATAAGCAATTACGACCAGGATACAGGAAAAAAAAGAAGGTTTCACTCTTCTTTTTTTCCAAGATTGGTGCATTTTCACTTCAGGAAGTGAATGAAGGCAACAGAAATAAGGAAAGGAAATGTATGGCGAGCGAACACAAAAGCTTCTCTGTAGACTTGACATACAGGTGACCCTCACCTGAGACGATAAAAAGAACTCCTTTTGATTTCCAGAGGAGGTGGACCACTTTAACAGACAGCGGTGTCACACTGTGTTTCTACAATCCAATGTCTATTTCAAACCCAGTCGGTTTTGTGTGACAAATTCATACCAATTCACACCTACCTATTCTGTGTGAAAAGCTAGCAAAAGCTGGTGTAAACTAAAAAGACTGACCCGAAAATGCATGATAGATCTCTTTATTCAGCAGGCACAAGGAGCGTCCTGGTTCCAAGGCTGTACAGTCAATAAACAGACACAAGCGCTTTGTCTGTCAAGGTAGAAAAACGTTATATAAGTGTAGTCCATTTACCATTCGTACTTACGTTTGCTGGCAACTTTTAAGGGTTCTTATGTCCATTTTAAACTAAATAACAGAAGTTAGATTGAGGAAAAGCTTTTTCACTAACACATGAGAGAAGAAGAGCAGGTTGTTCTGTTGAAACACTGAAGAGAGGAACAACACCATAAATGGTAAGAAAGCAATAACTACACAAGCACTATCCAAATGTGAAACTTAAGTCTGACCTTCCCAAAGCTTCGGGATAATGAAATGTCTTTTATGACATCTGAAAATTACTTTAATCTTACAAACAAAGTCTTCTGAAAACTATGTTCCATCTAAAAATGCCATTTGGAGACAGTTGAAGAAGTTACTTCTTGCCAAAAAGCAAAGTTGTGTTTAAATCCACTCCTTTGTTGGTTCTTTTTAAGATTTCAGCACTGCACTCAGCAAGTGAATCAAAACTTCTAAAACACCAAACTACAATGTGTGTCTCTATTACAGGGACATTACCATCTCTGGAGACAGACACCGCTTTCTGGTATACATGTCAATGCATTCAAATGGCACAGCCACACAGGTGGTTTCCATGAAAGACAAAGGTGAATGACAGACTGGAAACAGGCAACTTTTTGAGAACACAGCAGTGTGGTAATATCTGGGAAGCTTTGGTGCTAAGTTAGCAAGACAGAGAAAGTTAGACAGAGAGACTCTCATGCCGTGTGTGTGTGCCTATGAAATCCTAGTCCTGCCAAGACTTCTAAGCTGCTATGTGTGCGCGTGTCTGGCTCTATTCTGTTTCCTGCAACACCCATTAGAACAGAACACGGTGTCATGTTAAAGATATGTGCTGTATGAGAGTGTGTGTGCGTGTCTAAAAGTCTGTGCGTGAATCTTTTCGCTCTCCGAAAGCTTGTCTTGTTCTCTAGTCAAAGTTTTCCTTGTTAACATGATTGATAAAAACTAAAGCCACAAAGAAACGAATGCAAAAAGAATCATGTTAGTGTGTGTGTACGCGTGTGTGTGTGTGTGTGAGCGCCTCCTTGATCTTGCCAGAGACAGCCTGTCCCCTGGACAAAAGCCAGTGGAAATTAATGTCAGGATCGGCTTACATTTATGTCATACGTAACATCATTGTAGAGAAGGTGGACAGACAGTTACCAGCTGAGCGACTGAACAACAACGCGACTGGTTGGAGGATAAAGTCATGTGGAGAGTGGGAGAGACAAAGAGGTGACACACTAGATATATGATGGGATTTTTTTTCTTGTCTCATTCCGTTTTAAGAATTGACCTTTTTATATCTTTCTCAAGAACTATCAGTGGACTTAGTTGCTGCCATGTGGTTCAAGTACAATAAAAAGCAGGCATATATGCATGTGTTTGGTCTTGTTATGTAAAAAACACCCAAATAAATTCAAAATAACACTCCTGAGCTTTTCAGAGGAGTGTGTTTGAAGTGCATATAACCTTTTTACAGATGTAAAGACATAACCTGGAGTGTGTGTATCAGTGTTGTGTGGACCCTGTGATGTCAAGAGGCTTGTTCTTCTTCCTCTGCATATTACACCACTTCAGCATTGTGTGTGCAAGTGTGTATAAATTGGAGAATACAGTGGAGGGACAGAAAGAGAATGGTAGGAGAAGGGAGAAAGGAAAGCAAAGGAAATGAAGAGAAAAGTAAAAAGGAAAGGGCAAACCACTGGGATCAACTACAGACGTGCTTCTACCGACCCAAAAACCGCTGTGGATGAGGAGCCATGTGGGAAAGGAGCAGAGAGGAAGAGGAAAGAGTGGAGCTGCAGACCACAGGGGAATAGTGAGAACCTTTTCTTCTCAGAATCAAACAGATACAGAAGCTCTGCCCAAAGTCCCCGCTTCACTTGTCATCAGATATAATGCTCCTCTATTTAGAAGATTAACATGTACTGTACATACTGTATGTATGACCTGGGTTTTGTACTGTTGTTGGATCACATATTTTACAGAAGACACAATAAATCTGCATGCTAAACGATACAAATTTTGCACACTCAAATATGCAAATAAACAAAACAGTATTACAGTAATACACCCACCTTTCAGCACAGCGTGGCTGTTGGGAATTTGGGGCAAAGGGTAGGGCAGAGCAGAGCGGGCACCGAGAGCTGCTGTGGCCTCGAGCAGGGCTCCAGTCAGAAGCGAACACACCGACGTCCGCTGGCCACAGGCAAGATAAAACCTAGAAACAAGTAAGTGTAAATGAAAAAGAAGAAATACAGATAAGTTTAATTCTAATCTGAACATTTGATGTCATGCCCAGTGTTGCAGCCAATCATATGTTTCAGTTGTTGGTATCCAAAATAGGGTTGAACAATGTGAACTTGCATGATAAGCAAATCACGAAGGACGGCGATATTGCACCCATGGATTTTTTGGGGTGTTCCATGAACGCAGCACAAGCAGAACATTTTATGTTTTATTTTTTCGTCAGTGGCAGTTTGTGAGTTTAAGTCGCAGGCTGGATAACTGAGGAACAAAGTGTTTGATTATCACCTTCAAGACTCCCTTTTGATCAGTTTAAAGATCACAATAAATTGTTGGACTAGAGGAGCAGCTGCTGCAGAGGCGAGCAAACTCTTTTCTGCTGCTGGTGTACGTAATTTCCATGGAAATGCAGCCCATTTCATCTAAACTAGGCCACAAATAAACAAAAGACGATACTTAAACTACATTAATCAAAGAACTGTTAAGTTTCACTTTTACTGTGCTTGGTGCTCTGCTGCTCCATCTGTGCCAAGAGTACACTCAGCCATGAGCAAGAGAGAGATACAGCTCCAATGCTGATGTTGTGGCGGTGCGCCACAAAAGAAAGAATGTGTTTGGAAAACCTGTGTTTTTTTGTTACTAACACATACTGCAGCTGCTATAACTTACAGTATCATTTAGTTTTCCACTTTTATGGAACCGTTAATCAGCTAACTTTACTCAATTATCTTAATATTTAACTATTAACAGTTCGTTTGCAATCACGTGATGATTACAACGCGCAAAGTCGGGACGGAGGGCAGGAAGTGATAAACTGCAAACTGCAAATTGAGGCAAGTGACAACATAAAATGGTTGAATAAACCTGCGGTCAGCAGGTATCATCAGAAAATTGAAACCCTTGTTGGGTGTGATCATTGTAATATGAAGAAAAGGGATTTTTCTCACAACTTGTCCTATTTGCCAGCTTGGATGCAATCATCAATATAATTTATATTATCCTCCAGACCTCCAACTTCACGGCGAGCCCAATGAAAGCGTACAAGAGTCTAGTAGACTACAATTATTTTGTGGGTATTTGGGTCTATGACCTCATAAGCAAAGTAGTATTAAAGAACTGACCACTTGTTTTTGGTCAGGTGGGTAAACGCGCTTGAGAATTACCGTTATTTCTGATCTGTACATTGGTGCATCCCTGGTTTCTGGCTACTAGCCCGCTAACTTTAACTACTATTTTCTACCCACTAGGTCAACCATCCTAAGACGTCTGGCGAAACGCTGTTAAAAATCTGGGTTGTGGCTAAAAAACATGGAGTTGTCACAGCATATTGTAGTCGCATGGTAATACCAACCAAGACATGCCTAACGCAATGCTTTAACGGTAACATTTACATTTGACTCTGCTCCTCCAGACTTGAGACAAAAGGTTTTGGATCCACGTCTGCTGCCGTTTCTCTGTGAGTTTTTTTAACTTCTCCTTTTACACACTACGACTTTTGGGAGTCAAAAGAAACTCTTGTTTTTTCCAAATTTGATCAATTGGAACAGCGGCAAACATTGCAAATCATGGGCATTTGTACAGTGTGGTAGCTGTTGCCTCAAGCTGCCTATCCTTCATCTAAACAGCACGCCAATGTATGACGTCATATGGGAAAAAAAGCTGAAACAGACAAATTTACAGCATCTCCAGGACTCCAATCTTTCCATCACATGATGGACCAAATACAGGTATAAAGTTAAGAAAAACTACATTAAACAAAAAATGGCTACAAACCTAGGTGGATGAGAGGAATGGTGACACCTCGGATTGAGGCAGGGGTTCAGGTCCGGTCTGTCTGGGCTGGTGCTGAGCTTGTGCGATGGCCGGTGAGACTCCCTGAGACACACACATCCAGGGCAAGACAGCAGGAGCTTTTTGGCGGGATGAATCAGGTTGAGTTCCTCTCTGTCCTGCACATAGTTGTTAACCTGTTGAGAAATTAAGTGACAAATGAGTCGATTACTGACTTAGTTTAAATCAATACTAGTTATATAAATAAATGATCCATTGTCATAAAGTGTTCAGTTCCAGTAAAACACAGTTAATTTGGTATAAAGTCAATCCTGCTCATCAATCTTGAAGTATGCATTAACTCAATAACTAAGATTAAAGGGATGTGAATAAAAATTCACATCATGCGGTGCCGTTTTCAGACTGTTATATAACATTTGAATCAGAGGTCACTGTCATCAGCTCCTCTGCTGTGGTCATTATCGGAGGCAATTTCCTCTCAGCAGAGCAGAAATCAAAGAGTGAAAAGAAAGCATTAATAGAGAGAAATACTACTGAGGCACATAACAGATAGGAAGACAGGTGGAAAAAGGATCCTCAAAGAAATCATCAGGGTGAGACAGACAGATATGAAGGTATACAGAGGGAGAATATTGGAGGAGATGATGAAGAAGAAGGTGGGAGGCAAGAGAGAAAGAGAAGTCACTGAGGAGTTTGAACCGAGCGAACATTTTGACCTTAAAGAAACGCCTCCTCCTCCTTCGGTTCACACTCTTCTCGGAACTAAATCCATCTGACATAAAAGGAAACACTTATCCAAACCGATTCACTTGCACTTTGTCCTTGAGTGAACCTGCAGACGAGCTCCTCTGGCACAAATTTCAGAGAAAAGCCATTACAGCAGCATTTTGTGGCACTGTGAGTGGGCGCTAATGCCTTCAGCAGGGTGGATATTACAAAATTGGACAAAATCGATACTGGTGACAGAGTGGGGGACGAATGCAATACAAGTTTAATGAGAAAATACGGCTTGAGTGCAATCGTCAATAAGCACTGCTTTATAATGGTGCCAGGAAGGGGGTAAGTGAGGGCCATCATCCCCCAGGATTATAGTGTAAATTATCAGAATTAAGTGAATCTGTGTTCGCTCTTTAAAATATGTCCTGTTTGTATGAAGTGCTGGCAGCGGCTCAAACACACACAAAAACACACACAGTACATGGCCAGCTACTTGTCTCAGTGGGATGGGTTTCCTGCATGGGGTGTAGGCCTAGCTGTTGTCAGATCTGGGCCATCCCGAGGGAGAGCAGGCATACCAGCCTGCACGTTTAGAGACTGAGAGAGCCAGCGAGAGGGAGAAGGAGTGAAAAAGAGAGACACACTCACACCTTTTCTCTAAGTAACAAGCCCATTATGTGAGACGTACCGTATTGACCTGCATTCCTGCTGCAACAAGCTTATTACTCAACGCTGAAAGATTCGTTATGGAATAAAAGAAACTGTGATTAAACACATTTACAAGTGGCATTTGATTTTTTTTTCTTTCCTTATCCAGAACATTCACTGACTCACATTTCTGGTAAAAGACCTCATTTTTTCTATCAGCAGCGAGAGACTGTGCATGTCCACCGAACAGACATAAAGTCTACTAACAGTGTATTTTTCCACATTTAATACAGCACTAAAAGCAAAAAAAAAAGCAGACTTGGCCCGGGTCAAACATAACACTCATGCCTCCGTTATTTACTCTACATTTAGATGGGAAGGTTTCGAGTTCATTAAGGGTGTATTTTCTGTTTTCTCGTAACTAATAAACAAATAAATCCCAAAGGACTTTCGGGTAGAGAAGTTTCTATGCTATTTAACATTGCCTGAATACTTCAGTGCTGACTATCAAAGCAACAGGAATATCAATGGAAATTACTAAGTGGCTGCAAACAGCCCTGAACAACATGCTAATATGGAATTACATTTTTGTCTCCGAACCATTACTCCACTCTGCCTGCGCCAAATAATACAAGTGAAATAAAAAGGACCATTAACACAATGTTGCCTCATTTTAATCAGCCGAAAGGATATTATTTCCATCTCATTTGATATTTTTGCTTTGTAAGATTTCTATTTCTATTCTAATATCATCCTCAACTAAAGTTAAAGGGACATTTAGCCTATTTTCAACCAGCTCTGTATCATAACAATGTGAGTAGTGTGTGTTTTGGAACTGTGACAAACTTCTCTCCATCTTACCAGTGTCCAGGTCTCCCTGCTTATCTGCAAGCTCAAATCATGTCATCAGGCGGATTTGGCTGGCTCTACTTCTGCTGTTCTACTTAAGCATTAGGATACAAAGAGTATAGAAGCCAATCGTGACAAACCCCTCATTTTCGCTCGCTTAAACTTAAAACCAAACTCAGATCAAATGGTAAAACTAAGCAGTGCTGATCAAATATAAACCAAGATTTTGTTGCTGTATTGCCTATTTCTCACCTCTTCAGAAACATTTAAGTGTACTGTTTGGGTGTTATACAAGAGGAGGCTGAAAATACAGAGATCAAATGGTAAAACTAAGCAGTAGAGAACAAATGTAAACGAAGATTCTATTACCATATTGCCTATTTCTCACCTAAAATGTCTTTGGAAACATATTTTAGTGCACTGTTTGGCTGTAATACAAGATCATTTGTTACCAGCTGGCCACCATATTGTTTGCAAATGGGAAACATGAATTAAGTTACCCACCATTGAGAGCTTTAATTGGTCCGGTGCAGCACATTAAATTCTGGTAGTTGTAGGTTTTCTACCTCTTCAGCAAAAGTGAATGCTACAGACCTTTTTTTCCTCTGTTTTCTCTGGTCATGTAGCACCAATTTCAAAAGTATTTGCATCTTTCTACTGCACAGACAGCCCAGTTTTATGAAAAGACCTTCTTTTCCAACACTGACATGCTTTTCTTTCTTTTTTTGTTTTTAAATATAATTTTTGGGGGCTTTATTTGATGGGGTGGGGCAGGTTGGAATCAAACCTACGGCCACTACAGCGAGGACATAGCCTTTGTAGATGGAGCACCCGCTCTGCCGGGCTACCAGGTGCGCCCCTGAAATGCTTCTTTAATTATATTGTGCATCACATTTTCTGCTCATAGAAGATTTTTCATTCAGGATTTTTAAATATGAGTAAACAGAACTCCCTCTGCACTGCCAGTCTCAAGGATCAGGTGCTGGTTGGCCGCAGGAACATCTCAGATAAAATCATCAACATAAACCACCGCACACTGAACTGAATTACTGTGATTTTATTAAGAGCGAACAATGCATTTCGCCTGTGGCTTCCTATTCTGAACGAACCTGAAGAAGCCACGGGCAAAACAAGTTGTTCGCTCTTAATAAAATCACAGTAGTTCAGTTCAGAGTGCGGTGGTTTATGTTGATAATTTTATTTTTAAATATGACTTTGATATCATGATAAGTTGCCTCTGGGATTTCTACTGTTGTTTGCAATAGCACGAAACAATAAATCCCAAAGGAATGAATTGTGTGTGGATTAGCAGCTCTTTCAGACTGAAAAATCTACTTAGTGTATTTTGGTGTAAAGCTCTGTGGTCACTTCACTTACTTTACCCTGTTAAAGTCAGCTGTTTCTTCTTCTCTGATACCTTTTCATTCTTAACATGAACACATTCAAAAGGACTCTCCTCTGACTGTAAGTGCTACTTTACCACACAGACCAAGAGTCTGAAAGAGGTGACTAATGACGCAGAAAAAGCTGCGTCTATGTGTGTACATACAAGTGTGTAAGAGAGCCTGACTTCAAAGGACACTGCAGGGAATGCAGTGCTGCTTTTGATGGACACAAAGCAGCTGTCTTCACACACACAAACAAACAAACTCATCTTCAAACTCTGCGCGAACACATGTCCATACACACCGACTTCCCTTCACCATCACAAAAACACTGTGATATATGTGTGTGTATACACAAAAAAATCATGGTCAAAGGCATCCAAGAGTGGAGATGTTTTACACTGTTTATGAAAGAAAAAAAGCTACTCCTCGATCTGATTCTCAGGTTTCACAGATGTCCCAACACAAGTGAACCTATAAATAACAAGGATGGAATGGAAATGTACTCTTGTTGTGAATTACAGCTAAAAGGCACAGGGGAATGAGTGAGTGAGTGAAGGTGTGAAGGAGTGAGTGTGGGAGTGAGCAGGCTATTAACTAGTTTTAACGTCCATTAAGAGGAAATAATTAAATAAATCAACAGAACTGTCCATTTTCACTAATGCTTTTTAATCTCAGTGTAAAATATGATTGCTGTAAAGTAGGCAGGCGGGCAGAAGGACAGAAAGTAGTCTTTTGATTAATGTAGCCACAGTCACATCAGACATGGAGGCAATAATTGCATTTGAGCTCAGTTACATAAGAACAGGTCATCCAATACCAATGTATCCATCGTGTTGTTCTTCCAAGTCAGTTACAGTACCACCGGTTTTACTGTTTAGCCAGTTAGCAGAACTACAGCGATATGAGTCAACTGCCACTAATACGACTCTGTGTCTCACGTTACACGGTGTGTGTGTGTCTGTGTGTGTGTGTGTGCAGGAAACGCTAATAGCTTAAGCTCAGTGAAAGCAACTTATAATTTCTAGAGGCAGCTGCACTGATTGAGCTCCACTTACAGTAAGTTGAAGTCTGTTTTACTAATCATTGTAACAATAATAATTAGGTTACAGTGCTGTGTACAAACATGCAACTGAAACAAAGAGCACATGTTGTCCATATCGCAAATACAGTATAGTGTTAGGACTGCCCTCTAATAGTCGACCAAGCATTAGTCGAACAGAAAGGTCATTTATCGGCAAGATTTCATTAGTCGCTTAGTTGCAGAAAAAAAACCTAAAACAAAACATGAAACTCTATTAGGAGCTCCACCTTATGAAAATAAATCAAAACCTGTATGACTGGACCATTACACAGGCTAGTTAATAACATGTCGGGCAGGAAATACAGAATGTGGGATCATTTTGAGAAGGTGAAGGACGAACCCAAGGTGATATGTAAACTCTACGGGCAAACATCATCTGAAACATGTAAATACATACATGCCCATTAGCGATTAGCATTTACAAGCGGACCAGATCAAATGCCTACACAAGAAAGCTGCTCTTGATTGGTCAGAATTTCCATGCGGGAAAAATCCAGGAATTAAACAAAACATTGAAGAAGAGTACACTTGCAAGATAAATGTGACACTTTCTAATGTCACAATGAAGGGACAACTAAGCAGGTTGATTTTAGCGCTGCTCATCGTGGACTATATTGCTGTCATTGTTCATTTGAGTCAAAGCATACAGTTTGAAAACGAGGCGCGGCTCCAACTAGAAAACAATGTTTTGATGCATTGGATGTGCTGAATGTGCATATTAAGGCAGTACAGGAGGAGGCACACATTAATAATCCTCCAGGACTGTAACATGCTCATGTTTAACCCAAACAATGTGTCATGTGACTGCAGTTGGTTCAGATCGAGGTCGGACCACGTTCTCACCACAAACGAAGCGCACCAGAGTTTGGTTGTATCTGGACCGAGACCACTTCTTCAAGAAGGTCTCGAACCGGTTGTATTGGTGCTAATCCGAGTGCGATTGCTGTGTTTACACCTGCCCAAACGAACCACACTTTGGGGGCAAACGAACTTGAGTTCCATTGAACTGAACCAAACAGGGCAGGTGTGAAAGCACCCTTAGACACTTAACAAATGCACTAAAATCATTTTTAAGTCAATGTTTGGTGTCAAATTATTGATGTCTTTGGTAAGTGGCTGTGTAACAAGTAGAGTAACGTACAGTGAATGGGTCACTATTGCAAGATACAACCCAAGAGGAGATACAAGACCAAGACGAGAAGCGGAGAATCATGAAACAGGGATGCTGCTTGCTGTGCATTATCCCTTACTTAAAAGATCCCACACAACCCGTTTTTATTTCCCTTTACATACTTACAAAATAGTGAGGCAATGGTTTGGGATTGAGGATCTAAGGTCACCTTCTTATGATGTTCTCTACTGCTTCAGGCTAAGTGTTCAGCTCTTGTTACAGCTCTGCAGGACGTGATGAGTTTTGCCACCAAGGTTAGCTACTATGAGCTAATGTTGCTTCATAACAGTTACTACATACTGTAATAATCACTATTTATAATCCTACTACTACCATTCATAATTCTACCTTCCAATAACTGTCCAGTGTGGTTGGATGATGTGTCCTATTTCGAGGCTTGCCACCTAAAGGGTAGGGAGAGCTTTCTCAAGGATGGGGATCAAATCTATGACACTAGATCCAAAACACATTCATAAATTAAAGGAGAATAATATGACATGACCTTTCATTAGAACACACAGCCAGTCCACGCAACCTACAGTTATGAATGAGTTTGCCACCAACTCCCATTAGCGCCCCATTGGGTAATTTCTCTGCCTGGCAACAGCCATTCTGGGAAAGGATTATCGCGGGGCACCACACAGATCTACTGAACTTTGAGCTGGAATGCACACACATACATACACATGCTAAAATCCAGACATGCAAACACACTCTGACTCATGCCCGTGCCATTATGTATATCATACCAGACACATACAGTATGTATGCGCATGCAGGACACTGGAGAAGCCGAAGCTGTCTTCCAGAAATCCAACCACCCACACCTCGAACTCTTTACTTTGATGTCCCTGGCCCACCAACACACTCGCATACTCCCACGCTGACACCCTGTCTCACTCACACACACACTCCTCTTCAATTACTCTGAACATTGTACAGTACTCCAAGGCAGAGATCCCACGATACAATGTGGCCCAGCTGTCTGCGTATTGCTGCGACAGTGTATGTGTGTGTGTGTACAGTACATCTTCCTTCCCACTATTGTCATGACACCCACACAGGGACACAAACCTTAATCTGGTAAATTACTCAGAGTACTCACATGGGATCAGACAAATCACTGCATTAGTACCCTGCCACCCCCCCACATACTCTCCCACGACGCTGACATTCAAGGAATAGAAAATACATGGTTTCAACTAAATTCTACTTTTAGAAGCATCATGGAGGGTCCAGGTCAGCCGAGGTCAGCGCGGGGTCAGCGTCAAAAGAACTCTGTTATTCTGGTCTGTGGACTCTGAGCTGAGGTCACTTGGATAGACGTCAGCCTTAACTCTTCCTTCACTGAGCGAGCGCTGGTTTATTTTGGTCTTAAAATGTTCATTTACGATACTTGGGTGTGTTTTCTTTGCAGGACAGAAGAAGATTTAAGTCTTCTGGCTTGAGAGCCTTGTGGAAATGTACCTCGTTTAATGACACATGAAGCCAAAATTACACTGAGTTCAAGGTTGTTCTGAGGAACATGAACAAGCTGCAGGATGTGGCATCATTTCCTCATTTTCTCATCCCACAAAATGTCTCCCAACTTTCACTTTCTTTCTGTTAAAGATCAGCAGCTAGGGCTGCACATTTAATACAATATTAATCATGTTCACAATCCTGGCTGACCACAATTAAATGAATGTGATGGATATTGATGTTTAACATGCGTGCTTCGCTCATAAAAAAACTCAGCAGCATAATAAATCAGGTGCTTCCTAAACTACCAGACGTGGCAGCTGTCATGCATGCGTGCACCCTGTGCAGTGGCAGCCAGTGAAAAACGTTCCTGAATGTTGCGGCTGCAGTCCAGAGTAGGAGAGTATAACGTTACAACAGAGAGCAGACAGGCGAAATGAAAATCAAATGTCTGGAGCAGAGGACAAAGAGCTAGTCTTTCTTTAGAGTGCATGAGAAAGCAACACAGCTAACTTGCTAAACCATTTGAGAAAAAAAACAACACAGCATAATCTGCAGTATGATGAACACATGAAGGCCAAGAGGAATAACACTGCAAACATCACCTCACTGAATCCCCGTCCTTGCTGAGTATCAACAACTCTGTACAGCCCATCACTGGATCCATCCAGCACCCAAAGACAGACTGAAACAACCAATGCAACTGCAGTCCATTTGTCCAAAGATGTGTGTACAAAAAAGACTTTATTGATACTTTGCTTCTAGGAGATGCACTGAATTCAAGTGAAGAGATGTACTGTAAATAAAGACCAGACTTATTTAGATGCAAAGATTTGTACATTAGCAGGAATGTAGCACAACTTGGAAGTGAAAGCTGTGCTCTTTTTTTTTTCATGTTAAAGTGCACTAAAAATCAAATCAGTGGATGACTGTGATAAATAATCGTGATCTCAATGTTGATTAAAGTAATCAGGATTATCATTTTGGCCATAATTGTGCAGCCCTATGAGCAGGGCATCACTTTTTAGAGCAGGGCCACTTGGAAATAAAGCATGTTCTGTCAAAGTAAAAGCTGTTTTTTATCTATTCCTCCACAAATAATTCATTCGTTAAACAGCTTATCCTGTTAGGGGTCGCAGGGGGGCTGGAGCCTATCCCAGCTGTCATTGGGCGAGAGGCAGGGTACACCCTGGACAGGCTGCCAGACTATCACAGGGCTGACACATAGAGACAGACAACCATTCACACTCACATTCACACCTACGGGCAATTTAGAGTCACCAATTAACCTGCATGTCTTTGGACTGTGGGAGGAAGGCGGAGTACCCAGTACACAGGGAGAACATGCAAACCATGCAAACGTACAGAAGGGCTCCCCCACCCTGGTTTAGAACCAGGTACCCTCTTGCTGTGAGGCAAAAATGCTAACCACTCTACCACCATGCCGCCCAACATTTGACAGCAAACCACCAAATAACACCACCATATACTTGTTTTTTCTAATGTTTCTATTTTATAGAAAATGTACACAGAGTTGAGA
This sequence comes from Cephalopholis sonnerati, assembly GCA_019142605.1. Taxonomy (NCBI): domain Eukaryota; kingdom Metazoa; phylum Chordata; class Actinopteri; order Perciformes; family Serranidae; genus Cephalopholis; species Cephalopholis sonnerati. The sequence continues at coordinate 20,276,499 of JAGQAX010000020.1, forward strand.
GACATCAAACAAAGGAAGGGGACAGCATAGACATTATTACTAGTAATGTGCTTATACATTTAAAAACAATGACAGAGCCTTAGAAAACAAACACTAACACTTAAAGGAATTTAATTCAACACTTTAATGTTGCAACCTGACAACTGAATGTTTCAAACTCACTAAAAAGGGCAATATGAAGCCAATAAAACTCAGCTGAATCTTCCCTCTGCTCCATTCTTGGAGTACTTTAAATCACAGGAAGATTTAGGTCTGAGAAATCCCCATATTCCTAAAATCCTTCATAGCACTTGGACAGTGTGTTTGCTTTAATACAGTGAAAATGGAGCCCACAAAGCTGTCTTGAGGGAAATGAAGAAAATGTGCACCCTGCCCACCCAGCGCGACGAGACCGTTTAAATCGACTGCACCTAGTCTATTTGAAAACTCGGTGAGGAGCCAGGTATGTTCAGCAGCTCTGGTATCTCAGCACCCAGACACTCTAACCCCACCCATCCTGGACACAGTGAACCAAATCACAGTCCATAAACCAAGCACACCCAAACATGCCAAGCAGACATCCCACCTCTCAGCTGTGATATACATGTGAAATGTGCTATGTGCACATGTGTGTGTGTTTTATCGTACACAGCACACCCCTCTCTTTATCCCAGAGACTCCAAATCCTGGTTTGCATCACCAAGAAACAGACAACCTCTCTGCACTGTCCTGTTCTGCTCTGACCTTTTCTGCTGTTTCTGTCTCCACAAGGTAATGTTTGCTTTCCCGCAGCCTGAGCCTGGACTGTCTCACCGCTGACTGGGTGCTGCGCTCATTTGTGTGTACAAGCTCATAGGCAAAAAAGTTGCCTGTAGTTACATTAACGTAGATACAGATTCTATATGTGCTTGTACAGACTGTGTATGCATATATATTTACTATATCTCCAGTGTATTTATGTGCTTTAGAGTTCTGTCTGAGTGTATGTGAACATATTATATGTGTGTGTAGGTGGTCCATGCACTTGAGTCAGCATTGCTTAGACTGGAGGAGCCTAATGTCATGTCATGCTTTGAGTGAGACAGAAGAGTGCACATACTATGGGATAAAATACATACAGACACACATGATCAACTCTCCCTTATGAAACATATGAGGAACATAATCCAACTGAACTTTAACCCTTTGATGCCTGAGCAAATTGGATTGATTTCTTTTAAAGCATTGGTAAAAGGCAATGAGCGACTAACTGACCCAAAAAATAGCAAGAAATTACAAAAAAAGAGAGAATTAAAAACATGAAAAGTTCTTTCAATTTTTTTAAACACCCAAACAAGAAAATTACTGAGAAAGAGTGCTTAAAATTACAGAAATTCTGTTATAAAAATTTAAAAATGTAATAATAATAGCTATACAGTAATTATATTTTTTCCCTTGCCCCCCTTTTCCCCTCCTTTCCAATTTGTGGGACATTTTGTTTCAACTTGTTCGTTGCCTTGTTCCCCATGTTCTGAGAGAAACTGCACCAATTTGGTCAAGGTTCAAAAGTTTAAATACCTTTGAAAGGCATCTGAAAGCAGCACAAGTAAAGTGATGTCGCTCTAGGTTTCAAAGGGTTAAGTTATTAAATGAGAAATTCAAAATCAAGCATATGAGAAAATTAGCACCTACAGTAGATTTAGAGATGAACCCAAACTACAAACTATAAAGATAAAAACATATCTAGAAACGAACTTCCTATTCATGCGTGACCTCATTTTCAATGCACCGCTTGGTCCAAGGTTACGAAACATTGACTTTGTGGTAGTTTCAGCATTGTAATTACCAACCACGTTAAACAGATGGAACAGGAGACAAGAGGTGTTTGCAGTACATCAGCAAGCACAGTGAGTACTGACCTCACAGCTGAAGCCACTGAAATGGACACAGAGGAAATGACAGTGTGAAGGCAAACAAGAGAGAAATGGTTTCTGCATACTAAGAGAAATGGACTCAATATTAAAACTGAACAAGAAGACAGCTCTGGTTATCACACACAAAAAGCAGTGGAGTTTGTTGTTTTAAGTAAGCTGTGAAAGAAAGCCCTTTTTGTCTGAGTCACGTCTCAAATCGAGTCCTCTGTGGCTCAGTGGGTGGATTATGATGATGACATTTCTACGGGTTAGACTCATGCAATACTGCAGTGTAAATGTAATGTGGGTGTTGTAAGTGTGTGGGCGTTTGGGAAACCCCAAAAGTTTTTGGTGAAGGCTTTTCCCTGGGATTCCCAATAGCTGGAGAGACTGAACTTTATTCATGGACATTTGCTTTGGACGTTACATGAAAAAAATGTGCTAAAATAATACAAATAGAATAAGCATTTAAAGGTTCAAGGATCAGGTCCTTGTCCATGGAATCCGCTATGTTTCACCACCATGTTTCTACACTTAGCCCAGAACACTCGTTTTTATATCAGCCACTGTAGTCAGCAGCTCCTCTATGATGAAAGTGTCAGAAATACACAAATTTTTCGGCGTGAAACTGCTTTAATCAGTGTTTTTACTGGTTTAACTCACCTGGTCTGTTTGTTTTGGTGAGGACGAGACATCTGTGGATAATCTGGCTCCCAGTAAAAACCTCCTGAGCAATGAACACTAAAGGAATCCTAACCAACAGAAGTTCAGCTGGTTGCAATCTGCAATTATCACTATTAGATGCCAATAAATTCCCTTAAATCTTACACACTGTTCCTTTGAGATAAAACAATAACATTAACTCTAGATTATTACCTTTTTTTTAGAAGTTTCAGTCTGGCTTCCGCATGTATCACAGCACTGAAACTGCCCTGCTCAAGGTTACCAGTGACCTTTTAATGGCTGCTGATAAGGGCACATGTTCAGTCCTAGTACTTCTGGACCTTAGTGCAGCTTTGACACTGTCGATCACAGCATCCTGTTAAACACACAGCTCTGAAGTGGTTTTCATCTTATCTGATGAACAGGACTTTGTCAACAACCAATTCTCTTCATTTTCATCACTTAAGTATGGCGTCCCTCAAGAGTTGGTCTTGGGACCAATTCTATTCTTCTTACATGCTTCGCCGTGAGCACATTATTTATAGACATGGTGTGTTTTTTCATTTTTATGCTGATGATACACAGATGTACCTGCCTGTTAGATCCACAGACCCTGGAATGATGTGTTCAGTCAAAGACTGTTTTACTGATGTTAAAAGCTGGATGTCAAAAAATTTTCTTCAGCTGAACTCAGACAAAACAGAGATTGTTGTTATTGGGCTGCAGCACATTAGTCAACAAATTCTGCCTTTGACTGGTCCATTATTGGATAATATCAAACCTGCTGCAAGAAATCTTGGAGTCTGGTTTGACAGTAATTTCAATTTTGAGCAGCATGTCACAGAGCTTGTGAAATCATCTTTTTATCATCTTAGAAATCTTTCAAAAAATACAACTTATCTTTACATTTTAGGACACAGAGACAATTTTACACACCTTCATCTCTTGACGCCTGGATTACTGCAACAGCCTCTTTTCTTGCCTGAATCAAAAATCTATTAATCGACTCCGAATGTTCAGAATTCAGCTGCCAGGGTTTTAACCAGAACCAAGAGACATGATCAAGTCACTCCAGTTTAAGTCTTTTCACACTGGTTCCCAGTATGTTTTAAAATAGATTTTAAGATTTTACTGATCTTACTTACTTACTTTATCTCCGACCTCTTGGTGCCGTACACGCGAGGACGTACTTTGAGGTCCTCAGGCACTAAAGGGGGACAGAGCGTTTGCTGTCTCTGGAACAGTCTGCCCGAGGAAATCAGGTCGGCCGAGTAAGTGAACTCATGTTAGTCTCTTCTTAAAACATTCTTTTATCGGAGAGTCGTTCCTGATTTTGCTTGAGTTTTAAGTTCATTTAGACTGTCTTTAATTTCCTCAGATTTTGTACACCAAAGTGTTTTTACCAGTCCTTTAAAAAAGTTGTTGTTTTCATGTCTTGTCTGTTTTAATTATTGACATGTAAAGCACTTTGCAACTCTGTTTTAAAGGCACTTTATAAATAAATATTCATTATTATTGGAAAGAGGAGATTTCAAAGGGTATACATTCTTATTTAACACACATTAAAATGTTTAGTTCAAAGCCTTAATTGGATTTGAATTATTCATTTTAGTTCACTTACTTGTTAAGTATATTATTATTTAAATACTGTATCTAAAGAGGAGAACATGCACAGTATTAATAATATGACAATCTGTCTCCAACTAAACATTTAAAGCAGCTACTTTCTACGTTAAGCCCCCATTTATCTTTTTCTCCAAACTAGATCCTCCAATTCTACTGCGGGTGGAGATAGAGAGGAAGATGAAAGGAACAAGAGGGAATGAGGAGGAGGAGGAAGATAACAAACGAGGATGAATGACAGAAGTAGAAAGGGTTGAAATGATAAGAAGAGATTGACGAGATTTAAGGAAGGTTTGTCAAAACAGGAAGTGGTTCGACTGAGAGCATGAAGAAGAGAGCAAAAGATGGCATGAAAGAGGAGGTGAAAAAAGGACGAAGGAGAGGAGAAAAAGAACAGTTCAGCTGGAAAAGACAAAAAAGGAGGTAAAGCGAGAATAACACAGGGGAGCACAGCAGAGGAAACAGAGAGGGAGGCCAAGGGTGACTTGAATCATAATCCCCTGCTGAATTTCACAAGGAGCCGTTTCACCAAAGATCCAAGAGCTGGGCCCACCTCCCGAGCACCGCCTCACACCTTTAACAAGCTTAGGGCATTATTGTGTGTACTCAATGTGTGCGTGTCAAACAGGAGTCGAGAGGAGTGGAAAACTGAGCGATGGGCAGGAAAACAAACTACATGCAATCTATTAGAAACTCAAATGCAGATGTTAACCCCGAGCACACTGCAACATACTGCATAGTTTTAGCTGAGATAAGCAGCATCACAAAGATGAAAACAAGAAAACAAACAAACAGATCATCAGCCAGCAGCCAGCAGCTGCATTTACTGGTCGTTGACCCCTTTTAGAGCCAGCGAGGAAAAACAGCAGAGAAAAAGGAGAAAGTGCAACAGAAAGACACATTTACAGGAAAGGAGGGACTAATCTAATTTGAGCAGAGTGAATGAGGAGTAGAAACAGAACGACAAGTTGTGCTTAGTCACCATTTTAGCAGATAATGTTAGTGTTTGCTTAGTGGAACACTATGAATCATTATAATTTATCACAGTTATACTATTACAACAAAAAGAGTCACAGTGTGTGACTCCTAATGAAACAACACTTCTGTCTTTATTGAGCCTTGGTCTAATGTTCATAGTTTAGGTAATGGTTTTAACATGTTGCTCACCAGCTGCACCACAACACTTTAGGAAATGAGGACAATAAACTGGGCTTAATTAAGCAGGGCTACAAACAGCATGTGCATGTTCATGATAGTGCACGTTAAAGATGAGCAGTGTCTGTAATTCTCAATTCTACAAGCAGCGGCGCAAGGAAACATCTCAGACTGACCATAAGACTCAGGTAATTGTCACTTGTCACACATTCTCACACCGCACATCCATTTTTTCCCATAATAAAAAACAAATGTTTAACTGATAATGTCGTGGCACAAAAGGAGGACATTGATATGTTTTAACAGAAGATGGCAAAATAGCATAATGGTGTTTTTTTTCAATAACTTTCATGTAATGTGACCCAGTGACTCAAATTTAATACTTAATTTTTTATAAATACTTTTGTAAAAAATAATTAAATAAATCATAATTTCGTTCAATGATTGCTTTAATTAATTTTTAGTGAAATTAGTTTCTTTAATTTTACAATCATCTTATTTAATGGCAGATCTATGAAAAGTTCATCATCAATATCTACCCTTAATAATCATAGTAAACTACAAGTGAAGACTGAAGCAGAAGGGTAACGTAGAGCGTTCCATAAGACAGCTATTTAAGACTGTTGGTATTCTTGCAGCCATTGCGTACAATATGCAGCCCCGCCAACACAACGGAAAAATTAAAGAGAATAGGAGGTCACATACGCAGTCCAGCTGAGGCACCAATGTCTTTATTTGGGGATATAAGAACGACAAAGTGTTGCACTGATTGGTAGGATCCTTGTCTCCGAAATCTAAGTAATCTAGCTGGTGAGTAATATGTTATCATAACTGATAGGACAAATTATGATTAAGCTGTGAGAGGAAGAGGCAAGTTGCACAACGAGAGAGAAACAGAGTGGAGAAGCCAGTGGAAGAGGAAGTCTAACAGAAGAAAAAAAAGCAAGAGATGTTGGAGAAAGAGTCTGGGAGCGAGAAAAAAATTGGGGTCATCTCGAGGGCCAAAACAACCTGGAACCCATTAGAGGAACCCAGTGGGACCCCTCCACACCACCACACTCCCCCACTTACAGTTCTCATGATGTCATACTATAGCGAGCCGCTGCACTCTCCTACAGAACGGCACACAGTCGTGGTCAGACAGCCACAGATAAGCCTGATGGATGTTTTTGAGTTCTTAAAGTTCGACACAAAAATTATTCTGCAGACAAATACAGTCTAAAAGTTTTGAAAGTAGTAGTTGCATTGGTGTTTTTGCTTGAATGTTCTGGAGATTACAATGCAAAAGGTGGCATTAGTTCCTACTACTGTACTGTTATACTGTATCACTAAGACTAAGGAGAAAGGACGATCGTGCGTTCGCAGTAGTCGCCCAAAAGCTTTGGAACCCTTTTCAATTAAGTGCTCTCCCTCTGCAGAGACGTTTAAATCTAGGCTGAAGACCAGCATGTTTTCTGAGGCCTTTGATTTTCCTTAAGGTTTCTGTTTTATCTTTCATATTTTACTGTGCTTTATTTTCTTTTTTACTTGTTTATTTGTGCATGTTTCTGAGTTTGTCATGTTATTTCTCTTACATTTTGCTGTTACCATGTTGTTTTAAAACGTGTTTTATAATTAAATTTGATTTGATATTGCACATAAATGCTACTAATCGTTAAGTTTAACACTTGACAACTGCTGTTTTAAACATCTGAAGTGCTCCATGACTTAACGTTGATCTACCGTCTTCAAGTAATGCTACATTCTCAAAATCACGCAAATTTAATTTCCTCCTGTTTCAATTATAACCCAACAAGACCAGTCTAAAAGGCCTTTCTGCACAACTTTTTTCATACTTTCATACACATATTCAAGTTTCCTGTAGCAGGTAAGTTCAGATGCATTTTGGCGGTACCTCACTATCAAGTACTTTCCCTGTGTTCAACTTTGCACAACACTTTTAGCTAAATGGACTCCTGTTGCTGTAACGCTGATCAGTCTAAAAATGGAAATCTCAAAGTGAAGTTCCTCACAGCCACGAAACACAATGAATGAAAAGATTTCTCTCAGTCAAAGCACAGTGAGAACTCGTAGTAAACAGTTTACTTACTGTAGCACAGAAAAAAGGCTGATATATTGAAGCGAAAGGAAGAAAAACCACCAAGCTCCAATCCCTCTTAGTCTGTGTACACTTAGAAAAGTGAGAGAGGAGGCTTGAGCACCAGAGAGCATGAGTGAGGGAGAGGAAGAGAGAGAGTGAGAGAGAGATCTCTACATCAGCAGAGCAAGCCTTTGGAGGCGAGATAGAGAGACACGCAGAGAGGGGAAGATAGAAAGGAAAGAGACAGGAGAGGGAGAGACAAGGAGAAGACAGAGATCTCAGAGGGTACCCCCATATTAGGTTATGAGGCAACTGGCCCGTCACAACCCGGCAGCAACAAGGGAGATTTCTATCAGTGAGCTCACTCTAAACACACAAAGACAGAGGAGACGCTGGTATACAAGATTTCAATCGATCCTCTACGAGCCCGTTCGATGTGTAAACAATGTCGGACAAAGCTCAAACAAGACTCCGGTGTTTTGATTGGGAGCTGTTCCACAGGACCTGAAAATTGACCGCTGAAGCCTCTTTTTCAAAGCCGACATCAGTCACCTAATCCAAAAGTGATCCACCACAAGACAAGTCAAAGTGTCTTCAGCCAATCTGGTCATTTTGCTGAAAGACACAGCAAATGTTTGTATCTAGATATCAATTTTAGTAATACAACGAAGCAACTTGTGCTTCCTAGCAGAAGTCAGGAAATGGTGCAAAAGCTTTCCCCCTAGTGACCTAATTAAACCGAGCAGTAGCCAACTACAAAGTACTTAAAGAAGAAGATAATACAGTGTCGATACAGACTGTACTATGCATAGTGAAAAGCAGATTAAACTTAGGCACCATTTCATACATTATTTATTCGTCTATTTCTGGAATTATTCATGTTTTAATGAAGTTTCATGGTTGAATGTTCTTATGTTTCTTTTTTAAGATGTTTTTTCTGGCTGTTTTGCCTTTGTTTGATAGTACAGATAAAGAGTGACAGGAAAAGGGGGAGACAGACAGAGGGGATGACATGCAGCAGGCCCCGGTTTGGTATCAAAGCAGGGCCTGCTGCAGTAAGGACACAGCATAAGTACATGGGGCGCATGCTCTACCAGATGAGCCACCGGGTGCCCGATGAATGTGTGTTTTTATGTTGTTCGTGAGCACCAACACCAAAACACAATTTTCTATTGTTATGCGACGGACTGAGTTTTCTGAATCTTGACTTTAAGTAAGCTATAGTGTGTCTTTTTTAACTGAGCTTGGTGATGAAATTACAACATGTGAGTAATGTGTTATTTGCCAAGTGAATATGGACTGCACCCAATGTTTCCATACCAGATTATTTCCCGAGTTAAAATGTAGGAAAAATATAAATAAAATGTCGGAAAAATATTGACATTTTATTTATATTTTCTCTGACATTTTATTACTATTTTTTTCCGACATCTTATTTGAATTTTTTCCGACACTTTATTTATATTATTTCCGACATTTCATTAATATTTTTCTGACATTTGATTAATATTTGTCAGACTTTTTATTAATTTTTTTTTCTGACATTTTATTTATACTTTTTTAAGAAGCACAGCCAAGTCACATGATGTGAAGTATCCCGCTACTGCCCACTGACAAATGAAGATCGTGTGATCAGTCGGTTTAACGCTCAGGACAAAGCTAGTACGTGGAGCATGTGTTTTAATTGTTTTGAGAAACTTCATTTGCCAAAGTCAACTTGGTGTGTCTGTGAAGCTGATTTTTTATTTTTTATTTAACCTTTATTTAACCAGAAAAGCCTCTTGAGATTAAAAATACCTTGTATGAGAGTGTCCTGGCCAAGATAGGCAACACAGAACAAAAATACAGAATAAAAATATACAGCTCAAATACAAGCAATTTAAAACACAAATAAGATTACTACAAAGAAAAGCCAAAAAGTATGTTAATGTATACTAGAAGTGAACCAAAAAAATTCCAAAAAGGTCAACTACACATGATTACAAAGACCTGCTAAGATACACCGTGACATTGGCATATAGAAGATTGTGTCCAAAAATCCTGCAACAGTACTTTGAAACAGCCGTGAGGAACCAATGAGCGCAACTATAAGTCCTTCTGCAAATGATTCCACACATAAGGAGCTGCATACATAAATGCTCGCTCACCAAACTCTGAAAATGCCTTAGGTACAGACAGTTAAAACATCTTGTGAGAGCGGAGAGCAAAGCCATTTTCAATTTTTTGCTTTGGGTATACACATAAATATGCTGGAGATTGGCCAAGAATATCAATGTAAACAAGAGACTAGAACAGTACTCCAGATGGGATCACAGCAGCTATTCATGTCAACAAATCCATCGCCACGACAACTGAGCAAGGTCCACCCACCCATGAGATGCAAGATGAGGCTGAAAGCTCCAGAAAAGATAGTAAGCAGTCCTTGAGTTGGGGCTGCTTTGTCAAAACTGTTGTTATGATCCTTCCCTGTCTGTAACTCACAGGCTAAAAGACTCAAATATTGGGACAGTGAAGCAAAACAGGAGCCTCCATGTTGTCCCCTTCTGGGTAACACTAATTAATTCTCATTGAGCCCAAATCGCCTTTAAGGTGTCATAATGGCTAAACACTAGCCACGTTCCAGCTTGGCTTGTCACAGGGACAGGTGACGCTGTGGGCCATTAAACCAAGAGAGACCGAGGTACGGCCACTTGATCCTTGTTATTAGCTTTGCTCCGGTGAGCGTTTCTATGCCAACCTCCAATTAAAGACCAGTGTTGCAGCTTTTCTGTTTAAGCCAGCTCACTCAGTGGTGGTGCCAAGCACTTGCAATTGCATTGCAACAACCTCTGTATTATCTGTATGACATGTATCAACATACTCTCTCTGAAACATCAGACACTGATTACTGTTCAGACACTTCAGGAACAATTATGAATCACCTTACCAGGATAGTATGGATAATAGAAAAATGTATACTATGCAAGATAATCCTATCCTTGATAATTCCTGTGAACAATGTATAGTCTCATACATAAGTACTCTCTCTCTCAATCATCACTTGTGACCGACTAGAAGTGTGTAGTTATGTATTTATCTAGAGGTTCTGCCCTCTGACTGTATGTTTTAAATCAAAGGTCTAGATCATTGCTTCTCTAAACTGTTATAGTGGTATAACATCCAAAATACACAGAGCAGCTGGCAAAGAGCGGCCTGCAGCAAGCTGCCACTCCAAGCTCAGAAAGTCGCTGCCGTTTGATTCAGCAGCAAAGTGCGGCCAAACTAAAAGTTGGGGATAATTTAACTTCCATCCATCCATCCATCCATTTTCATCCATTTATCTAGGGCCAGGTCGCGGGTGCAGCAAGTCAAGCAAAGCACCTCAGATGTCCCTCTCCCCAGCCAGATGAGATATGTAATCCCTCCAGATTGTCCTGGTTCTACCCCAAGAGCCTCCTTCCAGTGGAAGGTGCCTGGAACTCCTCTAACAGGAGGCGCTCAGGAGGCATCCTGATCAGATGCCCGAGCCACCTCAGCTGACCCCTTTCAAAGCAAAGGAGCAGCCGCTCTACTGTGAGCTCCCTCTGGATGTCTGAGCTCCTAACCCTATCTCTAAGGCTGAGCCCAGCTACCCCACGGAGGAAACTCATTTCGTCTGCTTGTTTCCGCGATCTCATTCTGTCGGTCACTTCCCAGAGCTCATGACCATAGGTGAGGGTTGGGACGTAGATGGACCAGTGAATCGAAAGCTTTGCCTTCCGGCTCAGCTCCCTCTTCACCACAATGTTCCGGCGCAGCAACTGCATCACTGCAGATGCTGCACCAAACCGCTGATCCATCTCTCACTCTATTTTGCCCTCACACGTGAGCAAGACCCCAAAATAGTTATACTTTTGATTAAAATAGTTATATTCTGTGACTTGTAATACGCTGACCAATGCTACAGAAAATGTCTTCCCACCTGAAACACATGACCACGCCTCCCGACTGCAGAAAAATGTTTTTATTACAGCGTACCGCGCTTCGTCACTGCTTGGTGCGTTTTTGGCCTAACCTAACATATAGACACACACAATGACAACAGTAGGACTACCAAAAAAAACAACGCTATAAAAAAAACAACTATCTACAGTCTGATTTTCAATCCAAGGCTGCACCACGGAAACAACGGCAAAGGAAATCCACCAGTCTTCATCTGTACCAGCACTGGGTACAGGTTGTTTTCTTTAAAAAAAGAAAATAATGATCATATTTTGTGTGTCCAGGACTGTTTATTCTTTTTTACGTGGTATCAAAAGAGGTATTGAGTATAATTTTTTATACTAGTATTGTATCAGTGTTTAAAATTCTGGTATCATGACAACCCTACACAGCACTCTCAGGTCTAAATGAATACAGACCTTCCTAATGAATCTGCCTAATCAAGTGGAAAAATTAGTCTGTTTCATGCCCAGTTGACATCAAAGTGGTTGTTAGAACAAAGCCAACAGCTGGCCTGCCCTCAGTCTTTGCTTTGCATGTCTTTGATCAATACTCGGCTAATGAGCCTGGCCTCCTGAGCTGTAATGAGAGGTCAGATTCATGTATTATACTCCGCTTATTACATTAATTGCCTTTCGAAGACACAATGTCCCCCAGTCAATATAAATTAAGACAATAATATAATGTGCTGCTGTCTTGTTTTGTGACTCTGCACACTTTTCAACCACTGACCGCACCTACCAGCCTGCTGTCTCAGTCTTTCTCACAACACCTTGGAGTGGTTTATTATAAAGCAGAGCTTATACAACAACACAATATTTGATAGTTCTGGAAAACTGCACATGCCTAGTTTATTACAAAAGGTGTGCTGCCCTCTTGTGGATATAAATATGAGCACAGACAACTAAAAGAAAAAAACATAAAATCTGACATGTAAAATAAAAGAAAATGAAGCATTAACTCTGTAAGTTAGAAGATGACAGAATTTAAATGAAGACTCTTTTTACTTCCCAACAGAAACTGATAAAGCTGAGGGGCATAATCAAAGCTGGAATGCTCTTTTTATTAAATGGTAAATAAATGGGCTGCATTTGTATAGCCTTTCTAGTCTTACCACTTAAAGCACTTTTACACTACGAGTCACATTCACCCATTCACACACATTCACACACTGGTGGCCGAGGCTACCGTACAAGGTGCCACCTGCTACTCAGTTCCTTAACACATCCACACACCGATGAAACAGCCATTGGGAGCACTTTGGGGTTCAGTATCTTACTCAAGGATACTTCAACATGCACACTGGAGGAGCCGGGGATCAAACCACCGATCTTTTGACTTTACCTCCTGAGTACTTAGTTGATCAACAGAAAAAACTTATGGCAACTATTTTGATAAATGATGAGCTGTTAAAGTCATTTTTTAAGCAAAAGTGTAACACAAGCGAGGATTTGCTGGTTTTCTGTGTCTTAACTGTCAATTAAGTTCTTACTTTTAGGCTTTGGACTGTTAGTCAAACAAATCAAGCAACTTCAAGATGTAATGTTGGGCTTGAAGAGGATATTATGGATGTTATCCACTATTATTACAGACAAGATCGTTAATCAACCAATTGAGAATAGAAGCAGCAGATTAATTGATATTGAAAGTAATCTGTTAGTTGCAGTAATCAAACAATCTCTTGATCTTTTTTTCAGTTCATTAATAGTCCTGCAAAATACAAAAAGTTGGAAAACAGTAAAATTCAGAGCATTGGATGACAACTTTAATTTGCTTATTTTGTTTGTCATCATGCCACAAGATGTGCAATTTATAATGACATCGAAATCAGACGAATTCAGACAAGCCGGTGACTCTTTATTACCAGTGATCAACTAACTCTGCTCTGCACTCTGCTGTATTAACACAATGATCTCAAGGTCGACCAATCAGACAGACATGTGACATCAGTGTTATTGTTGGTGAAACTTTTTGTCCATGTACCCGAATACAAACCACAGGCATGCAGATCAAAAGACAGCAGGAGTTGCGGTTGTATGCCAAGAATTTCTCATGAAACATAAATCATGACTCATGCTTCAGCAGTCACAGGTGTTCACATACCAACAATATTACGTTCATCTGCAGCATCAAATATTCTCTTCTTCACTAGATGGCACCAAAGGCTCACTTTTCATCGGTCACTGCTTATACCAGTTTCAATCGGCCCTCTCCCCTTTACTTAATATACTTTTATATCAAAAATAGAAGGCAGATAAGTAAATGTTAAGTACTTTAAAGCCATGTTCATCAATTTAGATCAACACCTAAGTAGTACATGCAAACTGCTGTCTTAGCTGAGATTGACCGTCCTGTTCAAGAATACAGCAATGGGCCAGATGCTGCTCAAAGAGGCTGAAAAATCTCGAAACATGTTGTTCAAAACTACTGAGTCTTTCCAGCTGAGCCCTTTTAAATCAATATTGTCTTAAATCAATCAAATCAAATCATCTTAAAGTTAAGTACTAACTTTGATTTCAGATTACACAACATTATACTTAGGTAATAAGTTTGTCGCCCTGCTTCAACATATTTTTAGATGCTTTTTAACTCTGCCCCACAAAAATGAAAATGCAATTAAAACTACCACATCCTGTAAGCTTAAGGGTTTAATTCTGGTTAAATCCCCTCTGGATGACCACTCAAATTATGAGTCAAAGCATAAGGAAGGGGAGGTGGCAGCCTATTTTTACACCAATTGTGTTATTCTTCGAGTGCAACAATAATAGCATAACTGCTTCATGCTCTCATTTAATCTGTTTTTGTGAATACTGTTACTTCATCTCCACCCAAATGCTCTTTTCTAAATCAAACCTGCAGGTGTTAGCGGTGCTAATGGGTTATCTTTAATACTAAAAGGTGATTACATCACTGGAGGGGAGCAGACAGAGTGAGACACAGGTGGCAGCCATGTAGTCAGGATGCTGTGAGCAGAGATGCGATGCAACGTGAGGGTGATGTAACTGGGAGGTCAAAAGGATAGAAAGTTATGATCCATGTCAGTATCAAACCATCGGTGTTGATCAATGTATTGATTTAATGATGATCCGTATAATCTTTAAGAAACTCGATGTCACTGTCAAACAGCGGCAGGTAGAAAATGGCAAGCAGCCTTTATCAACGAGGATAATGTTATTTACTCAGGGATAAATCATTCATTCACTCATTTTCCGCTTATACTCTTGAGGGTCGCAGGGGGGCTGGAGCCTATCCTAGCTGATATTGGGCGAGAGGCGGGGTACAGCTTGGACAGATCGCCAGACTATCGCAGGGCTAACACATAGAGACAAATAATGGTGGTTAGCATCATCACCTCACAGCAAGAAGGCTCTTGATTCAAACCCCAGGGTGGGAGCCTTCCTGTGCAGAGTTTGCATGTTCTCCCCGTGTCAGCGTGGGTTTTCTCCGAGTACTCCGGCTTCCTCCCTCAGTCCAAAGACAAGCAGGTTAATTGGTGACTCTAAATTGACCGTAAGTGTGAATGCGAGGGATAAATCAGCAGTGTGAAGTGAAATATTTTGGATTTCGGAGAAAATACGGGTCAACAGAAAGACCACATGCCATATGTAAACAGCGCTGTTATGAAATAAAACACTGGCCGAGCATCTCACTATGCTAATTCTTCCTACAGTAACATTAGCTGCTCTAGTTCGACAATGTTCGGCTGAATTTCAACATGCTGTTCTGTCAGGAGATGGAGTGACTTAAACCACCAGCGAGTCATTAAAACTTTTTATAATACATCTAACTGTTAGAGCTATGAGTAGAGGAAAAGTCCGCTAGCTGCTAGACTTATTTATGCAATGTAAAAGTGCTTAAGCTAATTGTTGTTTTGTCAGTTGTTCTGTCTATGAACATTGACAGTTGTAATTAAGACAAATTTTAGACTGTATGTTTTTGTTGTTAATCCATGTTTTATGGAGAAGTTTGCCTTCAGGGCTTTGAATCAGATAGCCCTACAGTTTTAGGAAAGCAGTCATGATTTGGGTTACAATGAAAGATTTCTTCCTGAAGGTCACTCTGGCAGAAAGCCCTGAACGTTAACTTATTCCATGTGCTGTTTGATGTGTGTTAGTGGAGTCAGTTAAAAATAAACTTTACTGCCCTTAAGTGGTTACAGTTATTTACAACTGATTACATGTTGTTTACATCTTTCATGACCAAATGCAAAAAAACAAAATGGTGGCAGCTTCTTCTCTAACCACCTTTGTTACATGGGCATGTCATATCGTCTCATATCGATCGCAGGCCCCTGAATCAAATTGAAATTGTATTGTGGCAGACTTTGCAATATCAGCAAATATCGTACTGTTGTCCAAAGAGTCGATATGTAGTCGTATTGTGATGAAACTAGTGATTTACACCTCTAGTCCCCATGACAGGAAGTTCAAGTGTGTGCCTGTTTACATTCCGAATATTGTATGTGTTCAAAGTTCATGACATTTTTCATAATAATACATTTCCAAGGTTATTATCACCCAAAAAAAGCGCCATACACGGGCTGTGTAATACTGATCAGGAGTGTGTGGCTATACATACTGCATTCACCCCCTGGGGTCAAAATTCTCCACTGTTTCTGTTTGTGTGTCGGGTCCTGACCCAAAGTTTAACATCCTCGACTCTGGATCTCTGTAGGGACCCTTCCCCTGCTTCTGGAGCTGCGCAATTTTCCCACAATATCACAGAGATGCGAGAGGCCTGAGCTAACACACACACACACTTTAACTCCATGAAATAAAAACACACCCACATGCAGTTTTGACACCCTTCTGTCGAAC
Source organism: Cephalopholis sonnerati (assembly GCA_019142605.1). Taxonomy (NCBI): domain Eukaryota; kingdom Metazoa; phylum Chordata; class Actinopteri; order Perciformes; family Serranidae; genus Cephalopholis; species Cephalopholis sonnerati. The sequence goes on from JAGQAX010000020.1 coordinate 20,292,668, forward strand.
TACAAAAGCAAGCAGATGGAATGTGTATCAACAAAAACAAGTAGCAGCAGCCACATGGGCTCCTGTGCAGCAGATTCAAGCAAACTTTTAAAAGGACAATAAACGAAGGAGCTGGGAAAGAAGTCTCACCATGTTTAAAGAGCAGAGAGGTCACATTGTTCAAGACACTGTCACTGTGAAAGACAGTACTCCTTACACAGGCATGCTAGATATTTACTGACTGTCCTACCCATTTTCAGTGTAAGCAGACATCTGACTAAACAAGAGTGTGTCTCAACACACACACACACTCTCTCTAATCTCAGGCTAAGCCGCAACACCCAGCTGGGTGAGAGAGTGGCCGGCTCGGCACATTCCTTTGTAGTGGCACAACACACAGAGAGAGAACATAAGAGTGACGGACATGAGGTTAAATGAGCGTGACATACATGGAGGGGAAGCGTGTATGTGTGTGTGTATTCATGTGTTTAAGGTTGGGGTTAATATGATTATAATTCAGAATTGAAACTGCTCATCCAATCTGAATCCTTTCAGTTCCCCTGCTGGATATTTTCATGGTAGTTAATTCTTTCTTTACAATATGCATTTCTTTGTTGTTTGTATTGTACTAGTGAGAAATCACATTTTATATTTGTCTTTTAGCTGAATGACTGCCTGAATATTTGGGAACTGCTATTTGGTAATAAAAACAGAGATCCTAAGAGGTAGAAGATTTGAGAAAACATTTATTAGATCTTAAACTTAAAGGACACTAAATCCCAAAATCAAAAATGGATACTTTTTCTTCTACATGTAGTTCTATTTGTAGGTCTAGATTGATTTGGTGTGAGTTGCTGAGTGTTGGAGATATCAGCCGTAAAGATGTCTGCCTTCTCTTGAATATGATGGAATTAGACGTTTGACAAGAATCAGTGAACAAAATGTGACGGCAGGACACAGCCGCAACGAGGCAGAGGAAAGGGGGACACAGAATCCTTTCACAACTCAGATAGCAACTTTCAACAGGTCAGATAGTAATATTCAGGTGGATGATGATGAAGAGGTGGAGGAAGACGTGGACCGCACACAGAATGTGGAGATAGAGAGGGAGGACAGCTCCGCCCCTTTATGCAGCTGCGGTGCCAAATGTGAGACAGGGAGGGAGTGGTGACAGTCATGTAGGTAACTCCAGTGAAGAGGGGCAAAGGAGGAAATGTGTCTTTTAATTTTGTTGAGAATTGCGAATTTTCATAACGAATAGAACAATAAAACGCAGCGGAAACAGTGTGCAAGGTTTCTGTCCTCAACAATTTTTGTTTGAATGACGGATTAAAAAAAACATCAGAAAAAAACTGATTTGCGGTGCAAATGCCTTTAGTGCGGGGCAGGACTTGTAAAAATCGGTCAGTCTTCAAACATGTGGGCGGCACAGTGGTGTGGTGGTTAGCACTCTCGCCTCACAGCAAGAGGGTTCAATCCCAGGTGCAGGAGCCCTTCTGTGTGGAGTTTGCATATTCTCCCTGTGTCAGTGTGGGTTTTCTCCGGGTACTCCAGCTTCCTCCCACAGTCCAAAGACATGCAGGTGAATTGGTGACTCTAAATTGTCTGTAGGTGTGAATGTGAGTGTGAATGGTTGTCTGTCTCTATGTGTCAGCCCTGTGATAGTCTGGTGACCTGTCCAGGGTGTACCCTGCCTCTCGCCCTCAAGAGGATAAGCAGTTAAAAAATGGATGAACAACATGTGTTGTGTAGTCTGTTGAGACCAAGTCAATCTCCGAGAAACATTTTAAGATGCAGATAAGAGCCGTTCTTTACTCTGGTACATTCAGTACTACTGCAATGACACAATTCGAAGTTGCTTAATTGAGTCATGATGTTGACAGCAGGATAGAAACAGAAAATACTGTACATGCCCTGCTGATTACACACAAACAACAATAGTAGGTGTCATGCACTGGACTGGCAAGCTGCAATGTTGCTCAACCCTAGTTCACCTTACAAAAATGTACACGCCATGCGCAGCCAATTTTCACAGCCAGGCTTCATGTAGATCTTTTTTCTTTCACCTTTTTTATCCAAACTGTTTTTTATGAGTGCATTACAATATACACACAGCAAGAGGCTTGGTAACAAGTAGTGTGTGCGCTCCAACAACTGAGAGGCAAGAAAAGAATCATTATGTGTGTGGTCTCTCATAATCCTGCATTTAAAAATGAAATCTGTGTTCCCAGCGATACAGTGACTTCCATTTCCCATAGTTCAAACTGTGATGTTAACTATAATTTAATTCACTTAACCTTTTAAATAGCTTTAACCGAAACACTTAAGCAGCAACACTGTGTGTGTGCACATTAATTACCATCTCACACTGTAGGCCAGTGGCTCTCAGATCTATTAAACAGGGTCATAACAAGAAGGAAAAGGGAGACTGTTGTGCACGGATACAGTAAAGAAGAAAACTGTTGGTGCCGACTGTCTGACGACCCTGATAAAAAACAAACCAGTCTATTTACTGCAGCAATAACCTGGACAGCCAATCAAAGCTCTGTCACCCCATGACAACGCAGCACGTTACGGATGTCTTAAAAGCGGATATTTGAGGGACATTTTATCTTAAACGCTACCTTTGAAACAAGCAGTAATTGGTTTCCAAGATGTGAATGTGTTTGCAAGAGTTATTACCTGCGCTTGTAAATAACTGCTCTTCAAACATATTGACCCATTTTACAGGCATGGATGTTTAACCAGCACAGGGCTGGAGGGAGAATAACACTCAGCAATGCAAACAAGAATCAGTTTTAACAACAACTCCCATATGTAACGAGCTGCATCTTATTGTCTGCAACAGCCAAGTTAACATTTGCTGAATGGGGAGGAAGCGTGTCCTAAAGCTAGACACCGTCAACGAGCACCGCCGCGTAGCCCTGCGAGTCATACTGACAGAAGCTGCAGCCATATGGATGATTATCAGATTTGATTAAGGAGATTTTTTAAGTCGTGTTTTCATTCATCATTCTTGGTTCATCCATATGTGGAGCAATCAAACAGACTGGGTTTCAGGCTAAGTCAGATTTTCTTTGGCTGCAGAGAAAGGCAGAAAATGTGCTTACTTTGATATTTTGGTGGTTGGTGTTCCCCTTTAATCAACTGCAACCACTGACTGAAGAGGCCGTCTGAGATTTAACTTCAGTATAAACAACGTTTAACACCCAACTTCTTCAATAAACAGAGAGCTGAAGGCTATCTTTGCTTCTTAAACGTGACAAGCTATCTAATATTTGTTCAGAGTGAAAGGAAAAAAGAAAGAGGAACAGAGGAAGAGATATTCTGTGTGTGTGTATTCGTGTGTGTGTGTGTGTGTGTGTGTGTGTGTGTGTGTGTGTCTGCTATTATCACAAACAGCAAGACAACCACATGGGAGATTAGGTTAGCAACAATGCTAAGTGTGTGTGTGTGTGTGTGTGTGTGTGTGTGTGTGTGTGTGTGTGTGTGTGTGTGTGTGTGTGTGTGTGTGTGTGTGTGCACATCTCCTCTCTCTGCTTCTATCAAACCACCCAGACAGGAAGTTATGTATTCAGTCTCTGTTATTTTTGTGAATCAAACCACACAGACACTATTTAAATAAGCTCCACCTACTTGTTAAAAAAAAAAAAAGGGTCGATCTGCGATTTTATTACAGATCATGATAAAAAACACCATGGATCATTGTGAATTTCCATTATCGGGATAATCGTGAATATTGTGTCTAGCAGCACACAAACAGACTACAGGCCAACCAACAATAAAAAAGACTAAGGGCTGACACATAGAGACAGACAAACATTCATGCTCACATTTACACCTACGGCCAGTTTAGAGTCACCAATTAACCTGCATGTCTTTGGACTGTGGGAGGAAGCTGGAGTACCCGGAGAAAACCAACGCTGACACAGGGAGAACATGCAAACTCCACGCAGAGGAGCTCCCCCACCCTGGGTTTCTGGTTCGAACCCAGGGACCCAGGGTGCTAACCACGGCATCACACGCCTGCTGTTATTTTGATATAATCCCATGCTTAATAAATAGAGACATACAAGAAGTGGTTTATGAAAAGCAATAGCACAATGTCAACTGGGCCAGATGACAGATGACTTCCCATGTGAATAACAGCCCATTTCAATGGTATTTTTCAGATAAGTAGGTAGCATGCAACAAAACATTAAAGTGTTGGCGAGTTTATATATATTATTTAGAATTTATTTAACTACAGAAAACCTCCTTCACAAGAGTGTCCTGGCTGAGACGGGCAGTAGCACATAAAACAAATCGTTGCTACAGACAATAAAATGTCAGGTAACAGCATGAGTATAGAAAACATAGAACTCAGGTAAACATATCCTGGATCACATAGAGGCAAATAGCTCAGTCAAGGCCACTACAACTAGATGCACTTTCCTCCACGTCCTTCAATCTATTTTTGAGAACACTTGAAGAGAACAACTCCCCCAGACCTAAATCAGTCTGTAGCAGATTTCAAGCTGCAGGAGCAGCAAAGCCGTAATTTTCCATTTTAAGATGGACTTTGGGGACAAATATAAACAGGAACTGTGCCTTCCAATACAACCCATACTATCATACTTTCTAGTATGCCAGAAAAAGATTTAGTATGCCTCAATACATAAGATAAGATAATAATATGTCAAATGCAGTATGCCAAGAATATCAGGATGTTCTACTATATTCAGTCTAATTTTGCAGAATGCAAACCAGCATGCTTCTCTGGCTATTCTGACCCACAATCCTCTGCGCAGCAGAAAATACGTCACATCGACTGGGCCTCAGACAGATGACAGCTTGACAGCTTACTGACAGCTGGCTGACAGCTGATTGACAGCTGTCAGATGTCGCAATGACAGATGACAGCGCATTCAAGTAACTGACAACCAGTCAAACAGTAATAATAGAAAAATTGATTGTTTGAGTGAAAAAAATAAACATAAATATAATAAACAACAATTGGACATAACTATGAAAGTAACAATGACAGAGAACTGCAGATGTAATTTCACTGTTGCAAATATAATATGTTAGAATATACAATTTAAAGTTAAACTACACATATTGCAAAGAAACAACAGCAGAGCACTCCAGGTTAACCTCCATCACCGGCAAATTCAGTGAATGGTGTTTGTTTTATCTCAAAGGTAACAGATATAAAAGCAAAAGGGTCAAAGTTCAGGGCATAATGTTATGAGAAAGTAATATGTCCTGATAGTGTGCATACTGCTTGCAGCAGTACATACTCCTTGAGGACAGTTGCAGTACCTACTTTAAGTAAAATGAAAAAGTACACAATTTCGAACGCACGTCACAGAATGGAAAGGGTAGCTGTCAGCATTTTTCAGATAGATACATTTACATAAATATAAAGGAAGCAAATGTAGATGTCTTTCAAATAATAATATGCCAGTGATGCCAATGGTGAATGACGGCCTTAAGAGTTGTAATGAACCTTAATGCAAAGGAGTGAAGGCATTAAAAAGATGCATGTATATTCAACAGAAGGTCCATCATAGACTTTATGTGTATGAGTCATAATCGTTCTAAGTCTTTTAAGACGAGGAATTCCCAAACTAAGCAAATTACAAAGAGTGTGTAATTAATGAGATGTCAAAATTGTAAAACAAACCACTCAGGGGAAACTTGGTGAGCCACAGTAGTGGAGGACTATGCAGGAGGCAAAGGAGATAAAGTGTTGACGAACATGTGGCCACAAAAATTTGGAAAATTAAGTTTGGAAAACGTGGTTTGGTCTTATGAATACAAGTTTCCAAGTGGGATGAGTTAAAAGTGCTTCAGGTGACGGATTAGAGCACCACCGAAGCACTATTGGGCATAAAACTCTCCCAGCTGGATCATCAGTGCAAATGATGAACAACTGCATGAAACAACATCTCCTGGACACACGCATGTGGATAACAAATCTATTAAGAGAACTCCATGACAACTCCCAAGGCACATTCTAGAAAGAGACATTTTTGATTCACTTTCCCAGCAAAGATATTCCTGGATTTGATCTGGCAACGTTCTGGCTTTTGGTCCAGTTATAAGAAGAAACACTGAGGGAGACCGGAAAGCACGGAGCGTCCCTGGGAGGATGAATGTATTTCTGTCCCAGAAGACTAATTGCATCTTCTATAATGGAAAGACGATATGTTTGCAGGCATCCATCTCTCAACCCCGAAACCAATCAACCCAAACTGCTATGGTAAAAGCGCTAAAGTGTGTGTGTGTGTGTGTGTGTGTGTTTGTGTGTGTGTGCATGGTCACTCACCACTTAGCCTGACACCACTTTGAGTTAAATGAAAGGACTCAGCGGGGCTCTAATAGGTAGACTCCACAAAGGCAAACAATAAAATGCTTCTGGTTTTTAAAGGCTGTTTGATCCCTTCGCCAGGTGTGTGTGTATGTGTGTGTGAACATTTCATCATTAAACTTGCACGATGTAATGAAACACTTCCTTATTTTGTGTTTAACTTCCCCGACACTTCATAATACAACAGTACACTGATGAGTGCTGAGGGAATTAGCAACGTTTAGTAGCAACACTGACAATTTATTTTGTATTTTTTTTGTGCTAATTTATAATATTTTCCATCATGTCCATTTTCCATTATGAATTTTTGTTTTAAAAAAACCTATATAAAACATAAGTTCATGCCTTTGCCTTGGTCTAAACCTCCTTTTTGTTTCCACTCCCTATTCTCTCTCAAATAGTCCACGCCTGATTCCCCCCCACCTTGTTTCTCACTTTCCTTCCATGGTAGATTTTCTTCTTTTTCCACTGTTAAAATCTAATTTTCTCCCTCTTTCTCTCCCAGTGTGTTACCCTTCCCTCCCTCCTTCTCTCACTCTCTGCCGCTGCTGCCCTGCTCCGATCTCTCCTTCATATAATCCTGTGTTCTTTGGCTCGCTTCATTACTTGTAGCAATAAACACACGGGGCCACAGGATACCTCCAGAAAACTCCTCAACCTGATTACTGCAGAGTCAGGCTTACATGCCACATATAGGGGGGCCTGTGTAACATGGAGTATGGTTGGAAGCAGCGCTTTGTTTTGCGCAATTATGCAACCATTTACGATGTTTGTGCGCTGAATGCTGCTTATATAATACAACAATGAGAACCTACAATCTATGTTAGCGTGACCAGATGGTTCAGGATGAAAATAAACATGATGTACTTCAAGATTTTAAAGACGGAACATGGTTCTTTGCGTCTGCATGGCTCCCATTTGTTTGTAATGGGATGCATTCCTACTTTTTCATAGTTTTTTATGATCCTGATGACAGCCCTGCTACAACTCCACTTATTCACTGCCGGTCCGTGTTCTCAAGAGTTTCTCTGGTGACCCCTTACAGGAGTAGCTCAGATGGTGTTTTGACAAGGAAAGCGCTGGCAGCTCCCCCATTTTCAATAGGCTCATTATTAAAGCAGCTCTGCCTCGACTTAACTCGGCCCGTATTTCTACGACCACAAAGGACTCATAAAAACACTTTGGCAAACTCAGAAACCACACTGCAGCGTGCACATGAGTATGAGTGTGTGCTTGCATGGCATGAGCGTACAAGCCCCCCTCCACACGTGAGAAACTTTAGACAGCGCTTGGCTCTGTTGTGGCTATGCATGAACTCATAAAAGACATAAATACACATCCATGCATTTATGCACACACACATATGCATTACAACGGTGCACATGTCAGAATCCTATCATAAAAAAACCAACACATAATAATTGCAGTCACATGCCGGTCAAGTGCCCACATATCAACCCTGTTGCTTAGTAATTACGTGTGTATATTACTAGATTGCATTCAAAATTAAGCTGTGGTGACAACCGAATCGCTGCCTGGGTTATATTTAAAAGACACCATCTCTTAAAACTACATCTATGTACAATGTTGGACTTACAGGGAGGTGGTGGTCATACAGTGTGAAGGACTGTGACACAAGAATCCCAGGGTTGCGTCCACACTCCTGTCCGTGGTTGGGTTAAGGCAACAAAAGCATTTTGGTTCAGGTTAGGGAAATGTTAAATAAGAAGGTAATAATAACAAAGTAATGCTGTAGTCACTACTGGTGGACACTGTATTGCAAGATTGCCTTTTTTGTGGTGGAAAACAAATAAAATCCGCTGTCAGTGAACATTTCACTGGTATGTTTAGTGTCAACATTTTTGCAACTTGCCAGGTATGTTCATTTGCAATATCTCCTTGTAATATTAATACAAAACAAGGCTCCAAACTAACTTTTCCACTGGTAGCACTGGTGCCAGGAAAGCAGTTAGGAAATACGAGCAGCGGGACAACATTTTCAAAAGTGGGCCCTCATCCATCACAGGGATTGCTATACATATATCACAATACAAAACTGTACACTTTCTGTATACCATCTGAATGTAATCCAACATTTCCACATGTCTTTTGTATCTACATTGTGTTAAGACCTTATTTTCTTATTTTGAAAAGCAGAGTCCTGGGCCAAAAAAATGCCCTCCAGTGAAAGACTAGAGAAAAGTAATACCAAACATTGATTAAAAAAGTTACTGCAAGGTATTAAATCATATGATCAAATCTTGAGTGAACCAATGATTTTTATTTTTATTTATTTATCCTTTCAGTCTTGAGGCTACTTTAATCAAATATTGGTAAAATTGTGCGCAGAACTTAAATAGTATGAAGAGTGTAAGGCTGCCAACTCTGAGTTTTCCAGTCATACCCAGTTTATGCAATTTCAAGACTGTTTAGGGACCCCAGCATGCAGAAATATTTAAATACACCATTTTGAAAAATGGCAATGTTACTTTTTCCCTCGCCAAGATTTAGTGCAACTTTGGAGCATTATTTGGCCCCCTTTCCGAAAAGATAGTATATTACGGTTGGTGCCAATGGATGCCTTAGGTTGTCTAGTGTAATATGATGCCCGTGCCTTCACTGCAGCTTTAAAACTGAACCCAATACAGCAAGTTTTCTTACTATAAATTACTCTGCTTCACCTCTCACCTTCAGCTCTGCCTGTCATACCTGTTTTTTTCCAGATATTTGGCCATAGCCTCTCTGCTCCTTTCATTTTCTTGTTCTCTCTGTACCCTGGATTTTTGGCTTTTCTTTTAGGAGCCCCTGATTTTTGGTGAGGCATTCTGACTGAGCTAGTCAGGCTGCAGTCCACCTCACATGTCTACATCAGCGGCACTGATGGACCCCACCATTTCACAATATCTGCAGGGGGTGGGAGTATCAGATGGCACATTGAAATTTGTTTTAATGATGAAAATGCATCAACCTATCATGTAAATACATATAACTTGTATTGTCAGTGACATAACTCTTTGATTCTGTTTAAGGCTCAACCATAGACCTTTTCATGGGCCCCTCCTTGGCCTTGGGCCAGGGTCATCTGTACCCTTCAACCCTTCCAATTTCCAGGGCTGGTACCTGCGGTTATTCCACAGGCTAGTTAATAACATGTCGGGCAGGAAATCCAAAGTGTGGGATCATTTTGAGAAGGTGAAGGACCAACCCAAGGTGATATGTAAACTCATCTTCATTGGTCGACTACAAACATGACGTATCATGTGAAACATGGAAGTAGCTCCATGCCCATTAGCCACTTAGCACAATCATTACTGCTTCATTACAGCGTCATTAACAGGCGGCTCGCTCAGTGTGTGACATGCACTTGTAGATAAAATATAGGTCTATATTAATGAAGGTTCATTAGTACGGTTTTGTATTTCTCTGTAATGTAGCACAGTGTTAACAATGTTACTGATACTATTCTTTCTCACACCTTCAACTCAAACCATTGTGTTGCCCCGCCCAAAATATATCATTTAATAATTACATTAATATCGCAAACATGCAGGCGACTAGTCGACTAATGGTCCTAAATGACGACTACTGGTGGACTAGGATAATTAGTAGGGGGCAGCCCTACAGTGTAGAGCCCTGAAAAACGTCATTTGCTCGGCATTATGTTTCTCTCAAAACACATTTGCGATTTCAAATCAGTTGTCTATAAACCTAATTTACAGGAGACAGGGCTGCACCGAGACATGCTCACTCTGCTAATATCTACCTAATAATTGGTTTACAAACATACAGTATATCTTGTAATGGAATTTAAACTACCGCCATACAGCAACACAGCAGACAAGTAAAGAAAGAAGAGTGAATAAGAAATGTGCTACTTGGCATTTCAATATAATAAACTTGGTTTTGTTATTCTGCAGCTGCATGTGTCTCCAGGGCACTGGATTTCAGTCTCCATGTGTTTTGAGTTTTTAAAGGAAAAGGAGGGAGAAGATAACAAAAAACAACAGGAGAGTATCCTGTGTGATGCTGCTGATAAAGTCCTCACCGATTCTCATAATGTTTGCACCTCTCAGGCTAAAAAGCATGACTTATGACAGACACGATGACTCCTGCTGAAAGGTAGCAACAAGCAGTATTTTCACTGAATTGCAGCTGCCAAGGTTGCTCAAGCTGAACAGCCCCTGAGAGAGGTTCTTCGTGTTTGTTAAAAACACTCTCTTTTGCTTGGAAACTTGATAATAACACAGCAACGTCCCGGTCTCCTCTCTGTCTGTCCCCCTCAGTCTCTTTTCCTCCATCCTCCATCTCTCTCTCGCTTTCTCACTCTGTCTTGCTCATTTACCTTCTCTCCAATTTCCATGGCTATAACTTTAATGCAGATGCCAACTCTGCTCAGTCCATTTACACACACACACACACACACACACACACACACACACACACACACACACACTCACACACACACACAGAAGGACCAGTCATTCAGTCTGTCAGTAATACGGGGAGCAGAACTAACAGAGAATAAATCATTTTTCCGCAGCAGGGGCCTACCCTGAACAAAGAGCCTGTGTGTGTGTGTTTTTGAGGTGTGTGTGTGTATGTGTGTGTGTTGGTCTATTAACATATTCCTTGAGCAAATTATTCATCTCTCATGCATAACAGGCGTAACATTTCAACCCAAACAGAGCGGAGCAAAAGCCAAGAACAATTTTCCTCCATTGAAGCAAAAATCAATCAAGTCATAAATACTCTTGTGCCACTGCAGCTATTGAGCATTGCACATTTTCTTGTGGCAGAGAAAAGAGAGTTTGAGAAGCAAACCACATATTAAACCCGATGCCTTATCATCTGTGGAAAATCCACATCATTTTAAAGCATGTGAAGAATAGGCACATTACAGCTGGAGGCGAAACGTCAGTGATGTAAGGCCATGAACACCATAAAGACTGAACGCCTCCCACTGCAACACATTTCCTAAACTCTTAAAAAGGCAACCTTAATAACCCTTGGCTAAGGATGATTATGGAAAACATGTTTAATTGTGCTGATTAACACTGTAGAGTTACTTGAAATCCTTTTGTGCTGGTACAGTTCTTTCTTAAGTGGAGCGTGTTAACAGTGGCTTGGGTGAGAACAGTAAACTAGACCTGAGAAGTTCACTGCGCTGCTGTCCTCAATCTACGTTTGCAACAACTTTTACAACACATTTGAGTCATTGCAGTCTGAAATGCTTCTATTGTGTCTTAATATGAAAAACCTAGGCTACACACATTTCAGGACTTTCCCCAGATCCAATCTTTCTGCTTAGACTTCTCACATTCATGTTTGAGGTGACCCATATCTGACATCAGTGTGAACTGACCGCTGCCCTGAAACACCTCACATTAAACTAATAACGTCACACACATGTGCACTGAAACAACAACAAAAATGCACATTTACAAAACTGGCACATTGGAAAAATATTAAAGACACAACAGTGCAAATGTACATATCCCGAACGGCTGCAGAGGTTGGGTGACAATCTGTCATATGTTGTAAAGAGGACTGCCCACTGTTCCGAAAGGTGGTTTCTCAGACGTCACTCTCCCAAACAGAAGAACGTGGCTAATCATTATGCAAAATAAAATTATTGGGCCTTTGTTTAAAGGCTGGGCAATTAATTGAAGTCGACATTCAGAACCTCTAACCGATGTAATCTTGCCTATGTCTGTAAATTTGTTTTTTTATTCTGTTGCTTTCCCCACTGTGTGTGTTCTTGTACTGTCCCCTTAAAAACGTACTAATGTGTGTAGTCACGTGACTCTGCCCTGTCCAGTCTGCAATCTGGAAGCAACATGGAGAAGAACTCAAACACTGAGCCAACTGAGCAACGTGAACAGCTTGTGCCAAAGACAAATGCTGTGTCCGTCGAACATTTTCGCTTTCGTGAAGATGACACTGAGCAGAAGGAAAATAAAATGTAAACACTGCGGAAAAACTATACCACCAATCTGTTTCAGCATTTGAGCACAATCACGTTACCAAATATGAACAGTGCATGGCTCAAAAATATAAAAAGACTGACAAGCACCCATCAACAAGTGCCTCCACAAAACAGCTCTCGCACACAAGCATTTACAAGGGCTATACAATATGAAAAAGACTCCAGAAAATGGAAAGAAATAACTGTAACCATTTCCTCCTACACTGAAAGATATGGCTCCCATAGCTACAGCGGAGCACAGTGGGTTAAACACCTCAACAGAAGACACAGTGTTCCATAGCGAATGCGGTGTCAAACATGTACGTGTCGTAAAAATATACGTTATTTTAATATTTATTTTTTTACTTTTGACATGGCATTATCTTAAAAACATATTTATGTACAAGAGATGTAAGTTATTATTTTCTACTTCCAACATGGAAACATTTAAAATTTGTTTTGTTTGGTAGAGATGCACCTTATCAATTTTATACTGTTTTAGAGAGCTTGATTTTTACTTTAAAACTAAGATGTTACATTTTTTAAGAGATACAAGCTATTTTCTAATTTTGACTATTATTTAAATTTATTTATTTTGTTTGCAAGAATTGTAAGTTATTTATTTTCTGCTTTTTTAAGAAACTTGCTTTTTACATTAAAACTAAAATGTGACCTTATCGTGAGACGTTTTCATTTCAAGCAAAACTTTGATCTAAATCACAAAATGTTCAACAAATTGTCATGAATAGTTCATCTGTGTGTGTTTCCTTTATTTTTTTTAAAATCACAAAGATAAGATGTGCACTTTTTCATAGAGAAGTATCCCAGCTTTAATAGTTGAGGATATTTACAGTACAAACTTTGTCAGTGAACTATGGGGTCAAAAAACAAAATAGTCGTTCATTAATCGCCATCGAGGTAAAATGTTCAATTAATCGTGAAATTAATTTGAGGTCATATCGCCCAGCCCTACTTTGTTTTGCCAATACTAGGCTATTGTGAAATGGAATATTGTTCAGACTAGGGAGTCTTTGGGATGCGAGAAGTGAAACTTGAGAAGACAAAGAAATGCCAAAGCCATAGCTCTTTTAGCAGCTAAGGTAGCTGAGGTCTGTGAGAGAGTGGGTGTGGGAGGAATCAGGAATGGTGGGGCCGCAATGTGGAGGGTTTCTCAAAACTTTAGGATGTCCAGGGATACATTCCAATATCTCTGTCAGGGCCTCATGACAACGCTGTCACAGCATATGACAAACTAACCCCATAATTTCTGACACTGTATGATGAGTGATGATGTACGAGAAAAACACACATGAATTCCAATACAACAGTTCTCACAAAAAAATCAAGGTCGAACAAATTTAAAAGGACCCGTAATTCGTTCGAATAAATTCGAGTTGGGTGGTAAGCTAGCAGGTTTGTTTTCGCTAAAGAGTAAGACAGCTGCTTTTTACAAAGTTGACAAACAATCTTATCTTTGTGTAGAACCCAAAATACTTCCACACGCTGCTTCTCAGATATTTTGGTGTCGTGATTGTCCGCTCAGGACGGCTTTGCTCGATATTGTCCTCCATTTTCGTAGCAAAACAACACACTAACATGAGCTTTGTTTAGTGATAGGTCAGTAGGACATGCAATAGGTCAACATGATAGTGAATTCTTAAAGCGCCCTCTGTTGGATCACAAGGCAAACTACATCAAATTGTCTGATGCACTGATAGAGACTGCAGCCGACATTTCGAAAAGTTAATTACAGCTCGAACATGAACTTTTCACTTCATGTCCGACCGAATCTCCAAAACTCGAATTAAAAAGTGACAGCCCTACAGAGATCGGATATGTATCGGATTTAGGACCACACATGTAAGTAACCCAGATCTGACTGTAAATAATCAGACATCTGTTTCTACCAAACTCTGTGTCAAATGAGAGCAAAAAAAACTGATTTGGGCCACATTAACTTAGACATTAGACACATTAGCCTTATTGTGTCTGTGTATTCACTCTCTTACCTGCTGTAGCTTAACTCCAACAAAACGCAGTATCTCCCTGCAGGCTCTGAATTCTTCTCCAATACCACGCATTACGATTGGCCACACATCCTTCTTGCTGGGTTGCCATATCCTGTGATTAACAACCACCTCCCAGACCTCCTCTGAGATGCGTCCTGACGGCAGCGTCTTGACAATCGCTCTGGTTCCAGTACACACTGACTTGGTCATCTTGTGAAGAGAAGGAAAGTATTTCAGGATCAAGATATCAACTGAACACCCAGATGCCAAGACACAAATTCTACAGAGCACCAAAACTGTTAGTCACAAAACCAACAGAAAAGGAATGTTGCATGTAAATACCTTCTGATTATTCTTGTAGAAGCGCCTCACCAGGACGGTGGATCGCTCTTTACGGTTCCTGATAAACTCTGTGTTGTCCAGGAGCCCCTCTCCATCCCCCTCATCACTGCTGCTGTCCTCGCTGCAGTTCCTAATCGCTCCTGAGGATGACGTCTCATCGTGCCTCAGGTTTGTCCTCATACTTTCTAAAGATGCTCGTCTTAGAAACAGCGTCTCCAAGGAGCATTTGTTAACCCTGGGCCTCCTGTTGAGCCTCTCTAAACTTGAGTAGCCATCTTTGAGATGGCGCCGGTGGATGTGTCCATTCTGCTGATGCTGGCGGTGTTTGGGAAGGGGGGAATTACAGGGAGACGACACCGCAGAGCTCGGTTCACTGGATGGACTGCAGTGAGAGAGGCAGGGTGATGTCTAGGAAAAGAAAACATGGCAAAGTAAAATAATCTTAGTGTTTCTTTACAGCTAAAATAGCTCGAATGGGCTTTCTAATGGGGGCAAGAATTCAAATTATATCATATAATTTGTGATGTTTGTTTATCTCACACTAAAAACAAGCACTTTAAGGACACACACACAACACAGCATTGATATAGCAATTAAAGGTGTATAGGTAACCAGGGCAACCAACTTCCTCCTGTATTACCTTGTGGAAAGCAAGCATAGACACAGGCAGGCTGCTGCGGCGAATGTGTCTCTGGTTGGGTTGAGAGGGGCTGGGGCAGAGGCGAGGACTGTGAGCAGGGCTGGAGCTGGGGCTGGGACTGGATCCGGAGCTGTGGCAACAATAGATGTTTGGACTTGTATAAAGGCTAGACAGAGTGCAGGAGCAGCGGGTGCTGCCAGTTCTGTTTCTGCCTGTATCCACGCCCTCTCCAGGGGTGTCCAGCTGGCACGGAGATCCCTCTGAACTTTTCCCAGGTATCGGCATAGCTGTGTTAGTCATTCCTACAATTCTCTTGCCAGCCGACAGCTCTGGATAAAGTTTCTGTGCGGCACTCGAGAGTTTTGATTTGTAATCCAAACACTCATATCCCTCGTCCAAAATTGTCACTTTCCCACTGTCACATGGCAACTTCCTGTACAAGAGGAGAGAAGGGCTGCTCCGCTGTTTTGAGTGCCACAGTTGGTCCAAGTGTTGCCGTACTTCCTGGCTGTCATTTGCGTGTCTCGCCTCTCTGCTGGGTCTGCTCCCGGTGGATGGAGGTGAAGCACGCTGAGCCAGAACTACAGCTTCAACCTGGGTCTGATTTTCTTCAGTAGACATCTCGTTTCCCTGGATCGTCCTGCTTTAGCCTTTGTTTTGCTGCAGCTCTGAAAACAAGTAACACTTTGCTGTTGATGAAAGTTAAGCAGGAGAAATGTAGCCGAACACTATTAAAAAGATTTGGCTTAAAGATGTACTTGGAACTTAAATAAAAAATAATTTTGACAACAAACTTGATTAATTTTAGCAACAGTAGTAAGCTAAGACACTGTTAATTAGGAAGTAATTGAAGAAATTTTGAAGACATCGAGAATATTCAACTCGTCAAAGGACACTGGAACTTTATTATTGTCTCGTTTAAGGGCGCTAGGACTTTATTATCATTGACAATGTTTTGTTTTTTATACTCATCAGGTCCTACTGATCCCAAATAGCTAGGAGAAATTAAAAATGCATAGCAAACACAAATTCAGGTCCCAGGAGGTTAAAGCATGGTGCCAAAGAGGATGACCAGAGGGTTAGGTTGCAGGTCACAGTTTCAGATTGAGGATAAGGTTTGGAAAACACCCTTCCAGTATTTTTCGAGGCTCGGACACGTCCAGTACACGTGAATAAGAGAAGCCTCACCTCTTGAACATTTGTCTGATTTTTAAATACCTTAAAAAATGGATATTTGGTAGGTTGAACTTTGCAGAGAGTTGTTCAAATGACACAAAACAGTTGCCAATTGAAAGGCCTTGAAGTGTACCAAGCCTTTTCTGTGCCATTCTGTAAATGCAGAGTTAAGTAAAGAAGGCTGGAAAAGATGGTTGTTAAGGATAGGACTAGAGAGCGAAAAATTAAGAAAACCGAAATATTTCCTTAACTGAGCCCATACTTTCACTGTGTGTTTGATTACTGGGCTATTGGTTGAATTGTTTTTGGGGAAAGGGAGTGGCAGCCCAAGTAGTGCTGGAATGGAAAGGTTTTCAATGGAATTTAACTCCATTTCCACCCATGATGGACAGTCAGCTTGGTTACAGAAGCGGGACCAAGAAGACAATGAAAATTAGCCACCCAATAATAAAAGCAGACATTTGGCAGTGCCATGCCTCCCCTACTTTGAGGATCAAAGTAGGGGAGGCATGTTCAAGAGCTTATAGTGCTTCTAACAGGATTCCTGCACATGAATGAAAACAACCACTCAGACCTGATGAGTCTCCGATGCAGCTGTCAATCACGCTCACTGATAGACATGGAATCCTAGAGGAAAATGGCAGCTAGTAAACACTACATAAGGTTATCTTATTGACTTCATTATCAGTGTCTGTCCAAGAACATCGAAGGGTCACAGGAATTAAAGCTACCTTAGCTGCGTTAGACTCCTCGAATCTGATTGATTGTTTTCAGTGAGTCGCAGTAAATTCTCACAAATGCCATTAGAGGCAGAAGGAGGAGGGGGGATATGGTTTTTTTTTTCATTTTTTTTGTCTAATGTGCTTCTTTCAGAATACAGCAACAGTTTCAGTAAATATGACAGGAAGTTGTTTTCATGAAAGTGACCAACTGTATCTGTAAGTCCTTTATCTATCTAAAATTGGTTGCGTTAGACTGCATTTATGATGCAAGCATCAGTCAAGTACATTTCCCTAAGACTCTCTTAATCCCTAACATTTGAGAAGAGACGTCTTCCATCTTAATTAGTGGCTCCATAGAGCAGCAAGAGGAAATGAAATTTGCAGAGGAAATGAAATTTGCAGACTTCAAAACCCATATATTGAGTAAGGTGACAGCAGTGTCATGTTTATAACTCAGATGGTCTGGATGACTAATGATAGTGAGTCCCTGCATGGAGCACATACACATAAATATATATATATTGTTTCAGCTGTGGGGGATTGAAGCACATCTTTCTGTTGCAGCTCCACACTGTGGCTGAATAAGTGACTGACTGACTTACACAATACCATCATCAGCACCAAACCTTCTGCCATTCAGTTAAAATACTTACTTAGATGATGAAAGAGATCCACTTCAGGTCATGCTACACAACAGTCCCAGGCTTCTCTTTCAATTTCAGTCCGCCATCACGGTCATAGGTCTGCGCTGGGGCAAGTAATGACTTCAGCTTCCAGTGACCTCTTGAGTGACTAAGACAACATGTCCATACAGAGTGTGCTCTGTGTGTGTGTTGTAGAAACAGAAGCTTGTGCAG
The DNA here is from genome assembly GCA_019142605.1 of Cephalopholis sonnerati. Taxonomy (NCBI): domain Eukaryota; kingdom Metazoa; phylum Chordata; class Actinopteri; order Perciformes; family Serranidae; genus Cephalopholis; species Cephalopholis sonnerati. The sequence goes on from JAGQAX010000020.1 coordinate 20,310,713, forward strand.
CTGTACAAACGGCCAGATAGAGAACCCACGGAGGTGGCCCTGGAGGACTGAGGAATTTCCTTGATAGTGCAGTTCACAGTCACAGCTCACAGGGCCGTGTGTGCACTAGCCCTGATTGGTCCTGACATGTATCTGTGGCATGGTTATCCATCTGCAGGTCCTGAGAGAGAACAAGAGAAACAGAAACAGAGAGAGCACAGACACAGCAATCATTATTTACATGAGTAATTTCCACTGTATTTTTAATTTGCAATTAAATAAATGCTCAACTTCACTGCCAGCAAAGCTTATTCAAAGTGAGAAAGCAGAAAGTTCAAGACTGAGGTAATAGAGACGCAGACAAGACTGAAAGAAACACATTTTACTAACTTTAAAAGACTGTTTCTCATTTCCTTCTGTGCTCTCTTCTTTCATCACATCAGCTTTCTTATCTGCAACTATTCAGCCAAATCACCAGACACAGTGTGAGCCATTGTGACCGAAGCAACTGAAACAACAAATACTGAGTTTCAGCGGGAAGGGAAAAATGAGGGAGGGAGGAACACTCATATTATACTCATAAAAACGGCAATAAGGGCAATAAGAATAAAACTATAAACAGCACATTTATCCCTATTTCCTGAGATGATGTATGAGGTATGGCAAGTGTTATGTGCTTAATTCCTCAGTGAAATTGTGTTTTTGAGAAACAGTATGGATAAACACCATGGGAAAACTTTGAGGGAGTCATAACAACACTACTAAACACCAACAATCAACAGCCTGTAATGTGGTCCAAAAAGTGTATCTACACCGCCCAGGGTTATCTCATATCATCATGAGCTTTTATTTTCTGGATAGTAAGAAAAACTGTGTTGGACTGGTGGAGTGCAACTGGTATCTTGAAATCTCCATGATGTGCTGTCAGTGTAAATAAAGATAAAAATAGGGGAACGCTGGTGGCTTTGGAGTTAAGGCACTGACCATGAACTTGAGCCTTGCAGAGTGACGTTTGTACAAGTTATTCCCCCATCTCTTTCTCTATCCCCTTGTTTCCTGTTTTCTTAGATTAAAATTAGAAGCACTGAAATTAAAATCTAGCTGGGAACAAATCAATCTGTATTCCAGAAGCTGCTCAAGCAATTGTGATTGATTTCACACTCAAATGTAGAGCAAATTTAACCAAATTATAAGTAAATCAGCACAAGAAAATGCAAACTTGATATGCTTTTCCATCCACTACTGTTATTGAATATTGGACGGTGGTTCATCCAGACAGGTGCCTGCAGAAGAAGAGTGCGCAACAAGATATAACAATATAACGATCCCATCAATCGATCTGGATCGATACATCCATTCAATGATCAATGGGCCAGTGTCATCAATGCAAAGTGAAAACATGGATCCATATCATCATCATTAGGATACACCTTTATTTTGAAAGTCTGTGTCAGTGTCAAACAGCGGAAGGCAGAAGGCAAACAGCCGAGAGAAAGACGATGAGGATGACGTTATTTACTCAGAATAAATCAGCAGTGTGGAAATAATTTGGATTTCGGAGAAAATACAGGTCAACAGATAGAGCACATGGTGTATGTAAACAATGCTGTTGGGAGATAAAACACGACGTAACGTTACCTGCCGTCTGCTATCGTCTGACTACAGCATCATTAGCTGCTCTGTTTCAACAATGTGCTTGCAGGCTGAAATTCAACTGAGCTGCTCTGTGAGGAGATGCAGTGACTGTAACCACCAATGAGTAAGAAAAATAATAACGCTGATGTAATCGTTTAAGCTATAAGTACAGGGAAAAAAGTCTGCTAGCCACTAGGCTAATTTATAGTTTTGTCTATAAACCCTGACAATTATTACTGAGCTGAATTTTATACCTTTGTTAAACGACGTTGTTGTTAGTCCATGTTTTCGTGCTGTTTTATGTGTGTTAGTGGAGTCAGTTTAAAGTGAACTTTACTGCACCTATGTGGTCATGTTATTTACATCATTTATGTGTTTTTTTTTATCTTTTATGGCCAAAAGCAGAAAGGAAAAGGGTGGCAGTTTCTTCTGTAATCGATTGTGTTAAATGGGCACGTGATATCATCTCATATTGATCGCTGGCCCCTGAATCGCATCTAATCACAATCATATTGTGGCAGATTTTATAATATCAGCAAATACCTTATCATCCAAAGAATCAATATAATATAGAAATATATATATATAGAGAAGAGTGCCAGTAAAGCCTCAAACGAAGGAAAACAATGGATGTGTAATAGTGGACAGCACACTGGACAATGGAAACAGAGTTCTGAACAGCTAACTTTACAGCTAGAGCGACCTCTAGCTAACCTGGTAAAGTGCTTTGCAGCGGCCTGGCTTCAATTCCAACCCGTGGCCCTTTGCTGCATGTCATCCCCACCTTTCTCTCCCACTTTTTCTGGTTGTCCTATCAATACATTAAAAAACACCAAAGAAAAAATCTTAATCTGGGAAAGCTGGTCTGGTAACAGTGCTATGTGCATGGGCATGTTAAAAGCCCTCCAGTGATGATGAAGAGAGCCTGTCGAGGCCTCTGCAATGAATAATGCTGTGTCATTGTTTATTCCCTGAATCCGTTTCCTGTTGTACTCAGTTGCATTTACCTTTTATTAATACACCAACTTTTCCACCTTTCCCAAGCATAAGAACTTTAAAGCCATATTTTAAGAAGAGATTTTTTTGAATATTTGGCATTTTCACTGTGAAAATGGAAAATGGATGTTAAAAAAGGTGGGTAGAAACACACCTAATGTTATTTGTAACACCAGCTTTGAGTTTGCATTGCTGTTATTGTATCCAATTAAACACTGATACTCCCCTAAACCTTCCTCCTCCTCTTCCTCATCCACATTCACCAGAAAGTCAAGGAATTCTACTACAATTAACACAATCAGCTTTTTTATTTTTGATATTGTCCAGCAGTCTTGAAATGCACCACTCTTGTCTTTAATGAAAGCTCTTACTGCTAAAAAGGAGGCAATTATGCAAACTCAGTCAGCGGAGTGCCAGCTGGAGAAGAGAAAAGGCAAGGATGCCTATGAAACCCAACAGTCCACTTTTAGTAGCTGGCTTTCATCAAACACAGCTCTACAATAAACAGGAAATTATGTCTCATATCCAATATCTCAGAAAAACTGACTTAATTTCAATTATGCTGTCTGGATCGATCTAACACACTGGTATTTGAATTAATCAGAGCTGGACAGATACTCGTTATGCACCCTGCTTGCACGAAATACATCCATAATAGAGACACTCACCCACAACATGCACACATACTAATTGTGTGGTTCTGGTATCGTCAATGGTGGCCAGCAATGTATAAATCCAAAAAACTAGTGCCTGAAACCTCATAATTAAAGCGACCACAGCCCTGTGTCCCTGCCAAAGTGCGTGGGCCACTGGAGGAATGTGGGACCGACCAGAGAGGGAGGACCAGCAACATTTTTAGTGCATGTGTGTGTTATACAAATAGGGAGGAAAGGGCACAACTCATTGATACATAGTAAATCATGAAGTCACAGCATTCTCGTGCCCAACACCACCCACAAGCTCAGACACACATATATCAAGGTGTCTGTGTTGGGTGTCTGCAGCCTCTTTTCAAGGCTCTGTGCTACATTCACGCAGACAGAAGTTAAGCCAAAGGGATGAAACAGACAAGTGCTCCATTCATGAGCTCACAGTGACATCTAACCTTCATACAACTTCCTTTACTCTGTAGCTTAGCTTCAGCCTTTTGAGAACACTGATCTGATAGGTCAAAAAAAAAACCCTTTGACTTACAGAGGTAGCACTGCTTGATTTATGTTCATTTTGTGCGATGCCAAAACTCTGGAGTTCCACACATCAGGCGAGGGATGCATGATAATATTGGCACGTCACCGATATTAATGTTAGTATTAAATTATATATTTTGGTCGGGGCAACACAATGGTTTGAGCTGAAGGTGTGAGAAAGAATAGTATCGGTAACATTGTTCACACTGTGCTACATTACAGAGAAATACAAAACCGTACTAATGAACCTTCATTAATATAGGCCTATATTTTATCTACAAGTGCACGTCACACACTGAGCGAGCCGCCTGTTAATGAAGCTGTGGGCTAATGGGCATGTAGCTACTTCCATGTTTCAGATGATACGTCATGTTTGTAGTCGACCAATGAAGATGAGTTTACATATCACCTTGGGTTGGTCCTTCACCTTCTCAAAATGATCCCACACTTTGGATTTCCTATTAACGTGACTCCTGTCCGACTGCTGAGTGTGGCCTCTTCCTGTGTCTGTCCTTTCAAATCAAATTCCAGCTGGTCCAGTCACATAGTTTTGATTTATTTTGACAAAGCACAGCTCCTAGAGTTTTTTCTACGACTAAGCGACCAATGAAATCTCACCAACTAATGGTCTTTCTGGTCAACTAACATGTGGTCAACTATTAAGGGGCAGCCCTAATATTAATATCGGAATCGCTGATCAGCCAAATGAGTTGTTATATATCTGCATATATCAGATAGCAGGAAAAAAATCTAATATCATGCATCTCTAATCAGGGCTTAGCAATTAGGATTGCCTGATTGCCCAGGGCAAGTAAAATGCCATGTCAGGCAAGTAAATCCATCAACTCCCTTGCCTGTCCAGGCAAGTAGTTAAAAAAATTTAACGCATTGCTTTCTCCAGAGCTGATATTGTAAGCAGCTCAGGAGTGAGCCATCTCGCTTCCTTCTCATCTCTGCTGACACCATACCAACTGGGCACTCGCAAGAGAATGGCGGTGGATAAAGAGATGGCTTATGAATCTGCCGCAAGTTTGAGAACAAGTATTTAGTATTTGTTATTTGATTACTGCTAATAAATAAAACTATTTGTACAGGGGCAAATAAAAATTGACTTAAGGCAGGTAGATTTTTGACCCATTTGCCCGACTAAGCAATTAAAAAAAAAAAAAAAAACACATCAACATAAAAACCCCGCACACCAACAATGGCATTTTGAATCAACTGAATCTAGCAGCACTACACCATAGGCCAGCTTTACAGAGAAAACAGAACTGCACTGATTACGAGGCATCATTAGTGTTTTACTAGAGTTGCTGAGACAGTCTGAAAGGGTGAGCCACTCCTGTAATAATAAATAGGAGAAACACCAAGATTTAGAATTTAATGAACTAGTGCAGTGCCCGTAGGAAGTATGTATTCCTATAGAAAAGTGGAAGCTTAAGTAGATTTTTCATGTATGGCGAAATGAGGCTGTGTTTGATGGTTGGATGTACAAAGAGGTGTATATACTCTTACATAGTGTTAATAGACAAATTGTATATTGGGTAAGACATGGACGTACCTTGAGATACGGAGAGACACGCAAATACAGTTATTCTGCGCGGCATGCAAGACTCGCGGCAGCAGAAACCGATGAAGAGCGCCGTAATCGCCTGGCAGACAACACTGCACTCCAGGCAAGGCTCTGTGATGCTGAGTCACCTGAAGTCCGAGCTGCCTGCCTGGCCAGCGACACGTGCAAACTTTTCGGTGACCAAGAGCGGTATAGCAGTAGGATACTTTGATGTTTTATTCTGTGAGGCGTGGCTACAGCTACGAGCGAGAGCGCTGGTTGGTTACACGGAGGTCTATGGGATTTTAACTTGTAATGAAAATGTTGTGAATATGAATCCCAAAAACTTAAAATTGAAGGATGCACACCATCGTGTCATGCGCAAGCCATATCCGAAAGCTTATGTTGATCTGACAAACAGTCAGAGAGACATGCAAGCCACAGACACACACACAGACGTTTCTTGCTTTATAGATAGATTTGTAAATAAAAATAAAATTTTGGAGCAGGCCAATGAAGGTGGTTACATAATTCTGCCTTCTCATTGAAAAAGTAAAAAATCTGATTTGACACTGGAGACCATCTTGGCATCACCACAATGCAGCAATCCACGACTTAAAATAAATGTGGGCCAGGGGGGCGTAAAGTGGCGGCCAAATGGCCCCTTCCCTAATTCCTACCCCCTTACTTCCAGCACCCTTGCTCTGACCACACCCAGACCTTCATTCTAATCTCAACTACACACCTGTCAAGTTTCATGATTGCATCTTGCAGGGTTGTGACACTATCACAGTGACAAAATCTGTCCACACACAGATGTATAAACACCTGGCAACTTACTCAAAACCATGTCTGTGGGAATTCCTGCAACAATAGGTGCAACCGTGACGACATTTCACCAGGATGACACACTGAATCACAAGGTGAAAACAATACCAGCCGTCGCACCTTTGTCATGGCTACACTTAGACACAACACAATTTTTTTTACAGCACACCAACACTGTAAAATAGAGAGGGTGCCAACAGGATTTGTTGCCTTTTATAAAACAGATTTGGGAAGACAGGGTAGACAGGTTTGGGGATCATGGGATGTGCATAACATCTGCTTTAACTATCCAAGTGACCTGTTTTATATGAAAATAACATTTAGGAGATCATTCAGATGTTCCCTGCATAGTATCAGTAAAGTTTATCCTACTAAATTAAGTATAACTGATAACAAAACAAAACCCAAACTTTAAAAAGACACAAACATGCAGCGTATTAGCCCACATTATTTAACTGACTGCAAGTTCCAAGGTAAATAATAGATTTCAGTTGCACAATCTCTGTGACTGAAACTGAAACACGTGGAAGCAGCTACACTGCAGATTAAAAGACACTTCAAGACTGTTGACACACTGATATGCTGATGAGGTTTTCTCACAACACCTCAAACAAAACTTCACCTTGATGTTTTGTTTGAGGGGGAAAAAAATCTCCACCTCAGCTGAGCGAATCAAAATCAGTTTTCAGAAGCCCATATCCTTATCAGCAAATAATCAGCACTCATGTGATTTTACATTTTTTAGTAGTAACAGCCCACCGCGGAGGATCTCACCTGCATGTGTCACAGTCAACTAACAGGTCCAACCAGATATATCAAAAGTTGACAAAGTATATGTGCAAAGCCTTCAGCCACTGCATGAGACAATGAACAATATCTCTAACCAGTGCCTGTGTCAACCTTCTGCCATCAAAACATAAATAAAACACTCTTTTAGTAGTACACCTTCCTGTGTACCTGTGAGGACATGCCTGTATTCTTAACTGCCTGAAATCACACGTTAAGTTTGGTATGTATAAACCTGCCAATAAGCATGGGCGTAGTTATGAAACAGACATCAGCAACCCTAGCAAAGGCAAGCCCTACCAACCAAAACAACTAGGAGGAGCAATGATAAATGAAAGTACGGCAATGTGCAGACAAGACGCAATAAAAAACATGGACAACAACAATGTTCTATTTGGGAACCATCTGTGTTCATCATCTGCTGCTTCGGCTAATGTTGTGGCTGTACAGATGTTAGCTGTCGCCTTGACGCTGATGTCATTCGAGGACACCAACGTGCTTGACACATAATAGGGCATGAGCCTGTCCAAATGTGGGTTAGAAGGGCGAGACTAGCGTAACTTTTTGGCTACTCCAGGCAAGAAGTTTCACACTGTAGCTTTAAGTCCTGAAGCCGCACGCCCCGGGGCATGATAGACAGCTGTGCTTGCCATCAAGCTAATTTAAAAACACTCTGAAATTAGCAACAGGATAGCATTTCCACACTGTGGTTATTTTAAATGGAAGCATGTGGACTTAAATTAAGGTTTGATATAGATGTGCAACAGCTGTTCATTTGGTCTTGATCCTTATGGCTGCATTTACTTCTTAGAATTTACAGAAATAGCAAATTAAATAGCAATACTAAGACTTCTCAGCACCACAACCATAGCAGACATTTATGAATACACACAAAAGAGCTGCTAGAAATCAAAAGAGAATGATAAAATCACTGCAGTTGGTAACCTTAAAACTACCATGCACACACATTAAACACAGTTCAAAGTAGCTCTTGTTATCAGCTGAACTGTGACCCTGACCGGGAAATCAAATGGCTCTTCCAGGCTAAATCTCAGCCTTGGGCCAAAAAGGCAGACAAACACACATCCGCATGCACACCCACACGGAAAACCAGGTCACACAGAGTGGCAAGTGCACTGACCAAGAAAACCGTCAATCATTTCTACTTGACCTGTTGTATTATATACAATATTGAAAAGCACATGGTACCCATAACACCAGGCTTGTTTTTCTAGGAAATATCTTAAATGGTATATAAATCAAAGTACTATAATAAGGTAGGTATAATTCAATGATAATACTTACATTAAAGAAGGCAGGTAGCCTTGTAAATCTAATACTCCAGTCTTGTAAATGTAATACTCCAGGTTTTCCAGGTGAATCAGGATTCCCACTCACTGTGTTGTTGTCAACTGAGAAACACAGAGAGAGAGAGTGAAAGAGGGTTAGTGTGTGAGAGAGAGAGAGAGAGAGAGAGAGGTACAGGCACTGACATGAGGGATGGGCCTTCCACAGTCAGTCAGCAGCCAATCAGAGCGTGTTTTTAAAGTTTGTTGATGTAAATGTTTCACCTTAACAGTAATTTGATAGACAGTTGCGGCACAGGGTGTGTGTCACCACAGCAGACTGACACGTACCCATGAATGGTTTGTCCTAAATGAGATGCTGTATATATACATATGCAAATTTTGTAGGGTTGCAAAGGTATAATATTTTCACGATACAATCACCATTAACAAAAGGAATGGAAATAGAAGAGTTATTTTTGGTTAGGAAAACGTTTTATTACTATAACTGAAACTTAAAACCATTTTAAAAAGTCTCTCCTTTGAAAATAACTAAAATAAATGGGAAATTCTCTGTCTCTGTTTTTTCCAATATCATAGGTAAGCAAAAGTACACAGTATGATACCCATCAACTTTTAGGTTGCTTTCAGACCTAGAGTTGTCTTTCTTTGGTCTGAATCAGGGACTAATTTTGTTGCACAGTGTTACAAAGCATTTACACGTGGACCAGATCAGATGCCTTGCCTGAGAAAGCTGCTTGATTGGTCAGAATTTCCATGTGGGAAAAATCCAGGAAGTAAACAAAACGTTGAAGAAGAGTACACTTGCAAGATAAATGTGACACTTTCTAATGTCACAATGGAGGGACAACTACGCAGGTTGATTTTAGCGCTGCTCATCGTGGACTATATTGCTGTCATTGTTCATTTGAGTCAAAGCATACAGTTTGAAAACGAGGCGCGGCTCCAACTAGAAAACAATGTTTTGATGCATTGGATGTGCTGAATGTGCATATTAAGGCAGTACAGGAGGAGGCGCACATTAATAATCCTCCAGGACTGTAACATGCTCATGTTTAACCCAAACAATGTGTCATGTGACTGCAGTTGGTTCAGATCCAGGTCGGAACACGTTCTCACCACAAACGAAGCGCACCAGAGTTCATTTGAAACCGGACTGAGACCACCTCTTCAAGAAGGTCTCGGTCCAGTTGTTTCGGTGCGCCCAAAACGAACCACATTCAGGGGGCAAATTAACTTAAGTTCAACTGGACTAGACCAAACAGGGCAGGTGTGAAAGCACCCTTATATCACAGTATACCTTAAAACCAGTATATCGCTGCAACTCTAATATGTTGCTATAGCAACCATGTTTAATAAGTAATGATTATTACTCAATATTGTAGCAATAGATGAACATTTCAAGAAATGCATTAATTGTGTATTTAATATTGATTTTCATCTCTGTACAGTAAATATGAAGCTACACACAGCAGCTGGTTAGCTTAGCATAAAAACTAAAAACAACAGAGCTAACATGTTCTGGTCAAAATTAGCAATCACCCCATCTCACCCCCCATCAGCAGTTTTAAAACTCACCAATTTGTTAGATCTGTTTTGTTAAGGGAAGGTGATAGAGAACTGGTTCCATCCATTGAAATCGTATGCCTCTGAGCTTATCAATTCCTTTTTATGCCAGCATCTTTTTCTGACAATTCAGCATTGCAAAACAATGACACCTGAGTGATGAATCTACGCTGATAGAAACGTGCAAGAAGAGGTCATTGCGGACAAGAAGAAATGGTTTGTGGCTTCATTTCACAAAGAAAGATGACAGAGTATCTTGTAATGTCTGAAAAATGAAAATTTCAAGCAGCAGTTGAAACACCAGCATTATACTGAAACATCTTACAATGCAACAAGGGCTTAAATTCCAGGAATGCCATGTATTTGAGACTCAACACATGAGTGCAACTGCTTCCTAACTGAACAGCATATCCCTTAACAAGGATTAATATCCTATATTATAATGAAATTAACACCAGGCAGACAGGCTGAGCAGGTTTTTTCTTTGACTAATAAAAATGTTAAACAGTGGAGCTTTTGCACACCTGTGTCACAGGCATGCCTTTTTTCTTCCGTTTCTACACTGTATTCAGACTCAGAGTCAATATAACAGTTGCACTGACACTGAAAACCTGTGTAGGCCTACTTTTTTCCACACCAAATATTGGCCAGGAATTAATAAGGTATTTAATAAAGCATTGGACTGACAAGCAGAATCAAAAATGGCATTGGTATCAATAAAATCTGTTCAATTCCTCCCACAAAATATGCATAAAAACGACAAATGACATTTTAAAGAAGTAGTTAATGTTTACGTCTTGTTGTGCCCATCAGGTTGCCGGGTAACCAGCGGGGATTTCTGGTTCGTTCAGAAACACTCATTCCAAGTGCCAAAACGTGCCCTGGCACAAACTGGGCCCTTCATAAATTCTGAGCACAGTTGAAATGCATCATTCTGTTATTCAGAGCACCACACTCTCGGAGCAGTAGAACACACTCATTGGCACTCTGTCCGGGGAGATGGAGCAGCAGAGGGCCAAGCTAAGTGTGCGTGTGATTAACGTCATGGTTCGACGTTTGTTTAACGTAATTGGTAACGACACCCATTTTCAAAACTCATATATGTTATTCCTATGGTCTGAGACAGTCCAACAATATTAGTAAACATGAACAACTCTCTCCCAAATCCAAAAACTATACTGTTAAAACTCAAATTTGTGATGTCATCAAGCATTAAGTCTGGAAGTAAACTGAATAACAATGTTTGTTCACAATAACGTCCAGGTAGAAAAGCCGACGTCACGTGCTAAAAATCAAACAGTGCTAAGCAAACGCTGCCTCAATTGTTTGGTGTTTTTAGCCACCAAAAAAAACAATATCAGTTGAAGTATAGACTACATTTAGAATACTTTACCTGCTTTACTTGCCATCAGACAGCCCTTTTTCGACAGGGAACTGAGGCTAGATTGACAAAAGCAGGACATGGGAGTTGCTTTTAAAATAGCTAAAATACATTTTGCTGAGTCCTCTGTCCACAGCAATTCGATGCTTAGTTTCCTTACCAGTAGATTTGGTTTATCAAAGACACTTGTCAAGCAACACAGTACATAAAATAAACACAGCAGAAACATCAGAAAGGTCGGACCTTTGTGTTTAATTGTATATCTTTAAATGTCACAGTTACGATTAAAAATGACAGTTTGACACTTTTATAAATATCTCCGCAACTGAAATCAATTGCTCGTTACCTGGAAGTGCAATGCTCTGACTATATGGGTACATTTTCTGTTTCAAAACTGAGAACACAACAATAGAATAAAGCTCATTTGGGTGTAAAACAGAAACAAAATCAGGCTCTCATTCACTGTCTGTGGAGCAGCTCCAGACTTTAAACCCTATGACATCACAAGTTTGAGACTTAGCCTACTTTTGTGGGGTCTGGCTTTGAGGGAGAGCAGCTCATGTTCACAAATACTGATTGAACTTTCGTTGGCCGTGGAAATAACATATTGCAACTCTTAATTTAGGTGGTGTTGCCCTCTAAACTGTAGCACATAGGCTCTTGGTTGTATTCTAGACAATCTCAGACAACCTGGATTTTAGAAATATTTAAACATACAAGAGGGAAAAGTTTGAACATGGGCTTGTACACTGCTTCAAACAGCATGTATACTTCAATAAAAGTCAAGGAATACTGTGATCTCAGCTGCAGCACTGGAAAAAAACAGATGAAATAAGGACAGACAGTTGTCTGCTCATCTTGTTTTAAAAGAGAACTGCTGGGTACTACCAACATATTCCGTGCTGCAATAAAGTGTAACACATGTTGATGAAAGCAAAAGGGGATGATCTCAGCACCTCTGACAGTCCTGAAGAAACGGGATATAATCAGAATCAGATGGTTAACAACAAAACTGTACTGTTTTTTTTTTTTTTTCTGTATTTGTGGGTGTGACGTGTCAGTTGTTCCCTCATTTATCTCAAAAGAGCATTTCCACACTGCCATAGATCAAGTAGAAAATGATGTACAGTGTTATTTGTGTTGGAGCTAACACCATGTAATACTTATGTTGCTTCCAAATAAAGGGCATGTTTCAGTATTGCAATGTGGTGGCTCAGGTTTGACTTGTGAGTTTTAGTACAATTTAAAGCAGTGGTTCTCAACTGGTCCAGCCACGAAGTCCAGATCTGTCCTTAGTTATTAGTTCAAGGTCCACAAAGTTTAATATATTCAACATCATACTTGGGTTTAGCCATGTTGTCGAGCTAGTTTGCTGTCTCTGTTGAACAGCTGTCCGTTAGTCACTCTCTATACAGCATGAAACAGCATTTCAAAATAAAAGCTTGTGCCAGAAATTCACTGTACTTCAAAAAAAGTGTACTTTTTAGTGTGCTGATACATTTGTGAGCCACTTGCAATCCATTCACAATGGACCAGCGACCCACTCTTGGATCAGGACCCACCAGTTGGGAACCACTGATTTAATGACATTTCACAGCCACAATGTAAACATATCAGTGACTGTCACACTATAAAAAATTGTATTTAAAAAATTATAAATTTTATTTAAAAAAAAAAAGAAAAAAAAAATATATAAATTGTATTTTTAAAAAATCTAGAATTTTTTTGATAAATTTTATAAAAATGTTATATTAAAAAAAATATATTTTAACAAATTTTATAACCTTGTTCAAGGATGAAAGGCCGGTGCACCGGCACTATTCCAGGCTTTAGAATTAGGAATGTTTAACAACACTGAACAGTTAATTTAAAAGAGACAGGTGGCAAAAAAGGGCACTCTAATGTGATGCCCATGTCACTGTATCCTCCTGAGACCCAAACTTGTTTGGTGTGCATTTTCAATTTCTTCTAGCTATTTGGGATCAGTAGGACCCGATAAGAACAAAAAACTAAACATTGTCAACGATAATTAAGTCCCAATGTCCTCAAACGAGTACTTCCTAATTAACAGCTTATCTTGTTATTGTTGCTAAAATTCGTCAACTTTGTTGCCATATCAAACTACAAACTTTATTAATTACAAATTAACAAGTTTCAACCATAGCATGTGATCAGGTTCTGGAGGTTGGCAGAGATGGCTGCCATCTTGTTTTTAGATGGATTAGTGTATTGTGCTCTTACTATCACTAGATGGCACAAAAAAGTGTCTATGACGGAGGACAACATGTCTAAGTTAAGTAGAATGAAGTAAAAGACGCAGGAAATCAAAAATGTGACGTCTTCATATGAGGACACAGGGTCTCAGGAGGATATTTCAATGGATGGAAGTAGGAAATTGTTAGCCATTAGCACTTTATAAGCTAATGGTAGATCAAATCGGTCATAGCTAGTAAAAGCCCAGTCACCATAACAAAATGTTGGCACTGTAGGTTTCTGCAAACCACAAACATGTTACATTTGTTAGTTTCATACTAATCATTTGAACATTTCTAAAGTGATGTAGCTCAGATTACATGTTTATAAGCTGAGTTTCTCATCAGGAGGAGGAAGAGGAGGGGGTGGTGATGGTGATGGTGATGGTGTGACACCACCTTTGCTGCCAAGCAGCAGTGTTCGAGACAAACAAATAGTGGGTATTTAACAACAGGTTGGGTCTTTTGCAGTCATTTTCGTAGTGACAGAAGTGTTTTCTTGTTTTTTACCAAGAGTTCGAGACAGGTCCAGCTGCGTTTATAGCGCCAAAACCATTTCTTTATTTTTAACGAGAGTTCGTGACATTTCCTGCAGTGTTTGTAGCAACCAAATATTAAGCCAAAACATGGTGTTTTCCTAACCCTTACCAAGTAGTTTTAGTGCCTAAACCTCACCACACATTAACCACAGTGTTGTCACAACAAAATTGAAACATAAAGTTTCAACATATCCGCCACATATGAAGTGTACTAATGTTACATATTCATGGTTTGCAGGAGTGTACAATGCCAACATTTATTCTGGCAAGTGGGGTGTTGACTGATGGATATGAATCTAAATCTGACACAGCTCTAAAGAAGGCCATTTTTTTTCGAAGTTGACAAATTCAACCTCTTACTGAAATGACGGATTTAAACACTAATGCCTCTTGTATAATAATCTATTGTCTCATTTGGTGGTCAATCAACATGAGTAACAATTTGTTTTAATGAGTTTGTGTCTCAGGACCAGAACCTTTTTTGCAACCCCATCCTAAATCATTGTTTATCCCCTCAACAGGAGGCCTTCACGCTCACATAAAAGCCTTCTTCTAATGTTCATTCATGAGGGATTATTTCACAACTCATCCAAACGATGACTCATGCCCTGGTGTGTGATTATTAGGTCTAACTTCACATGGACTGCAGGAAAGTATGGCCAAATCAGTGAGGTGGAAAGCAGCACCATGAATTACTGCTTTGTATTTTTGATTATTTTTTAAGTTCACTTTGATACAGCGGAGTCAGTGGATGAGGAAAGTAAGGGGGGGAGTAAATGGCATGGAAAATCTAAAAGTGTAAAATGAGAGCTGGATTCAAACTGAGCTGAAATGTCACTTATCCTCCTGAGCCTCCAAATTACTCCACTAAATACTTCACACTAAGATTCAGTGCTGGATCTGTAGCATTCCTCCAGCATAATAAGCAGGTCAGGGAGGGAAGGAATCCCCTTCTCTGTTGTGAAGGGGCCATGGAAAAAGAGGCATATGCCATGTGAGTACAATGAAGTGACGCTCCAACTGTGTCACCCAACTGCAAAGAAACAGCCATGCAGCTGACAACACAGACTTCAATTAGATTATCTTTTCAGTCACGAATGCTTTGGTGATGCCAAAAAGGTGACTAGTAGTACTATAGAGGAAGTGCCAAAACCAAACTAATCTGAATTCCATTCATAATCTGAGAACCTCCAAGACGTGAGTCAAGTAACAGGACTGGCAAGAGGAGGAAATAAGGAAAAAACAATCCCCTAGAGAGAGTATCACACGTTAGAGACTGTAATGCAACTAGGGATGCACTGATAACACTGCTTTCAATCTGTATCCACCACTGCACTTACTCTAAGAAAAAAATAACTTAACCTTTGAAAAATATATTATTGACAAGTATTCCCTGGAAAATCGTAGAAATACTTAACAAAATAAAATCATTTCGCTCAAGTGAGCTGGCAAAAGAGAAGGAACATCTGAAAACAACAATAACTAGTAGAAGAATTTCTGACAATTTGTAAGTAGCCCACCCAAACTACAGTGACAGCTTATTAAAGGAATAATTCGGAACTACGGATCGGTTGAAGTGGGGTCGTATGAGATCTATGGTCAGTGTATTACCTACAGTAGATGTCATTTGGCATGCTCCCACTTTGAAAAAAACAGACAGGAGTACTGACACGTAATCTAAACGAGGTACTGCTATGGACGGGGTCAGCAACAAAATGTGTTTTAGCTACATAAATTAATCAATATCAGTTTAAGTGTACGCCATATTGGCATATTTTCTCTGCTTTACCTTGCAATGGCATAGCCCTTCCCGAACTCCCGAACTGAAGCCATATGTCGCTTATTTCAAAGCCAGACTCCTTTGATAAAATCTGCAATTTAACGTTGCTAGACACAGGAGCTGCTGGTCTACTGCTGCCTCAATCGTTTCAGGATTTCCCACACATTCATTTATTGGTGGCGGCCTGCCACAATTAAAACACCTGCCGCCACGTTGTGATTATCTATTTTTGGAGCTGGGCTGTTCATTAGTAGCGCTGCTGGAATATACCGTTGAGATATTCAGAGCTCCACAATCTCAGAGCGTGCTCTGGGCACAGACGGAGCAGCAGAACATCAGTCACAGTGAAAGTGAAACCTAACTGTTAATTGAGCTGGGTCTAAATGTTCCTCTGCAGCAGCTGCTCCTCTCATCCATCGATCTGATCTGATCAGCTTTGATTGGATCGACTGAGCAACCATCCACCCCATGACGCAAACTGCTGCTGAGAAAAAAAACAAACTCATGAGTTACGCCTGTGCTGCGTTAATGGACCTGCAGAAACCTCCAAATTTAGAGAGGCCAGGCAGACTGATAGACAAGGAAACACAGGCAAGACTTTGCAACACCATCCCCCATTGTCAGCTACTGCCACACATAGATTCTAACTTTGAGGGAAACACTGCAGTTAGTTTGTATTTTTGCGTGACTTTGGCATTTAAAAAGGTTAGTTCAGATTCACCAAAGTCACACAATCACACAAACAAACCAAATGATGGAGGCAGCAGTAGACCAGAAGCACCCATGTTCAGCAGGCTAAAATTAGCTTTTGTCATTAGAGTCTGGCGGCTGTAAAAAGTACATGTATAAGGAACTGAAGTTGTGCACGGCTTCCCTGTCAAAATGGGCTGTCTGTAGCAAGGAAAAGCAGGGAAAATATTCTCAATATAGCGGACACTTAAACTGGTGGGACTTTTTTTAGGTGGCTAAACTGCATTTTGCTGCAATTCCCCATTCACAGCAGTACATTGCCTTGCTTTAATGTCAGTACTCCTGTCTGCTTCTCCACACTAGAGGCATGCCGACCGCCTTCTAAGTACCTCATACAACCCCACTTCAAAAAATCCAAACTATCCCTTTAAGAGCTTTGTACACGCTAAAGAAGAATGTGAATCAAGCTGTATAAATTAAGGCAGATACTCAGCATTGTGTAACTGTATTGGAAATCGAGATGCGGTGAGGAGATCTAGTGAAAGAAAACCCTGCTCAGTTCCCTTTAAATCTTCAGTATACTAACACACTCATGCAAAAGAGCCCCCCTTTGTTTAACACAGGGGGGTTGGAGAAGAAAAGACGCATCATATGACTACAATAGAATCACATTCCTTAAACTGGTCGCAGTTGAAAAGAAACTGACAGGAGAGATCAGAGCAGATGGGGCAAAGAAACTTCAGATTATAAGAGGAAAATCAACAAATAAAAGCAAAATGTCACGTGAGTGTTTGTGATTACAACAAATCTAAGTAAAGTCTTAACTTAGATTTCTGCATTATCAACAAAATGACTGCAGAGTTTTGATGTGGCTGAGAGAAAACTGGACCAGGTTTCTAATCAAAGAAGTGACGCGGTCTCAGTTTCAACCCAAACCTGAACCACTGCAGCATTTAACGAGTCACAACCCTGCTAACGTATGATTCTAATTCAAAACAAAATCTAAATCAACCTCTTATTTTTAAAGTCAAAAGCATCAACTGCGTACCATAAATTGTAGATTTCTTCTTCTTAATCACACATGGGAGTCAGCCATCAACAATCAATCAGTCCGTTTTTACAACAGGAACATCTGAATAGTGCTTTGAGTCCTGACCTAATTGAAGTTTGGGAAAATTCAAAAAGCTCCACTTGGTCCAAACCCAATGGGTCGGACCCTGCCAGCTTTGGGCAGAGAATCACAGCTCAAAAGATCTGATGGAAAACTGCTTTCCATCTGCCGGCCTGTAAATTTCAGCGAAGAAACCCAGCTGAGTGGAGTCTGTGCTTTATCCATAACTAGATAAACAGGATGGCATCTCCTTTATGAGGAGAATTTAAAGCATGCATAACCCTTCATTTGAAGGGAGTACGATTACATCTTTAAGGTTGGGACCCAAAATGAGTCACATGCCAGTTTGTAGTGGGTCCCCCCACATGACAAGAGTGCTGGGTATGTTTATATTAGTCATGGTCATGGTTTTATAGATTAATAAGTTTGACCAGCGTCTTTTTGGCCACCGGACCGCATGTTTTTCTAATAATAAAAATGACAGCTGATTCATTTGAAGAGGCGACGTGATCCTACACACCCTGAAATCTTCAACACTTGAATGTGTCAGGGAGGATCCAGGCTATTCATGAAGAGTGTCTCAAACCAGCCACCAGGAGAGCTCATAAATACTGACACAACTGCGCAAAGGACTTGTGCAAGAGAAAACAACCCACCTTCCCATTAGCAGCTTTTATCGCCTGGAGACAAACCAAACAGACTTTGAAAAACGCATTTAAAAGAAAGGAAAAGAAAGTTAAAAAGACGAAACATCAACCTGCATTTCGTTGCAGCCAGGTTACCTTTCATTCTCACAGTCTCCCTTCTGCCAGTTAACAAAGTGTGAGGCTGGTTACGCTGGGAACAGTGCTGCAAACAGAACAGACTTTTCATGCGAGGGACCTGGGGAACATATGGCTTTGATTAGAAGGCAGGGCAGAGAGAGACGCCAGTGGAAAGTGTGCACAGAGAGCGGGGCTCTATGTGTGTGTGAGTATGTTTGCGTTAGTGTAACAAGGGCTGACTCAAGAAGGGGTGACTGTATCTTCACGGCGGATAAGTGTGTGAATGCAAGCGTGCGTGGTGCGTGCACGCTCTCGTTAACAAAGACAGACAAAAAGATGACTCACAAGGAGGGAGACTGCTGAACTAGAGAATGAAACCAGCGCCAGTATTTGTGAATGTGTGTGTGTGTGTGTCTGTAACAACAGAGTGTATTAAGGCATAACAAAAGTGATCCACACCAGTAGAAATGATGGTAAGCCATTAGTTTTTCATGTAAAAAACAACAAACTTGTTGCTGGTCCGTCAAATCAGCGCCATGCAATCACCTTTTTTTTTTTAAATTTCAAGAATTTCATTACCTTACAGACTAAACATCATGTAAGCATATGGCAATCACGCAACATACGCCTCCGCCTAATTACAGTTAATCACTTCCCAGTTGTTTCCCGACAAGACCAAGTCAAAATAAGTTCATATCAGAGTCTAGTTCAAGCTTGAGGAAGTCTGGTGTCAGCAGTAAAGCCAGTGGACTCTGTTGCGAGGGATCTGGCTTTTACATCCGATTACGCACAGTAATTGCTTTGATTGGTGGTTTTGCCTTTGCCTAAAATTTGTTCATGTCTGAACAACTGTAGTAAGACAGCATATAGCATATGGACATGTGATTGTCAATAGCGAGAGGTGAAAACTACCTGAATCTCAGAAAGTTTGTGGCAGCTGAAGAATTTAAACGCAGCCTTTAGCTCCATTAATTGTGCTGGTAAACACAAAACAGAGTCTACTGCTGTGAAGAGGCTGTAAACAGAGCAGACTTGAAGGTACCCTGTGGACTTTCGACCAGCAGCAGCACTACAGACCATTGTTTTTTTTTTTACAAGTTGGTCCCTGTTTTGTTTGTGTGGCACATAAGGACGAGCACTCACATGCGTGTGCAAGCACACAGGCAACCCAGTATACATTCCTGGCACCAGTTTCACACTACTCCACTATTCCACTTTCTCTGTAATTCGTTTCTTTTCTCTTTTCTGTGTTTTCTCACAGCTTATCTATAGCCCTTTTCACACAGAGATAGCACTATAAGGCCACGACGACGTCCCTGGGATGCCGGGATCGTGGATGCAAAAGAGGAATGACAGCCGTGACATTAAACACAAAAGTCTTGGCCTCTAGACTGACATATGACAGACGTGTCAGCAGCATTTTCTAAACAATAACATGGCATTACATGGCAATTCCAATCATTTACCATCCCATGTTACATGGCGGCTGATTTCGTCCTCTGCTCGGAGGGTAAGGAGCTCCCACACCTCGTTATTTTCCCACTTTGTGGACATTTTCGGCCGCTGTTCTTATTCTTTGAGTTAGCTGCTGACTGGGACAGCTGTGGCCAGAGGTACAGCAGGTCATCCACCAACTGGAAGACCTGGGGTTGGCTCAGCTAATGTAACTGCAGCAACGCTACTGCTTTGCGGTAGCAGTTTACGTCACCTGCAAGAACTCCTTTACGGCACTGCTAACGTTTTCATCCATACGTGCAAGAGCCAGCGGGAGCATGGACGTAAACAACGTAGCAGTGATGGAGAGCACAATGGACGCTGAACCAACAGAACCCAAAGAGGAATTGGTGGCGAAAAGAGGTAACAGGAACTCCATTGTTTGGCACTGGTTTGGATTTAAAAAGGCAGACACCGACCAAAAAACGGTAATCTGCAAAACATGCCGCCAACAAGTCGTTACTAGCGACTCAAACACATCTAATCTTTTCTATCACTTAAAGACACGGCATGAAGAACAGTACAGAGACAGTGTTAAAATGCGACAAAGTACTAAAGTTAAACCACGAAGTGATGAAAAGAAAAACACACACCAAATGAGCCTGAAAGAGTCAATGTCCAAAGGCACTGTCTATGACAAGCTGTCCCGCTTTATAAATAAAAGGAGAGAAGATCAGAGGAACTGGCATTCATTTCATGTGTGTATATATATATTATTTTAAGTAAAAATACTATATCGGGATATATATCGTTATCGGGATATACATTTTTGTCCATATCACACAGCACTAATCCAGGTCATGTGATTGTTTCCCATTGGCTGTTGCTACTATACAGGTAAGGCTGCACCAGTGCACAGCAATGCACCAGCAAAAGGCAGGAAGGAAGAAGAATGCTGGATGTAAACATGCAGGTTCAAAATTAGTCCAAATATTTGACATTAAAATGCACTCAACATAATTGGGCACCTGTCATTTATAGACACAGGTAATCACAGCAGCTTGAGAAGCGTGATGGAAAAAGAATGTACTCCACAGCTGCTACATGTTTTAAGGTTAAAGGTCAATTATGGCCGCAGTTAACACCCTTCCAACATGAGACACTAAAAACTGGGATGTCGATCAGATGGGAGGCTCCTTCGAGGAGTTCTGTAGGTGAGGATGCACTTAGGCAGAGCGCAAGTTCGAAAACAACAAGTCCAACCAGTCTCCCATCCCTGACTGTTTCAGATCTCTATCTCAAGACATCACCACACCTTCGCTCCAACTGCTGCCTCAATTTATGCCCTGATGTTGGAGCTCACGTAGTGACGGGTAATATGCACGATGCAAACTGCATCAATCTGAGGAGAAGTGAAAGTTTGTATAATAAAATGTCTGCATAAAATACTGTGATTTTGCAGCAAATCAGCAGCTCAAGTCTCTTTTTTCTTGTAAATATGGCCAGGGTGTGTTGCCCATGTGTCACTGGACAGCAGACACAAGACAAACTTCCTGCTGGACCTGATTTAACTGAGCTGTTTTTCTACTTTCATTTCCATTTGGTACTCTTTAGTTTGAAGCAAGCTCTGCTGCAACATCACATACAAGAGGGTGAAAGGTCACAGGGCCCAGGGGATGTCTGAGGGACTGTGTGTGTGTGAGCAAACAAGAATCTGACCTGTCAGACTGAAAGCTAGCATGCACAAGTGCACACCGAGCTTTAAAGGGAATGAAAGTTGCGTTTGAAATGTAGCCAAAATAATAAGCTAATGTCAATAAACACAAACAACAATACAGCCTTCATACAAAGCAATGCACCTTGAAGGCAGCACAGATAAAACAATGGCTGACAACAGTAGAAAGTGTTTTATTTTAACATGGAGAGACCCCTAAAAGAAACACAAGGAACCCCAGTTAGTGAAACTGAGTTAAGCTTAGTCAGTTAACCTACTTTCCTTCACAGTACGGGACAAACTGTTAGCTTGACTCGGGGTTCCTGTGCCACAGTTAGTTTGACCGCAGACACTGTCAGCAACTTCACAAACAAACCGCTCGCGACTCGTGCAACGCAGCGCGTGAAAACGTGTCTGAGCGTGCACTGACGTGACAGTTTGAGGACGTGTTGGCACCAACTTACCGACAAATGTTGTCAAATCCAGTTAGCATCCATCTAAACTCCGCGTCCTGACGAGCTCAACTCACGTCCTGCTAACTTCTCGTGGACTGGCTCGCTCCACAGCTCGCGCGGGGAGACAGTTGATGCAGCAGCTCGTGCTGCGGTGGGAAAGCGCTCGCTCTGCTCTGATGCCTTCAGGTGCCCCTCGGAAAACTGTAGCTCAAATTCAAACCAAGGCTCAAAGTGTTTGGTTGTCAGAACAAGTGCTATTTTCTAGACTGTAGCCTCGTGGGACAGACAGACATTTTCTTTGGATACTAATACATTTTTAAGAATATAGTAAAGGTATATACACAGGCTAGAGGATAGACAGAGGGGCTTCTACTTGTTTTCCCCGTGTCAGCATGGGTTTTCTCTGGGTACTCCAGCTTCCTCCCACAGTCCAAAGACATGCAGGTTGATTGGTGACTTTAAATTGCCCATAGATGTGAATGGTTGTCTGTCTCTATGTGTCAGCCCTGTGATAGTCTGGTGACCTGTCCAGGGTGTACCCTGCCTCTCACCCAGTGTCAGCTGGGATAGGCTCCAGCCTCCCCGCGACCCTCCAGAGGATAAGCAGCTACAGAAAATGGCTATACTGTAAATGGCCCAATAAAAGATGTGGGTATACCCGTATACCTGCGTATACCCTCCATTACACCACTGGTAATAAAACAGGGCAAGTTGCATTAAGGCCACTGTACAGCAAAACCAAGTTGGGAAATTGTAGTAGTTTGTGTGTGATGTAAACAATAGTAAACAATAAAGGCAGAGGATATTAATATTGCAGTCGTATAGCTCAATAACCATACGAGGGCAGCGTGTAATGTCAGGTGACACACTGCCCTCCAACCTGGCAAATTTCACTGCATTGATTGTTTTGTAATCATTTGATCAGGTACAAATGTGTTCAGGAATATGCACCACTAAAATGTAACATTTACTTAGGTGGATCCTGCATTATAATAAATAATAATTATAATAATACATTTTATTTATAGGCACCTTTCAACGCACTCAAGGACACCTTACAAGACAGTTAAAAAAAAAAAACAAGCAGCTATGTTTCCATAGATTATAAAATCAAACAATTCCATAATATACAATAAAAGTTAATAAAATGACTAGACAAACATCGTAATTATAAATATTAGGTATAAAGTCATCATCAGCGCAAGTCTAAATATGTGTGTCACCATTAAATCTGACCAAATATGCCATGAATATTCATATAGTACATTGTTTAACGAAACTGCAACAAAGAAATTGACACTTCTTTTATCTATCATAATTTTTAACCATTGCTTTTTACCTTCTTTTATCCCTCCTGTTCATTTTTATTCTACTTTATTTAATTATTTACTCTCCTTTTATCCTGTGGAGTTTTAATCATTGTTTTGTTAGTTTGGTCTGTTTTGGTAGGTTTGCTTTTTTAATATTTTATTGTCTTATGTGAGTGTCATTCCGATTTTGCCATGTTTGGGCTGCATGTTTGTATGAAAGGTGCTATATAGTTAAAGCTGAGTTGACACTTAGAAAACTCTAGAACAAGATAGTATTATTACAGCATGGGAGAACTGGTTGGTTTCTGGGCATGTAGTGCAGCTGAGCGTCTGTGTATAATCTGCCTCACTGGATAGGAACTTGGTGGCAACAAGACAGATGTGCAATACACAGATGGTGTGTCACCTATGGCACGTATAGGCGTAATATTGGTTTGGAAGTGACAGTTACTTTAGTGTTTTGTTTTGTGTGATGTATGTATTTACTTGTGCTTGTTTTTAATGTTGTTTTCTAGCATTTTAAACTTAATTGTAAAATATCCGACAGCAAGTGAATGCAGCATCATCTTCTCTCCCAGTAGCCAACTGAGCTGCGGACAGGAGGACAATAACTGCGGCTCTGGGTTACTTTGTGGTGTGTGTGTGTGTGTGTGTGTGTGTGTGTGTGTGTGTGTGTGTGTGTGTGTGTCACCACATTGGAATGTCTGGCAACAATTTCACACCATATAGCCAGTCATCCACTTCACGCAGCGTGTACTATACAGTTTCCTCATGTGTGATAAAAATGTATTTTATAGGAATTCACCACAGACTTCAGACTTAACTTGTTCTGTCAGACTATTTGGTTTAACTCATGGAGCAATCACAGACATAGACCACTGAAATAAGTGTCTCCAATGCAGCAGGTTGTCCCCCTCATGAGAGACAGCTTGTGTCCTCCTCCAGTCTGTCGCTTGGACTGAACCCGGCTCAAATGATCTGCTAATAGATCCAGATGTGTTTCACCTCAGCTGAGTCAACCAGATCTGAATCTGGGACACACTCAGTCTGCAGATGTATAGCATCTGGAAGGAGCCCTGTAATAATCTATGCAATTTTTTGGCAAGTTTCGCGCGCAGCAAGCACATGCCACGTGGTCTCGCTGATCTCTCCACTGCACGATTGCTTTTATTATTACTACTCTGACAGTGGAGTACAAAGTAGGTTGCAGTTTTTCCGCCCCGCCCCCGAGACAGAGAAAGCACGTGCTTTGAAAGAGATGCCCTTTTCCACTTCACAGCCTATAACTGCATTTATTTCAACTTGGAAAATGAGGGATTATTTTCCAATTCCCTCCCGCTCCACTGATGGGAAGTCTTATGCCATCCGTCAGGAATGTGCAACCCTTCCATTCCTGCAACTCTCCTCCACCCAGGAGCGCGCAAACCTTTGGGAATCCCCAGAGCCCTGATAAAAAGGAGGGCGGGTTTTTTCATGCCCGACTATATCTTGATTTCACCACTCCATTACATCCGATGTGACTTTACATGTTGCAAAAAAATGTGCTTTGCAATCAAGAGGAGAAACAGAAAGTAGACAAGGAAGGGAGAGACTTGAGAACCTGCCCTGGAATACCCTTTACCCCCATAATGGAGGCTAATGTACCAGCCTATCTGAAAATACAGTATGCGTTGATAAGCAGTGTAAATAAGGTACTACAGATATAATGATAATACACACTTGTGAAATATCTTGTACACACACCTTTAACCTTATCTGATAGTATCAGTAACCTACAAACCTGTTCTTCCAAAGCAAAGCTCTTAAGGGCAAATTGTGAAATACTACTGTCTTTTTTTTTTTTTTTTTTTTTTACCTTAGATGCTTTACTGTTTGTTTGTTTCTTTTATTTTCTGTTAATTTCTTAAAAGACTAGCCTTGAGGGTTTTTTTGTTCTTTTGTTTTGTTTTGGGGTTTTTGTTTGTTTTTTGGTAATTCTCTTTTTATTGATTTATAAAAGCAATATAAACATATGTAAACTAAATCCAAAACCAGTTGGACATGAAGACCTTGAGCAAATAAATAATAAAAAATAAAAATTAAATTAAATTAAATTAAATTAAATTAAAACAGGTCTAATGCTTGAAACATATACAAACCATTTCGCCCAGTTCTCAATAACAAATTCCTTTTGGGTTGTAAAACTAAAAGTCATTCTCTCCATTACATAATACTTATTATATAGCAAAGTTTATTTTAAGGACAGTTCACCTACAAATTAAACATAGGCTACGAGCTTGGTCTCACCCCAAAGTCGTCGAAATCCTGCGCTTGGGCAGAAAAAAGGCGTCCTTTAACGTCACCATGATACGCAGCCAGTTGTTGTTACAGTTTAACGCCACCCAGCGGCATCAGGGGGAAAAGCCAAACCCTGTTCTGTTTTCCTAAACCTTACCATTTCCTTTTGTTTCCAAACCCAACCATGTGCATTAGTTCGTCAATTCGTGATGTCTTACCAACATAGTGCATTTATTTTGAAAGAGACTGTATGTAGACGTTAAATTTCCTGTGAAAACAGAAGTGTATTTTGAAAGAAGACAATACATGTAACAGGCAGAACTTGACATGGTGTCCCAGAACGTCAACAACCAACACACCCAGGGTACCTTCCATGTTGCATCTGGACCTTCCATGACCAAACGTCAATATGTGACAAGGTTGGAGTGAGAATGTGTTGAGGCTACATATTGTCTCTTACGTGAAGTGCTGTTTATTGATCAGAAATCAAAAAAGGATTTACTGCCAAGTAGGTTTTTTACTCAAAAGGAATTAGGAATGTTGGAGGTATCTGACGAAGAGATGTCTGCCTTCTCTCAGGTAAATGAAACTAGATGGCACTCGGCTTGTGGTGCCCAAAGCGCCAAAAAAATACATTTGAAAAACTCAACAGCAATGTCTCTTTCCAGAAATCATGACCCAGTTACTCAAGATAATCCACAGACCTTGTTGTGAGCAGTTTCATGTAGGAACTATTTTCTTTCTACCAAACTACACCCACCACCGTATCACCATGAAGAAGGAAGCATGCATCTACGGCTAGCTCACCTACCACTGAGCTTCTTTCCAAGGAGGAGATCCTTAATGTTTACATCTAGAGCTGTCAAGAGCACGAGCCTCTTATCCATGGGTAGATGCACACCTCCTTCTGCACGGTGATATGGTTGGCAGGTGTAGTTTGGTAGAAAGAAAATAGTCCCTACATGAATCTGCTCACAACAAGGTCTGTGGATTATCTTGAGTAACTAGGTCATGATTTCTAGAAAGAGACATTGCTGTTGAGTTTTTCAAATGTATTTTTTGGCACTTTGAGCACCACAAGCTGAGTGCCATCTAGTTCCATTATACTGGAGAGAAGGCAGACATCTCTGCAGCCGATATCTCCAACATTCTGCAACGCACACCAAAACAATCTAGACTGATAACTGGCACTACAGGTAAGAGGGAATATATGCATTTTAAATTCTGGGGTGAACTGTCCCTTTAAATGACACTGAAATTATTCAGATTATGACTGTGAAACATTGATAAAAACAATATATTCACACTATATCCACAGTAAAAGTTTCAGGTGAAGTCATGGACCAGGTGAAGTGACATTCAAGCGCGAGTCCTAGTTCTAGTGGAGCCTGCCCTCTGCTGTCAGAAAAGGATCATTACATGTAAAGGAAGCTATTGTTATATTACTGTTACCTCTGAGCTCTGATGCTATAACATTAATAACAATACTGATGATAATCAACAAAATACATCCTTCTATAATCCATGTGTTATTAGCATAGAATGACCTTTATCAATAATATTATACAGGTGATTGTGCTTTATACATATTGATGGTGATTGTGTGTTGAAATTGAGAAACAAAGAAACAAACTAAGCTTTAGGTGGAAGATAAAAAGCCTTGCTTTCATTTTTATACAACACATTTTAGCATCCTGTTAGTCCTAATTCTCCCCCACAACAAAGAGCTCCTCTGTTGTAGTTCAGCCTCTTCACACTTACTTAGCTCGGCGCTCAGCTGAAGAAATTACCCCGCAACCATGCCTAGATCTAGAGTAAGGTTTATGACACCATCTGCGTACAGTCAGCCCTCTATGGAAGGTGCAAGCCTTTGTTTTTGCAAGATATGGGTCATGTTGCGACACAATGAAACACATTCTGCATGAATACACAATGCCTCACAACTGTGTACAAACAAAGGGGGAAATAAACAAAGGTGCAAATGCTCAAAGAGAGACATAATCTGCATGCACGCGTACGAACAATGACTACAATCCACTCAGCCAGGTACTATTCTGTGCACTCCCGTCAACAGCTACCTGACTCAGTGGTTTGTACCATTGTCACCCATTGGGTCATTAGCAGAGCGAGGGTAGCACCATGGGCTCAGGGACAATGACGTAAGTACAGACAATGCCTCTACACAGTTTGGGTCTGTTCCACAAGTTTCAGTCATGTTAGAAACATATAATGGAGCCACAGTTTCTCAAATGAATTATGAAAACGAAACCTGGCTGTAGAAGTCGACCAATCGCAGATAACAGCACTGGTATAGCACCCTTCTTTGTGTCCTCCAAGTGGTTGCTTTTTATGTACCCCGGGTTTGACAAATCTGCGGAGAACTGCATTTTGGCATGGAACAATCTTCAAAAAGATCTAAAATAAGAAACACTTAAATCCATTGATAAATTTAAGAGCTTCATGAAGAATATGGTGATAGAGACGTGCTTGTTTTTCTTGAGAGGCCACTATGTTTGAATAGTTGTTGTTTATTGTTGATTTTTGTATTATATGTTGTATTTGTTGCATTTTATATGTGTTTTGATTGGCTGCCACCTTGGACAGGTCTCTTGTAAAAGAGATTCCAATCTAAATAGGACTTCCTGGTTAAATAAAGGTTAAATAAATAAAGTCTGACAACAGGAGACAAGACCACGGACAATAAAAGTTATAAATTCATAGGAATTTATTATTAAATCATAGTATACTAAATATAATCAATCACTATGCAGAAATATATACATCTTATAGAATATTCTGATGTAATACATTACAGGAATAGTAAAATAAATACTATAAAGCATAGTTTAAAAACTCTAAAAACAGTTTATTTTTGTAAGGCTTATAGGTTCCGAAACAAATGTTTAATTAGCCATTTGATGGAAATACAACACTACCAGCATTCAGATCGGCTAAACTAATATTCTGAGGTAAAAATCAACGTCAAAGCAAATCAAACAAGAACGTAGAATTAGTGTCTGAACATAGAAGTGACCATAACTGCCTTGTGTACTACGAAACAATGATTACAGTGCCTTTAAAAAAAGTATGATACTGGGATTACATTTGATAGGCCTGCTTTTATTATGTTTCACACTAGGGTTGGGCACTATCTATTTTCTCATACCTTCCTGATATTTCACAAGGGTATCCCGTATGTGACGATACTTGTGTAAAAAAATAGTGTAACAAGAAGCATGTACGACATTTTCTAGCACAGCAATGTTGTGTTTCTAATATGCAATTAGTCTCCATTTAGAGGACCTGATGACACTTGTTGCCAGGGCACATACCGACCTATCACGGGGCAGAATGGAGTTGATGTGCTAAAATTAAGTTATGTGGCTAATAAACTGCTTTTGTAGTTGGAAGAAGTTATTTCAAGATAAGGTTATATAGAGCAATACTAAGAAGAGGCATCTAAATTTTTTACTACATCCTGTAACGTTGTCCCCACCACTTGCAGTCACCAGTTTTCTCGGCTCAGCTGCCTGTTTCATCAGTAGACACTGACCTCTGGTGGTCTGTGCTGTGCACTGCATCGCCTCATTACAGCATCTCTGTATCAGTTTAATAAAAAGAGGAGCATCTCTTTTTCTTAACACTAGGGCTGCCCCCTATAGTCGACCAAATGTTAGTCGACCAGAAAGGTTATTAGTCGCAGAGTTGCACGAGAACAAAAGAAAACGTGAAACTCTAGACAGACACAGGAAGTGGCCACGCTCAGCAGTCAGACAGGAGTCACGTTAATTTCCAGGGCTGGTACCTGTGGTTATTACACAGGCTAGTTAATAACATATCAGGCAGGAAATCCAAAGTGTGGGATCATTTTGAGAAGGTGAAGGACCAACCCAAGGTGATATGTAAACTCATCTTCATTGGTCGACTACAAACATGACGTATCATCTGAAACATGGAAGTAGCTACATGCCCATTAGCCGACAGCGTCATTAACAGGCGGCTCGCTCAGTGTGTGACGTGCACTTGTAGATAAAATATAGGCCTATATTAATGAAGGTTCATTAGTGCGGTTTTGTATTTCTCCATCTCTACATAATCCTCTTGGAATCTGTGACTGACTTCTTAAAGAAGAGAAATATCAAAACGAACTTACATCACTGTCAAATGAAGCGTCACATAAGATCTGATTTAACAAAACAACAACGTGCAAACTCAGAGCTCAGTTTATTAGTGACTTACTGGTTAAAAGGAAGAGCTATAATTATAGGCGAGTCTGATGATGCAGCTGTGCTCAACAACAAGAACACAAACAGCAGTGTGTGAAAAAGAAGCGAGGAAGAGACTGCGGGATGTTAAATAGCAGTCTAGCAGCACTAATTGCCTTTCTTTTCTGGCTGTATTTCACCCAATTAAACATCCCCACAACAGAGGACTGCAGTTGCACCGTGACTTCATCAGTCATGACAGAAGGGAAACTCCTGGCTAAATGCTAAAAATACGGACTGATTTATACCAGACACAAACACAGGCTGTTCTGCTACAAACTCACGTCCCTTAAAATAAAGGTGTTTCTGGGATTTCACACAAACAATAACACATAAAGATTCACCTTTGAGTCACTATGCAGCCGAGGACAGCGCTGCAGAAGGCGACCTTTCTACACAATATTGCTTTAAGTACAATACCCATTATTTTTTTTGCTTTGAAATACACTCACCGGCCACTTTATTAGGTACACCTGATCAACTGCTCATTAAATAACTAATCAGCCAATCACATGGCAGCAACTCAATACATTTAGTCATGTAGAAACACCACAGCCTACCTGAGTATTGTTGCTGACCGTGTCCATCCCTTTATGACCACAGTGTACCCATCTTCTGATGGCTACTTCCAGCAGGATAACGCACCATGTCACAAAGCTCAAATCATCTCAAACTGGTTTCTTGAACATGACAATGAGTTCACTGTACTCCAATGGCCTCCACAGTCACCAGATCTCAGTCCAATAGAGCACCTTTGGGCTGTGGTGGAACAGGAGATTCACGGATTCATGGATCAAACTCTCTGAGGAGTGTTTCAGCACCTTTACCAGGGGGTCCAACCCAGTACTAGCAAGGTGTACTTAATAAAGTGGCCGTCGAATGAATTTCAATGCAATATATTTTAAGACTATTTTTATGTCTCACTTATATCTTGGCAACTCGCCCACTTATGGTTGATCATGAGGCGACTTCAGACATCCTCTACTTGGCACAAGAACCACAGATGGCTGTTTTCAGTCACAGAAACAAGCATACTCAAGTCTAAAACCTCAACATCTGCT
The DNA here is from genome assembly GCA_019142605.1 of Cephalopholis sonnerati. NCBI lineage: Eukaryota > Metazoa > Chordata > Actinopteri > Perciformes > Serranidae > Cephalopholis > Cephalopholis sonnerati. Next base: position 20,341,582 of record JAGQAX010000020.1, read on the forward strand.
TTCTAGTTTGGTGACAAAGTTTTAACAGTATTGCCCATATTTCGGAAATGTTCATATTGAAAATCTTGCACTCCTTTGATGCAGTTTCATTTCATCTTTTCTCTCTAGGAAGAGGAAGTTATCTAGCGATCCTCGCGTGCAGCTCTTTCATTTCATTTGTTGAATTAAACTGGCAGCTTACTGACACTTTTTGTACTCTCTTGTGAAGCAAAGTGCAAACACTCTTATTTTAGACTGCTGCAAACACTAATTAGATGCTTTAACAACGACGATAGGTGTGAGCCAACATGATGGAGATGACTCCTCCTGAGATAATGAAGAAAACAGTGTGTGGTTTTTAGTGTGGGGATAACGGTCATGTCTTTGGTGCCTTATTAGAAGTACTGTTAGGCTTAAGTTTGATTTTAAAAATCATTAGTTATTGGGTTGACTTTTTTAAGAAGCACCCTACTTCATATTCACAAGCACAATCACACCTGAGAGCTGCCCAGTTCAAGTTGCTGGTTACTGAGGAGCTCCACTGGGAAGGGAAGCTGGAGGATAAAGTTAAGGCACTTCCAAAATATTGTGAAGAAATGATCAGCTGAATAATAATGGATATTACCATGTAATATATTAGAGATGGGGTGACAGAATAAAATAAATTCAAAAATCACAAAGGAAAAAAAAAATCATGAATAAGAATGCTGGGTTGGATTTAGGTGTATTCATTACTGGGCATTATGAGCAGTTAAGCATGAGCTCCCTGAGCGAATCTTACAGCATCACTGTTTACAAGTAAGAACTTGTAAACAATTTGGGATTTTTTTTTTTTTTATAAATAGATTTTTTGTTGACTTGAATATGTGCAATGCCTTTTTACTAAACACATTTTGTTTGCTAAACAAAAGTGTGTATTTAAGTGCCAATACTGCTTATTCGGTTTGCACTACACTTCCTTTTATCACTGTGGATGACAGAGAGGTTCTTGTTGTACTGTCAACACCACAGACACATTAAAGTAATAGTTCACCCCAAAATCAAAAATACATATAGTTCCTCTTACCTGTAGTGCTATTTATCAATTTAGATTGTTTTGGTGTGAGTTGCAGAGTGTTGGAGATATCGGCCATAGAGATGTCTGCCTTCTCTCCAATATAATGGAACTAGATGGCACTCGGCTTGTGGTGCTTAAAGTGCCAAAAAATACATTTGAAAAACTCAACAGCAATGTCTCTTTCCAGAAATCATGACCCAGTTACTCAAGATAATCCACAGACCTGGTTGTGAGCAGTTTCACATAGGAACTATTTCCTTTTTACCGAACTACACCTGCCAACTGCGTCAAAGTGCAGAAGGAAGAATGCATCTACTGCTAGCTCACCTAGCACCACTGAGCTAGCTAACCTTACAGCTCAGTTAAGGAGGACACCGTTAAAGTTTACATCCCATACTGTCACAAGCACAAGCTTCTCAGTCATGAATAAATGCACGCTTCCTTTTGCGTGGTGATATGGAACGTTAGCACAACTGAGCTAGCTAACGTTACAGCTCAGCTGAGGAGGATGTTTACATCACACTGTAGAAAAGCACCAGGATGTTCTCATGCAATTGTCTTACAAAATATAATGCAACTAAATTCTTACATATCCCATATAATCATGAGCCAGTAATTTGTGTATAACTCATGTGTTTGAAAGGGCTGCGATCATGTGACCAATGTGCTGATGAGAGTAAAGAAGAAGAATTGGGTTGATGGATGAGTCACAAAACATAGGACTTTCCCCCTGGAGAACGGTGTTCCGAAATGTGTGAACTTTGAGTCATTCTAAACTGCATTGTCACCATGTTTCTTCTCCTAAACCTAAACACAGTAACTTAACTTGCTTCAAAACTCTGTAACTTTTCGTTAAGAATGTGACGGCATTCATGGGGCACTCATACGTAAAAGTTATATGAGTATACCCTGATAGCACAAGCCTCTTGTCCATGAGTAGATGCACGGTTCCCTCTGAGCAGTGATATGGTTGGTGGGTATAGAGCAGTAGAAGGAAAACAGTTCCTACATGAAACTGCTCACAACAAGGTCTGTGGATTATCTTGAGTAACCAGGTCATGATTTCTCCAAAGAGACATTGCTGTTGAGTTTTTCAAATGTATTTTTTTGTGTGCTTTGAGCACCACAAGCCGAGTGCCATCTAGTTTTATTATATTGGAGAGAAGGCAGACATCTCTATGGCTGATATCTCCAATACTCTGCATCTCACACCAAAACAATCTAGATTTATAACTACCACTACAGGTAAGAGGAATATGTATTTTTGATTTTGAGGTGAACTGTCCCTTTAAGTACTTTTTGCAGATGCCCATTTGATAGTGCCTAGTACATACTAATATGTAGTATACTTTTAATTCTGTCTATTATAATTGCCAAGTTATGTAACACAGTACGGATGGTCCCAACGCAGTAAACCTCTCTTTGGCTATTTTACTCAGCTTACAGTACAATAAAGGGAAAATGGAACTGAGGACTGCTTCACTACGGTGAAATTCAACTTTCAGTCCTATTTATGATCTATATTTTAAGGAGAAAATAGAAAATCTGTGTTGAATACTTAGTTAGCTGCTCAGGCTCCAGGGAGCCAGATATGGTTTTGGGGCAGGAGCAGTTTTTCCTTCCAATTATTTCCTCGTGTTCATTTACACAAAAATAAATGCATAACAATAAGTTACACAGGTTGACTCTCAGGAATCAACATGTATAGATGCACATAATTCAATTTTGAATTCAATCATAAACTCATTACTGACTCCTACTAAATTATCGGTCTATATTTCTGTTTTTAACTCTTCAAAAAGCTTAAACCTCCTTACAGGTTTGCATAAGTAACAAGTAAAATACAGAATAAATCAAGAACATATGATAGTGAAAAAAGAATAAATAGAAGTATTCTGTGTTGCTCTCCCTTCTCAGCTCTTGTGAGAGCTGCTGTACCACTTTCGAAGTGCTACCCCACTAGTGCTCATCACTACGCACAGCGCCCCTCCGAGGCTCCACCAGGTCGGTGCACGGTTGAGGAAAATAAATTGGAAGATGAACGCCAGCACCACGTCGATAGTCCTCATCAGGGCCACAGGTCCAGCCTTCTCAATCTGCAGGGCCTTTGTGAGGAAGGTCTGGCCGGCGATACCCAGGACAGCAATCAGCATCAGCAGCCAGCGATCGCGGCCGCAGAATGGGATTTTCCACTCCCCAAGGACGGATACAGTGATGACGCACTCGATGAAACCGATTACAGCGTAGTACCAGACGGAGAGGTAGTAATGGACGCTCTTCCCCATCTTGCGAAGGACAACAAATGTAAAGGCAGCCCCAATAGCTCCTACGGATAAATAGAAAATGAAAGACTGAATGAATACAGCAATCAATGTATAAACCAATACAAAAACATATGAGACAAATATATTTTAAAATCTGCTTCTTCATAGCTACAGACCTGGTATTGTAGTCCTTGTAGAATTGAACAGAGGAATAGAATCCTTGAGTTTCCTCTAGTGACCTTTTATAGCTATAGGATTTAAAGTTTGATCGAGCCAGAGGCCCAAAGACATGACATGAACCTGCATAGTTTCTGTTCAAGCCTGAACCGAGCGTGAACCATCAGCAGTTTTGGGCTGAAGCATGACAAAAAAAACCTTAATTTTCAGTGAAAAATATATAAATATTCTTTTAATATTTAACATTACATTAACATTTATGACAATAAGATCTAAGCATCAAGTCCCACATGAACAAGGTGACGAAAACAACATTTTTCCACCTCAGAAACAAAGCTAAGGTGTGACCATTTCTAAGTGAAAAAGATGCTGAGAAATTGATTAATGTCTTTATTTCAAGTTGCCTCGACTACTGTAACGCACTTTTTACTGGCCTACCAGCACCAGTGAGAGATTTCAGTTCATTGAAAACTCTGCAGCTCAGCTATTAACCAGAACCAAGAGGAGAGAGCACATCAGGCCAGTCTCAGCTGCTCTGCACTGGCTTCCTGTTACATTTAGAATTGATTTTAAGGTCCTCCTCCCTGTATACAAAGCCCTACATGGGCTGGGACATAGCTACATTGCTAACTTCCTTGTTAGCTATTTGCCTCCAAAAACACTGCGATCACCTGCTGCTGGTTTATTGGAGGTTCCCAGCAACAGCTGGAGGAAGATCAGGGATGCAGCCTTTGTCAATTACGCCCCCAAACTATGGAACACACTGCCTATAGATAACAGGGAAGCTAGCTCACTGAATATTTTTAAAAGAAAGCTGAAAACATATCTGTCCACTTTAGCCTTTAACTAACTCTGACCTCCCGATACAGGTCTGCAACGCTTTCTTTTTATGCTTTAACTTTCTATTTACGCTTCACGCCGCTGTAAGTCTTTTAAAATCTCATTTGATTTTATGATTTATAGTTTTACAACTCTATGATTTTATGAATCAGTTAATCCATGTTTTAAACCATTTTAAATGTCCTTTTATATTGAATTGTCTTGTCTGTTTTATGTCCACACTCAGTGCTTATACTGCCCTTATTGTAAAGCACTTTGTGCTGCATTTCTTGTATGAACGGTTCTATATAAATTAAGTTTATTATTATTATAACCTAATGTCAAGTAAAGTCCTTTCAGTGTGGTAACAGACATTTCTGACTTTGACCTGTGCCTTCTCCTACCAAATGTTTGGCACAGCCAAAAAACGGAAATATGCCACATATATTAAATAGAGATCTATAACATATATTCCCATTAATGTGAGACTACAGATGAGATGGGTTGATGGCAACACAGCCCAATACCTACATTATTCATGATTTGACAAAGACTGCACTGTGCTGCATTTAAAAAAAAAAAATTAAAAAAAAATTGGAGCAAAACCGATTTAAACCCGAGGAGAAATTACAGCCTGGCAGGCGCAAACAGGTCCTGACAGAGAATTAAAGCTCTGATAGGATTACCGGTAACGCCCATAAAAGTCTGCGAGTTACTCCTGAATTCCACCTGCACTTTTGAGCTGCCTCTCCCACTCTGATATTTTCTGCAATGCTTGAGATTTTTTACTCAAGCACTCAACTCTTGGAATTTACAAATGCACATATTAAAAATAAAAACCCTCCATTTTTCTCTACAGTGAAACTGGTGGTGTCATAACATCCACCTTCTGTCAATGCCAGAATACATTTCCATGTGTTGACATGTGCTGTGGAGGTCAGCTTATTTGGAGGTCTATTTTGGGGGCTATAGTACATTTCTTTGCACCTATAAAACACAGAAAATCAGGGGAATGAACACTGCAGCTGAATGAATCACAGATACACTCCTCATTGAAAATAACAGCTTCTCACTTGCACATTTGGTGTGAAAGCCGGGTTATTCACAAATGAGGGTAGAAAGGATTGTGAGATTAATCACCAGTGAAGTCCATCAGTTAGTGTGCCGTAAAGATATGTGACTGCGGAGGTGAAAAGAAAGGTTAACTACAAAGTGAAGCTCCTAATTTATTGGTCGGTCTTCATTTGGGACACTTAGGTGGTGCAAAATAAAAACCTCTTAGCACTTCAAAGCCAGCATTCAATTTCTATCAGGGTGATTTCACAGAAATATTTGACAATTGTCTGTGGGGGGAAGCCGGTGAGGGATCATGACTTTGATGATAGACTAATGATCCCTGCTAGTGGGAAAACTCAAACACGATTGGAAGGAAACTCCCCAGAGAAGAACCACAGCTAATTGGAAAGTCTGTATCTCCCAGCTGACCCTGATGTGCCAGGGGGACATAGCTGAATAGCACTGAATTCCCCCAGTTGCCATGGTAATCCTGACAGAGAGACGTGCCAGGAGACCGAACATCATATTTCCTCCTGAATAATTTTACCTTCTTATCACGGTCAGATAAACTAAACTCTGAGTTTATGAATCGTATCACCTGCAAAGGCAGCGATAGTCCCCTTGATGTGGTTAGTGTAGTTGCCCTCGATGCCACGTCGGTCCTCGCCGAAGAGGAACGGTGGTCTGGCGATGAGGATGACTCCAGTGATGGTAAAAACAGTGAAGACACAGTCCCAGATTGTACATCTCTCCTTCAGGAAGATCCAGGCCAGGATCGAGGTAAAGACTGGATTACTGATAGAAAAGAGAGTTGTAGTGATACATGTATTAGGACAATTAAATAAATAAAACATTCAGGTAATCTGAGAGAAAAGTGTTGATTACTGTCTCACAGATTTCTCTCAGATCTTTAATGAGAGAGATAATTAAGAAGAATAAGGCAAATGTTGTGAAAGGATGAACACAAGAGGAAGATTAACACAAAAAAGGTGACAGGCGTACAATTCAGGGAGGATAGAGTCCCATTGTATTAGTATAATCTCCTCTAATCCACTATCAATTAAGCTCCTACCTGAACATGATGACCGTGGCGTCCGCTAGCGGCATCTGCTGAACAGCATAGAAGAGCAGGATCATGGCATTGGAACCAATGAAACCCCGAAGCACCAGATATATGCGCTTATCTCTGGGACCGAGGAAACCTGTCCTGGAGGAGCAGAGATATGAGGATGATGGATGAATGAATGACTTGATGGATGGATGATTAGACGGACTGACAGAGGAAGTAATAAACTGAATTTTAGACGAGGAGGGATGGAGACAAATTGAGCAGCACAGTGAGATGAGAGGTGTCAAATGACAGGATGGATGGATGGATAGATGGATAAGCAATGTGGAGATGACAGTGATGGACAGATAGATGAACAGATAGGGCTGAAAAGAGAAGAGGGGAGTTGGGCATGAATTAAAGTAAAAACAAAGGGGGATGTAGAGGATGTATGAATGGATGGATGAATGAATAGGTAAATGAATGAACAGAAGTACTGGTGGCAGTCTTTGGGAATTTTAAAAGAAAGTTTACGTTGGCTTCTTGGGGTCACAATGTGACTCTAAAGTGACCTGGTTTTCTATCCGTCATATGTAGTTTTATAGAACTGGGTTCAGAACAAAGACCACGCCTCAAACACCCCATTTCATCCACATTCAACATCCCATTTCTGCCACAAAGTACTTAAGCACACCTGATACTTTCTCTTTCTGTTCAACGCATTTCTCAAATCCCAATCGCCCAATCCCTTCTTGCCTCTTACACCTTTTTCTCTGCTCCTTTCTGCATACAGGAACCAGTGGGGGCTCTATCCGAAGTCGAGTTAATGATGGGTTAACTCCCCACTCAGTCTCACTCCTGTGATCCCCTCTGCGTAACCTGCCTTCGACCAACACATCTATCATCTTACTCGCCCACAACCCAGAGACCGAGCCTTCATCCCTCATTCCTTACTCTTCATTCTTTGATCCTCACCCTGTCATCCCTAACCCTTTATCCATTCATTCCTCAACCCTCATCCCTTCAACCATTGACCCTCATCCATTCATCCCTCACTCTTCACCCCTTCATCCCTCATCCCTTCTACCATTGACCCATATCCCTTGACCCTTAACCCTTCATCCTTCATCTCCACTCCTTATGCCCTCAATCCCTTATTCCTCGACCCTCATCCCTCACCCTTCATCCCCTCATTTATTCAACCCTCATACCTTAATCCCTCATCCCTTCTACCATTGACCCTCATCCATTCATCCCTCACACTTTACCCCCCATCCCTCCATCTTCATCCTTTCATCCAGCACCCTTCATCCCTTGACCCTTATCCCTTCGTCCTTCATCTCTGACCCTTATCCCCTTATTTCTCGACCCTCATCCCTTCAAAACTAATGATTGTCAGGAGCAATATTTTTTGTTTCTTCATAGTTCAGTTAGTAGGGTTTTTTTTTCATTTGTTCAGTGGAGGGCACATTATTGTATATATCATTGACTTCAAAGTTCCATGTGGTTTGTTATCAACACTACTTAAAGTCAAATCATACAGGAATTCTCGGTTACTGATTGTGAACACGCTTGCCAGTAAAGTGAAAGCCAACCCCAGATTAACTTTGGCTTTGGAACAAGCTTTGTGCACTTTCATCATGCTATATTTATATCTTCTCTGTGCTATGTCTGCAATTTGCATAGCTACCTTCATGACACATCCTGCTTACATTCTGATACCTAATCACTATTTTTTTTATAAAGTCTCGAGCTCACCTGCCGCTCTGCCCAAGATACCCTGAACACACACACAAAAAAAAATTGAAAACTAGAAGGGCAATCAGAGAGTCAAATGCCCTAGAGGAGCTTCTGTCATACAAGGTTAACAAAAGGGAGAAATAATTTGCAGATATCAGACTCCTGATTCAATATATTCCAAATATATTGGGTTTGTCCTTGGCCAATGCTCTAACCTTCAAGCAAGTTTCATGAACATCAGGCCAGTAGTTAGTCGTAAGTAGACAAACACACAAACAGTAGGGTTGTAACAATACATGCATTCGTATTGAACCATTTAGTATGACGCATTCGGTTCAGTATGCATTACAAACCAAACGATACATTAAACTAACTGGTTTTGTTTTATATGCTGTTAAGAAGAAACCCCAGAGGATGGGTTACTCACATATAGATCCATAATTGTTTAAAGTCAAAAAAGATAATTCTTTAAGATGTAAGTTTAAAAAAATAAAATAAAATTACAAGAAAAATAAAATTTAAAACATTTCTCTGGCATTTCTACTTTTTTGCTAAATCCAAAACATACTGAAACATAAAATCACTGTGTCGTATTGAACTAAACCGTGAATTTTGTGAACTGTAGTACCCATAATAAATAGTGCCAAAAAACATGGCGTCCTTGGCGGAGGTAAGGAGGAAATACAGACAGAGGGCAGAGCCTCTGTAGATAAATACACAGCCACACACTTCTAGTGGGTAGTTTTGTATGAGTCAGTGCCTTTGTTTGAAAAAATCCACAAGTTTTTGAATTTGAATTTCTTTGAGGTAAATCCTGCATTGTATACCTTTAAAAAAATTATATTTACTTCACTAACATTCTGCCTCTGGTGCAAAGAAACATTGATAAAATGCTGGACACCATCTTTAAAACATTATCATTGCTATTAAAACTTAAACTATACCTTTCACAGTATTTTATTTCTTAAGTGATGTATTGAATGCATTTTAATTTTAATGCAGAAGTGATAACCAGATGTGAAGGGGTGAAAAGGGTGTATTATGCTATCACTGATGAGTACACATTTGAGTTTATTCAAAGCATGTGGGTAGGCGTTATTCAAACCTCCCCAAAACTGGATCAACAAGGTATTTTTTCATCTTCAGTGTTGTTAGGAATAACACACATCTCTCACAGCAGTTTTGAGCTTATGCACTGAATCTAATCACGAAAAATAAATTGTTGGTTTGAAATAAAGACTGTTTGGGTGCAAATCTTGAACCTGGGAATACGGTTTTACTGTCATACAGCCCAGAAACAGCATACTGACATCTGATCTGACTGTGGAAATCTAAATGTTTGAGTTTCTCCTTCATGCTTACTTGTGGTAGATGAGTAACGGCATAATAAAGAGCATCTGGAAGAAGCAGCGTATGGCGCTGATCTCTATGGCGTGGATTCCCTGGATGGTTTTCACCAAGAGGGCAATGGTGGAGAAGAAAACCGTGGACAGGAAAGCATAAAACAAACCAAGACCTGAACATCTCTTTGGTGTCTCCGAATCTGCGAAAAGAGAAAAGAAAAGGAGAGTCAAAGAAGAAAGAGAAGAATGTGCCCTTCACTATTTCACATTTCATTTAACAGAACTAAAGAAATAAAAACATTGTTTACTGTGTCGTGCTTATGTTGATACAGTAACTGCAGGGTGGAGCAGTGAAGTTTGAAGTATGTTATTGAACTCCATGTGGCCCGGGTGCAAAACTCAGCTGAAAAACCACAAACAAAAGATTTGCACAAGACAGCGGTGTAGTGTTTGCAAACCCTGCCTGTAGAACAATAAACTGATATGCTTGTGGAGATTAAATTCCAAGCTGAGGTCTCTCAGACATCTTCCTTTGTATTTGTCCACAATGTGTGGTCTACTTTCATTTACCAATGATATAGGGCATTTGTTTTCCTAACCTTACACCGAGCCAAAGACATCTCATTTTTTTATCCTTAGCTATAATATAATGCCTCGTAGGCACAGACAGAGAGATTATTACAGTGTTACATTACTGCATTAGTATTACAGTATTACACTTTGCAGCTTTGACTTGGACATGGAATTCTGTATCGCATTATATAAGGGTGGGGGAAAAAAATCAATACAGCATTGCATTGCGATATTTGCGTGATATCACTATCGATGCACAACATTTCTGCAAACAAACAACATGAAAATATACAAGTGCAGGTGAAAGTCGACTGATGCGAAAATTAATCGGCAACTGTTTTAATAATCATTAGTCATTTTTTCATGCAATACTCTGCACCTTGGACATGGAACAATCTTCAGAAAGATCTAATATTAGAAACACTTATATCCATTGATAAATTTAGGGGCATCATAAAGAATGTGTTGACAGAGAGACCACTATGTTTGAATAGTTGTTGTTTTACTGTGAATTTTTGTATTGTATGTTGTATTTGTTCCATTTCAAATGTGTTCTGATTGGCTGCTACCTCGGCCAGGTCTCTCTTGTACAAGAGATTTTCAATCTCAATGGGACTTCCTGGTTAAATAAAGGTTAAATAAAAAAAATGTCAAGGTTCCAGGTTCTAAATATGAGGACTTACTGCTTTTCCTACTAATAATTTTGATGTATTAAATAAGTCTATTTTTTTCTGCGTTGAGTACTTTCACTTTTTATTCTTATATACATTTTCTTGATTTTATATACTATTACTTAAATAACATTTTCAAGGCAGGACCTTTACTGGTAACAGCGTATTTTTACAGTAAAGGATCTAAATACTTCCTCCACCACTCCTAGAACTAGTGTCGACCTTTTTTCCTCAAGTGCTCTGTGACGTCATTTTAGGTACAAAAGGTACACAAAGGGCATTTCTCACTTCCTTGTAAACTTCCAAGACAAAGCCAAGTCACCTTTCTTTTCCTTATATACACTTACACCTTCTTTATCCCAGCACCTCTTTTGTTAATGGACACCTTTTTATCCATTGAATTATCACCAGTCAGCACCTATTATTGATCAGGAAGCTGTAGAGCTTCAGTGCTAACCAGCACATACTTGATATAGCATACAGAAGCCTGGTTGAAAGCCTTTTTATCATTTAACATTACAGCATGGTACAGCAACCTGCAAGGTGCAACAACAAGCTCTCCAAGACTGTTAACATTGCAGGGAAGGTGATTGGCAAGTCACAGAAACAGCTCAGCAATATATTTGACAATGCTGTACACAGGAAGGCCAAACATATAATTGCCAATGCCTCACATCCATTACACTCAGAGTTTGAGCCGCTCCCATCTGGGCTCAATTAAGGGTCCCTAGAGCCAGGCGGAGCCTATAATAAGAAGTCCTTTGTTCCCTGTGCCATACAGGCAATGTACACAGAATGACTGTATCAGGAAACACTACTATTTTAATAAGATGTACTCTCTTTTACTATTTATTGAATTTTATTTGCACCATTGCATCATATATAATGTTAAATTGTATGTTTCAGTGGTGTATTGTGTTATGTGTCTGTCTGTACCTTTGATTTCTGAGAGGAGCCAAAGACAAATTTTCACTGAGGTGGATGATAAAGTTACCTATCTATCTATCTGTGAATCAATCTATGTATCTATCTATCCACCTACAAATCTATCTGTCTACCTACCTACCTACCTACGAACCAATCTATCTATCTATCTACAAATCTATCTGTCTACCTACCTACCTACGCATTGATCTATCTATCTGTCTACAAACCAATCTATCTCTCTATCTATCTATCTACGAACCTATCTATCTATCTATCTATCTACGAACCAATCTATCTATCTATTTATCTATCTATCTATCTACGAACCAGTCTATCAATCTATCTACCTACCTACCTACCTACGAATCGATCGATCGATCTATCTATCTACGAATCTATCAATAAACCTATCTATATATCTGTCTGTCTGTCTATGAATCTATCCAGCTATAAATCTATCTATGAATTTATCTATCTATCTATCATCTACCTACCTACCTGTGTATCTATGAAACTATTGATCTATCTATCTATCTATGAATCTATCGATAAACCTACCTATCTGTCTGTCTATGAATCTATCCATCTATAAATCTATCTCTGAATTTATCTATCTATCTACCTACCTATGAATCTATCAATAAACCTATCTATATATCTATACATTTATCTATCAATCTATCTATCTATCTATTAATCTATCTATCTATCTCCCTACCTACCTACCTGCATACATACCTATCTATGAATCTATGAATCCATCTATCTATCAAACCCAACAGGTGTGCTGGCCCTGGACTGGTGCTGTAAAAGTGCACAGTCATCCTTCCTCTTTTCGGATGATGCAAATGTCAAGATGGCTAACAGCAGCTTGTCCTTTTGTGCATCATACTTGTTATTAGGCAGAATTAAAAGATAAGGACCACCATCAGTTATTGCTGTTTATTCTGACAATAACAAAACAGCAATAAAAGGAGCATTAAGGCCATAATTTAAAACGATTGGGGACCAGACTCACTGTGGCGTAAAGCTCATTATGAAATATGTAGTTTGTGTCAGCAATAAAGAAGAAGTGTAAAACATGTGTAGTGACTTTAAGTGTCAACAAATCTCAGCTAATAGGCTAATAGCCTCCACGTGATATCGGCACATGCTATAACTGATACATGACGTTGTATAACGGTTGTATAACGTGAGGCTGTCACGCAGGAAGCCATCGGTCCTCTGGCTGCTTCATTATTGTATTTCTGTGTCTTCCTCCCATCACAAAGTTTAGGACAAGTGACATGAGGACGCACAGACACGTTATCACTTGAGTTTAAACTGTCTAAGTGCGTGCGCTCTTCTACCTTCACGTGCGCTTCCGTCTCGGGATGCGACCCCGCTTCTGACGCAACACACCGGCGGGCACAGCGTTTTCTCCTCGCTGCCTTCCGGTGAAATCTCGCTTCCTCTCGCCTCCTCTTCCTCGGCGGCGGCATCACCGTCGTTGTCACACGACACGCGGCAGTTGCTCTGCAAGTGTATCCTCTCCGCTGTCCGTTCATCGTCGCCGCTGTCGTCGTCGTCGTCGCAGTTCGTGCCATGGCTGTCAACTTTGTGGAACACGACAGTGACGCCGTCCTCTACGCACAAAGCCCGGCCGGGTGTGTGGTGGTTACAGTCGCCCATGGTAAGATGAGACGGCCGAGCGGCAGCATGCCTTGGACAGAGCGCTGTCCGCTTCCTTCGGTGCCCTGAGTGACTGAGAAGACAAGGTTAATGACTAACCTTGGTGGCAGGAGACTAACTCCCATGCGGTGGTTACTTTATCCACAGGGGGGCAGGACTGCACCCACAGCAGCTCAGCAGCGGGACACTATAACATGACCCAACGTGTACGCCCATAGCAGAGGGAGGCAGAGGAGCACTGAGCCAACCAGCAGCTCACACACATTTGGGCTGACAGACGTCTTTATGTATCACAAGTAGTGTTAAAGCTGCGTGGCTCAGGATTCTGACGTCATATGAGGGTCAAAAGCATGACTTAGTGTTACATGATTGTCAAAGTATTGAAGTTTGACAAACTAAATCACAACTTTAGCTGGAGACAGCCTGGGACATCTATGTGATGTTTTTGTCCACACTGCCAAACTCGCAGTGTTCATCACAAGGTCACCCAGTGCCGCACCCAGCACATTCAGCACCCCAAGGCAAGCTTTCCCTGTTGCCCCCCCCCCCCAAAAAAACAATAAACAAATGAGAAATTAATAAAAATAAACTACATGGCGCTTTTTCTTTTTATTTCGAACATGTGCAAGCAACACAAGAAAGTAAACAAACCAAATGAGGATAATCAAAACAATATATGAACTCGACATGTCTGAAAAGGAGTAGCATGAAGCATAGCTTATTTAAACCTACCCCTTCTCCACATCTCAATTAACAATCAGTCTCCCCAACATACATATTTACATAAGACCTATTTACAAAAAACTAAATAAAAACAGAAGAAAAATTGAAAATAAATAGATTAAATATGAAAATACATAAACATTTTATGCGAACACCTGATTGTTAAAGCTCTTGTTCCTTCCTGTACTTCTTGAAAACCATATATTTGTACCACCTTTTAAACTGGGTCATGCTCAGACATTGCTTGAGCTCCACACACAATCTGTTCCACAACCTCACTCCACAAACAGAAACACAAAAACTTTTTAATGTTGGACGTGCCCACTGCTGTTTTAAGTTGGACTCCCCCCTCAGGTTATAACCGCCATCTCTGCTAAAATACAATTTTTGAATATTTCCAGGAAGTAGATTGTGTATTTTTTTTTCTAGCTATTCTTGGTCTGGCGCCCCAGATAGCTTTTGTCATGGCATGTTCACCTACTCTAATCCTCTCCACTCCACCATACCCATAAACGTCTCAGCTAGGGGAGGGCGATATGGCCCTAAAATAATATCACGATATTTCAGGGAATTATTGCGATAACAATATTATTGATGATATGACTAATTAGTACAAAAAAATCAAATATTCAGTAAAAACAGTTAAGTTTGTAAACAGTAACTCAGAGTGAGATTCAGATTCTGAATATAACATTAAAATGTCAATAGTTTAAAATAAAATCTACCACAAATTACACATTTAAAAAGTTACCAAAGTCAAAAAATGTTCCCTGTTTTTTTTTTGCACCTGGACCTTTATGTTCTGCCATTTCTCCTCTAATCATCACGCTGTAACCTGTGACAGGCTGTTATGATACCACAACTGTTGCACATTCACATATATGTAGTGACAATGTCACTTGACGAATCTGACTACCGTGTTGGACGGGAAGAAATGATCTGGAGAGATGTTGTGCTGCTGCCAGAGGAGCCGCTGACTGAGTTCCCTCTGAGCAGTAACTCACTAAAAGAGTCTGAGAAGTCCGGGGCTGTTCATAAAACATTCAGGACGCCATGGTTTATTCCACACTACTGAAGCTGCTCCTCTTTTTGGAACCACTGCGGAGTCGGTAATAATTTGCTTTCAGCCATGCTTGTTGTTGCCGTGGGTAACAGTATGACGTCAATATGTCAACAAGTCAAAGTATCACGAGTATCACAATATTAATTTTTCATATAATATTAAAAATTATACTGGTATTATAGTGAACAAGATGATATGGCACACCCCTAGCTCCGGCACAAGGGTCTTCACATTTTTCAGGCCAATGACCCCTTACCTTAAAGAGACAGAGCAGGGACCCACCACATATACAAACTGGGCCTACAGTAATGAGTCAGGTGGCCTAAAGTGCCATGTTTGTTTCTGAGGTGGTCTGTATCGCAGAGTCTCTTGCTCGAAAAGTAACAACCATTGTAGGTCACAAGAGTGCTTGTACAGTATGCTTGAAATAATAGAACAGCTACTTGGCCAGTATGTTTCAGTAGAACATAACTGTTTGCTAACTAGTTTGCCTAGCTGTTAAGGCCTTTGCACACTGGATCGAAAAAATCGATGTGTTTTATTGCATTAGTTGGGAAAATGTACAATATGTGACAAAAAGAAAAGACATTCCCTCCTTTGCCTCTCTCCACTGGAGTCACCTATCTGGCTGTCATCACTTCCTCCCTGTCTTTCATTTGGCGCTGATGCTGGGTAAAGGGGCGGAGCTGTCCTTTACATTCTGCGTGCGGTCTTCCTTCTACCTCTTCATCATCATCCACCTGAATATCACTATCTGACCTGTTGTAAGTAGCTGTCTGAATTCTGAAATGATTCTGTGCGACTCGTTCCTCTGTCTTGTCATGGCTACATTTTCTTCACTGAGTCTTGGTCAAACGCCTCAAGAGGCTCTGACGGGCGCGAAAAACGCAGAAAATCAAACCTGTTCTGAAAAATTTAATGACGGGCGAACGTTGCGGACTCAGTGTGCCAATATGATTGACACAGCTTGAGGTCATATTTAATTTTAGATGAAAAAAACTCCATTTTGGATGAAAAAGACGGACTCAGTGTTCAAGTCCTGAAGTGTTACCTATAGCTAACATGATCGCACAAGGATTCATGGGTAACAGTTAGCTTACCATTATCATCTCGTTGTTTACTGATAATTAGATGTTATTTTTTGTTGTTGTTTTGTGTTTTACAAACGTTACAAATTCTTTACTAATAGTATGCTGGATTCAAATTGATGTGTATTTTTTCATACATCATTTCATACATTATACAAAAAAATGAATAAATGAAAATCAAAACTTAATTGAACCACCAAACAATAATTTGGCGGCATCCCTGCAGTAACTCTGAGGACCCCCTGTTGGAGACCCAGAATCTAGCATGTTCTGACTGTGATGATCACTCACTGATTAACTGGATGGACTTCAGGTGGTACTCCTACTACAGACCAACTGTTAGCGATAGAAATTTGGGTTTGGGGTGGGGTGCCTTTGTCGCCAAAAAGAAGCGCAGGACGTCACTGCACTGAACTGTAAATATTGGCCATAAAGAATGATTGTACATTCATATCAAAGACTGCTATTAATCTGAGTGAAGTGAATGGTACGTGACACCACTCCAGTTTTACCGTCTGAGCAATAAAACAGTTTATACTGGTGAAACAATAACAATAAAAGAATTCAAGCCTCTGATTTGACATTTTAGTGTTTTATTACCACTGTACATAAAATACAATGAGCAGGATGACAAAGGAGTATCTAATATCCTCTATCCTTACCAAACTAGATTAGACTGACACAAGTAAGCCTACACTGTTCTGCAGAAGAAGCATGTTACACAGCGTTTAAGGACGTGGTCCTCATCTACACTAAACTCTACATCTATGAAAAAAACAAAACACCAAGTGTGGTCCCCTCTACATACAAAAGCAACATCATATAAATTACTTTACACAGTATCGTAAAAACGTAAACATTATATTTGGCAAATCAGTGAAGTCGTTAGTTGTTATCAGAATTCAGTTTTCCTTTGTGTCAGAGTAAGAGGACCGTGTGAAAGCACAGGTACCAGGTGCCGCACAGTGGGTGGCTTTTTTTTTTTTAGTTGCGGAGTAAAGACAACAATGGTTTTGTCAATGAGGGAGAAAAGGGCAAGAGTGCAGTGAAAGAGGGAGGGCGAGGTGACACACAGTGGGACGCTTCTAGCGAGTCATTCATCAGGAGTCAACACCATGAGTGTCTGTATCACGCATGCAGTCTTGCTCAACTGATGGTCGTAGAGTCGACAGGAAAGAAGGTGTTTATTCTCAGTTTCTCACAGTGTTCAGTGGATTCTTCATTTCATATATTAGTCACTTCTTTTAGGTGGTAGTTACAAAATACTGGTGGAATATAGGTTGTCTAGATGCCAAATTGCGCTGGAGGAATGTGCATAATTCTCAACAAATAGGCCTAGTCCAAACTTTACCCACATTTGGTTGAAAGCTTGTATTTTTTCAAGCTTATATTATGACAAACTACCCCTGACGTTGCTGCTGTTACATTACCATTAAACTTGGGTTAGTTTCCAATTTGAAAAAGCTTCTTGTACATTAATGAGAGCGTCCATCGTCCACAAGGTTTCTAACAAGCCAGACTTTGTCAGAAGTGAGTCACATGACTGATTGTTTGTGTACAACGTCCACATATATCTGACTAGCTCACATTCCACTGTGAGTAATCTCTTGTAAGGACATTTTACTGTGAAATCGATTTTCCTGAAATGCTTGTTACATTAAGAAGAGTTGCCTCTCGTGTCCATCTCTACAATCTGAACACCTTTCACTGAAGAATATTTCCACATTTGCCTATTATTGCATGGTCATTAGTACTACCAAACTCCTAAATCTTTCCTATCACATTCCTACAACAGAAATAAAAATAATGTATGGAGTTGAGTACAGAAATGTTCTGTGTGTCTATTAACTGCAAGTTCACCTGTAGGTTTGAATCAAAGACAAAAGCAGTGATTTCATAGCTTGTTTTTCCTGAAAGATAGTCTGTTCGCACTCTGAGTGGAATTACAAATGGAGAATAAGGCATTTCTAAATCGTGAGCGATCAAAATGAAAATGGAAGGAGTTTATCAAAATTAAGTAACTGCATCTGGCTGCCAAACTTAGGCATCAGGGACTGTAGAATATATTTTTTATGTTTTGAAAATGGTGTCAATTCTCTTAAAGGGTGACTTTAGTATTTTTCAACCTGGACCCAATTGTTTTTTTTCTTCCATGATTTTGTTGCTAAGTCACTAATGGGAACAACAATCTTTGATATTTTTACAGCATTTAGCGACTGGGCTGCAGCTGTGAAACAGACTGCAGCGTACTCACCGGGGGCAATTGTGCACCATCAATTTATGTCCACTTAAAAGTGCTTGTTTTTGCCACTGACAGGCTCAGATTGTTCTAATAAGTGTCCTCAACATTACCCAGTGATGGCAGTGTTGGCAGCCGGAATCGGGCCAGCTGATTCAGCCCGATTCTGAGGTGTCATTCATACCAAGTCTCCGCTGACTGGGGCAACTGGACCCAGCCCGGCTAATTTCATCCAACAGTTCGGGAGTCCAGGAGTTAGGCCAATTCTGGGCCAGGTAATTTTGGCCACCTAGGTATGGAAAGGAATCCCACAAAGAAAGACAGAGGAAAGTATTTTTTGTTAAACAAGAAGCAGCCCCTAAATTGGCATTGCTAAATCCGCCAGACTACATTTTTAAAAAAAAAAAAACAAATTTTAGCCCGTATAGAGGCAGCAAATTTTCACATCTAAGTGTGTGACGAACTGAAAGTTTATTTCAACCCAACCAGAGTTGGTAAATGTTGAAACAGTGTACAGACGAACCAAATCAACATTTGCAGGTTTTACGTTGTTTCTGTCAACTTTGAAAGAAGTGTGTTTTATAATGATAAAATTACTGTTTGTTTAAATGGAGTCTGGTGGCTTTGGCGATGTTGATTTCAGGGTTATTTCTTGTTAAACAAAAAGGTCTGTCTCTGTAGGGATCCTTTCTATAATGTGGACAGACACTTAGAGTAACAATCTGAGCCTGTCAGTGGCAAAAACAAACACTTTTAGTGGATGTAAATTGACAGTGCACAGTTGCCCCACGTGATTACATTGCAGCCTGTTTTGCTGCTGCCGGCTGCAGCCCTGTTGCTCCATACTGGACCAACTTCAAAAATTGTTCCCATTAGTCACTTAGACTTGAAATTGTGGGAAAACAGGGTTCAGGTTGAAAACCCTTTAAAAAAAACTCAATGATCATAACAAATGTAAGAATTTCAACCACTTAATTTCAACCAAAAGGCCCTGAACTGTATTTGAAATATCTCTTTAGATAGTTTCAGCCTCTGCGTGACATTTCCTTTGTTTAAGGTGGGAACTGCTGGTGGATTCTAATGGGACTAAAAAGTTCAACACAATCACAAAAAGCATTCGAATGGTAATGTACACACTTTGTCCCAAACTGACCATAGGTTTAATTACTCAGATCGATCATAAGGTGCTCATAGATCTGAGTTTTTCCCTTGAAGCTGGATGCGAGCAGGAACACCCGGTCGTCAATGGAAACCAAAGAAAATGCTCGAGGCGCCTGGATATTCAGCTCCTGAGATGGGACAAAGTGGCCCCTCTCGGTGTCCCATTGGTAGACCTGCGTCAGTGAATAATCGCTGCCCAAGATGGCATACTGCCAGTTGCCGATGGAGACAGGCTGGAACACCATGGAGCCGCGGGAAGGAAATGTCTGGACCTCCTTGAACATGGCACCGTCCCAGCGCATCACCTTGGAGTCTCCGATGAATCTTGTCAGGCATATAAAGAGCTCACCTTTGAAAAGATTCAAGGGGCACTTTAGTTTAAACATTAAGCTGCTAAATCTGGATCTGAAGTAGGACAACTCACAAAAACAGTCTATGTAATTCCAAAAGTATTCATTGAAAATAGTTTGCCTTTTTTTGCATGCAAAAGGCAGAACTTCCAGACAAGACACATTGAAAAAGACAGCTCAACCCCAAATTAAAAATACATATTTTCCTTTTAGCTATGCTATTCATAAATTTAGATTGTTGTGTGCTTGCTGTAAAGTTTAGTTGATTCAAAACACACATTAAACACACATTAAACATGGCTTAATAGCAACAATTTCAAACACAAGTACGCAAATTGGCTTCACTATAACTCGCAGCATTCACATACAAAGCATTTGTCTTCTGCTGGACACATTTTCCCCATAAATACAACATGCTAATGTTATTAGCACAAGCCTATGGCATTTTACATGTATACATTAGCCTAACGGCTAGCAGACTTTTCCTCTGCTCATATAAAACCAGGGACAACAGCAACATTTAACAAAGGTAATGTTATAAAATTCGGATCCATTACAACTCACAAGGTTAACCCAACAAAACAACTGTCTTATACTAAACATGTTTTCCAAACTAATATAACATGCTAATGTTATTAGCACAAGCCTATGGCATTTTACATTGTATAAATTTGCCTAGCAACAAGCGGAGATTTCCTCTGCCCATATGAAGCCAGGATAAATCACACACAAGACTTAAAATACTATTTTGTAGAGGCTTTATTGTCTTCACAAGTTAATGTTTCTTATTTGTGAAATTAAAGTAAATAATAGCTTTGTTTCTACTGGGGGAAATGGTTTCAGCTCACAAAAATAAACAAGAGGTATGGCAACATTTGTCTCAGAAGTAAAAATCCTGCAATAGGCGACCATTATATAAGGGACGTGTTTAAAACTATTGACAGGACACCTCAAGCTGCAAACAAGTGTGATTATGACTCTTTCTATTATGAATTTTTTTGATATTTGTAAAACTTTCCTTGAGCTGAGAAAAATTATTCAAGAATCCATGATGTCATCACAGTGTAAAGTTAATGAATAGAGTGGAAACTCAAGTTAGCTGGGCCAGTGGCAGAAACACTGCTGCGCTAATTCAGTGGGCCACATATTGCGGAAGTAAACCCGGAAGCTCGAAACGTTTTTAATGTAGTTAGCTCAGTGTAGTTGCACACTTCCTTCTGCACAGTGATGCGATTAGCAGGTGTAGTTTGATAGAAAGAAAATATTTCCTACACAAAACTGCCCACAACAAGGTCTGTGGATTATCTTCAGTATCCAGGTCATCATTCCTGGAAGAGACATTGCTGTTGAGTTTTTCAAATGTATTCTTTTTGGCACTTTGAGCATTGCCATTCAAGAGAGGGCAGACATCTGTCCAGGCCAATATCTCTAACACTCTGCAGCTCACACCAAAACAATCTAGATTGCTAACTAGCACTACAGGTAAGAGGAAAATATGTGTTTTGGATTTTGGGATGAACTATCCCTTTAAAACACATTTACATAAAAACACAATACACAGTAGGAGCTATATTAAACAAGTGCCTGACACTCGATAGTGAGGACTGAATCAAGGTTAAATAAATATATATATATAAAAAGTGCTGTGTGCTGATGAAGCAAGCTGGCTTCCAAATGTCGCTGTCCTAACTGATTAAGGTATTTCATGGCAACGGGGACAAACGATTTACTGTGGATGTTTTTCTTTGTACAGGGGACTCTGTACCTTTGCCCTGACAGCAGAGGCTGAAAGTGGTGTTATCGATAGCTACTTAGCAAAGAGTCACTAACAGATGAGCTTTGTCTTTGGAAAAACACAGAGAATATTACACAGTGATGATTTACGGGCAGGTTTTATAGCAGTGGAGAATGACATTGCCTCTTACTACCTTTTAAGTGTGAGACATAAATGTTTTTATGAAATTAGCAGCGTAAAAGGAGATGTTGACTCTAGATTAAAGTCCACTGTTAATCACATGACACACGTCATACTTAATCTTATCATAAAAATGAATCTAAAGACTCTCATTAAAGACTAGAGTATATGCACCGAGGATAAAGTGACTCACACTAGCTGATACTGTGTAATCATATGGTTAGAGGTTGCTCACAGTGTACAAAATGTCCTTATAGTCAGTGCAGAAATAAACCCTGCATGCTTACATACACTGTTACTCAAGCTGCATCTCTTACCTTTGACTCGGAAGTGTTTGACAGAGAAGACATCCTCCATCTCTGGTATGTCAGTCCTGCGGTCAAACTGTTTCTGGCTCCTGTTCCACTGGTAGACGACGGGCCTCTGAGAGCTGCTGGACAAGATCAGGTGGGGTTTGTTGGAGATCTCCAAATATTCTACGTCTGTGTCCCGGAACCACGGATGGAGTGACTGGTGGGAGTAGAAGCCATTGCCGTTCCATTTGTACACTGTTGTGGAGCCGGCCTGCATGAAGAACACGTACAAAATGTCAGATCAGGTCAACTTTATTCAAAAAGTATGAGAATGTGGCCAGAATCAGTGTGTGTGTGTGTGTGTGTGTGTGTGTGTGTTCGTGGGAGCGCCTGAGTGTCCCCAAACATATGTGAGAGCATATGCTAACACTTGGCAATGCCAGGGTAATCAGCAGGAGCAGACGCAAACCGACATGCTGCAGAGAAGGACACCAGGGGGAAGGAATGGCTGACATGGTGTGAAGTGTAGGTTATAGGAGCAGTATCCATACTGGGGCTGGACACAATAACAGAAACACCTGCACAATGTGATGTAATCAGACGCCATAACATTGAGTACTTTCGAGTATTAGGAAGGCAAAAAAGTAGGCAACCTTTGAGCTATCAGCGATGACAAAGAAAGACTCTCCGTCGATCAAGAATGTCTCGATGTCGTTGGGTTTGCGAATCTTCAGGATGTCAATGTCCTGGATCTTGATGAACTTGTTGGCGGAGGTGTCGCGTTTGTAAATGTGCGAGCCCCCAAACAGCTGGGCCACTATGACAAAGAGGTGGTTGTCAATCACCATGGGCTTGCAGACCACAGTGGAGGTGCCTGAACAAGGAAAGAGAAGACAAAAACACATAAGTACTGGACAGATAATCACTTACTAAACTATTATGTCCTCATTAACAATGAGAGGAACACTCAGAGAGGGCAGACCTCCTCTATGAAATGTGGATCTGCAAAGTGCAAGCACTATGTTTGGATGTATTTCCAAAACTATTATGTCAAAATGTGGTTGTGCCTTGCTAAAGCCTCATCATCTCAGCTGTGCATTAATTATGTACTTCTAAATTGAAAATTGTTTACACATTAGTGGCGAATAGTGGTCAGTAGTTTGTTGAAAATCTTCATCTCAAGGGAATGTTACCATCTGAAATCCACCAAGATATGGTGAATACATTACATGACAATGCCCCTTCCTTTCATATGCCACAGCCAAATGCTGGGCACAACAATTCAAGCGTGGCAGGGAGAGTGTTGATGAGCCGAGGGCAGGGAGACCATCAACTGCCACTACCAAAGAAAACCTTGCTCTTGCCCTTGACATGATCATGCAAGATCACTGATCGTCAACACGTCAAGTAGCAGACAGTTTTGGCATCTCATAAGAGCGAGCAGATCATATTCTGAAGAATGAGCTTGGCTTCTCAGAAGTTTCTGTTCGATGGGTCCTATGTCTCTGGACACTCGACGCACCATGTCCATGAACAATTTGGAACTGTTTGAAGCTGAGTGAATGAGTGCTGGGTCCACCACTATCAGCCTGAAACTAAAGAACACTCAAAGCAATGGAAGCACGCATCATCTCCCACGCCAAAGGAGGCCAAGGTCACGCCTTGGCATCAGTTTTTTGGGATTCCTGAGGTTTGGTGCTGATCGATTTCTTTGGAAAGGGGTCATACCATCATCGGAGACTATTACTCTGACCTACTAAAACCCCTCAGAGAAAAAAATCCAAGACAAGAGGCGAGGAATGCTGACCAAAGAAGACCTCTTCCACTGTGGTAATGCTCCATCCCACACCTCAGAACTTTTCAGTCACCCCTCGTACCTATGTACAAATATCTAATGCTTAGACTGAAATAGTATATGTGTGTATTTATGTTTCCACAGCCACATCTTACTTTGAGAGAAAAGTGTTGTTACAGTTGTACCAGTTCTCCCATTAAACCACTGTCAAGTGTTTCATAACAACGAAGATTGAGCAACTACATGTGTAGGCTACCTCAGAGGATTACTGGTACCTTTGAATGTAGACTGCGATATGAAGTCATATTTCTAAAATTAGGTGTTTTGTCACTGTTGAATTTGACTACCATCTCCAGGATTTTGAGAGATTTATAGCATTTATTCCTCAGAGGCGCTATCTCGCAATGTTAGCAAAAGTGAAGAATAATTTGTGTATCTGCACCGTCATTCGCTCCAAAATTTTACAGGTTCTTTCTTGGCTTATGCTACACCAGGGGTTTTCAACATCTTGTTGGCCAAGGACCCCTTAGCTGAAAGCGAGACGGTGCAGGGACCCCTGCTACATTCATAAAATTGAGCTGCATGTTAAACCGGGCCTGCAAAAACACGTTGGGTGACCTGAAAGTGCCATGTATAAACATACCTTTATATGGCGTATACATTACTAAGCTATTAAAATACTAATTGACAGATTCATATATTGATACATGATGGATTCATCTGACAAGAATGCATGGTAACAGTTAACCGATCATAAATGTTGTGTACTGTAACTCAACTTTTTGTTTTTGTTTATTTATGAATAGGTCAATTTGTCTTTGTTAACAATTTGTTGTGGCTGCACAGTGGTGCAGTAGTTAGGCATTGTCGCCTCAAAGCAAGAGGGTTCCTGGTTCGACCCAGGTTGGGAGGGCTCAAACCCCGCGGTGAGGGAGCCCTTTTCGTGCAGGAGTTTGTGTCAGCGTGGGTTTTCTCCGGGTGCTCCAGTTTCCTCCCACAGTCCAAAGACATGTAAATTAACTGGTGACTCTAAATTGCCCGTAGGTGTGAATGGCTGTCTGTCTCTATGTGTCTCAACTCTGTGATAGGCGACCTGTCCAGGGTGTACTCCACCTCCCTGCGACCCCCAACAGGATAAGTGATTCTGGAAAATGAATGAATGAAAAAAATATTGTATTCATGTTGATGTGTTTTTTCATACATATTTTGATTGTATTGAATTGGGCCAGTAGTTTCTCTGTAATCTTGCTGACAAATGGACAAACCAAACAGAAAACAAGATCCTAAGCAGGCCATGTTGCCATTTGAGGTGGAAACATTAACAAAGGAATCCCCCCATGATGACATCATTGCTGCCCTTTTCTTGTTTATGGACTCACTTTCAATGGTGTCGTAAGTTCTGAAGGTCATCTCAACATGATCCCATTCCAGGAAGCTGCACGTCCCAGCAAACGGTTGGGCAAACACCACATACTGATCTTCACCAAAGGTGAAGGCCCCCACCGAAATGGACTCAAACTTCAGCGACTGATAGGAGGCGAACTCTGAAAAGTTGGACATGACAATGAATTATGTGCTCTATCTTGAAATGATGCTTTCATATTGATACATTCCTCCATAAACAGGTAGGAAAAACAAAGCAATAACATTTCAGTTTTATTCTCAGCACTGGCATTACTGATAAGAACAGAAAGGAAACCAGAGTGAGAGAGGTGAGGCAGTTATTTGGTGACAGAGAGTTACTGTTAGTATAATGTTCTATGACTGGGGGGCAGATACAGGAAGACAATACCTGCTGTGATGCAGTCGAAATTGTGTGGCAGCAGGTCATTGATCTTCTTCCCCTGGTGAATGGGTGGACCGCTGCAGTAGATCTGGTCCAGGGTGGCATTAGTGTGGTGCATCCACTCCACCAACCACTTGAGCTTGCAGTCACATATCAGGTTGTTGCCACGCAGATCGCTACACGGATGGACGGATCACATGGGATATTGTTTAACACATTTGTTAAAGGAGTACTTCAGCCCAAAAATGACAAGTTGTATGTCAGTTACTCAGCCTGTGTTACGTTTAATTAATGCAGAAAACTTCGATTTTCTGGCAGGCCTCCATGGTGAATAAAGAATCCAAAAATGGGGAAAAGTCTTGATGATTTGAAGTCAGAGGGGTCCACGTTTAACAAGAGACAAACTATATCAAAACATCCATCCTTGGAGTATAATCAAAGTCTTATTATTCAGTTGTATGCTCAGTAGTTCCCAAACAGGCAGGCCCCTCTGACAGAGAAGTGAGCTGAAAATGAAACTTATCCTTGCTCTCTTCATAACCAAACTCCTTTGACAAAAACAGTCATTTTACCTCGCTAAACACGTGAGCTGTTGGTTTACTGCTGCTTCAATCAGTTGGTTTGTGTGTGTTATTGACACAATAAAACAATAAAGCCTCCACAAAACAGCATTTTAAGTCTTGTGTGGGATTCATCCTGGCTTCATATGAGCAGAGGAAATCTCTGCTCAGTAGCTAGGCTAATTTATACAATGTAAAATGCCATAGGCCTGTGCTAACAACATTAGCATGTTATAGTTGTTTGGAAAACATGTTTAGTATAAGACAGTTGTTTTTGTCAGTGAACCCTGTGAGGTGTAATGGATCCTAATTTTATAAATACATGAGACTTGGATTATGCTGCATGAGTTGTGTGAGAGTTTGTAAACAGATGTTTTGACATAGTTTTGCTGTTGTTTAACGTGGACCCCTTTTGCTTCAATTCACCAAGAATTTTCTTGTTTTTTGGATTCTTCGTACGCTGAAGGCATGGGAGAAAACAAAAGTTTTCTTCAGGAATTCAACAAAGCCCGGGGTGAGTAATTGGCATACAAATGGTCATTTCAGGGTAGTCTTCCTTTAAGACATAAAATAATTAACTCGTAAAACATATATTTTATTTCCAATCCCTGTTAACATTCTGCTGACTGTTCTGCCGTCTGTTCCTCCCGTCTTTGGCTGCACTTTGGCTTCAAGCCAGGAAAGCCACAACAACAAGTGTCCTATCTCCTGAGTAGTTTCTGCTCGTCGCCCACTCTCACTCTGAATTGCTGTTGACCTTGGATGTGTGTATTGAATCCGCACACACACTGTAGCGTGCATTATTCAAGCTGATTGTGGCTGCGTGACAGAAGCGAGGATCCAATTCTTTTCTCTGTAATTGACTTGTTTACCATTTACTCTGACATTCTGGCACCTAACCCAAGCTTTCCTCCCCTCTCCTTCAGATCTTTACCTTCTTTTCCTTTTCTCTATTGCAGCAGAGAACAGCTTCCTCTGCAATCTCTTGTTTTCTTTCTATGTTACTTCTTACTTCTTTTCCTCCACACTGTGGCCTCATTTTCCCCGGCTTCTTACTTTTACATCCTTCCTTTGAGTGTGGGAATTCCTCCCACTTCCTTTTTAGGACTGGGACCTCATAATATTACTGTATTTAATCCCACAGTTTAAGAAAAGAGGGAGGAGAACAAAAGGAGATTTTGCTCAACATTTGCCATAAATCCTTTCCCACCCCTCTACAATGAATCTCTGAATACAAAACACTGTCCTACTCAACTATATCAGGATAAATACCAATCAAGGAAAGCTGTATTGTCACACACAAATCCACAGAAAAGACTGCTACAGAATCGATCAATGACTCAGAAATCTATTAATTAATGGATCACTAAATGTTCTGTGTTTCAAGAAAGCAGCCTGAGTGACAGGGTGACAGACTGAACTCACACTTTGGTCAAAGCGTCCATGCCCTTGAAGACATCTTTGGGCAGCGTCTCAAGGTTGTTGTACGCCAGACTCCTAATAAACAAAGAGAGAAAAAAATACACAGATGAAAAGATATTAGAAGTGCACAGATTTTATTTAACCAACAAAATTATATGTCAGTGTTTTCGTCTTTGTCTTGGATGAAGACAGGAAGTGGGCATTGTTTATACCAGAGGTCACATTAAATTGGAAAACAAGTATTTCCCAACCTATTATTCATCAAGAAAGCAATTGTTGTGTCTTAAAAGCAAATAGATTTTTTATTTTACCTTAAGTTTTAAAAATGTTCTATATACCAATGTAAAAAATC
Organism: Cephalopholis sonnerati; assembly: GCA_019142605.1. Classification (NCBI taxonomy): domain Eukaryota; kingdom Metazoa; phylum Chordata; class Actinopteri; order Perciformes; family Serranidae; genus Cephalopholis; species Cephalopholis sonnerati. The sequence continues at coordinate 20,369,654 of JAGQAX010000020.1, forward strand.
CTGATAAATGAAATAATTAGGAAATATATACACTGCTCAAACATTTAAGGGAATACGAAATGGTCACAGTATAACATCAAGTCAGTTAAACTTCAGAGATATCAATCTGTCCATTTAGGAAGCACAAGTGATTGTGAATCAGTTTCACCTGCTTTGGTGTAAATGAAAGTGACAACAGGTGCAATTGAGAGGCAAAAGCAAGACAACCCCCAAAAAGGGAATGATTTTACATGTGGTGGCCAGTTGCTCTCTCCTTATCCTTCCTGACTGATTCCTCTCTAGTTTTGTGTTCTGCTAGTGTCCTTGTCACTACTGGTAGCATGAGGCGGTACCTGCAGCCCAATCAGGTTGCACAGGTAGTCCAGTTCCTTCAGGGTGGCACATCCATACATGTGGTCACAAGAAGGTTTGCTCTGTCTTTCAGCACAGTCTCAAGAGCATGGAGGAGATACCAGGACACTGCCTGTTACACGAGGAGAGCTGAACAGGGCTGTAGAAGGGCATCTGAGGAGTCTGAGGATGCCGTGGTGAACGTTATGCTGCACGACTGGTTTAGTGTTGGGTCGGTGATGGTCTGGGGAGGCATATCCTTGGAGGATCACACAGGCCTCCATGTCATAGCTAACGGTACCCTGACTGCTGTTAGGTACCAGGATGAAATACTTGGAGTGATTGTCAAACCTTACACTGGTGCAGTGGGCAGTGGGTTCCTCGTAGTGCAGGACAATGCCCAGCCTCGTGTGGCCAGTGTGTCAGCAGTTCCTGGATGATGACGACATCGATGCCATAGACTAGCCCTCTTGTTCCACTGACCTTAATCCAATTGAGCACCTATGGGATGTTATGTGTCAGTGCATCTGACCAAGTACCACTACAGACTGTCCAGGAGCTCACTGACACACTGGTCCAGGTCTGGGAGAAGATCCCCCAGGGCACCATCCACTGACTCATCAGGAGCATGTCCAAATGTTGTTAGGAGTGCATATACATATAAATGTATGTATTGTCCTATTGTCCCACCTTGTGTTGGCCAGTCTGGATGAGTGCTGGCTCATCTGTGCTGCCAGGTGATCATGGAGTGGTGTTAGATTTTTCAGCCAGTAGGAGTGGATCGTGTCAGCTCTTCATGCCTGATACTCATTGTCAAATGTCTGCCTTGGTGATGGTGACAGGTTCTTGTTCTGGAAGGCTGCTGAAGGTTGCCAGCCACTTTGCATTACTTTTGTGTGACGCCTCTTTCTCCCAGATGCCCTTCCAGTATTGCTCAGTCTCAGCTCTGGGTGGGTTTGTCCTTGTGTTGTTGTTCCCTTGCAGCTGGGAGTACACCCTGATGGATCTTTGGAGAACAGGCCATTTATTCTCTCAGCCTCTGCTTCTCTAGTTTACCTCTTTAGCCTAGCAGCCAGAGTCTTTGTGTGGCAGTCTCCGGAGACTCACTTATTGACATCTTGTTGTACTTCTTATTCATCCAGGACCTGTCTGTTATGACCTCCTTTTGCACTTCAGTTAGCCGACTAATGTCCCTCCGGGCTTCCTTGACCTTGGCTGCCAGCCTTCTCCTCCATGGGGGGCAGGGTCTCTGCCTCATTCAGCCAGCCCAGGTTACCCAGGGCAAGGCCAACATCAGCTTGAGTGAAACCCAAAGTAATGTGTTTGTGTTTCAGCTCCTTAGCAAACTGCTCCACTGCTTGGGAAGTGGAGGAGGCCGAGTTCTGCATCTGGCACTCGGTGGTAGCCTCGGTTGTGTTCACCCTGAAAAACGTGTTCGTTGGAAGCCCATTGCTTGGGGGTGAAGGGGACATTAATGGCAAAGACGCAGAGGACATTTTGATTATTGCTGCTGGGTGGTGTGATGCGGGTAATCCCATACCAGAAGGGCGGGTTCTAGGCTGAAGAGTAGAAGACTCCATGGGACATGGTGGTGGAGGGTTGCGGTATTGGGTACTGTTGAACTTGGACTACTTTTCGGAGGACTTTTACTCTCTAATACCAAATTTATTTCCCTGCTCTTTTTTATTTCCATCTGTTTAAATAACATGAAGTACTTTGTAGTAGTGGACGCCAGGTCAAAATTCCACGAACTCTATGACTGATGCATAAAGCATGTTACATCTTAAATGGATGAATATTGACTGAAATATAATATGAAGCAGCAGAACAAACTGGCAACAAGCAACTTAACTTAAGGAAGGCGCAACTCAGACATAGTATGATAGTGTTACAGCTGTCAGAAAGGCTATGAGGTGAAATAGGAGGGAATATCCTTCTCCAAGGCTGTCAAGTCGATGATATCTTTGCCAACCAACAAACGCTGGCCCTATATAGACATTTTATTTGTGGGCGAGAGAATGAACTCCAAACCAGAAAGAGACGTGAATGAAATGAAATGTCAGCGTAATTCATGAACACTGCATTATTTATTTGAGAGTCGGTTTCCCAAAGAGAGCAAGAGAGGCCATTTTGCTTTGAGTTTGTGCAAGAATGCACTCTCCTAACAGATGGGGGGAGAGCAGAGTGGACAGGATTCCAGCAGGACCCCGGCCTGTGCTCTTTAATAATGCATTAACTGTATGTGGCACATTTAAAATGCCCCCTGATAATGCATTTATGTAGTCATTTTCTGTGTGAAAGTTTGTTTACTTTCCACTAAAACAAGTGAAGGTACACATGAAGCATAACACTTTATCCCACCATGTAGTTGCGAATGACTTAATCACTCATGACACAAGCAAATTGAGGGGGCCTGGATAAATGCCACGGTATTTGTGCCTTCTCAAGTGTCCTGATGGTAATGTGTCCACAGGACCCTCATTTCCACATTTCTCTTTTACTGACTATATAAGAAGCTGCGCAATGTATTCTGGTAGTGCTGCATTTCTTAGAGAGATGAGGCATTTGCTCCTTATTTGCATTAAGTTGAATATAGGCCAATCAGGGGCGTCCAGCATGCCTCGCCACCTCTGAAATCTTTTAAACTAACTGTTGTCGATCTACAACGAAGACAAATTTAGCAACTGCATAGCGTATTTCTCGCCTCAAATGTTTTCAGGAACTCATTTCAATGAACTTTCTAATGTAAGAGAAAGTTTCTTAACAAGCCGCCATGTTGGTCTGGTTTGAAATCCCCCGAACAGACAACCCATGCACCTAGTGGTACGCCCATCAAGTATCCAATGCTGAGAAAAGGCACAACCCCTTGTAGTCCAAAACTGTCCCTGTGGACACATACCATGACGAAGAACAACCAATCACAGCCGACATTATATGGAGGAGAAGTGGTTCATTTTAGTGCTGGCTACCCATACCCCATTTTCACCAACATGGAACAGGTTCTGTTCCAATTCCTGCACCTAATTTTGAACCATTCAGAGCGTCTCAACCAAAGATAAATTGGTTCGAAACCCTGAAAAGTTGGTTCTCAGCTGGAACCAAAAAATAAGAGGTTTATCTTAACCTTAAGTGTGAACCGTGAAACCTGGTCTCACTCTGAAGTCGTCATATACCAGCGCTTGGCCAGTGACTTCCAGCGTCACACACCAATGAAAACAGCTGTCCTTTTTATGTCGGCATGACACGTAACCGGTCAACTGTTATTCTGTAATAGCACACAGCAGCATCGGGGGAAAATGCGGCTGGACAACAGCCTAAGTTAAGGCGGTGTCTGAGTAGGCCAGGTAGGAGGCCTCTCCTGGGAGGCTGGTGTTTGCTTCCTGTATGAATGTGAGGCAAAATCCTGTTCTTTCCTAAACCCAACCATGTGCGTGCATTAGCTAAATGTAACCATGTGCGTTTGTTGCTGACGGAAAAAAATTGTCAATTTCCGATATTGTATCGACACAGTGTGTTTACTTCTACATATGTACATAACGTATAATAACTCAACATCATGTTGTTGCATTGCTACGTTAGGTTAAGTATGTAATGTGATGGCACTCAACCATGATTGTTTTCCTAAACCTAACCAGTAGGGGCAGAAATTTAGGAGAGTCATGTGGGTCATAATAGAGGGTGGGAACAAATGATGTATGTAGTTGTATGGGTTGGGACTGGACATTAGATATACCTAGTGCTACAATGATACTGATCTTCTCATCTAACTCTGGCCCAGAAAACAAATAGGGGTGTTTCCTAAAATGTCGAACCATGCCTTTAACACTTCACGTAACTAAGAGCTTAACGAGTCTTAGTATCAGCTTTACTACAGTTGCAGAAAGAATTCTATCATCAGTTCAGAGTGTCAGCTGCACATGGTCACCGCTTTCTACACCCTTTCAATGTGGTGTCTGCTGCAACAGTTGTCAAGGCAACATTTCCTCTGATGTGGTTGGTTACACGCTCTCTGACAGCTTCTATCAGACAAGTCACCGTCAATAATATCCATCAGTGCTCACGGCATAAATGAATGCAGACCTCTTTAGGCCCAGGACAATCTGATGGATGAGTTTGCTTGAATTTCAGCGTGTGAAGTTTTGGAAGCAGAAATAGCGGGAAACTGCTGTTTATGTGTCTTTTTACTTTTGATTTATCCCAGTTTATATTACTTTTTTTAAAAATTAATTTCTGAGAGAGCTACAAATATTTTTACTACACTAATATTTGCAGTTTGAATCGTGCTTATTTGTCTCGTCATCTGAGTTATACCTACTCTCATCTACGCTCAAAATGTGTTAGTAACGGCTTGTCAGAGACTTTACAGAGAGATTAAGGGTCACTCAGTATGAGGTTACAGTGCAGCTATATTTAGTTTTGACCTACAGGTCACTCATGCTCTCACCTATCTTTAGTTTTAGCGAGCTCTGCGGTTCAGGAATAGGACAGTGTCCACAAAACACTGTTTACAAACTCTTGTTTGGCTGAGTCCGAACTAAGATTTGTTAGCATCACCTCTGATAACAAGAGATGCTATTTTATATCCTTCCTACATATTATAAATACAGATACATTAGATGCTATCCATTACTTATCACACTGACAATAGACCCCACAGTAGTCTACAGAAGACACAGTAGCACTGCTGACATGTCTCATTAGTGAACACCGGTGAAGCTACATGCCACTAAAGTCACAAAATCATTTATCTTTTTATGCCTAAGGCAATGTGACATCCAGATCTGCCCTTCAGCAACCCGATCCAGCCGACACCTTCAGCCAGTAACCTTGGACATCACCACTGGCAGCAGCACTTCTGCCTACCTCTGCATTTCAGACAGTGACAAAGTGATACAGAGGGAGAAACAGGACATTGATGCACAGTTTGTGTTGGAATACCACGAATACTAAAATTCCATTTCGTCTCCCACAGAGAAACAATTCAAACTGAGGATGTGAAAGCCGCAGCGCAGATTGTTAATGATTAGATAAAGTAATGAATTATAAAAACTGGAGAGGAAGGAGGAAGGAACAGATACAGTGAGGCGAGTTCACTCAGACAGGAATAAAGGATGAAGGAAGTATAGAAGGAAAATGAAGTTGGCCACCACAGAACCAAAATACTTACAGATGAATCAGTGCTTTCAGGCCCCGGAAGGCGAATGGAGATATCGATGCGATTTTGTTATTTTCAATAAATCTGTGAATGAAAAGTATTTTGTTAGCATTTTGATACATTAATTGAGCATATCATTAATTCAGGCAGGACACGATGTCAAGCTCAGCTCACACCCCAGCTACATCAGCTGGTCTCAAACAGCTCAATCAACTGATGGAGCGGCTGATTGATGAAGGGAGTCAGCTGATAGATCACATGATTCCTTTCTATGCAACCAATTGGTGAATCTCATTCAGGACGCCCTATTTAAACTGCTCTGGTCTGCCTACTGTTGCTGCTTCCTCTGCAAGCCGCTTTGCAACCCGCCTCCACCCCAGCTCCTCCTTTTCATGTTGTCTGACTTATCAATGTCATTTCTGTTTGTGACTGATGCTGCTCTGTCCTGTTCCTGGGGGTCTTTGCTGCTGCTCTTCCTGCCATAGGCTTTCCATGTATGCGCATGGAAGGGCAGGGAGGTTTGCCCTCTCTGCCTCAGGCTTTCCTTGTTTGCATGTGGATGGGCAGAGCGGTGGCAGAGAGGCTTTTCAAGTAGACACGTGGAAGAGGCTTTCTGTGTAAGCCTAGGAAAGGCAGAGGCCCCAGAACAGAGCCATACCGCCAAATATGATACTGCATGTGTAAATAAAGTTTTCTGTGACTAAAGTGGTCCTGACTGAAAAATAGATTAACACAATGTAAGTATATCCCACACAAATATTGAATGTATTGTGACACTAAAAACTTTCTGCATGTCCTCTCCCTTTACAGTTGAGCAGTTGACAGCAGTTACGGGGGGATGTGTAGAAAACTTGTACTCTTGGAACCAGATGAATCTGCAAGCTCGTGTTTTATTTGCTCTAACAGATAACTCGGATTTCTGATTTGGTCAGGCTACAAAACCTGAGCTCAGTCCTAATGACATACCACACTGTATACTATCCAAGACGATGTCAGGATGAATTATACCTCAAGGGCCCTACACAACCAAACAGGTGTTCTCCATTATGCCTGGCATTACATGATGTCTGCAAACTTTTTGAACAAGAATCATAAATATGTAAGTTGCCCTCCCCTAATCAGGCAACATAAGTGAAAACACCTGTGTGGGGGCTTTAAAACACCAGCATACAGGCCAATTGCGCTGGATTTGAGTGTGGTGTTGATGGATACTGATGTACCACAATGTATCCCTCAACAGCTAAAACCACAAAAAAAGTCTTCAGGAACATTTTTTTCTTGTGGCTTCTATTAGTATAATACTGAAAGCGTGCAAGGAAGAACAGTTTGTGTATTTTATGGCCTTTCACCACACTTAATATATCAACCATTTATAAATTACAGATAAATACTTACAGATATTCAAGATGTGGCAAACCCAAGAATGCATCCTCATCAATTAGGTCAAATGAATTTGCTGTGAACAATCTGTGAAGAAAAAAAAAAACAGTACAATCATAGATTTTATTATAGTTCCCACAGTTCTCCTAAATGCCAACATTTTTAATGTTTCATTACTCAAAGGTGGACTGGGTTGAACTTGGATGAAATGTTAAGATTTGGGGTTGCTGTTTGGAAACCTGGCAGTGTATTTTTAAAAGGGACAGTTCACCCCAAAATCAAAAACACATTTTTTCCCTCTTACCTGTAGTGCTATTCATTGGTCCAGATTGTTTTGGTGTGAGTTGGCGAGTGTCGGAGGTATCAGCGGTAGAGATCACCAAGCACCACTGAGCTAGCTTTATATAGCTCAGCTGAGGAGGACGCCATTGATGCTGACATCACATTATCAAGAGCACCAGGACGTTCTCATGCAGTGTGTCCCAAAATTCATACATATCCCACGTAATGATAAGCCAGTAATTTGTGTATAGCCCACGTGTTTGGGAAGGCTGCAAACACATGACCGATGTGCTGATGAGAGTAACGAGAGTAAAGACGAAGGGTTGGGCTGGTGGATGGGTCAAAAAACACAGGACTTTCCACCTGGTGTTCGGAAACGGGTGAACTTTGAGTCATTTTAAGCTGCATCGCCACAAGTGTTGGGCATCACTACAAGTAGCATTATTATGAATTTAACAGTATTTCTCAGTAGGGTGATGATAACGTCTCTACTTTTTTGAATCAAATAGCTTTTCAGTAGCAAAGTTAATTAATTGACAGAGTAGCATGGTAGCATACACAAAAGTTACAAGGTCTTTTTCCAGTGAAAAGCTCTGAAGTACAGCTGACATTTTTTCTGATCACTGAGATAACGCTGATTTGACATAACGTAACAAAAAATAAATAAATAAAAAAGATAAAAAATAATAGTAGCCTTGCAAGTACCAAGCTACTTTTGCCATTTTCTAGTAGCTTAGCTTGCTCTCTGGGGATAGCTTCAATGTAGAGAAACTTCATTTTGATGTGGAGTAACTGGTAGCTTAACTCACTACATTTTTCAAGTAGCTTGCTGAACACTGATCACCACCATGTTCCTTTCTCTACACCTAAACACAGTAACTCCGTAAATTTACATTAAGAACATAACAGCATTCGTGGGGCGCTCATGCGTAGGATATCGTACAAAAAGTTGCATGAGAATGCGTTGTGAGCACGAGCCTTTTGTCCATGAGTAGATGCATGGTTCCTCGTGTGCAGTGATACGGTTGGTGGTAGTAGTTCGGTAGAGAGAAAATCGTTCCTATGTGAAACTGCTCACAACAAGGTCTGTGGATTATCTTGAGTAACTGGGTCATGATTTCTGGAAGGAGACATTGCTGCTGAGTTTTTCAAATGTATTTTTTTGGCGCTTTGAGCACCACAAGCTGAGAGCCATCTAGTTCTGTTATATTTGTGAGAAGGCAGATATCTCTACAGCTGATATCTCCAACACTCGGCAACTCACACCAAAACAATCTAGACTGATAAACAGCACTACAGGTAAGAGGAAAAATATAGATTTTTGTCATTGGGGATGAACTGTCCCTTTAAACTCATATAATCATACCGGGATAAATGTTGGGATCTATTACTGCCTTTTACCAACATCCGTAACTCAATATCCGAAACAGAGTGAAAGATAGATTTACTGTAACAGACAACAGACTCATTCAGCATCTCTGCCCACAGTACGTGGTTAAAGAATGAATGAAATGAATAAAAGAGAAATGGCACATCACTCCTACATGTTCTTCATGAAATGAATGAAAGAGAGGAATAGATGCCTCCTCCCACATGTTTCTGAGTCACCCTTTAAACCAGCGATGTAAGAATAGAGTCCAACAGGAATATACTGTGCACCTCACTGCATCTAAATGATGATCTGAGAACTCATGGTTTCACTTTAAAGCATTTCAATCCTGAAACATCATTTTAAAAGGAGACAATGGTTCCAAAATGCTGGAATTTTGTAATAAAACTCTTTCAATTTCTTAAACCAGTGACATTTTAAACCCACAGTGTTTGCCACAGAGAAGCCCCATTGATTAAGTAGTACTCTAATGGAGGTTAAGATGCTCCAGGTCACCTTGGCAGTAAATAATGACAGAGGGGGCGATGCCACTCATTCGTCTTCCCCAGTTAGATTTCTATTCACAACCCTTCATGCACATCCAGACTGATTAAGTGTCATCCGAGCATATGGAACAACTGATGCCAAGAAAAATTGTTTTGCTGAGACGAAACGATGCCCGGTGACAGCCCGCTGTTATGTGCAATAAACTGAAACAAGTGTGATTAGAGAGCACAGTTAAGCCTGACCTCGTTGTTAATCTGTGGCTTTGCAACAACAAATTGCCCGATAAACTCCAGTCCTGCCAAGATGTATAATAACTGATGTCATATGTCAAAGAAATGGGGATTTAAACTCCATAGTTATGTGTGCAATTATGATTTTTACTGTTGTTCCTCTTTTTTTAAAGTGCTTTCTTTGGGAAAAAAAAGAGAACATTTTCATTATTTATATCAGCCTCTCTATATTTCCCAAGCAAACACACACACACACAAATAGCTGCTCTCTCCTCAGCCCCCTTCTGTTATGGGCTGTAGCCATGTGGTCTATTGCATAATCCTGACACCATTACAGAGAATCCCCCTTTAAATGTGCATATCAGCCTCTATCTGAGTCCTCTGGGGAGCTCCTGCCTCATTGTTTGAGTCTGTTAAACACTGAAAATAGATGTATTCACAGACTAGACTGATAGACAGACAGATAGATGGGTGGATGGATAGATGGATGGAGATACTCACAGCAGTTGCAGGGCAGGAGTGTGGACAAAGCTTGCTCCTGTGATTTCATTAAATCCAGACTTGACAAAAGATCTGAATGGATGGAAACCATATATTAAACTATAATAAATATGAGATCTTGGTACGCTTAAAGGCAGACACAAGCTTTCATGGCATTCCACAATAAAATAAAGAGTCTATTCAAGTGTAGGAGCACTTACAGTGAGACGACGTCGGATGGGAAAGTGTGAGGCACGGATCGGACATTCTCACACAGGGCATTGTCTTTGGTGCAGGTGCATCCAACGGGACATCTGGGCTGCCTCACTCTCCGTCCGTCTGCTACCACCAAGCTGACAGCGGCGACCCAAACCAGGAGAGTCCATCCTTTCCATCCTCTCTCTGCTCTGCTGCCCGGGTATCCCATTCCTTCTGTCCCGGACTATATTCTCCTGCACATGCAACTTCTCGTTGAAATCCTCCACAATCTGTAACCCCAGCTTTTAAAAGTGTTTCTAAATTTTTTTAGGGGGTGGTGTATGTTTGTTTATAATAGAGACTGGTGTTGTTGCGCTCAGACGCAGGCTTGTGTCTATGCCTCTTGCGTCTCAATAGGAAGGCACCAGTCCAGCGGATTCGTTCTGCAAGGCGCAGGATTACAAATGCGGGACAGGACAGGACATGAGAACAGAGAGCAGTCTCAGATTTTGGTCATGCAAAAGAATGATCTCAAATTTACCTAAAAACCACTGCTAAAAATGTCTCCTATTAGTCTGCTGCTGACAGAATAAGTTGTCTTCTTGCAGACTCAATGCTGCAGCCGTGAAAAGAAAAACAAATAAAAGCGTAAATTCCCGTGAGAGAGAAAGAGAAGGGAAGAAAGAGAGAGACAGAGACAGAGAATGAGGAGGAGGAAGAGGAGGGGGGAGAGGCCCCAAGGTGCGCTTTTTTATCAGCGCTGCCAGCTATTATTTATGCGCGCTTCAGAGCCGTGCATGGTTAATGGGAAGGGGCTATTCATGAGGCTCTGTGCAGATGCACCTGCCTCACTCATTCACATGCTGCATCCTTTCATCCCTGCTTTGGCATAATAATGGCACTAAATGTGAAAAGAAGATGAGCTTATAGTGTGTGGATAAAAATAAACCTTACATATAAATATATAATATAAAGAAATTATGACATTGCATTATTTAAATTGTTTTTTACACCTTAAATTCGCATCTAAATTCATAATAATGCTGTTTGCTCTCATGGAATAACACACATGACAGCCTACATGGCTTAACATAGCACTGAATTTCATTATATTCCCACTTTTCCTCAACAAATGATGGGAGTCATTCATACCCTGTATAGCATCTATCCCCCACTTCCTCTCTTTCTTAAATCCTACATTGAGTCCTTTGTTGAGTTCAGAGGCTTGTGGAAAAGTCAGGAAACACTGGACTTCTATTCCCAGCCTGTGTTAAACTTTCACCCCTGTCACCCCAAATAACCCATGTGCTCAATTACACAGAAACATTCAAATAGTACAATAACCTCTTTGTTTTAGAAACGCCTACAGGCTTCCTCTTTTTATTGTCCCGCAGCGGAAATGAGTGATATGATCACCGGGTTGCCAATTAATCAGTGTAATTTGTTCCAAAAATGCAAGTCACTGTCGGATGTTGTACTCAGCCTGTTTCCCCCCAATAGATTATTAATTAGACCGTGTTTTGGGATGACGGGTTGCCCTCCAGGAAATATTGAAAAAAAATTAAAACAAGTTGAGGGATGAATTAGGCTTTTATGCAGACCTGATATTAAATAAATAAATAGAAATTAAATTAAATTAAATTAAATTAAATTAAATTAAATTAAATAGGCTCATTAGAGGTGTGATACATGAGGGATAAACATGAGGAAATGACAATTAGGTCACAAACAATAAATGTAAACAAAGACATCATTTTTTAACCTTGAGATGTGGAACATTCAGCTCTCAGCATCTTATTTTGAAATCACAAAGTGTCCCCGACGACCCCCTTTGCATTAATATTTATGTCAAAGGCTTATTTTCATCTTTTCTCAGCACATTCTCAGAATAATTCATAAGTTACACTAAACGTCATCATATCGCGCGAGTTGCCGTGCTACGTCATCACACGGCGACGCGCTCTTCATTTTGTAAACACTCACAGGCAGTTGTTGGAGACTGAAGTGAGTGAGACCATGGAGAGTCTTGTAAAGGTAACATGTCTTTGATTTTTTTTTTTTTTTACGCTAAATGTTTTCAAGAACATTTCGCGTGTTTGTTACGAACGAGTTAGCACGAAACGTTAGCTTAAAGATGAGTTAGCTAGATGCTAACAGGGTTATTACTACTGTGTTACTATGTTACTGCTAAAGCAACGTTACTCTCTTAATACCTGACGAGTTTACTGGTTAAAGTTCAGCATTTATTAACACTGTAGCACGCTTAGTCCCCTCACTAATGCTAAACTAAATGTATGAAGCCTGTCTGAAATGATGCAGGATATAAAAGCACTAAGTGACGTTACGAAACAAGAACTGGCAGCTTACGGATATTTTTGTGGATAATATGGGGTTTGGTTTCAGGTAAGGTAAGGTAAAACCTAAAGGTCCCCGAGGGGCAATTTGAGAAACAGACAGTCCTCATGAGTACAACAAAACAGTACAGTACAGTACAGGACACAACACACAGTATCCAGTATCACACACACTGTCAGGGGTAAATCATGGACATTAAGGCTCACTGCTGGTTAAGATGAGCAACAGCAGACAGGACAAAAGATGATGTGTAAAGCTTTGTGCTGCATTTATGGAGGCAAAAACATCCACCCAGATGGAAGCATCTGAAACTCAACATGGAGGGGATGTTGACAGTCTGAGGTGACCCTCTCTTCATGCAGATGCTGTAGGTTATTAAAAGTAACACCAGTGATCTTACAGCACAACTTAAACACTTTTTTACAACTGAAGAATACCAAACCAACAGACAATGTTAAAAGAAAAAAATGGACTCAACAAGAGCAGAATAGCATTATGATTTCCTATTTACATTGTAACTCCTCAGCGTTAGATGCTGTCAGTGTTCACATCAAAATTCAACTTGTCATCTAATACAGTGCCCAAATACTTCTACCTCTGCACTGCTGTCACCGGCTCCCCCTTGATCACACAAGGAGCAGGAGGGCAGGGCCTCCTCCAGAAATCAATAAACATCTCATTGGTGTTAGACACATTGATGTGGAAGAAAGACCGGTCACACTAGTTAACACATTCCTCCAGTGTTGGGCCATACTCTGATCCAGTCGTCCAGAAACATAAGGACAAATCTTGGTGCGTGATTACTCTGACATTCATTTGTGTATAAACAAAATAAAAAGAGAAAGAACACATCACTGAGGGGAACTAGTAGAAAAACAACAGGTACTGGACAGTGTCCTGTTAACCCAGACCCTCTGAGATCTGTTTGTTAAAAAGACAATAAACCAACACACAATGCTAAAATCCAAATGAAAATTAGATAAAAGTTTGTGAGCTAAAAAATGAGGCTGAACGCAGTTAAAAGCAGAAGAAAAATCAATGAAAAGCAAACGTGCGTGATTCATATTTCCCTCCAAATGTCGCAGTATAAGATTTAAGAAAGCAGCTGTAGCGTCCTCCACTCCCCTTGTTGCCCTGTATGCAAACTGTAAGGTGTCTGGCATGTTCTGTACAGAGTATAAGAGATTTGACAGCGTGTTCAAATGTCTTCATAACAAGGGATGTCAAGGCCACAGGGAGATAGTCATTCAAAGATTATGGAGACCTGACATTTGTCACAGACACCACTGTGGATTCCTTTCACATACTGGCAACTATCTGTAGCTCAAGGGAGGTTTAAAATAACGTATGAGAGGATACCACTGACTCTAATGTGTTTCCTCAGGTGCACGGAGGTGGCGGCTATGACTCCGACTTCAGTGATGAGGATGGGCAGGGAGAGTCCTCAGAGAGAGGGCTTAAAAGGTAAGATTTAAGACTGTAGACGTACACAGTCTAAATAATATTTATTCAAATGTTGCTATCTTAATTCACTGTGTTGTGTATCTGTGCTGATCATGTGCTAAACTAGGTTTAACAGGAAGTAATGAATTAACACAAGTGCTTATTCAACCATGTCTACTTTTCTGTATCAACACCAGAAAGTCTTAAATTGTTGAAATATGCCTTACAGTATTTGAATTTTGTACAAAAAACGTCTTTACTTTTGTCACAAGTCGCTTACATTTATACTGCTGTGGGTCAGACGGCCTCATCCACTAACACACGTATGTATTTTGTATCTTTGTCAGGAAACGTGAGGAGGAAATCTTACAGAAGCCGTTCCAGAAAGGTCGGCACTCTGAGAAGGCTCATCGAAGTTTACACGCTAGTGAAGTGGACAGGTACTGGAGAAGTGAAGGGGTCACTTCACTCACATTTTGTCATGTTGCAGCCTTATGGTGAAATAATTTAAATGATTTTTTCACTAATCAAAACCTACATCATCTTCTAATGCATGATGAGTTGAAACAAAGCACCAATATAAATCAATGTTTAAAACGATTTGCAACACTGGGTGATACTTAGTGTGCAAATAAATTGGGTATATTACTTATTTATTCAAGTGGGTGGTAAATAGGCTGGGGATAGTTATATATTAGTTGTAAATACATTTCAGAATTTGTAGAAATAATATGAATTAAAAAAAAGACATGTCTTATTTTTTTAAATTTAGATTAGATATAAAGTCATTCATTCATTCATTCATTCATTCATACACTGGATACCCCACAATGATGAAGTGAAAACAGGACTGTAGAAATTATTGATATTGACATAGGTATTCAGACTCTTGTGTCAGTGCTTTGTTGAAGCAGCAGTTACAGCCTCAAGTGTTGTTGCATGTGATGTGATAAGATTTGCACACCTGGATTTGGGGATTTTCTGCTCGTCTTCTCTGCAGGTCCTCTCAAGCTCCGTCAGGTTGGATGGGGACTGGCGTTACGGTTCAGTTCTGGCTATGGAATTGTGTCTGGTTTCCTCCAGACATGATGCTTATAATTGAGGCCAAACAGTTCAATCTTGATTTCATCAGACCAGATAATCTTGTTACTCAGTCTGAGAGTCCTTTAAGTCCTTTTTTTGCAAACTCCAAGCAGGCTTTCATGTATTTCGCCTTTGCCTGGCAACTTTGGCATTGGTGAAGTGTTGCAGCATGGTTTGTTTTTCTGTACGTTTCTCTCATCTCAGATGGTGCAGATTTTTAGGTCCAAAAAAGGCTCTTGGTCGTCTCATGTATTAAGGCTCTTGCCCCTGGATTGCTGAATTTGGCCAGCTCCAGAAAGAGTCCTAGTTGTTCCAAACTTTTCCCATTTAAGGATCATGGAGGCCACTAAGAGGCCTAAGATCTTTGCCTCAACACAATCCTGCCTGAGCTCTGTAGGCAGCTCCTTTGACATCATGGCTTGGTTTTTGCTCTGATATAAATTGTCAGCTGTGAGACCTCATATAGACAGGTGTGTGTGCCTTCCCAAATCATGTCCAGTCAGTTGAATTGATCACAGGTGTGCTCTAATCAAGGTGTAGAAACATCTCAAAGATGATGGAGAGAATTGGGATGCACCTGAGCTAAATTTCAAGTATCACAGCAAAGGGTCTGAATACTTATATCAATGTGATATTTCAGTTTTTTCTTGTTAATAAATTGCAAAAATTCTATACTCCTGTTTTCACTTTGTCATTATGGGGCATAGTGCGGCACGGCGGTGTGGTGGTTAGCACTGTCGCCTCACAGCAAGAGGGTTCCTGGTTCAATCCTGGGTGCGGGAGCCCTTCTGTGCAGAGTTTGCATGTTCTCCCCAGTTTTCTCAGGGTACTCCAGCTTCCTCCCACAGTCCAAAGACATGCAGATAGGGGATAGGTTAATTGGTGACTCTAAATGGTCTGTAGTGAGTGTGAATGGTTGTCTGTCTCTATGTGTCAGCGACAGTCGATAGCAATAGTCTGGTGACCTGTCCAGTGTCAGCTGGGATAGGCTCCAGCACAGTGCAGATAGAAGAGAGGAAAAATTTATTTTAGCACGAGGCTTTAACATAAAAAAGGGTCTGAATACTTTCTGAATACACTGTATATGGGTCATGTAGTTTGACATTACGTGTCACCTATAATAATGACAGAGCTTCTTTTTCAGTTCAATAAGCTTTATTGGCATGACATTTCTTATGTGTTGTGTATTGCAGTTTAAGACAGTGAATTCATAAACATTTAACATCAATGTATAAATACAAAATCATAGGCATACATTTTAAAGAAAAAAACTGAGTGAAGGAGTAAATACAAAGGCAGAGAGTGATCTGTGATGAGATGAACTATATGTTGTTGTGTTGACTCTCATAGGCTGTGACATGCGCTGATATAGCTTGCTGCATCGATGGCGCTGACACTAGTAGATGTTGCATTTTAGTCTGGTCAGTGAGTGAATCAAAATCTTGGACTTTTGTAAATAACTTAATTCTGATGTCCTTATGTGTGCTGCATTGTAGCAGCAAATGTTGCTCCGTCTCCACCTGTCTCTGAGGACAGAGTTGACACAGCCTGTCTTCTCTAGGCAGCCACGTCTGCGTGTGTCTGCCCGTCTCTATGTCCAGGCAGAGTCTGTACTAAGTCAGTGTCTTTCTCAGTCACTGATCTGTCACAGCCATCGTGTACTGTCAGTTTAGGGCCTAATAGCAGTGACATTTGTTTTGGGTTTTTGTGGTATTTGTCTAATAGTTGATGTAGTTTTCTTTTTCTTTAGCTATGATTTGGTTGGGCTGGATTGTGTGAGGGTTGTCCTGAGGTCTTGTGCTGTTAGAGCTGGCTGAGAGGACTGTTCTCCTCTTGACAATGGAGTGTACTTGACAATGCCTTGTAATGGTTAGAGTTAGGGTCACTTGTTTTAAGGTGTTTGTAGAACTTCATTGCTCTTTTGTATCCTAATTGAAAGGAGGTATTGGCTGAGTTCAGCTCGATTAAATATTTTTCTATTTCATCTCAAAAATAACTGGTATTCCTTTTCAGCCACATAGTTTACGTGTTCACGTTGCCATTCATGTCAGTTCTAATAATATAGAAGAACTGGCAATATTAAAATGAAATCTTTTCATCAAATTGAAAATGTATTTTTCTGCACATTATAAATGACACAATTAAAATTAGAGAAATCCACCTGTAATTTCAATTTTTTATTACTGTCAAAGTTAAATTAATTTCTCCATTCGTCTTATATTACCATCCAGAGAAAAGGTGTGTTTTTGTTCATTTATGCCTTTAATAAAAAGAAATGGGACCATAACTCCTTTGTGTTACAATAGTCTCTGTGATTGTTCTCACTTTTGATCTGTGCTTCAAAAAATTCATTGGTGAGGCTCGTTTATAGTTTGTTAATCCAGAGACAAATCAAGTGTTACACCTTCTCTGTGTAAACAGTGCACTCCTGACATACACAGTGTCACACACTCTTTGTTTTGAACCATGCTTCAACAAAAATAGACAAAATATACTGTTTGCATTATGTAATCTTTGTTTATCTCTTAGATAACTGCTTTCATTTTGTTTTTCAGAGAGGAAGCAAGAAACAGAAGAGCCCACCTGATATCAATGAATGCTGTATCCTTATATAATGTACAATTATAGTGTGTTAAGTGTTTTTTTAACTCACCGGCCACTTTATTAGGTACACCTGTTCAACTGCTTGTTAACACAAATAACTAAACAGACAATCATGTGGCAGCACCTCAATGCATTTAGGCATGTGGACATGGTCAAGACGACCTGCTGGAGTTCAAGCTGAGCATCAGAATGGGGAAGAAAGGTGATTTAAGGGACTTTGAACGTGGCATGGTTGTTGGTGCTGAGTATTTCAGACACTGCTGATCTACTGGGATTTTCACACACAACCATCTCTAGGGTTTACAGAGGATGGTCTGAAAAAGAGAAAATATCCGGTGAGCAGCAGTTCTCTGGGTGAAAATACCTTGTTGATGCCAGAGGTCAGAGGAGAATGGCCAGACTGGTTCAAGATGATAGAAAGGCAACAGTAACTCAAATAACCACTGGTTACAACCAAGGTCTGCAGAAGACCATCTCTGAACCAACAACATGTAGAACCTTGAAGCAGATGGGCTACAGCAGCAGAAGACCACACCAGGTGCCACTCCTGTCAGCTAACAACAGGAAACTGAGGCTACAATTCACACAGGCTCACCAAAACTGGACAATAGAAGATTGGAAAAATGGTGGTGTAATGGTGTGGGGGATATTTTCTTGGCACACTTTGTGCCCCTTAGTACCAACTGAGCATGGTTTAAACACCACAGCCTACCTGAGTATTGTAGCTGACCGTGTCCATCCCTTTATGACCATAGTGTACCCATCTTCTGATGGCTACTTCCAGCAGGATAACGCACCATGTCACAAAGCTCAAATCATCTCAAACTGGTTTCTTGAACATGGCATTGAGTTCACTGTACTCCAATGGCCTCCACAGTCACCAGATCTCAGTCCAATAGAGCACCTTTGGGATGTGGTGGAATGGGAGATTCACATCATGGATGTGCAGCCGACAAATCTGCAGCAACTGTGTGATGCTATCATGTCAACATGGACCAAAATCTCTGAGGAATGTTTCCAGCACCTTGTTGAATCTATGCCATGAAGAATTAAGGCAGTTCTGACGACAAAAAGGGGTCCAACACGGTACTAGCAAGGTGTACCTAATAAAGTGGCCGGTGAGTGTACAACATAATGATAGAAATCATACAAAAAAATCATATCAATGATATAATCTGTTGATTTAATGTTGGTCAAGTGCTTAGTTTCCTTCTTTTAAAGGCATTAAATTAAGGATTGCACACTGTGCAAAAGTTAACATTCAAAGTGACACTGACCTTAAGCAGATGTCTCCAGTTTGAACGTCACAAGAAGTTTGTCGGTGACTACATACTTTATTATGGAGGACAGATGGCTGACTTCAAACGCTCCACGCAAGTATCGTGTCTCACAGTCACACTTGGCGATCAGTCATCATGCTGTCACCCCGGGCTAAAATGAATGAGAATGTGTTCAACATATCAGACCATTGGTTATGCATTGTTTTCATCCAGCAGCATTTTTAATTACAGTAGTCATAAATCTTCTCCCTGAATCTTTTCTTTCCCTTAGAGCCAAAGACAAAACAGATCTGGACGTGCTGCGCGAGAATCATCGCTTCCTCTGGAGGGACGAGGACGAGGAAGACATGACATGGTGATCATGAGGCTGCGTTAATATTGATTGTTCTGTTTGTTTTGGATGAGTTTGTTTTGTCTTTTTCATTACTGGAGTTTTTGTTTTGGTTCCAGGGAGAAAGAACTTGCCAAGAAGTATTACGACAAGCTGTTTAAAGAGTACTGCATAGCAGACCTCAGCAGATACAAGGAAAACAAGGTGGGATGAATGGGTGAAATTGATTTATTATCCAGTCGAAACAGAAATACAGCAGCAGTCGGTGTTTAGTTAATGTCAAACTATGCGACAGCACATACAGTAATAGGTGACCCTTCGCTAAGTCCCTCCCCTGGACGCAGACTGGCCAATCAAAACGTAGCATCAGGCCTGCTCAGTTACAGTGTGGGCTCCACGCTTACTCCAACAGCTTGTCAGACCATCACAAAGAGGCGGGGCTTAGCGGAAGGTCAGTTAGGGACTATTTTGAATACAGTAGCTCTATATTTTGCAGCTGTCACACCAGGATGTTGTCGTGTTTTGTGTACAGAATCCAAATGATCACATACGTATTTGTCGTGCGTTTCATTAAGAGGCTGCTGTTAATTAAGATACACAGCTTTAAGTAACAGGAAAAATACCTCTGGACACAAAATATAAACAATATGTCATGTTCTTGCACCTGTTTTGGGAATTAAATTTAGTTTTATTGATCCCCCAGGTAAAATGTGGTTGTAGCAGCGGCAGCAGAGAAAAAAAAAGCTCAAGTGAAACATAAGTTACCACACCCACAGACTGTAGAGACAGAAAACAAAACAATGCGTGTCGACACCTCAGCCATCCCAGACGCCGCTGCCAGGACTTGGCGAGATAATCCATTTTTTGCACCGTGCTCCAAAACGACACTAATTGTCCCGGTGGTGGTGCCATGAGCAAAGGTTAAAATTTCATAACTCAGACGCTAATCTGCACCACCACAGGTCCAGTTTAGATAAATGTTCGGGGGTGTGATGAGTTCTGGCAGCGTGCTCCGTCTCTGGTGTCCACTGGGCTGTTCTGGTTTGAGGCCAGGCTTTAAAACTGACAATATGTTAAGCCCAAGGGCAGCACGCTTA
The DNA here is from genome assembly GCA_019142605.1 of Cephalopholis sonnerati. Classification (NCBI taxonomy): domain Eukaryota; kingdom Metazoa; phylum Chordata; class Actinopteri; order Perciformes; family Serranidae; genus Cephalopholis; species Cephalopholis sonnerati. Next base: position 20,389,778 of record JAGQAX010000020.1, read on the forward strand.
TGGCGCCGTAGCTGCTCTGTTTGGTTTACTGACGCTCTGCTCCAATATTCTTCAAGTGTGACTGCTGTGAAGTTGACAAACCTCAGACGGATGACGTACAGATATTACACACACCACCCCAGCAGACCTATAACCGTTTCTATAGCTCAAATTTAAACTGACACCATCAGTCCAGTTGACTTAAACTTGTTACTGAAACCCAGATTTCCTCACAAATTATTCATATCTGTTAATGATTGCAAATGCAGTGGTGGGTTTCATCATTCCCACAAGTTAAGTCAAATCTTGATCGGTTGTGTTGTGTAAATGAGGTGTGACAGCGTGCAGATGAATCACACAGAGGGTGCTATGAGAGCTGATTTGAACACACTGGCAAAAATACTAATGACTGCATCATCTGTTCACTGATGCTTCATTCCTACTACTGGAGATGCTGTTTATACACGCACCTTATTACATTTACAGTAAGGTGTAAATGTGTGTGCAAAATATCCTTTCACAAGGAAACATGACTGAAATATTACATTCAGACCCTGACACACTGAAACAGACGCTGTTGAATGCTAATGACTGTTCAAAGGCAAATACTCAGTTACTCAAAGTCAGCTTATAAAGCTCGATTTAACATAACAGTAATTTATATTGTGTGTCTGTCTCTTTAAATTTGTACCCAACAGTTTGGATTTCGTTGGAGGATTGAGAATGAAGTCATCTCTGGCAAAGGTATGACCTAACCCGACATTATCCTAATTTTATGTTATACACCTTTTTATATTTTGCCTTGCTCTGCTTTATCAAAACATAGCACAGTATTTACTTTGCTTGACTCAGGAGGTAGAGCGGGTCGTCCACTAATCAGAAGATCAGTGGTTTGATCCGTGGCTCCTCCAGTCAGCACGTTGGGAAAGTTACTGAACCCCAAATTGCTCCTGGCTGTATGTGTATGAATGTTTAAGTGAGTGACAGGTGGCACCTTGTAGTAGCATCAGCCACCAGTCTATGAATGTGTGTGTGAATGGGTGAATGTGGCATTTAGTGTTAAGTGCTTTGAGTGGTCAGAAGACTAGAAAGGTGCTATACAAATGCAGGTCCATTTATCAATTACCATTTAACTAGAGAAACTCTGAAAACATTCTTGTACATTAAAGACACTTTTAATTAATAATGAATTTACTTTGACAGGTGGCATGTCCCACAATCCATACTACATACTCATTTACAGCACGTTTCTATATATATATATATGTAAAATTTATTTATTTATTCATCCACTATTATTATTATTATCATTATTATCATCATCATCATCATTATGTTATTATTATTATTATTATTAGTATTATTATTGTTATTGTTGTTGTTTGGCGTGTCCCAAAAGCCATACTACATGCGAATAGGCAGCAAGTTTTTATATATATTATTTATTTATTCATTCATCCCTTATTATTATTATTATTATTATTATTATTATCATTATTATTGCTGTAGCCAGCAAGTATTTATATATATATATATAAAATTAGTTTATTTATTCATTCACTACTATTATTATTATTATTATTATTATTTACTTTGACAAGCAGCGTGTCCCAAAATCCATTCTTCATACTAATTTTTTTATATAAGTTTTTATATATATTATTTATTTATTCATTCATCCCCTATTATTATCATCGTCGTCGTGGTCGTCGTTGTTATTTACTTTGACAAGTGGTGCGTCCCAAATCTATACTTCATACTCACTTCCAGCAAGTTTATATATATATATATATATATATATATATATATATATATATTTACACATACATACACATATACATGCACATACACACACACATATACATATATATATATCTATATTTACACACACATACACATACGCATACACATGCACATACACACACATATACATCCATCTATCTAGATATAGATATATATATATATATATATATATATATATATATATATATATTCATCCACTATATTATTATCATTATTATTGTTATTACATCTTTAACATAACTAGTTATTTATATAATTTGTTTATTTATTCCAAATTTTCCTGTGTTGTTTTTGCTATTGTTGTTGTTATTATTGATATTACTATTAAATGTATTAGTTTTTATCACTTACTTTAATTGCTTCTGTCTCATTAGACCTCTGAATACTCATCTGCCCTGTTCCAATTTACATGCAAAATCAAATATAATACAGTTTAAATAATGAAATCAAGTTCATTTTAGTGTGCAGTGTATTCATATTTTAATAGTACAGTGTAATTTCCTGTTAATATAAAGCAGTTAAGTGTGGTGACTTCTTGGCATGCTAGCTGCTTAAACAGTAGGACAATTAGTATGTAGTACATTTAGTATAGAATTAGTATGCAGTATGGATTTGGGACACATCAAAGGCTTCTCTTAGTAACAAGCCCACAAAACAGTTCACATACTTCTCCACTAGATGGAGACAGAGATTTACAGAGCAGTTGACACAGCAGTACATCACATACAGTGAATTCCTCCTAACATGACTCTCTGCACATGTAACATCATACAAATGTCTTCATTCCACTTAAATTTAGATTTACTGGCTCATCAGAATGGCCTCAAACATCATTAAAATATTGTGCCATTCACTGGAGATTTCATTTAGTTTAGGGGAGTATTCTCACCATCCAATTATCGATTGATCAGCGTATTCACACAGATCATCCTGCCATATCTAACATTTGGTTTCTGTTTACATCTCACTCCCAAACGTCATCCTAGCTCCGCACTTGTTCCTGAGCCTGCTTCGACAGTTTGGCAGAGCTTTGATGATTAATTGTTCAGGATTAGTACAACACCTCTCTGTCTACCACTCCTTCGTGTGACAGTGACAGATATTTATAGGTTTACCCCTAGGGACGATATCAGCAGCTCTGTGAGGGTAAACCTGCCTCCACAATCTATTGATATGCTTTGAGACACTCACACACACATTTTACATTTCGATAATTTGCTCATGTTTGCATCAGTGCAGCCTCACAAACATACACAGTATGTCTGAGAAAGCTGACTAAGCCAATATATTGTTCCAGATTAAGACTGAGTAATCCTGGTCTCTGACAGTTCACCCCCTGAAGCAATACTCTACAGGAAGTGGGATTAGACCAGGTCAGAGGAGCTTCACTTACACTGTCATGTCTCTTGATTTGTTTACATTAATGATTCCCACAGCAATACTTCTTAAGCACTATTTAGAGCACAGGACACTAAACTCTCTGGTGAAATCAATACTAATCTAATCCTGTAAGGTGGACCCAGCATCCTCAGATGTCCTTGAAAGTTAAGTGTTGTGAGTGAAAGGTGGATTTGAGATTGATATGAAGGCCGATTAAGAGTGTTTGCAGTGTGCAAAATCTACACAAGTCATCACCTGAATTAAAGGGCCAGTGTGTTTAATACACCCTGGACTAGGAGAATATGTTGGCAGAAATGAAATGTAACGTAATAAGTATGTTTTTTTTAGTGTATAATCACCTGAAAATAAGAATCATTGTGTTTTTGTTAGCTTAAGCGGGATTTATACTTGTGCCTCAGCTCTATACAGACCCCACACCGTGGTCTACACATGTGGCCTACGCTGTTGTGTGCATTTACACTTGTGCAGTGGTGTCACTCTGTAGTTACACCTCCAAAACACTCGTTGGCGGCGGGGTTTCTGTGAAGTGCTGTAAAGTTTAGTTGATTCAAAACACACTTTAAACATGGTTTAATTGCAACAATTTCAAACATAAGTACACAAATCAGCTTCACTATAACTCACCGGATTCAAAGACAAAGCACTCATCTTTTGATGGACACATTTTCCCCACAAATACAACATGCTAATGTTTTAGCACAAGCCTATGGCATTCTACATTGTGTAACCTAGCCTCGCGGATAGCGGACTTTTCCTCATATCAAATGTAACCAGGGACAACAACAACATTTACCAAAGGTACCATTAGAAAATTTTGCTCCATTACAGCTCACAAAGTTCACTGAAAGAACAACTGTCTTATACTGAACACATTTTTCCTAACAAATGTAACATGCTAATGCTATTAGCACAAGCCCAGGGTATTTTATATTGTATAAATTAGACTAGCAGCTAGCGGACCTTTTCTCTCCTCATATAAAGCCAGGGACATCAACAACATTTAACGAAGTTAACGTTACAACTCACAAGGTTCACTGACAAAACAACTGTCTTACACTAAACACATTTTTCAAGCAAATATAACATGCTAACATTATTAGCACAAGCCTATGGCATTGTTCACTGTATAAATTAGCCTAGCGAATAGCAAGCTAAAAAGCTGAAAACCAAGCTGTAAACTGAAAACCATTTCATTCAGTGGAAGCGAAACTTTTTTCTGCTTTAATTTCACAAATAAGAAACAATAAATTGTGAAGACAATAAGGTCTCCACAAAAAAACCACTTTAAGTCTATATTTAGCAGTCCCTCCATGATGAGCTGAACAGGGTCGAAAAAAATCAGATTTTTAATGCGAAACTGATTTATTCAGTGTTTTTACCGGTTTAAATCGAAGGTCCATTTGTTTTGGAGTGGAAGGGACCTCTGCCGATAGTTCGGCTTATAGTAAAAACCTCCTGAACGTCTGGATCTTAAGTTGTCAGAGAAAAAATGTGAGCACACATTAGCAGGTGCAGGGCTAGCAGGCCGTTTGCAATGAGTCAAACAGCATGGGAGAAACACTGATTTGAAACATAAAGCTGCTTTTTTCAGTGTTTTACCACCTTTTTAATCACCTGGTCCGTTTGTTTTGGAGAGGAGGAGACTTCTGTGGATAATTTGGCAACAGTAAACACTGAAGGAATTCTAACCAGGAGACATTTCAGTTGGTTGCAGTCTGCAGTCCTCACCACTAGATGCTACTAAATCCCCCTAAATCTTACAAACTGGACCTTAAAATGTTGTCAGATGTCCAGACTCCACTTCTGCTTACAGATAAATCAGACAAGACTGAATTTTTCTCAATTAAACTGATACTACATCTCCTTATAAAGGGGTGATGCACCTTCGCTCTGCCACAGACACCTTTTCGGAAATCATCCACTTATCATTTCCTGCCATCTGTGCACTTCAGGTCATGTTGGTATTAGGTAATGCTGTCTACTCTTCACCCAATCAGGTGGATTACTAAGAGCACTGACCTTTCTTTTCATGGCCGCGGTGTGATATGGGATGAGGTACCGAAAGGTTTCCTTTTTTCTTCTTCTAGGTCTGAAATGTTTTTTTCTTTAAAAAATGAAGGAGGAAAAAGGAAGGAAAAGATTATGTCTCTGAGTCAGATACATGAGAGCAGGATCACATGCCATACTCCCCCAGGGGGCCTAAATTTCTCTACATCTTAAGGATATTCTTGATGGATGAGATTTACTCGTACGTGTTGCTCATCCCTCTTCGCTTTGTCTAGTCCAGAACCATTCAAACCTCTGAAGGATTCTCATGAGCTGTGTATGAGGGAAAGAGAGTGCCAGGAAGCCTTTGAGCGATAAAGAACACCTATAAACAGACCTTGGTGGAGTGTTTTGTAAACACACGAACGTTATGTTCAAAAATCAGCGTTTCTTGCCAGAACACATTGTGTGTATTAGATGTATTTTCTTCTTCAAACAACATTTGCAAAGCCAGTGTTTTGAACACTGTAAATCTAGGGCTGTACTTGACTCCAAATTATGTCCATCAAATCTGATTTGGCTGTTCAATATGAGTACTCACCTTGTGGTTTCTCTTTTTCCATATAGAGTTTGAGAGTTTTAACGGGGTTCAGCAGGACGTTGAGATTGACAGTGACATTCATGTAATATAGTACACAAGCTAACTGCGCTAACGACGTGTGCAACAACCTTTTTTGCCACACTAAACGTCAAACAAAAGCCAGAGACTGTTTTGTATTAAGTTACCATGACCTGTAACTTCTCCACCTTAAAGCTGAAGAAGATAGTGTTATCTTCGAGCCTGACCACACAAAGCCTCTCCTCCTTTGGGCAGCTGCCTCCATCTCACCCAGACTCACCCTGGGTCTGTGTCAGCAGCTGCCTGTGCCTGAGAGCAGCGTTAGAGCGAGGAGCGCTCATTCTGCAGCTGAATCTGGGGGCCAAAACATGCCCAGAAGTACACTGCACACTGACTGTAAAAAAAGTGCTTGACTCGATGAATCTCAGTCGACTAAGGGGTTTATTACTGATTATTCGAATCTTAATCTTAAACCACCTCAAATGGAGGACCCCTTCCTAAAGCCATTGCTCTACAGCGCTACTAGTGGTCAAAAACTCCTTTGTAACCAGAGTAATTTCCTTATTAGGGCTGGGTTAAATGTCATTTTTTCACATTTAAAGCTTGTATTGAGGTTTCTGAATGAAGCTCAGAATTTCTTTCATCATTTTTTATGACGTCATCAACCAAAAAAAAATCCTCAAACAAATTCTCAGTTTGACTAAAGTGATTTATCAGAATAAATGACCAAACTTTTTAATTAAATCAACTTAATTGAATGAGTATAACTCATCTAAATTTAATAGTCTTAGAGCTGAAGTAGATGTTTTGTAATTCATGGTGTTAGATTGCTGTTCCCGTTAATACAGGTGCGCGCCCTCCTTTGTGTGCGGCAACTGGGAGAGTAAACAGCTTTCTGACCGCATTATAAATGTTCTTTTTAAAAGGGTAATCAACACATTTTCACTGAAGTTGAAAACATTCTCTGAATTTTGGAAATTATAACATTTTTTTTTTTTCGATACATTTTTACTTTTGGACTGCACAATGCTCTAAGGTTATTGAAATGTTTGAATAGTATAGCGGTACAAAAATACCAGATTTAAACAGAATGAACAGACATAGAAAAAAAGCTGCACAGAATTCAAATGCTGATTTAAAATTTAAATGTTAAGGTTAAAAATGAAGCTTCAAACTATTCGCTACTTATATTGCTCACAGTACACATCAGCACATTGGGCTATGATGGAAATATTTGGCCAAATATTGTCTTTGCTGCCAAAAAAAGTGAAGTGTGAGGCACATTTTTTGTAACAAAACAAATCCCTATTGACTGAGCACACTTAGTATTCAAAAGTGTCTTGAGAGTCTTTTATGTTGGAGCAGATAGACACGAGGGGTGAAAGGCACGCACATGTTTTTCTGTGGGTTTCCCTTCTAAGCTTTAGTCTCGCTGTCAAGAGGGGGTCAAAGGCCAAAGGTAGTTGAGGCCAGGCGTATTTTTGATGGGCCTCCTGTCAAAGCAAATGGACTATGATCTTGGCTTATTTAACTTTCCTGTCTTTAAAAAAATGTTTTTAACATGCTTGCCACCACACGCTCGCCGACAGCGCAGGAGTCAAATGTGATCCACCTCTGAGGCAACTTTAAGCCTGCACTGTGACATCATAGTTATTTACTATCTGACCTTAGATTTCATTCAGATTCTTTCTTTGTTTTTGCTATTATTTGATTTTTGAGTTCTCGTCTATTTACCTGTCTAATCCTCTCGCACGTCAGGTTCATATACAGCATTTAGTTTGCAAACAAATGAGTAGAATTTTGTCACATCCCATTACATGCTGGCAGTTTCCCTTAATTTCCTGTTTTAAATAAAATGAAAGTGATAGTCCAATTTAAATGTGAGATCCTCTCACTTGCTTTAAGCAGTTATTTAGCCTGGCTTGTGTTGCAGCATGGACAGGATTTGTATTTTTTAAAGATATCCTGCTGGGCTGCGTTGTGCCAGACAAAATAAATCAGCCTCTGAGAAATAATTGAGTGTGCTCTAAGTGTTAAAAGTGATAGCTCATTAGCCCATAGCCCACAAACCTTTCAGAGTTGCCCAGTCTAACAATGGAGAGCACCAGTGTCCCTGTTTGTATGTTTTAATGTGTTAATCCGTGAGTGTGTGTGTAGGGTGTTGCACTTTAAAATGAGGAAATATGAGTATTTCTCAATAGTCTACAGAGAGAGAGCTGAGTGGAAAGCAGGTCTTTGGACACATACCGTATAAAACGTGATCTCAGTGATATGTTATGCTCTTTAGTTTATTTGGTTAACACAATGGCGTTGAGTAAATAAGAATTGCAAAATAGAAAAGAGTGTTGAACTTAAGGTTAGCAGTCTGAGCTGCTTGTCAATGGGAATGGCTGTCATAAAAAGGCTGAAACTGATCCAAAGTCAGAGGTGGGCCTGTGTGGTTGGAAAAAGAATAAGTCTTTGGATGCCAGTTACTTTCCCCATATTTGAAAAATCTGCCTGGGGGCAGTGAGTGTGGATTGTTCGCTGTTTCCCACAGGCGGAGAATTTATTAAAGGTGGTTGACCCCGAAGAGGGGCGGGGGGTAGAGGGCGGAGAGTATCAAGAGTCGACTGCAAAACAGCACTGACTTCACAGACTTAGAAACTATTGCACATCAGTGCAGCATTCTGACAGACATTTCAATCAGTGTGTACTTTACAGGAATACAGTGAGCATTTATACTTGTGCAGTTGTGTGTCTGTGTCACTCTGCAGTTACACCTCCGAACCACTAGTCGGCAGTGGGGTTTCTTTGAAGTGCTGTAAAGTTTAGTTGATTCAAAACACACATTAAACATGGCTTAATAGCGACAATTTCAAACACAAGTACACTAATCAGCTTCACTATAACTCGCAGCATTCACAGACAAACACTTGTCTTTATCTGGACACATTTTCCCCACAAATACAACATGCTAATGTTATTAGCACAAGCCTATGGCATTTTACATTGTATAGATTAGCCTAGCTGCTAGTGGACTTTTCCTCTACTCATATGAAGCCAGGGACAACAGCAACATTTAACAAAGGTGATGTTACAATATTCGGCTCCATTAAAACTCACAAGGTTCACTGGCAAAACAACTGTCTTATACTGAACACATTTTCCAAATAAATGTAACATGCTAATGTTATTAGCACAAGCCTGTGGCATATTACATTGTATAAATTAGCCTAGCGATTAGCGGAGATTTCTTTTACTCATATGAAGTCAGGATAAATCACAGGCAAGATATAAAATGCTATTTTGTGGGAGTTTTATTGTCTTCGTTTATTGTTTCTATTCTGTTAAATTAAAGTAAATAAAAGCTTTGTTTCCACTGAGGGAAATGGTTTTAGCTTACAAAATTAGACAGTAGATCTGCGTCACTGCGACGTGTAGTTACATTTCTGGGTCGGTATACGTCAGGTTACGGCGTAGGGCCTACGGCGTCGGTACAGCATCGACTCAACGCACAAGTACAAATGCAAGGAATAGTTTTCCTCCCGAATTCTATGTAACAGGAGGAAATAATTGATAAGAAAAACTGTCATTTGGGGGATGACACATTCCTTTAAGGATACAAAAAAACACCCAAACAAAGTTTGGCTAGTATGGATCATTCTTCACATTAATTAATCTTTATGCACCTTTTTAGTACAGCCATAGTTTGACGTTTTGGTAAGTACGCTTATTCGTTTGCTTGCTTAGATTAGATAAGAAGATTGATACCACACTCATGTCTACATTCAAAATACAGAGTTACATCTAGCAGCCAGTTAGCTTAGCCTAGCATTAAGACTAGAAACTTGGGCACCAGCTTACTTGGTTCTGTCTAAAGATAAAAAACTCCACCGACTGGACTCCAAGAAGAAACTATGTCCAACCAAGTAATAGTCCTAAGCTAAGCTAATCGACTTGTTGGCTGTACAGTAGCATCATATGTGACACACAGACATGAAAGTGGTATTGATTTTCCCTTGTATATGTTTTTTTCTCTTAACTTAGCTGCTCTCATGTAAACTCAGAAACATAGCCACAGTCACAAGTGTTTGCAATCACCTTGACATGTTTTGTCTTAATAGCAACAGCTTAGTTAGACTACCCAATGAGCTTTGATCAGCATCTTAAATTATAATATTTTCTCAACAAAAAGCAGGCTTAGCTTCATAACAATGCCATCTTTGTGAACTTTAAACAGTTACTCAAGTGATTATAAAGTTAGAGAGCACTGGCTCAGGTCACTGCCCTCTGACTTCATCCAGTGAATGTTAATCATGCAGCCATCTGGTGGCATTAGTAACCATTGACGTAGGAGGACAGTAGTTTCCTTTCTTAATGAGTTTACTCAGCCACCCTGGTGCCAGCTCTTTTCATGGAGCACGTGAGGCTCACCTGATGTGTGAGGATTCCCAATACTTGTCAACAAAACACAGCGGAGATCCTTTAACAGAGACCCGTACAGGAGCTCTTGTGTAACAAGAGTATTTTGTAATGCAGTGATGCTCTGTGTGGCACTGTTTTCTGCCGTCTGACAGCAGCAACTGCAACAGTTGTGCTTATTAGCTTTCATGAGGGAAAATGTGGGACCAGGGGGCTGAAACTATCAGAAATAAGTGAAGAACAGTTTCCTGGCCTTGATTATATTCAGTTTTTGACATTTATTTCGACAAAGAAGTTGCCTTGAAACACATTTCTATTGACTCCACTCTGTCAGGGTTGTAGTTTTGAGTAGCTTGAGGGTCAGACACATTCACACTCTCCACCTTGTAACCTTCGAATATATCTCATTCTTTTATATTTGACACTGAGCTGCTTCTCTGCAGCAACAGGGGGATTAAATGCCTTGTTCAAGGGCGCTCAGTTTTGTGTACAAGCGCAGGCTTTTACCTGCTTCCTGTGCAGATAAAAGCTGCTGTACTGTTATACACAATAGATGTATTTAATTGATTTTTTTTTTGCATGCGTGATCGAGAGAGAAGGATGTCACAGGGCAAGTTTAGTGCGATTGTGATTGACGTCACTGATGATGGTGAAGACAAGATTCTCTCAGGTCTCTGGGCACCGGTCACTGCTCATGGCGTCACGTTGGCACAGAGTTGAGAAGGTGGCCCTGTTCCAAGTCACACTCATATAGTGTCAGAAAGGAGCAGTCATCAAGGATTTAGAGACCTGCAGTTTCTTTTGACCGAGAACCTTTTAAGATTTAGAATGGTTGGTGAACATACACATACATAGAGCTGCTGTTTACTGACAAAGTATTTGTCTGTAGGTGTTGCAATTTTGGTCAGTCCACCTCTTTGATTTTGGTGATCCCTTGACTTTTTCTATCGTACCACCATGAAGTGGTGGAACTATAGTAGAATAGGAACACCTAGACTAGTGATAGATGGTGGTAGTATAATAATATAATTTTTGGGTTAGGGTTAGACTCTCTGGGTTTAGACCAGAATTTTTTCACAGGGATGGCCAGTTGGGGCCGCTGAAAACTCTGTGATGACCCACCAAAACCAAAAGCCGGAATAGTCAAAGCAGGAATTTGACTATGTTGTTGAATAAAGCTAGGTGAAAACTACCGGTATGTCAATATAGACAGTTAAGGAATCGCATACTGATTTACTTTCTTTCGTTCTTATTTTATAGTTAATGTTATTACGTTTAGAGTTCACCAATAATTCTGTTGTAACATGTATCTGTACATGTGTTAGATCAGTGATACTCAACTTGCAGCCCATGGGCCAAATGTGGCCCGTGACAGGGTGCCAGGACGCCCTCCGACCATTTCTAATTTTCTAAAAACTCCAATTTAGATTAATTTTGAGACACAGAGTAGCTTACCTTACCTTACGTCCTAGCTGCAGTGGCCGCAGCCCTTTGCTGCATGTAAATAAGTTGCCACAGTCTCTAAAAAGGCAGCAAAATAGAGCTCATTTACCAAAATTGAAGTTCCAGGGAAGTATCCCTAGACCGCCCGACAGAGGTACAGGCAAACTGGCCCTTGGCCTCCTGGCATTTTGCAAAAGTTGAGTATCTCTGTGTTGGGTGATTCAGTGTTCTTCAAATAAGCTGGTTGTCCTCTTTATAAAGAAGACAAATACACTGCTTTAATTGTAAGGTTTGATTGTAAGGCACAAAACATTTACAGGGAACAAGCCTTCTGAAGTCTGGGGCAGACTCGTGGGTACCCAAAGAACCCATTTTTACTGTGGTATCTTGAGTTGAGAATTCAAGGGACCCCTTTGAAAATGGCCACGCCAGTTGTTACCTTGCCAAAATTGAGCCTAACTTTGTAGCGTTATTTAGCCCTCTTTCCTGACAAGGTTGGTACCCATCGATGCCTTAGATTGTCTAGTTTCACAAGATGCTACTACCTTCATGAGCGGGGTCAGCCTCTTGAAGGCAATATTAATATGGACCTCCAAATTATTTTTGGAGGGGGCCCAAGGGGGGCATGAGGAAATAGCTCCAAATCATGGATGTTTTTGATGCATTGCCATAATATTTGGTAGAAACATTCATGACTCCCTCAGGATAGATTCAATAACTTTGATAATGACTGACAAACAAAAAGTGTTGGTTGTTCGAATGCAGTTGGTTTCAAATCAAAGAACTTAAGAGATGTGAACCAAAAGCCATCGAGCTGAAAATTTTGAGGGTTCATGTTGTTTACTGTAGACTCCTCCAGGTAAGCAGCCATAGAAGTTGATATGCAGTAGGTCAAAGCATCATGGGGTATCAGAGCCATAATAATAAATGTTTATGTCTTTCAGTCCAGAATAATAAATACAAATACAGCTCAATATTGTGCATTAGAGTTTGACTGGCATATTGACTGTCCCTTCTGAATTTCAACTCTAAACCCACATTTTTTTCTAATTTCTTTTACTTACTTTTCTTTTACTCAATGTCAGGCCCTCCCAGATAATCCAAGACAGCCGAGTGTCGAGTGTCTTTTTTAGCTGACGTCACAGATCCCTAATCTAATACAGCATGTGAAGAGAAAGTCTGCCTTATGGCCTAAGTGGCCCAAAGCCAATGACGGCCAGCGTCACTTCACCTCAATGTTTACAGAGTCTCAATCTTAGGCAGGTGAGCGAAGGCATCCTTTCCTCTCACGGAGTAAGAAGCATTTCTGGCCCCTGTGCCAAGAATGGACTGCTCTGACGCACTCGCTCCCTCTGTTACAATCTGAGGGAACCCCGGAGACCAGATCAATGCCACCTTAAGCTCCTCTAGGGATAATAGGCAGGCTGTGCAGCGGCTGGAGGGAGGCCTGAGGGGATGAGGTGAGGCAAAGAAAGGGAGATGAGAAGGAGCGGGGGGGATAAGGGGGAAGGGGTGCAGAGATAGACAGAGGGGGGCGAGGAGAGCAGCAGGGTTTGGAGGTTGCCTGACAGAATCTGAAGCCTTTGGAGATTTACAGTCTGCATATCTCAATCCTAGAATAAAACATTTGCCTATTTTGGTATACCAGTCTGTTCTACTTGCAGTAATTTGGTTGTGCTCTTTGTTTCTGTCTTTCTAATACGTAATTCTTTACAAACTACTGTTGTCATGATACTGGAATTTCTAACTTTGATACAATACTTTAAAAAATACCAATGTTTAATTCCGATTTTGTTACCACCGGGGAAAAAAATGACATTGACATCATAGAAATCGAAGTTTTTATTAAAAGATTATATAACAGGGCTCTAACATAGGGTTCCAACACCAAAAGGGTTCTTCCTGAAGGGCCGAGGTTCTACCAAGAACCATTTCAGCCCTTTTTTTGAAGAAAGGGTTCTTCAAGGTTTTTTGTTAGTAAGACTAAAGCCCTGTTTCCACCAAACACTTTCGGTATGGTACCTTTGGAACCAAAAGTAACCCTTCAGGTATGGTACCTAGACCCTAGCGTTTCCACTGCAGACAGTACTGCAGTATATGGGCAGGGTTGTTGTCACTCACTGCTCCTTCAAGCACTCACTGTATTTCCTCATTACCGGTGACACAGAGGGAAGTCTGCAGTACGTAACAGTTCCATTGGTACCATCCACAACTTTTCACAGTGGAAACGGAAAAAAAGCGTACCGAACTGAACCTTACTGCACTGCTTGTTGGAAATGGGGCTTAAGGGTTCAATTAAGAACCCTTTTTATCCAAAGAACCTGTTTTAGAAGAGTTCTCCCACGATTGATAAAAAACATGGGTGTTAAAAGAGCCTCACCCTCGAATATTCACATGTGTGCTCACGTTTCAAGTGGTGTTTTTAAATTAAGATGTAGCCGTAGTCCCCTTAATAAATTCATTTTACTTGTGTTCTGCTAAATTTAACATCTTTACCTTCATTTCATGCCTTACAAAACCACAAGGTCTGCCAAAATTCATTTACAAGTACCCAGTACTTGGCATTTCGTATTTGGTTTAAATTTAGAATCCAATTTTGGTTCCCAACCATACTGCAACATCTCCACCACTTAAAAACATGATTGTGAACCATGAGTACTGTCGGTGGAGCTGGACCACATCAGCCTCAGCCTTTTAGGAGCCTCATAAAGCCCAAGGCTGCTGGATGTGGTTCTCTTGGCCCCAGGCAACCTGTTAAACTAAAACCATGATTAGCAGGAGCAAGATCAATGGGTAATGTCGTAAGTTTTTAGAGTCCCCCAGCATTGAGCTCTGATTCTCTACCGGAGCATATCTGGGTTGACTCAATCTGCTGAGTTCGGGTCGGGCCAGGCTGTAATTTCTGACTATTTCCCTGGGCTTGAATAGGGTCAGGTTTTTGCCAATTTACTGGTAGTTTTCCAAGAGAGGTATGGAAAATGAGAGGAAGAGAGAGGTGACTTGGTTGGCAATATTTGCTTCTGCCTCCCCAGCACTGGGAGAGATATGCGTAACATGCAGCGAAGAGCGGTGATCATTTTCACCTCGTACTTATTGATTATTAACAAATAAGAAATGTATTTGCTTGTGTACTTCGCAATTTGCTGTAGATAAGAGATAGATGGCTAAAATATCTCATGACTGAAAATGTCATTGAATTATATGTATGTACTTTGTCATCTTCAGGTCAGTTCCAGTGTGGAAATAAACGTTGCGAGAACCAGGAAGGCCTAAAAAGCTGGGAGGTGAACTTTGCCTATGTGGAACACGGCGAGAAGAAAAATGCACTGGTCAAACTCAGTAAGCTAAAACACACATTATCTTTTCGTTTTCTGCGGTCATTCTCTCTAGGAGGTGTGTGTGTGTGTGTGTGTGGTCTGGTCTGGTGGAGGTTACAGTCTAAGACCCGGCTCATAATAATCCTCCTTCAGGTATCATACTGCAGAAAATCCTGTTAGTATAATTACTCTAATTGGAGGACCCACCAGTCATCGTGAACTCAGTCAAGCAGGAAATGACAGGCTCCTTTAACAAGCTGGTGCAACAGGTCACATCCAGACATTTTTCCTCCTCATCAAATAAAAATGTTTTCCAATTTGTAACAATTCCAACTCCGATGTTTTGACAGGCCCAAATGTTGTGACAGTAATGAAACATGATCTGGCAAACTTAGTAAGGCACATTGGATAAATTTAATAGATAGGGATCATGTTGCTCTGAGTTAATGAATAGGATACATAATACATACATTTCTCAAAACACCTCAGCATTTAAACTCTACAAAGTTTCATATCTAATTGTGTTATTATAAACCGTGGAAAGCATCTTTTTAACCAAGTAAAAGAGGAGTTCCACAGGGTTCTGTCCTTGATCCTCTTCTGTTTAGTTTATATATAAATAATTTACAAGAGTTACGTCACAGAGAAGGTTTGGACCATCTGGTACCATTTTTTTCAATTTACACACAGTGGTTGCAGCATTTACATTTAGTAGTGGCATGAATTGAAAGTAAAATTCATGCCTAAAGCTGACAGTAACATAAAGAACATGAACTTTTCATTCGAGAGTCCTCCCCTGCCAAAACTTATTAAGTCATATAATTAGAAATAAAGTTAGTAAGTTTGTAGTTGTAGCTCCCAAACTCTGGAGCCAGTTGCCTCTACATGTCAGGCCAGCTCTGGCACTTCCTGTTTCCAAATCCCATCTTAAAACATACTTTTATTTTCTCGCTTTTAACTATCAGCATTGCCTTCCTGTATTATTGTCCTTTCGTTTTTTAAATTGGTCTTTGTGGTTCTACCAGTGTCCTTTTCATTGACGAAAACTATGATGAAAATTTTTCATCAACAACGTTTTTTCCATGACGAAAACGGGACAATGACGAGCTAAACATAGATCTTGATAATAAAAACTAAGACGAAATCTACGTTTCATTTTCGTTGAGGAGACATAACGAAAATGTTTGTCATCGACTATCGGACATTAAGAGTCAAGGACAATTGTGCTTGTAATTATCTCCAAATGCCGCATGATTGACAGGCTGGTAAACTCCAGTGAATAGTCTACATCAGGATGTTTAGCCAGCCAGCAAAAACTCTCACAGCGGAGCAGCGTCGGCCATTGGTTTGAGCTGCAAGTTGTAATTTAGCAGTAATTATTCAGCCCTGTGTGTCTGACTGTGGGTAGTGGAGCTGTTGAAGAGATTTGTGGAGTTTGTTAGTCGCAGCGGTGGCTGTTAGCAGTTCCGCCTGTTAGCTGCTAAATGGCAGCGGAGCAAGCAGCCACCAGCCGCTGGACTTCACAGCTGATCCCCACAGGACTCCACTCAGTCCGGACTGTCTCACGAAGGTTTATGGGTTGATGCTGTTTGACAGGCAGGTAGAAGGCTCAGATATCTGTGATTGTAGCCATGCCGTATGTAAACAGTCTAAACTCAGTTCAGTTTTCTCTGACAGAGATGAAAGTTTAGTTTTAATCGCTAACTCTGTGACATGAGTTTAAACCTCCAGACTTTCATGGATTAACTGGATTAGTATAAAGATTAAAAAATGTATAGAAAACATATTGACTAAAAGAAATGACCAAAATGTCATGAATTTTCATCTACTAAAATGTTTTAAATTTTTGTCGGCTTAAAGATTTTAAATTTTCATTGACTAAAATGTTTTAAAGTTTCATCAACTAAAAGTTTTTACATTTTAGTTGACCAGAACTTTTTAAATTTTCATTGACTAAAACATTTAAAAATTTCAGCAACTAAAACATTTTAAAATTTCGTCAAATAAAACATTTTGAATTTCATTTACTAAAATGTTTAATTTTCATCGACTAAAATTTTTTAAAATTTCGTCGACTAAAACGTTTAAATTTTCATCAACTTAAATGTTTCAAATTTTCGTTGACTAAAACATTTTAAATTTTCGTCAACTAAAACTAGACTTAAACACTGAGGGATAAAAATGACTGAAATTACGTATTTTCCTCTCAGACTAAGACTAAACCTTAAACAGCTGTCAAAATTAAATTAAATTTTGCATTGAAATTAACACTGTTTTTATGATGTTTGCTATTTTTTTTAAATTTAACCCAGCATTTAGGGTTAGCTGTTATAGTTTTTAAATGTGATTAATAAATAAATTTAAATTGGATCTTATGGAATTCATCTATATTATATGCAACCCTATAATAGAAAAAGAATAAGAAATGCAAGCATTGATCTCACAGCATCCTTATAATTGCTGTAATAATAATAATAATAATAATAATAATAATATTATTATTATTATTATTATTATTATTATTATTTTAAATAACAATAATAATAATAATAATAACAATGACATTAAAAACACTTAAAACTTCATGCAGCCATTATCATATTGGAGTTGCTAATGATGATGCCATGTTGTGTCTTCTCTAGGACTATGCCCTGAATGCTCGTTCAAGCTCAATTACCACCACAAGTAAGTACTTCTAACCTCTGAGACATTTCTACATTAAAAATGTAGGTCCTTTTGTCTGTGATGATAAGTGATTTTAAAGATTGTGGAGACGCTGCACTGGTCTGCTAGAAGTAGGGCAGGCCACCATGGACAGTCAGCACACATTATTCTGTAGTCTGCAGGGGTTTAGGATTCAAACTACGATTAATGTCTCCCGTCTGACCTTCTTACCAGTCAGAGTGTCCCGATCATTTATCACATATTTTATTTTAAGTGAAATCTTGACACAACTGAATGTGACGATGTAGTTTCGGGCTCCTATGGATTAAAGGATGACTTTAACCTCCTGAAAGTCTGGTGTTAGATATGTGATGCCAAGGCTTTCAGTTGCTTTGGATTTTAAAAGTCCCTTTGCGCGTTCTGGCAGACTCAGTAACAAAATGTATAGAAACCCTTTCGTCAGTTTAAAGCTCCAGCCAAGAGTCATTCATGCGCCAAAGTGCCTTTGGTCCTGAAGGATTTCAGGTTGCCTCACAAATAGCGCCGTAATTGGCTGCTTTATATTGTGAATGGAGGTTGTTCAAAGTGTGATGCTGTTTGCAGGAGGAAGGAGGTGAAGGCGAAGACTAAACGGGTACTGGAGGAGAACCAGGAGCCATCACAGAAGAAGAAGAAGAAGAAGAAGAGGAAGAGATCGTCTTCACACTCTAAGAAGAAGCACAAACACAGGAAGCACAGAGGTAAGACTCCTTTCCTCTTCTAGCCAAATAACCTGCCTGGTTGATTGCAGCAGTGATCTTTCCTTTATGTCTTACCATTTTTCTCGTGTGTTTGACATTATTTTTTTGCAAGGACTTCCTTTTAAGTAAAACATATCTTATTTTGTAACACTGCAGATCGCTCCGCCTCTTCCAGCAGCTCAGAGGAGTCGCGGGACTCGGACAAAGGTAGCCTTCACAACTCCCTCACACACACACGTGCAAGAACCTCCCCCGTTTTTAAAAACACACACATTGGATGGTTGATCTACTCCCCCAGGCTTCTAGGCAGGGGCACTCCTCCACTCCAAACTAGAGTGAAAACACCCTGACAACCCCTTCTGGGAACACATCCATCAGCCCTGTAGTTGATAGTAACAGACAGACAGCAGGTCTGCTTTCTCTCAGCTGTCTCTCTCCCCATTCCTCTCAACTTCTTCTTTGCTTTTTTCCTTGTCATTTTGCCCTTCACTCTGAGCAGCGTGGAATGAAGTATGTCTTTGCCCCCGTGTCCCTGTTGTGTTTATTCCAGGTTCTGGATGGATGGATAGGTGGGCGGATGGTGGTGGTGGTGTACACAAATACAAACTTTGTCAAGGGTTATGTCATTGAGTTCAGCATGCTTTTGAGTCTATGCACAAACACCCTCTTTCTTTCTTTCTTTCAGTTGTTGAAGGCTGAACTTGATTAAATTTAGGAATCCCTAGAACATTGTGTAATTTGTGAGCGATGTGTTCAGGGAGGGTGCAGGACTTCAGGGTTATGGAAGCATTTTGTCTTGTGGAAAATGAGGGGAAATTTATATTAGGGCCACATCTAGGGGGGCTGACAAAGCAAACCTATCATTTTTGTTTCACACAGTGTGATCTGGTTTTTAATCTACAACTCCCAGTTTTCACATTTGTTTACAAGGGTAAGGGTAAGAAATACGATTTGTTCATTTTTAACAGGGGAGAGACCCCCCTCCACCCCCATGAAATTACTTTTCTCTGTCTCACTTATTTATCCAACTGTTGTCTCTCATCTCGTCTCTCCCGAGTATGTGTATCTCACTCACCGACTCCAGTCACGATGCTTATCAGAATGACTGATTTGATTGGCTGAGATGCATCACGTGAGATGACTTACAACACATGCAGTTGGTCTGTAAGGCCTGGTTTCCACCAAGCAGCTCAGTTTGGTTCAGTTCTCTTTGTTACAAAAGGTTATAGGGCTGCCCCTGGCTAAGAATTTTCCTAGTTGACCAATAGTCGTCCTTTAGGGCCATTAGTCGACTAGTCCCCCGCATTTTAGGATATTAATTTAATTATTAAATTATATATTTTGGGTGGGGCAACACAACGGTTTGAGATCAAGCTCTGGGTAGCCCTGCACAAAAATGATCAACTTTTCCTTATTTATCAGACTGAATATAGAAGAAGGGAAAGATATCTGTTAGCTGTGATTGGTTTATAACGTGACTCCTGTCTGACTGCTGAGCGTGGTGACTTCCTGTCTGTCCTTTCAAATTAAGGTTTTGCTTTATTTTGACAAGGTGCAGCTCCTAATAGGATTTCACGTTTTTTTTTTCTTGTTTTTTTTTCTGCGACTAAGTGACCCATGAAATCTTGCAGACTAATGACCTTTCTGGTCGACGAACGTATGGTTGACTATTAGGGAGCAGCTCTAAATTTTTGCATTTCCATAGTCAAAAGCTGTGGATGGTTCGGATAGAACTGTACTACTAGATACTAAATACTTAAAGGGGGAGCTTGAAACACTGCAGTCCATTGATAAGTCAAGAGATAACCATCTTGCTTGCTCAACAAGGACTTGATGCACAAAGCTGTCCATTTTTAAATACCACTTTGATTGCGACAGGGACTGTAAATGCTCCAGCGTGATCTTTTTTGTTCTGAAAATGTCGGCATGCAACCTCATTCCATGGATGATCGGCGCGGTGCATATGTTTCTCTACATTGCCCATGAAGGGGACGTACAGTAAGAGTTGGATGGAGTAGTAAGGCAGCTATCAGTATTCTGTAAAAACCCTGCCTCCGTTGAAGAGTGCTATCTGCTGTGAAAACCCTGAACACATGTAGGGTTCAGGTATACATATGTCCTTATGGGTTGTACCCTTAGTTCTAAGGGTACTATCCTGAAAGTGTTAGATGGAAACGCAGCGTACGTTTCCTGGGTGCTAAACCAGTGCCGTATAGAGTATAAACACTCCACCAGTTAAAATAAAAACGAAATTTCTAGAAATTTCTTGGTTATAGGTCTGTGTCTAGACCCAGACAACATATCAGTGACCTTGAGGGGATGGAGAGAGATGTCAGGTTAACAAGGGGGATTCATTTTGGTCATTTTTGCAAACAAGGGAAATGGCGTTCCCCTTCATCCACTCTCAAATCGCCTACTGTGGTTATGGCTACCTTTATGTAAACAAAAAAAAAAAGTCTTTGCCCCTGTGCTGATTGGTCAAAATCATACCTGACGAAGGTGATTCAAATCCCAATTGGTTGTTTCCGGACTTAGATCTCTAATCAAGAAACTGAGCTGGTCAGATGAGTTCCTGTTGTACGACGCCTACAGTAAAGACCCTGACCATGAATCTAATGAACCATCATTACTGGTTGACCTAGTTATTCCCTCCTGGAAGTGTGACTAACACAACAAAACTCTCCTGCTAGACTCTGAAGCTGGAGATGAGCCAGAGGGCCAATCAGAAGCCGACCACTGGCGAGGACCCGCTCCTGCTGTGGAGGAAAAGTCAAGGTGAGGTTAACAGCGAATGTCCATATTAAATCTCCCCCAGTAAGCTGCTGTAAAACCATCACAGACAGTCTTTACCACTTAGCCTACATAGGTTACTGATCTCTATATAGCACAGTATGTGGACCACTTAGATACCCCGCGCAAAGCTGCTCTCAACTGTCAGGAAAGCGCTAAACCTTTAACCTGCTCTTGTCACGCTTCTCCTGACATTTGAATTGCCCTCAGAAAGACACTACTGAAGGTTTATTGATGCACATATGAGCAAAACTCATAGAAATACAATCATCTGGAGACCATAAAGTGTAACACCTATTTGTTACACCCAGTTAAACCTGTTTAAATTGTTCTTTTTTTGCTGCCCCTATTTATGTTTCTACTCTGTACCAATGTTGGTGCTTCACATCATTTCATATTGTCTACATCTTGAATAAAATGTAAATGAAATATAAAAAGCATAGTGCTACCTTCCAGTTAGTCAGAGGCCACCCATACAAAGCATTTAACAGTGTGTGTCAACACCGTGCATGAAAGGAACTAACATTTCTCTGATTTTGTTTGTTGTATCTGTCTAGGGAGGAGGAGTTTGATGAGTACTTTGAAGACATGTTTCTTTGACTCTGCTGCTATCAGCGGGAACCCTGCTGTGACTACACTTCCTCCAGCACACCACTGACATTAAGCATCTTCTGTTTTCAGTCTTGTGTGCATGTAGGTTTATTTGATTATATGTTTCGACACCGCTGCAGAAGTAAACACGAGGTTTACCCCGTATGTGTAAAGAGTCTTTGATTTACATGTCTGTCAACATTTCGCTTTCAATTCCACCGCTGTCAAGGAGGAAAGGATTTGAAAATGGTTTTAGTCATGGTAGCAGTGTGGCTATCAGTCAGTCCACAACTCTGGTCCATACTAAAGCGTTTCCGTGACGTTAAGCTGAATTGCAATGAAATTTGGTGCAGGTATTTATGTTCCACTGGGATGAATTGTAATTACTCCAGTGACTCTAACTTTTCATCTGGCACCAACACCAGATTTTCAATTTGCCTTGTACTTTGGTTAAATGATTTATATTTGCAAAACCAGGAGGGCTTTTCCACAGTAGACTTTTTTACTCATCATACTCGGAAAAGCACAGGTGTTACTGATAACAGTAACGATGGCTTTGTTCCAAGTGTCCCAGTCAGCCATGACAGTGAGCCAGCATGCACAGTACCTGAAACAAGGTTCTCACAAATCCTTTAAAAGTCGTAAATGGCATTGAATTCATTAATCTAAAAATATGACCTCAGTTGGTTTTAATATGTTTTAAATTAATCTTTCAAAAAACCCATTAACCTCCTGAGACCCGAACTTTTGTTTGGTATGCATTTTTAATTTCTCCTAGCTATTTGTGATCAGTGGGACCTGATAAGTATAAAAACTAAATATTGTCAACAATAATTAAGTTCCAATGTCCTCAACAAGACAATAATAAAGTCCCATTGTCTTCAAACTAGTACTTTTTACTTAACAAGGTCTTAGCTTGTTACCATCGCTAAAATTCGTCAAATTTGTTGCCATATCAAACAACAAATATTATTAATCATAAATAAACAAGTTTCAACCTTAAAATGTGATCAGGTTTTGGACCTTGTCCACTTTTGTGTTGGGGTTGGCTGCAGACTGACTTGGCAGAGATGGCTGCCATGTTGTTATTACATGGATTAGTGTGTTGTGCTCTTACTACCACTAGATGGCACAAAAAAGTGTCCACAAACTTAGACAACAGGTCTTAAGTAAGCAAAATGAGGTATAAAGTCCAGTAAACCCAAAATGTGATGTCCTCAAATAAGGACAAAAAGGTCAGAACGAAATAGCTTCAACTTTGGGACCAGAATGTGATTCACGTAACAAACTTAAACTAAAATAACATTGAAGCAGTAAAAAGCAGCTGTGAAGTCTTAAAATGTGCTTGGACATGGAAAGTAGAATTTAATCTATTTTAAAATACTTGGTAACATCTTGCTTGGAGATGCTCGGAGCAGAGGTTCAACTGTCTGCTAGCTAGCTGTCACTGTACCCTGGACGATTCACTTCCCGGTCAGAATTTGGTGTAAACAACATGAAAGTATGGATCCATCCTGCCTTGTATCAACAGTTCAGGCTGGTGGTGGTGGTGTAATGGTGTGGTGGATATTTTCTTGGCACACTTTGGGCCCCTTAGTACCAACTGAGCATCGTTTAAACACCACAGCCTACCTGAGTATTGTTGCTGACCGTGTCCATCCCTTTATGACCACAGTGTACCCATCTTCTGATGGCTACTTCCAGCAGGATAACGCTCCATGTCACAAAGCTCAAATCATCTCAAACTGGTTTCTTGAACATGACAATGAGTTCACTGTACTCCAATGGCCTCCACAGTCACCAGATCTCAATCCAATAGAGCACCTTTGGGATGTGGTCGAACGGGAGATTCGCATCATGGATGTGCAGGCCGACAAATCTGCAGCAACTGTGTGATGCTGTCACGATGGGAATTAAGGCAGTGGAATCCCACATGCAGAGTGAGAGACATGAAATTGCTGAGAAAACTCTCCAACAAACACCAGGTATTTTCCTGCTCTACCTTCGTCGCCACCATGAGACAAAAAGTGTCATGTTTAGAGTCACCATAAACATCTGGGCAAAAGTGTCCCTAAGCCCCAGTAATTTATGAAGACTCATGTTTGTTTTCATCTTCGATTTTTGAACTGTAAAACTGAGCTTTTATTTCATTTCAAGTGGCATTAATGAGGTCTTAAATTCAGCCTGCCTTAAACTGGAGGAACTCTGTGAAACAAAGCAGCTAGATGTAACTCAGCTGTCATTAGCTTCATTATTTCCACCTGTGCTTTTCCCACTGTGAATGTCAAAATGGCCTCTGTGAAAATGGCCCTTGACGCTCCCATCAGCCTCAGCTTTAGTGTTTCCTGCCAACATGCTGACGGGAACATGGTCAACATCATATTTGATGAACATGTTAGCATGCTGGTGTTAGCATTTAGCAGCTTCACAGAGCTGTTTGTCACAACCTGGTTCAGGAAGTGTGACAGGAGGGGAGACCATGGAAGGTTAAACTTAAAACAAAATTACTTATTAAAACTATGGTTTACAGAAATGAACAGGAGTGCATAGAGGTGTAAACCAAAAAAATATATATATGCCAGCTGCATGTGAGCTGTAGAAGGGACAAACAGAGTGAACACACTGGCCAGCTTTTATTGCCTCAGGGCCCAGGTGAACTCAATCAGCTGACGACCTCCTGTGTCAGCTGTGTGCCTGCTGAGGTCAATCAGGACAGCGTCTGAGACAGCTGGAGGGGGCGTCTTTACACGGCTGGAGACCAGTGTTACTCAGCTTGCTCTGCCTGGGTGGCCAGTTAAATAATATTTATCAGTAAATATATTAGGGGCAAGATGGCACAGTGGTTAGCAGTGCACAGGGTTTTCTCCGGGTGCTCCAGGTTTCCCCCAGCAGTCCAAAGACATGCAGGTTAGGTTAATTTATGACTCTATGTGTCAGTCCTGTGATAGTCTGGTGACCTGTGCAGGGTGTACCCCACCTCTTGCCCAATATCAGCTGGGATAGGCTCCTTTTTTATGCACACTGACACCTTAAAAATCCCACTGTGAATCAATATATCCTAATTGTGAATGAGATGCTTGTCGACAGGCCACCAGGCACCCTGTCCAAAGGGCTGTAAATGGAATATCACTGCTGTAGACTCTTGTTTAAATGTTAGCATTACCTAAGCCTTAAGTTATCTCTAATTAATTGAAACTGCACTATAAAGTTGGTACATTTTCCAGAGTAGCACTGCTTCCTGTGCCAGTATAATTCAGCGTAATAGTAGCAATACAAAAGAGCCAATCACTCTGCTGTTACGAGGATTAGCTGGAGATGTCCCTCCGGCCAAGGGCAAGATTGAAGCGCTGCCTCAACTTCAACTCGCAGAGAAGGAAACTGCGTGAGGTTGCTGGGAGATTATGGACCTTGGCTTAAATAAAGACAATTACTTTACCTCTTACCGCTCTGTCTGCCTCGTTTTAACTTCACTGCTTTCTCAGGAGAAGTCATTTACTGTGTGATTCATGGCAGCGTTTAGCTAACAGATGGTTAAGTGTAGTAAATGATACAGCCTGTTGTTTTGGGTGGCGGTGGGATGTAATTTGGCCCCGGGCTATACTCGTACACCTGGATGCATTTACAGTTTATCTGTTGTGTTGTCAACATCTGTTTTCTTGGTTAAAGATTCTCGCCTTCGCATGGGTGCACATTTAAGGCCTTTAAGAATGTCCCGGGAGGAATGTAGAGATTCCAGATAACAACTTTTTAAAATGTAAAGCTCCTCTTTTGGACACATTTTAAGGCAGGAAATACTCTCCTTGAAGAAGTGTTTGTTTCTCAATTTTAATTAGCGAGTTTAAAATAGTTAAAATTACATCTACTCTTTCTCCCTCATTGAAAAGTGCTTTAAATTTACTACTTAAATTTTGAGGTGAGGTGATGGGGGTGCAGCCAGCTCTGCACCCACCGACCCCTCGTCAGGGGAGTGAAAGGTCATGCTGTTGAGGGGGGTTGACGTGCTGAAGTGTTCTTCAACATGATAGATTTTAGGGCTTATTCTGTGTTCCAGAAGAGGCCCCTAAGACTCAGCTCAACCGCAGCATTGTTGCTCTTTGAAGTTTATCGTCTTCTAAATGACCGTCTACTTGTTAAAGCGACATTAACACTGTGCAACGTCCAGTTTTCTGCAGACGGCAGGACACGGGACGCTGAAGAACACAGCCAGACAACACAGTATCGAGTGGGGGGGATCAGAACCAATCCACTGATCCTCTTTCCCCAGAGGCTCATCCAGCTTTGGAGCTCTCTAAGATCCCTGCACGATATATGACTAAGAACAAGCGCTGCCGCAGCTAAGCTTAAGGTTTCTTAAGTTCACTCTCTGTCTCCGTCTAACCTTCGAGCGCACGAGTCAAGTGTGAATAAGAGATGATGCACCACCTATTTTAATAGTATTCAGTATTCTTACACTTCCATAAATTCCTTTATTTGCTTACACATATTACATCTCATGACACATACATACAGTAGAGGTCATCTCATACGTCAAATGATAGATTTCTAATGTCTGGAAGACAGTTGATGGGATAAGTAGAAAGTATACAGTGCATTATTTGGTATCTCACGAAGGGTCCTTGAAAGAAAAGCGAGAAGCCATTTGTTTTTTTTAATCACTAGAGACAGAACTGGTGGTGTAACCATCTATATAAAACATGTGCAGCAGGAACAATGAGGTAAATTCATGGGTAAATAATGAAAACATCACTTTCAGTAAATGTTTTTGTGCACAGTTTTGGCTCCAGTGACCACAATAGCTCCTCGCTTCACCTCAAGCAGCAGAAAAGGAGTTTCCAGGTAGTCCCAAAGCCATTCTGATAGGATTAAGTGCCTTTGATTGATGCCACGTTGATTAGAGGAGATGACATTGTGTAACAGGAAGTAGAGAGCCGCAGCTTGCCTTTGCCCCCAGGAGGGACGTTGCTAAAAGTGTTTCAGAAGGTGCACTGTAGTAGGGGGGGGGGGGGGGGGGGGTGAACTGTCAATTCAGATGCCTGATCAGATCAAGTTGAACTTTTACATGGAGATTCACACTGACTCGACATCAATCCGCAGCTGCTGTGATTCATCACGCTGTTGCATCACTTTGGACTTTGGCCCGTACCAGCACACAATCGATGATGCCGTATAGCTGCATCTGCCACGTTTTAAACACAAGTCCTCTCCACATACACACAAGGCTTTGGTAGCCTGCTTTGCCTCCTCTGTAAGAAGGGTATTTAAAGTCTAAAGCTGTGTGGCTCTCAAACGCTGGCTGGCAATCAAATCAAATCCCATCCAATCTTCTTACAGGAGAGGTAGATCTACTGTACCCTCTTTGACTGACTGCGACTCTTAAGGTTGCCTTTACTGAACATCCTTCAAATCATTTTACGCTTCAGTTAAGTTTACACAATTTACATTTTACATTTGCTATATAATAAACTATATACACGTGAAATCATGCACGTTTTAGCTTTCTTTTAAGTCGGAGTGGAATTGCAATTTGCTCTAAACACTGGTGTAAATGTGCACGTTATCTTTTAAAGTATTTTTTTTTTCCAGGTGGTTGGGCATAAAGATAACAGCTTACAGGTGTTTTTTTCCAAAGCTGACAATAAAGTTACACGAATACATGTTCTAGATGCTTGAATGTGACTTTTAGCGTGCATTTGTTCACTCAAAGCTCGCCTCAACCTCTCCGTCCGTGACGACAGTTCAAGTACAAAATTGTCAGACAGAAAAATATATGTATATAGATAGATTGCATATTAAAATAAATAAACCCTTACACAACTCATCAACGCCTTTTTGAGGTAAGAGAACATCAGCCCTTGTTGATTGTCACTTGCTGTATTTGAGCTTCGAGGTTTGTTATACAGCGTTAACACATCATTCAGGTGCAGATTCCTGCTCTTGTGCTGAATTGATGCCACGACTCATGCTGCTTTAACTGTTAACCTAAAGAAGTTAAAGTGGTACAAAGTTATGTGGTTATTGACTCTGTCTGTCTAAGTGCGTTGTGCAACCTACAGTGCTGCTACACTGAGTGGTAACTGACTGCCAATAGGAACAACACAGTGAGAACTGTTGCTTTGGCATGTATACACAACACATGCAGCACATGCTGTCCCCTAGCTAAGCAATTTCTACTGAAGAGTTTGACGTGGAATGTTTGCTTACAGCTTATCCAACCATGGTTTCAAACCACGCATGCCAGGAACATGTCGATTATTGCTATGATAAAGGGAAACATACGTTGTCCATGTATATATTTTTCAAAAGTTCATGGCTGTGTATCGTCCAAGCAGAGGAAGGAAGACAAATGCATCACATCTTCCGAGTCAAACAGGCTTCTCTTGCAGTCAGAGTCCCAACATTGCTTCCTGGTGATGTTCCTGACTCTTCCCTCGGAGGAGGATAGTTCGGCAGACTGGACCACAGACCAGACCTGACTACACTAGACTAAAGTAGGCTAGACTGAACCAGACCAGACCAAACGGGGCTCGACTGGACTGCACCAGAGCAGACAGCAACCTAACCAGAGAGAACTACGCTGGTGTAGATCAGACGAGACCAAGCTGGCCTAGTCAAGCCGCAGCTAGACTAGCTGTCAGACCAGAATAGGCTGGCGTAGCCTAGATTAGTCCTAACCAGACTGCATCAGTCCAGATCCAAGCACTGGAGGAACTTAGCAGATGGTGCAGGTCTTTGACTTTCCTTCGCCTCCACCACCACCAGCTACGTAAACACACAGAAATAGTAAAAGACACATTAATACAGGATGATTCCGACCACTTCACATCTATCAGGTGATCAATATACACCAACATTTTTTAAATACCTTTCTTGGCTTCCTCTTCTTCCAGTTTCTTCTTCTGATCCTCAATAGCCTTCATCTTTGCGTTGTATACCTCAGCCAGCTCGTTCCAGTGTGACCTGTTGTTGTTCAGACCGTCAAACATGGGCTGGATCTCTTTGTGGAACCTGGAGAACTCCTGATAAATGAAAGAAAGTACACTGGATGTAATTCACACTATGGGATGCACAAAGGAAGAAGACCTTAGAGGAGGGACAAAGTTTAGTGCTGTACATACATATGTCTCTTAGACCAGACGTCCACAGGGACGGCTGACACATATTCATTTATATGGATGTGTGTGTTCCTGTCCAAACACCACACTGACAGACAGCTAGTTGACATTCTTGTCAGGGCCAGCTGGGTTGAATAGGTTCATCTCTTTACATCCTGTGATGTAACCTATGGTGTCTGAAGCTACAACAACAACCCTGTACAGCTAGTAACAACACTGTGAAAAATAACTTCACTCAGTGGTCGTTTGGTACTCTGTAGGATGCTCTTTTACCACAGAGCTGGATTTAAACCTTTCCAATAGAGACTTATAAAAAATTTATGGAAGCCCATTTTTGTCAATGTCATGTAAAAACAAAAAGAGATCCTGCAAGTTAGTCTAATGAGAAACTTTCTAGATATAATGACTTAGTATCACAAAATGACTTGGTATCTCAAAATAATGACTTAGTATCAAAGAATAATCATTTAGTATCTCGAAATAATAGCGAAGTACCTCAAAATAATGAATAAGTACCTCAAAATAATGACTTAGTATCTCAGAACAATGACGTAGTATCTCGAAATAATGGCTAAGTACCTTTAAAATAATGAATGAGTACCTCAAAATGATGACTTACTATCACAAAATAATGATTAAGTATCTCAAAATAATTACTTAGTATCTCAAAATGATGTCTTGGTACCTCAAAATAATGACTTATTATCACAAACTAATGACTTAGTATCTCGGAATAATAACTTAGTATTTCAAAATGACTTAGTATCACAAAATAATGACACAATATCGGAAAATAATAACTTAGTATCTCTAAATAATGGCTATGTACGTCAAAATAATAACTCAGTATCATAAAATAATGACCAAGTATCTCGAAATAATGAATAAGTACCTCAAAATAATGACTTAGTATTGCAAAAATAATGACTTTGTATCTCAAAATAATCACTTAGTATTGCAAAGTAATGACTTAGTATCTTGAAATTTTGACTTAGTATCTCAATATGACTTAGTATGTCAAAATAATACTTAGTATCTTAAATTGAGGAGTTATTTATTTTGTGATAATAAGTCTTTATTTTAAGAAAAATTCGTATTATAGTGACTTACAGGATCTTTTTTTTTTCATCACATTGGCGGAAACAGGCTTCCATGAAAACTGAACATACACAGCAGATTTAGTATTTATTACAGTCAGTGGCGAGTTTGAAAGATAATGTCACTGAAAATAGTCACACTATACACTAGGGCCTTGGAGTAAGGTCAATAACTCATCTTTGTTACTTTGACAGTTCATGCTCCTCTGACCTATCAAACTCCGATAAATTGAACTGAATTAAAACAACTCAACTGGTGGATTTGTGTTCTATAAATCTCAGTTTGTAGTATTTCATATTTTGATATTATTACTGATGTTTTCATGTTGACTGTCATCTTCTATCCTTTTACAAGTCTGCATTACCCTTTCACTGGGTCGGTCTATCCTCAGTGTTGTTGTTGGTGGTTAAGGAGAACAGCAAATATTTCATAATAGGGATAAAAAGTGGAGGTGATGGGATTAACTGTGAATTTATGGCTCTCTATAGGTTTGCAAGAACGCAGACTGTATGGCACCACTTGAGGTGTTGATCCTTTCACTTGTTTGCATTAGAAGCCAAGAGGAGATATATTTGACAGTTTGACATGCACATTATATATCCTTTTATATAAAATGGAGGTTTGCTTTGCTGCTGTTCAGACCCGGGTTGTGCTCTGTTTCAGTCTGTCTCTGACTCAACGTGTTGAATAAACCACCTTGAAACTGAGATCACCTTGTGGCCCGATCGACCGATTTCCCCTGCATTTTATTGAACATCAAGAATTTCCCTTTCAGTTGGCGTTGTCGGCAGGACCTGAAGTCGTCTTCTCGGGTGAGCAAGTTTTACGTTCTGTTTTGCTTAAAAGGCTCAAGGACCTCTGCTCACTACGGAAAACTTCACTGACAAAGAAACTTTAAAAGAAAGGTAGAAGATTCTCTGAAACTGTTAATTTCTTGTTCATTTCATTGAACAGCGAGATTTTCCCCTACAGGCAGAATATGTTTTTTAATGGTGCTTTTCTGGAAATCAAATAAAAGCTGGATTTAAGTGTTACACCCTTATTAAACTATGACGGTGTTTAAATTCTAGCACTAACAATGAATCATTGTGACACAGAGCACAGGCCAGACTCCCTTTTTGCAAACTGCGTAGATTTAGTATCACAAAATGATGACACAATATCAGAAAATAATGACTTAGTATCTCAAAATAATGACTTAGTATCACAAAGTAATGACTTAGTACCTTGAAATTTTTAATAAGTACCTCAAAATAATGACTTAGTATCTTGAAATAATGACTTAGTATCTTGAAATAATGACTTAGTATCTCGAAATAATGACTTAGTATCACAAAGTAATGACTTAGTATCTTGAAATTTTAAATAAGTACCTCAAAATAATGACTTAGTATCTCAAAATAATGACTTAGTATCACAAAGTAATGACTTAGTATCTTGAAATTTTGAATAAGTACCTCAAAATAATGACTTAGCACCTCAAAATAATGACTTAGTATCACAAAGTAATGACTTAGTATCTTGAAATTTTGAATAAGTACCTCAAGATAATGACATAGCACCTCAAAATAATTGCTAAGTACCTTTAAAAATAATGAATAAGTACCTCAAAATAATGAACAAGTACCTCAAAATAATGACTTTGTATCTCAAAATAATTACTTAGTATCACAAAGTAATGACTTAGTATCTTGAAATTTTGAATTAAGTACCTCAAAATAATGAATAAGCATCACAAAATAATGACACAATCTCATAAAATAATGATTTAGTACCTCAAGTCCCTTTTTGCAAACTTTTTTTTTTCATGCCTTGAGATCCATCTTTAAACTATAACCTCCCCTTCATTGTTTATATTAATTATACTCCTCTTTTTTTTCTGCTGTGCAGTGTGAAAGCTTTGAATTACCTTGTACACAAATGAGCACACGAAGTCGATAAAACCACACTGCATCTTGGGTAGCTGTTCGGCACAGTTTCTGTCCATCATGGGCTGAGGGAGACAGAGGGGAGAGTTTCAGATGAAAAACAATTCCTGAGAAACCTAAAAAAAAAAAAATCACGAAAGGAAGAGAAGACCACAAGAGAAGGCACAGGAGGGGTATGACCCTTACAATTGGTTGTTGGTCCAAAACACTTCTCTCCAAATCTCCCTGTTCCCAGAATTCAGCAGCGACCATCAGAGCCACCTGGAGAGAAACAGACAACAGGAACAAAGAATGAAGAAAGGGAAAGACAGGATTGCGAATGAGTAGCAGAAAAAAAAACCTAAAATTCACTCTCAGGATATTCTTTTATCTTGTGCGGGTTACTTTCAATCCTTTCCATGGACAGAAGCTTTTAGCATTGATCTCAAAGGAACAACAGACACTGTAATACAAGTGGCCTTTTGAGCCCACTTTGTTTTTGTTGTTATGACTTTTCATATTCTTTTAAAAAAGGAAAGTAAGTGCAGCTCTATTCATTTTTTTGGATGCAGTAACTATTACATTGTCGAGCTGAAACTGAACATATTTCAAGCTGAATAACCTGATCAAAAACTGAGAGTAGGCAGGATCAAATAGTGATGTGTAGAACGCAATCAGTCAGTCTAAGTAGAACAAACTACATGAGAAACCTTCACTATATCTTTTCCTAATCATTCCATGTGAAGGCTGTGAAGGCCACCCACCTTGCTCTGTACCTCCCAGGGTTTGGTGATAGCTGACAAGTCACAACCTGTCATCATCATGGCCCTGCAGGTGAGAGACAGACAGACAGTTAGGGAGGACAAGATGACACCCTGCTACAGATGCAGCAAGGGTCTGCTGTTTCAGAAACCTTCTCAGAAATACATTTAAAAGGAAACAGAATTTTCTTGTATGTGATCTTGAGCTTTGGTTACATACATGATGACTTCCTTCCTGGTGGGGTTGTTGGAAACAAAGTCAATGGCCTCCTTTTCCACTGTCATTGGCTCTGTGGCATTCACAATGTTTTGGAACAGGGTTCTCTTTCTGCATGATGAGATAGCAGACAGTCAGTCAGACCAACTGAGCTAAACAAATACAACAGTAGACAGACAAACATTGATCAGCTGCGGCTAAACCTCTGAGCAACACCAGCGAGTCTGTGGCTGTAGCATTGGGAGCAGTTAGAGTATTTTAGAGAACCTACTTGAAGTAAAGGGCCAGATCGGTGGCGATGATGCAGACGTCAAACAAGTGCTGCACATGCTCAAACTGACGCTTCTGGAGGTTGCAGAAGATGTTCAGGGTCTGCAAGAGACAATGAGTGGTCAAAATGTGTGTGCCACTTCATTCATTTAAAGGTTCATAATAATGAGTTAGTATCATGAAATAATGAATAAATACCTCAAGTATCTCAAAATAATGACACAATATCATAAAATAATGACTTAGTATCAAAAATAATGATTTAGCACCTCAAAATAATGATTTAGTATCGCAAAAAACTGACTTTGTACCACAAAAAAAGACTTAGTACCTTAACAAATTACTTAATATCACAAAAAATGACTTAGTATCTCGAAATAATGGCTAAGAACCTCAAAAAAAAAAAAGACTTAATATTGCTAAAATAATGACTTTGTATCGCAAAATAATGACTCAATATCATAAAATAACGACTGAGTATCTAAACTAATGACTTAGTACCTTAAAATAACGATTTATTATCTTAAAATAATGACTAAGTATCACAAAAAACTGAATTTGTACTGCAAAAAAGACTTAGTACCTTAAAAAAAATTACTTAATATCAGAAAATAATGACTTAGTATCACAAAAAATGACTTAATATTGCTAAAATAATGACTTTGTATCGCAAAATAATGACTCAATATCATAAAATAACGACTGAGTATCTAAACTAATGACTTAGTACCTTAAAATAACGATTTATTATCTTAAAATAATGACTAAGTATCACAAAAAACTGAATTTGTACTGCAAAAAAAGACTTAGTACCTTAAAAAAAATTACTTAATATCAGAAAATAATGACTTAGTATCACAAAAAATGACTTAATATTGCTAAAATAATGACTTTGTATCGCAAAATAATGGCACAATATCATAAAATAATGACTTAGTATCTCAACAAAATGAATAAGTACATCAAAATTATGACTTAGTATCAAAAATAATGATTTAGCACCTCAAAATAATGACTTAGTAATGCAAAAAACTGACTTTGTATCACAAAAAAAGACTTAGTACCTTAAAAAATTACTTAATATCACAAAAAATGACTTAGTATTTCGAAATAATAGCTAAGAACCTCAAAAAAAAAAAAAGACTTAATATTGCAAAATAATGACTCAATATCATAAAATAATGAGTATCTAAACTAATGACTTGGTACCTTAAAATAACGATTTATTATCTTAAAATAATGACTAAGTATCTCAAAATAATGACTCAATAAATCAACACTAAATGTCATTATACATCAGTTTCATGAATCACATTAGCTGGGGAAGTAATTTCGCAGGCTGCTAACATATCCACTCAGATAGTATTTTGCTCATAGATTTTAATAATAACTAGATAGCGGACGCAAATTTGCAAATCCTAGGATGGCGAAGGAAAAGCCCACCTTACTCTGCCTCTGATTGACTTGCCCAGACATTCTTACCCAAACCTTAACCAATCCCGCTCCTCTTGCCTAAACCTAACCAATCCAACCAACGAGGGCAACGAGTATTAGCCATTGTGATGACGTCACAGATTTTTAAATCGCTTTTCTCGGCTAGAGGAAAGTTTTACATACATAAAACCACCATGGCTCAAAAATTGAGAATAGAAAGATTCATAATTGATCTTGTTTGCAGTTTTAGGTGTCTTGTCAAAAGTTTTACAGATGCTAGGACGCTACTTCCCTGGGAGAAGAGAGGATGGCAGCTTGTAACTTAGCCGCTGTAGCAACTCAATTCAACCTGCGCAAACCTGAGCCCCAGGGTTCATGGCAGGCTGGTAGCCAGCAGCAACACTGGGTCTAATCCGTGTAATGGCAGCAACAGAAAAGTGTGCTGATCAAGCAATGACTTGGGGGTTGAGAGGATGGTGCGGGGTCAGACCCCCTACGCTTGGTCTTGCTGTGACTGAATCTGAGTTGCTATTGGGCGCTAAATGAAGGTCTGTCACTGCTGAACTGCCACTGAAAGATGTATATAACTCTGTTGATGTTAGCGGACTTGATTTCTTAGCTAACGTTCGCTACTGTTGCACACTGTTAGTGCTATAGCGGAGCTGAAGAGAGGCAAGACACCCGAGAACGCGCATAGTGCCGCATCCTTTGGACTTTCCCCGCAAATACGGTCTGAGTCCTGTACATAGAAGTCAGTAATGTGTCGTACCTCCTCGCCCATCAGCGTCTTGCTGTACTCCAAATGGTGCCTCTCCATGATGGAGGAGCCATGAAGTTTAGCCAGAGGAGATGCACTCCTGCAGAAAAAAAGAAAAGGATAGGTGGGGTGAGAATATATTTACACACAGGTTACACATACACGTGCACGCACTTTCCTTTCACACACATAATATTTTCACCTACTTTGTCTGGTAGAGGTTGTTGGTCCCTCTGTGGTCGATATCGTGGCAGAAAGCAGCAGCCACCATGGCAAAGGCATCTAGATCAGAGTAGTACTTCCTCAGCCTCCCTGTCTGTGAGGCCGAAGACACACATCATGAATTATTACATGCAGGTGTTGGGGTGAGTGGTATAGATTGTGACCACCTATGCAAAAGCACGACCTGTTCAGAACATAATAAAACTGTACTCTCATTTGTAGCCTGTTTCTGGAGCATTTAACTCTGGAATATTGGGCACCATCAGTACTGATGCTCTCACGGCATTATAAACACTTAATGTACCTGTGCTGCAGCAATTCCCATCTAGATTTATGATGAAATAAAACATGTTGTGAGCTTATATATGTTGTTCACACATTCTTCTAAAGCATAGCGGCCTGTTAAACTGTCACCACATGTATTGTGGTAAATATTGTGCAGTGAGCTGCAGCGTAAAAGTTATTGGCATCGCCTGCTGTCTACAAGAAACAGACACTTGTGATGTTGTAGAAAAATAGATAGAACTACAACAGCTTGGCTTTTGTTTTAGGGCAATGATACATAACTTCTCGCCCACAATAGAATGTCGGGTGGCTCCGAACCATTTTCTAATTCAAAGTGGAAATAAATTAATTCACACTTTTGTACGCTTAGTGTAAATAAAGCATCAAAAAGCATCAAATATCCCTTGTATATCCCCCCCTGTCCCCCCGACAGAGTCCAGACTAAGGCCCAAATATCCCCAATTCCTAGAAATGCCTCTGTGTACACCTAACCTGCTGCGACTGGCCTCTGGCTTCCTGTAATTTTGCAGAAGTGGCCCCAGGGCAAAGCAAGTTGAGTATCCCTAGTTTAAGGTTTACTGTATGTGTGCGGGTGTTACCTGCAGCAGGCAGAACATGGTGTGGCCTACGTTGAAGCCGTGCCTCCAGTTGTGGTAGGTGATGGCACGGTAACCCTTCTTCACTGTGTACATCCACCTGGTCAGTGTCTGGATGTACAGAACGGAGAACATGATCATTTTAGACGGGCTTTCAGATAAAGCATGGCCATGACTCTAGCATGATGCCTACTTCTCTCACCCCAAATAAGTCATATGGGTCATATCTTTGCATTTAAAAGTTCTTTAATCTAATCTAATTCTTACTTTTTCCATATGCATTTTAATAAATACTGTTAAAATCACAGATTCTGAGGGGAACAAAAGAATAATAATGAACCCTACGCACATAATTACATCCCAGCTGGACAATAGCAGCATCTCCAGAAAGAAATTGGGATGTCCTCCAGTTCTAGCGACCGTTAGGACCACAAGAAACCATTAAAAGAGTCCTGTTAGGGCGGACAAATCGAAGTGTCTGACTACATTACTCACGTCTGCGGGAACTTTAAACTTCTCAATAACTCCCAGCTCAAAGAACATGCGAATTCCGCATTTGATGAGGTCGAACTCCGTGACGGGGAAGTCGCTGAAGGAGAACAAGTACAGATTCTCTCCGTTGACGTTGTCAGCTACCGGGCAGGTTGCTCTCTGAACCAAAACACAACACAGTTCACTCAGAAGACATCCATAAATCATTCAATACCCCCCAAAAAGTACACATGATTACAATGTCAGTCTCAAGATAGCAAAGAAAATTATTCATTCCCTAAATCCTAAATAATGCTTAGATCAAATGTATTATCAAACTCATGCTCTTACGTGTCTTTGATAATGTCATAATCTTTGTCCTAAAGCTTGAACCAAACATACCAACAGTTTGTACATCTCTTTCTGGTCACAGTCTTCAGGTTCTGCGTCGAACTTCTCCTTGGTGTTCTGGTTAGAAAGGAGAGAACAGTGATTTAAATTGGCATTCACACTCAACCCGCTGTGAACATGCTGCCATCACCTACAGAAATACACAGCTTGAATTTATAGATTGGCAACAAAAAGCAGAAACCATCATGATATCATGTATTTAAACACTTCAGACAAGTGCTCCAATCAGTGCAGCAACTGTGTCATTGTCTCCACCAGACCTTTTATTGGCCCTCTAATAGCTGCTAATGGACGACTGCTACTCAAAAAGCTATTCATGGCGCATTAACCTTTGACTACTTTTAATCCCTGCTCGAGTGGCCTCTTCATCAAATGCTTAGAGATCAGAGGTAGGTGCATCAGGTTCATACTGACCAGAATGGACTGCAGCTCATCATTGGTGCACTTGGTCTGGCACATCAGCATCTCCTGGGCGATGTCTTTCCTGTACTCCATACGGTTCAACTTGTCGTAGGTGTCGCAGTTCAGCACGGACCAACCCAAGAACTGCGTCAGGGCCTGGCACAAAGAAATAGGAATGACAGGAAAAGTGAGAAAAGAAACATCCCAATATCCAAAACCAGATGTGACGGTGGCAGGAAATAAAAAAAAAAAGAGAATGTACAGTGCTGACCTCGGTGATCTGTTCATCGTGCTCATCAAATGGCTTGCCGTCTTTCCTGTTGAAGAAAGTGGCGATGCCCACAATTTCTTCCTTCTTGTTGACGATGGGCAGCGACAAAACGTTCTTGATGACAAAACCTGTCTCGTCCACAGCCTCTTTCTGTAAGACACGGAAATAAAATATTGAATTATCAATAAAAATACCTTGTCTAAAAAAACGAAAAGAAAAAAAAGCTGATAAATCGCAATGCATCGCAATATATGTTATCACCATACTCAGCATATCGCAAAACATTGTGACTCAAGTATCGTGCTAATATTGTATCGTGGGGCCTCTGGTGATTCCCGCTCCTACACGAAAGGCCTTAATGTGTGTAAGTACTGCATGTATGTGGATGGATGGTTAAAGTCTGCTCACCTGAAAAGTGAAGTAGTCATCTGCAGCGACGTTCATCATGTTGCAAATCTGCAGGCAGACACATTAAAAACATTAAAGTCCAGCGCTTTGCTATAAGTATTCATTACAGTTTTAATCACAACTGCTATTGCTAACAAATTTTTGCAGCAACGTTTGTCTAAATAATAATAGTATATTTGTCTTGTTTACTCTACTTCATGACATTTTAGGACAATTGTTGCAATATGTCCGACTCTTTACAACAGTCACTGTTAATTAGGGGTTTATTAAATGCAAATTATGAATCAAAACTGTGTTGATTACTGTATTCAGTGCTATAAACTGACATGTAACTGCACTAATTCACTTCATGTACAGTATTCCAACAGGTAAGTGTGACATACTCTGTTGCCTGCTGTATGTCACACTGCATTGAATGTGTCCCTGTGTCCTCTGTTTCACTGCACTCACATGTTACCACATTAGATATCGACATGTCTCTGTGCCTATTCCACAAGTCAGCTATCCTGTATTTTCAAGCTTTTATAATTCAAGTGATTCTCTAAATGAACTGCCCCGCAGCCGCAGTGAGAAACTTACAAAGCCATTCTCTGCAACGTAGGTCGGTAAGCCGCTAACTAGAGCCCAGTGATCTGCAGGGGGACCGCTGAAAGAGAGAAACAAAAACCTGGAGTGAGCACGTTTTTCTCCGAGAAGCAGATTTAACAGTGCTGGCTGTCAGTAACACTCATCAGAGCTGTATGTGGGCGAGCATGAATGCTTCATGTGAAATTTTGTTAATTTGAGGGCAAAAATCATTCTGTTTTTTAAATGCTGTATTTTCAGATGTATTGTATTTGTCTGTAGCTACTGCTGCTCACGGTATGACTTTGATTTCTTCTTTAGCTTCCAGGAGGTAGTCAATGATCTTGTAAAAGATTACTTCCTGTATAAAAAGAAGAACCCTGTTAGCAATTATTGATTCATCTTCAAACTTCATTGGACAATGAAAAAGGATTTTTAAGCGCCGCACGTCACAAAAACAGGATAAACAAGGAGAAGGATGAGTTTGTTACCCTGCCGTCTGGCGTTTTCGGTCCTTTATAAGGTTCCACATCTCCCAGTTTCACCGGCCATTCATCATAGAATTCCTGCAGGACGAAAATAATAGTTTCAAGTTATTTATGCCTGTAGCCATCCATGAATGCTCTCTTTTCAATCCCGTGTGTGAAGCTGAAGCTATTCTGCGACACCAACCTTCTCTTTGGTCATGTCCAACAGGCCCACTGAGTATCGTTCGCATTGTAGATAGATCCTTACAGTGTAGAGCGCTTTGTGGAACTGTCGCTCAATGTCTGTCAACTCTTCAAACACTTTACTGGCGGACCAGAGCAGCACCTACGAGGGAAAGAACAGCAATGAAATTAAATGTTTAGCTTTGGCATAAAATATGAGTGCATTATAAACACCAACATCAGTGCATTATGATTGGGGGTTCAGTTTACCTGACTCCTTCTGGACTCCACGTTGAACATGTAGGCTGTGTAATGCTGCAGGGTGATGACTTGGGCAAAGTTCATGTACTTGTGGAAGAGCTAAGGACCAAATGAGATTAGAGATTTCATCAATACACAACAGCAGATTTAAGACTGAAGCAGACATGACCAGCAAAGTTGTGATTTGTGATATAAAATGATCTGTAAGGTGAGCGTGTCTCCTCATACTATGACAGCTCAGTAAACACAACAGACTTGAACACAACTCTTTCTCGCAAACTTCTTCAGGTCTTTTAAGTTTGACTAATCTTTGTACAAATATTTTGTACATGGATTTACATAGAAAAGCATTTCACAGGTCTTTGCAGGCTGATAAAATCCCATTACACTTGTGATTAACAAACCCTTTGATGCTTGATGGAGTAAACATGAGTGGGTTTTTCTTAAATATTGAAGCTTATATTTTGGAGTTTTTTCCCAATAGAGATTGTATGCAAAGAGAAAGAGAAGCGGAAACCTGAGCACAAAGAGCACAGAGATATCAGACGTTATAGTGCATCTCAGCAGTTAAAGCATCTGCCCTGTAATCCTCTTCTTAGATCTCTTTACTCTCTCTTTCAGCTCCTGTGAATTAACATTATAACCTCAAGAGTCTGTGAAAACATAATTTCCCTCTGACCCAGTTCATTCTTTCTGGAATTGTACCTCAGTGTGAGTTTACGGCTCCTGAATGATAAGACGCAGTGGTGCGTGTTCTTTGATATACGCTGAGAGATAACTTATTCCCAGTTAAATTGTTACGTCTTTTTTTCAAGTCAGAACGTTCAAAAGCAGCCGAATCAATTCAGGCAGGTCTGATTGGCTCCCACTGACATAATTGGGAGAGTTTTACATACTGGTGAGATTAAATTACAGCAATGATCTTTATTTAGCTGCGAATTTCAAATGGCAGAGCGCAGAGTTTTTAAATTGTGGATATAATGAAAAGATAATTTGTGTAATACAGGGTGTATATTAGCTGCTGCTTCTGAAGATCAAGAAGACCTAATAATGACACCTGACATATTCAAGTGCCAGCCATGCATCAGAGTTTCCAAAACAAAATCTTGTTCCAGCTCAGTCAGCAAATCCCTCTGAATAAGGGTGAACGTACGTGTTCAAGGTGTGTATTCTTACCGTCTCATCCTCTGGAGAGAACTTATCACCCCCTATTTTGTTTAGTGCCATGACGACTCCAAGGCACTCTTTTTCAGCCATCAGAGGGAAAGTGAGCATGTTTTTAGTCTTGTATCCAGTCTGTCTGTCCACAAAGTCGGAGAACTTTTGATTCTGTAGCAGGAGGAAAGGAAAAACTTGACGTCAGATTTGGCTGAATCCAAAGGACGGACATGAAACGACATAACTAACATACACCATCACTGTGTTTGTTTCACTCTCTGCGGTTTGATGTTGTTTTCATTGCCTGTCAGATTGAAAGATTCACATTCATAATGTATCTAACACCGACTTTTTTCAAATAGAGGGCGGCGTGCTGTCTGATCTCACTTTTAAATAAATAAACTAGGACTTGTTGTTTATTCAGTAATCAATATTCTATTATTGGCTACACAGCAAAACACATTCATGCCTTCACATTTGTCAATAAAGAAGATGGGTCAGTGTATCATATTCTTCAGCTGACATGTTCAGCCAATGTTTTATAGAGCTGGAAGGCACAGACAGATAACAATAATCTTAAAACCTAATTCTGATATCTACTGAGTTTTCAAAAATCTTGCTAAATCTGATGCTCAGAATAAAAATACGCCTTAAAATATAGACAAAATCACATAAATCAAAATAAAACTGTGTTTCATCAGTAATTCTGACATCAGAGTTGTGTAATACCACACACTAATACATTTAAAGCTATTTAATTTCACTTATCTTTCAGGACCTTACCATGCTAGTCTATAAAAGAATACAGATAGGCCAAATAAAAAATGTCAATTTTATCATATCCACAATGAACAGAAACAAGTGTCGCTGCACATTCAGGGACTATTTTTGTAGCCTACACTCCCAGCTAACAAATTCCAATTTACATGAGTTTTTTTAAAGATTTTAGAGGCAATTTGCACTTACAATATTCATTTTTAAATCTATTATCAACTAGACCCCCCCTTCCTTCTCATTGTTGTTTTTACTATTGCTTCTACTGCTTCTATTACTGTTTTTATTAGCATGGTAAGTGTCTTTGAGTACATTTGTAAAGCACTATACAAATAAATTTAGCATTATTTATTATTTGCACATTTAGAAATAAATAGTCTTAGTGACAAATTTTGTAGCCTACACTCCAGCCAGTGACCTTCAGCTAACAAATTCAAATATATAACAGTTTCTTTTAAGTCTCACAAAGATTTTAGAGGTATTTTTTACTGATAATTTTTATTTTTATATCTACGACCCATTCCTTCTTCATTTTCATTGTTGTTTTTATACTGTTAGTGCTTTGATTGTTTCTGTTACTGTTTTATTACCATGTAAAGTGACTTTGAGAACATTTTAAAGCCCTATACAAATGCATTTATTATTATTACTACTACTACTACATATCTACGATCCATCCCTTCTTCCTTTTCATTGTTGTTTTTATACTGTTAGTGCTTTTATTGTTTCTATTACCATGTAAAGTGACTTTGAGAACATTTTAAAGCCCTATACAAATGCATTTATTATTATTGTTGTTATTATTATTACTACTACTAATACTAATATTATTACCAATGGTTTTACTGTTTCTTTTATCATGTAAAGTGGCTTTGAGTACAAATAAATTATCAATACATTTTTTATTACTATTACTAATGTTTTTACTGTTTTTATTACCATGTAAAGTGTCTTTGAGTGCATTTTAAAGTGCAATACAATTTCATTTATCATTACTACTGTTATTACTACTACAAGGGAACATAACCATTTGATTTTTGACAGCTTCAGAGTCACGCGCACACACCTGTCTCGCGCCTCACTGAACTCACCTGTGAGACGTCAGGAACATTTTGTGGCTTTTTGGAAGTTGCGGTGAAACCCACAATCCCCATATCGAGAGGGAAGACGATCTCAGCCTGCGGGTCCACCCTGTTTACCTCATATTTGGATGTCGGCGTGACGTCAAAGAGGCAAGTGGCGAGCTCAGGTGTTCCGTTTCTCGCGCGGCACACGTAAAGGCCCAACCTGTCTGCCTGTATGATGAGAGCCACTCTCTGCAGCACCTTGTGAAGGGACGGCTCCATGTCCCCCTGTTTCTGCAGCTCCTGGACCAGCTCGAAGATGACGGCGGCCTCCTGGATGGAGTTAACATCCTTGAAGGACGCGGTGTCAGAGACGTCCACAGGTGCGGAGAAGGCGGCGGACAGGGCCTCCGCGCGCAGCTTCTTATCAAAGTATTCTTTGGCGAACTGCGGGTTGTTCTCCAGGTATTTCTCCACGCTATCCTTGTCTGCCATTTTGAACTCGAGTGCTGTGGTATTCCCGTCCTCTTGTCACTAAAGCATCACCTGTAGGGTGCTGTGGAGAGGGGAGCTTGTGCTGTGGCCTACAGGGCTGGGTGCATCAGGCGCATCCTCCCCCACGGTCCCCGAGGGAGTCACTAACACGTCCCGTGTCCGCCGACAGTCAGAACAGGACAGAGTGCGGCTTAGAGGCTGAAAGGATCAAAGTGGCCGCTAATTAATGTGACGTCATGACATTAAAACCCCTGCTCTAAGCGTCCTTAACCCGCAAATCCCAACGCTGATCATTTTATATCGGCTAACACAGGAGAGAGTGAGACTGTTGTCAGGTCAAATGGCAGCTTGGATGCACCAGGAGACTAACAGCTGTCTTTGGGCCCCCTAGGCCC
Source organism: Cephalopholis sonnerati (assembly GCA_019142605.1). Classification (NCBI taxonomy): domain Eukaryota; kingdom Metazoa; phylum Chordata; class Actinopteri; order Perciformes; family Serranidae; genus Cephalopholis; species Cephalopholis sonnerati. The sequence goes on from JAGQAX010000020.1 coordinate 20,433,498, forward strand.
TCCAAATTAGAGTGGCAACAACACCTCATTTGTCCCCTTGTCTCCAACAGGGTGACACCTTACAGGTACTTTGGTGCTTATAAAGAGCACTTCAATAGAGCCACATTATTCCAGTCTCATATTTAAATCCCAACTCTTAAACAACTCTAGCAAACAGGACACCTGCAGGTTTCCTCACCTCAAATAACTCCCCACCTCGCACTGGTATCACCCCTGTTCTATCCTTGTTGCTGCGGAGGAGGAAGTACCTAAATAGTTCCAGCCACTGGCAGTGTTCAGACCCATAATGCTAATGGCAAATGTGCAGCAGCCCTACCTGCTATTTAAATCACCATCATCATGGAGGTATCGGTCCTAGAACTGGAAATTGGCCAATTAGTGGGACTTGGACGTCTGGGAACAAGGCCCTAAACAAAGATGGCTGGCTATTATTAACTGAGCGCACTGTCTGGTTAGCTGCTGGCAGGCTGGCAAGACAAGGAGTTCCCCACTATTTTCTGCCCCGTGGGGATTAAGGCAATCTTATCAAGGGACAACTACAAAAGGTGTGTGTGTGTGTGTGGGTGTGAGGCATTGTGGAAATAAATCAGAGCGGCCTGTTTTGGGGTGGGAGAAACTGGTTGGGTGTTAGTGTGCGAGAGAGGACAGACAGACAGGCAGACAGACAGGCAGGACCAGTGTAATGATGAATAAGATGAACAATGGCAGATTTCTAATAGCCTATCCCAGGATTTTGTTTTCAACCTGAATGGATTCAGTTGAGTCTATTATAAAACTATTTTTCCTCATTTTTTTCCTAACAAATTCATTTCATTTTGTGTAATTTCTTAGGAACCTATTAAATCCATAGACTGTATAAAAATAATGGACGTACACACTCCTGTTCTGAAGCCTTGGCTGAATCCAAATGTCCACCCTATGGACTAACAGACCGAGCCCTCGTGGACTTCAGTTGTATGTTGTGTGTGACATATCTGACATATTTACCGTCATCATGTAAAGTCTGCAAGGGCAGAGACTGCAAGCCGCTGATAGACGGCCCTTAAGACTGTTTGACATTCAACTATCACTGCTGTCATATTCACATATATGTAATATATGCTGATGAATAGTTCCTATTCATCTGTCCCCGTAGATAGCAAGATATCAATCCCATCCATAGCCTCTTCTCCGACTGAACAAAGTGTATTCATACATCTCTACAAGGCTACACACGTTCAAAAACAGAGCTGTTTGTAAATAAGGACAGGGAATTGGGTGTTACTGACATTATAAGGCCTTCTTTTGTTGTTTTTCGGCCAATTTTTTAGCCTATTTCACTGCACAGCTTGATAGGCTGCAATAATAAATTGTATTTGCAGTCCCTCTACAGCCTGTACTTCTAAATATCTCTGTATCTTGTCCAGCAGGTGTCCAATAGCTTTGCAGATATCTCTTGTATATGGTGGACTATGAGGAAAAAGCTCTTTGGGCCACAAAGATTTTTTTTGCTGCTGGAACCAGCCTCAAGTGGCCATTAGAGGAACTGCAGTTTTGGACCCTTTCATGCTGGCTTCATTTTTCAGCCCCCGTTGTTGCTGCTTTGGGGTAAATTGGCTATAGACACTAAAACTGTTTTTGTATCATTTAAAGGGACACTGTGTAATATTTTCTGTTGTTTACTGGCCAAAATCGATGTCTGCATTTACATTTGTGTTATCATTGGTGTATTATGACCTCCGCTAATAATCTGACACATTCTTCTAAGCGAAGAATTTTAGATTTGTTTATACATACGACAGGTAAGCCGGTGGGAAGCGCCATGACGGTCTGCCAAACTTGAAACTACAGCCGCCAGCAAGGGACAAAAAGCACCAATGCGGAATAACTACGCGTCTTCCCTGCGAGCCAGCGCAGAGTAGGAATGACCTGAGTGATTGAGACGCCGGAGGAGAAGATCAGCGAGAGAGGCTTACTACCCCGGCAAGTTTGAAAATCTGCACTACCGCAGCATAATGCAGGAGCATGCATATGCAGCAGCAGCACATGAGACGGTTTCACCATCGCCAAGAAAGCGAAAAAGGGAACTTAAAAGGCAGCGTGACCGGAGCATTCAAAAAAGAGGATTAACATCGGGCTAGCCTTCCCCAGGTGGAAGGAGCCCATGAAGGAGGAAGATTTTAAAAGGGACGCTGAAGTTGCCAGCTTTCTCCTCGACAAGTAAGTCAACTGTGCTGCCTAAATTAGCCTAAAGCTAACTTTTTTCATTGGGTTTTGTTAGACAGTGTTGCTCGTTACCATAGGCAGCATAACAGTAGATCCTGCTAAAATACACCAGCCTCGTTGGTACACAAGTGTGTGTTTACGTGGTTTCAGTAGCTTTCAAAATCGCGGTAAACGGCGGCTTTTTGTCACAGTAAATGGCAGCTTATAAAGCCTTCCCACCGGCTTTTAGTCCGGCTTTACCGCGACTATGAAAACTCCTGAAACCACGTAAACATACAGTTCCACCAGAGGAGTATAACTGGATTTCACTGTGTGTGTAGTGTCTGTGTTGTTATAGGTGTACTTATTGGATAGCAGAGGATGACATGGTTTCATCAGTGTTGTCGAGGCTTTTTGATGCATGGCGGCCACCGTTGTTGCAATACGTGTTTGAAAAAGTGAGGTGCTAGAGTGCACTATTCGTTTGAATGCGATACATAATTTCATCGTAAGATGGGAGTAATTCCTACACAATGTCTCTTTAACATCTATGGAATTTGACTCACGTTTGGAGCCAGCCTTAAGGAACTGCAGTTCTTGAAACTTCCATGTTGGCTTCAATTTTCAGCCCCAGAAGTTGCCGCCTGATTGAGACTATGTAACTTTGACTCGACAGCAGCCACTGTGGCCACAAGAAGCAATTTCAGAATGACTGCAATTTAGATTTCTTTCCCAAGGTTCAATTAATCCAGCTGCTTTGGGCGACCTGACTGAAAGCCAGAGGAGTAGAAATAGATGCAGAAAGCAATCGGACTCAGTAACACCAGTCACACAACAATCCTTCTCAAGTTTGTTAGCATTAGCTAAAACGAGTCAACATAGGCTACTGGTCATACCAGACCACACAAGACTATATTAGTAAACTTGAGTGCATTAAACTGAGTTAATGAATTCAACCCTTAACCCAACTTTTCATTTGTAAGAGGAGCAAAGTGATACTCCATCTTGTATGGGTATGCAGCCTTGCTTTAGACAAAGGAAAACAAATTAAACCTCATTTACTAGGGATGGGCTATACCGCAAAATTTGGTTTAGTCTGATACCAAGGAATGCAGGCGCATATTAATACTGATACAATACTTTATAATATTAAAAGTGGTTTATGTACTTTCGTTTGGGGAAGAGCAGTGTGTTGTGATGCATTAGGTAAACAATCAGTCTAATGATGACCAATTACAGTTTAAAAACATAAGATAAGATAAAATAATCCTTATTTGTCCCACAGCGGGGAACACTACAGCAGCAGAGGAGCTGTGCAAACATGAAGCATCAGTATAAAAAACACAAAGCAATATATAAGTATGTAAAATAAGTAAACTGTACAAAAACAAAGAGCAGTATAATAAGCAAACAGTACAAAGCAATATAATAATGAAGCATCAAAAAGAAGCAGAATGTAATAAAGAGAAAGACTGAGTGGCTGATTTCACATTATTGACTGACAGAAGTATAGATATTGCACAGTTTAGCAAGGCTGATGTTGCACCTGAGTGATTGATTGTAATAAATAAAAGCAGGATATAATAAACAGACAGGCTGAGCGGCAGAATTTACAGTATTGCATGTATCATGTGTAGATGTTTCATAGTTGGTATATAAAGATGCTGCATGGCACATTAACCAATCTTGTCAGTCAGTGAACTCGGTTTTTGTGTCAAAGGTCTGGATTGTGAGGCGTTTCCCTCACCCTCCCTTCTTTTCGGTTGTCGCTCAAAGTGCTCTTTGGCGTGGATTTTTTACTCTTTCATTAAGCCATCACTTCTATCATGTGTCGGATTAAACTAGTCAGGGTGATTGATATTTTGTTTGAGTGCAGAAAACAAAAGCAGTGGAGAAGCAAACAGTACACGAGATGTGTTCATGACAACGAAACATTGTTTGCACAGTTTTACTTCTGAAATACAAATAGGTCTAACAGGAAAGAAACGAATCCCTTTTCTTGGTATTTATCATATTGATGCTAGCAACGATTCTCAAAATGAAAATGTAGTATCTATGGTATCCGCCCACACCTATTATTTACAGTTCAGTCAGGACCACTTTAGTCAAAGAACTTTATTTCCATTTGCAGTATTATATTTGGAGGTATGGCTCTGTTCTGGAGCCTCTCTACCTTTCCTCAGGCCTACACAGAAAGCCTCTTCCATGCACCTACGCAGAAAGCTTTAAGGCAGAGAGAGCACACCTCTCTGCCCTTCCATGTGCCTACATGGAAAGCCTAAGACAGAGAGCAGCAGCAAAGACCCCCCAGGAGCAGAACAGAGCATCAGTCACAAACAGAAATGACATTGATAAGTCAGACACAGCATGAAAAGGAGGAGCTGGGGTGGAGGCGGGTTGCAAAGCGGCTTGCAGAGGAAGCAGCAACAGGAGGCAGGTCAGAGCAGTTTAAATAGGGCGACCCTGAATGAGATTCACCAAGTGGTTGCATAGAAAGGAATCATGTGATCTATCAGCTGACTCCCTTCACATCAGTCAGCTGCTCCATCAGTTGATTGGGCTGTTTGAGATCAGCTGATGTAGCTGTGATGTGAGCTGAGCTTGACATCGTGTCCTACCCGAACTAACGCTATGCTCAATTTCTACGTGTTATTAAAACATTTTAATAAGTAAAAATGCAGTTTATTTGGTGCAGGGCTCCACACTGTGTAATCCAGTTTCTCAAACATTCTCTGTCAATCCAATACAATTGCTTAATTACCAATATATTCAAGTGGGTGAACAAAACACTAAGTTTACCTCACACTGCTTCCCTGCTGTGCTTTTGCCGTCTTTAAAGCCCAAACACTCAGATGGAAGCAGTGCATACAGTCATGAGGTCTTTCTACCAATCCCAAATTTTGTGTGTGGTCATCTTTGATTATGAGTTACTTAAGTTTCACACCTCATCAACTCAAGAAACTGACTCCTGCTTCAAGCATGACTTTACATCTACCACTATACCGCCCAAAATCTGTAATGCATGCACAAGCCCTAGCAGTGTAACCTATATAGTTTCTTGGCCAATCTTCATGATTATGAAATGTTGCCTCTGGCCAAATTCCAGCTGCTATTATTTCTGCTGAAAATGAGTGATGGTGCTATTTTCCACTGGCCGGGGCTTCGGTTATGCAAGCTGCAGATGTTTGGCTGTGCACTGCTCTTTTTATTCAACAATGCCCTCAGAGGGCTGGTTACATGAGCTCTGTGCAAAACAACAGCATCAATTTATAAAAGTCTGCCACAATAGATTTAAGTCAGATGAAATACAGACCTGTGTTAGGGAGTAGTTACCGTATTTCTCTTAACTTGCCTGTACTGTGAATGATGTCCACTTTAACTGTGCAAACCCAGAGCAGTAGACTAATACAAATCAGAGAAGTGGCACAAACGGTTTGACCCTTGGGAAAACAGTGTGTTTTTTTAAAGACAGGAAATAAAGGGGTTTTTGTACACATGAGATTACATCATTATGGGAGCCATTAGCTTTAGTTTGCTGAGAGCTCTTGGACTTTTGTAGGCACACGGACAGAAGGACACAAGCATTTTTAGCTGACATTATCCCATCATCTGACTAGTGTTTAAAACTCCAGACTTTGTACTTAGAGGAGTTGTTATTATCTCTGTTTCACATTGATTATATTCTTTTTAAAGTGGACTTGAGCACTCTGACCACCATTTATACAAACACGGTCACGAGATAAAAGAGTCCCTTGACAGCATAATCAAGTCAACAGCTGATGCAATCATGTGGATGCTGCCGGGAAGCATGCACACCTACTGAAACATTTGGTAAATAATAAGCAGAAACAGCCAAAACATGCTTTTAGTGCAATTCAGTTTTTTCACACAAAAACAGTGTTCGGTGCAAAACCATTTCACTAAGATTTATGACGTTAAATTGTAGCTATCTGTGTGTAACTTTGGAGTGTGACAAATGTGTGACATGCATGGCACAGCTTGTTCCAGATGGTCGTCTTGGCTTTGCTTGCAGTTTCTTTCATAAGACCAAGAAAGCCTCAGCAGAGTTCTGACAGGAAAACACATTTTTGTGGAGAGGTACAGAGGGGTGGTGGGCCAAATGTGCAGAACTCACAAATCAATAGGACTGGGGGCTGCAGTTATGTAAATGTTTGTCCAATGGAAGGCAAGCTAGCTGTGGGGAGTGCCGGGGAGGTCCAGATCTCCACAAGTCATTATGCAACACCAGCCAACTGTATATAAGGCCCCATCCATGACAGAAGACCAGAGGATCTCTGTGAGCTCTCCGCTTTGTTTTGAACAGGTATGCACTGATGCTGGACTTGCTTTTTAGCTTTTACGTTTTGACCTAGGAATTTAAGGTGCATGTTTGTGCTTGTGAAAAAGACCTTCTGTTCCTCTGACATTTTTTAAGTTATCTTGATGCCTTTATTCAAAGTTTTGGATTGAAGTTTTGATTGAAGTGGCATATTGTAGCACAGAGGCAAATATTTTACTTGAAGACTTGAAAGACCTAGCAATGTATCTGACAAATGCATCTGTCCTCTCTGTCACCTCTCCTCCTTCTCTATACCTGCCCCTCCTAACTACTTTTTCCTGTGTTTCTCTGAGGTAGAATGCTGCGGTACGTTGTAGCCCTCTGTCTCCTGGCTTTGGCCTGGGCGCAGCAGGACTGCCAGGTGGCCAACATCCAGGTCATGCAAAACTTTGACAGGGCAAGGGTGAGTTTGCAGTGTGAAGAGATTTCTTTAGATTTATGCATGGGTGTAGATTTTGGGGGGGGGATGCAGGGGACACTAACACTAACCCTCAGTGAAAACATGTTAAGTAGGACAGAGCTTTTATTTTGACAAAATTAGACTACTAATTCACCAGAATGCAGGAAATTAAGTGTTTGATGTTCAAAATTTTCTGGCGAAGGACCCTCTAATCCTCAATTTCATGTGTCATATTTATATCTGCAATGTAGTATTTTTTCATAGTTGTTTTGGTTACGATTCTGTTTAAAGGACTTTGTGTAATCTTTATATTTTGTTCTTTGAGGAGTGAAGTGGACTTACACTTTGCTTTCTTTCTCTCAGTATGCAGGGACATGGTACGCCGTGGCAAAGAAGGACCCAGAGGGTTTGTTCTTAATCGACAATATCGTGGCCCAGTTTACTGTCGACGAGACCGGCAAAATGACCGCCACCGCTAAGGGCAGAGTCATCATCCTTAAGTGAGTTCTGCTCTTCACTGTGAAGGCTCACCTTTCCCCCACTTGAGCAGTAAATTTACGCAACTTCCTACATGTTCTATGCTTTAATCAGCATGCTTTTAACTAATTTTCTTTTAAATTAAATTTGTTAGTTTATTGTTTTTATTCTGTGTGCTTTTGTTTGTCCCATTGTATTTATTGTGTGCTTTCTCCTGTCTGCTTTTATTGTTTTGTTGGGTTTTTTTTATCATGTGCTTTTGCTCGCTTGCTTTTATTCTTGTGCTTTTATCCGTGTAATCGGTAAAGCACTTTGGGTCGCCTTTGGGTATGAAATGTGCTTTAAAGTAAATGTGAGTTTGCCTTGCCCTCTCCCTTTTTTATCTCCTCCATTTTGTCTGGCATCTTTCGTAATGTCCTTCTCTCTTTTTTTGACCTCTAGCAATTGGGAACTGTGTGCAGACATGTTGGCCACCTTTGAGGAATCCACCGACCCTGCCAAGTTCAGGATGAGGTACTGGGGAGTTTCAGCCTATCTGCAGACTGGAAGTAAGTTGTTGAACATTTACCACTGAACACTAACTTAAAGGAACTTAAATTGGGTTTGACAACAAAATCAAGGCAACTAATATATGATCTGGCATCTTATTAGCATTTGCCTTTGGCAATTTTCTGTTGGGAATCACTATTATTACCCTGCAAAAGCAACTGTTGACCTTCAGACAACTGTTGATTTAATTTAATCATCAACTGCAGCACTTAGTTCTCTGTGACCCTGACCCTGGAGAATGAATCAAACCTTGCTAGGAAGAGGTCCAGATGTCACTGAGTGTAACTTTGACATCACATTAAGGCTAAGTACAGTCATTTATTAATTAACTGCACTTCCATGAAATCTGAGGCTGAGTCAGTTTTATACACGCAATCTCTAATGTATCACTGTGATCCCAGTGCTGACCCAAAATGTTGTGTTTTTCTGTATCAACTGTAACATTACCCATAATACCCATCTATGTAATTACATCAGCTGTTGACTTGATTATGCCGTCAAGGGACTCTTTTATCTCCCAGTGACTGTGTTTGTGTAAATGGTGGTGCTCTAGTCCACTTAAAAGAGAAAATGAGGCTGAGGCTTTCTTGGTCTTATGAAAGCAACTGCAAGCAAAGCCAAGACGACCATCTGGAACAAGCTGTGCAATGCATTTCACACATTTGTCACACTCCAAAGTATACACACAGATAGGCACACACTTTAATGTCATAAATCTAAGTGAAATGTTTTTGCGTGCATGGACTGAACCCAATTATGTTGTGTGGAAAAAACTGTAACGCGCTAAAAGCATGTTGCAGCCCTTTCTCCTATCTTATTTACCAATAAATTGTCTCAGTAGGTGCGTATGCTTCCCGGCAACATCCATATGATTGCATCAGCTGTTTAGTTGATTACGCTGTCAAGGAACTCTTTGATCCCCCAGCAACTGTGTTTGTATAAATGGTGGGCAGAGAGCTGAAGTCCAGTTTAGACAAGAAAATAATCAATCTGAAAGAGATAATTACGCCTTCTCTAAGTACAAAGTCTGGAGTTTTAAACACTAGTCAGTGATGATGGGACAGTGTGTGAGTTAGCTAAAAATGCTGGTGTACTACTGCATGTCTGCATAAGTCAATACAAAAGTTAAATATAGCACATTTGTCAGATGAACATTCAGCATAGTATAAGAAAAATGGGTTTCAAGATTTGTAACTGTGTAAACCAAAAAAAAATTTTTGCTTCCTTTTAGGTGGCACAAGTGAAAATTAGTTAACCTTAACATTTGCTGTGTTATGGTTTCAGAGTGATGACAGCAGATGGGGAATAAGCATAGATTTTCATAATAACTAGATATCAGAACCCAAGATGTCGCTTAAAATTGTGATGATATCATTGATTTTTAGATCTCTTTTTTTGCAGCTTGAGTAAAGTTTTACAAACAGAAAACTACCATGGCTCAAAAATTCGGAATGGAAAGATTGATTATTGAGCTTGTGTGCTGTTTGAGGTGTCCTGTCAACAGTTTTTATTTTGCTGCAATACCGCACGTGGCCACTGGGGAAAATTTACTGCAAGGCTGAGTGGCTTTCCTGAGGGCCTGACTATGCTAGCTGTAAATAAGCTACGCCACATTGATCTGGCGCTGAAGAATTAGCCTGCCAGTACTGCCTGTGGTCCATGTTAGTTAGCAAGCAAGCTAACGGTAGCGAACATAACAAACTAAAACCACAGTATCACAATTTTGCTGCAAGGCTAAGCAGCTTTTCTGGAGGCCTGATTTCCACCTATGGTTAACTGTGATAATGCTAATGCAATTTTTTTGCTGGCAAAAAAAAAACTGGCTTAAAACCATTAAAACAAAATGGACTAACCAAAAAACCTATCTGACTCCTTAGAGGGTCCTTTATTATAACCGAACACTGAGCAGGACTTTTTTTTAGGTGACCAAAATGCTACAATTAACTTTCATGAACTAAAAACACACTTAAATAGTGACCACTGAGGCTACTACATGGTTAAGTTACCTTAATCAGCATTGTTGCTTTGGTCGCGCCAGCACCCACCTGTCACTCAAAGCGACTACGTCCTTAATTACGAATAATTTTAAGCCTCAAAAACATTAAATTGGGTGAATTATATAAACATTCACCCCCCAAACACTTGTCATGAACGGGGAAATTAGCAATAGAGACCAAAACCGTTTTTGTACTGGGCTGTAAACTTGTTTCTTTCTCCTGTAAAGTTGGGCAGTTTAACATGGAGGTCCATGGGGACAGACCCGCTCTTGGAGCCAGCCTCAAGTGGCCACTGGAAAAGGGTTGTTTGGTAAAAATCTCTCCTTTCTCTCCTCCCCTCTATGCTCTCAGACGATGACCACTGGGTGATCGACACTGACTACGATAACTACGCCGTCCACTACTCCTGCAGACTAGTAGACAATGATGGCACTTGCCTGGACAGCTACTCCTTCATATTCTCTCGTCATGCGACGGGTCTGAGGCCAGAGGATCAGCCCAAAGTCACCCAGAAAAAGATGGAACTCTGCCTGCTTGGCAAATACAGACGTGTTGCACACAATGGTGAGTTCAACTGAGGACTAAGACATTAAGACAATTAAGAAATTAAAATACTGTATAATTTTGTATTTTTTGTGAGACATTGGTGTTTTCATGATCATGTGATATTTTGTAGTAAGCAAAATGTTTGTCCTCTCTCCACTACAGGCTTTTGCGAAAGCAGCTGATCTGATGACATTCAGAGAACTTCTTGTTGAAGCACCCACCTCTGGGACTGTGAGCCCTCCTCCCCTGCTTGTCTTGGACTGAATACCATCAGAGCTGTCCCTCCTGTCTCTGTCTTAGCAGAGAAAGCAGCCCATACTTCTTTTGAAATAAATTAAAAATGACAAACTATAAACTCACATTCACATGCTGTAAATAAAAGAAAAGACGACTGTTGGGGCCGGTTTGTTGTCACATTCCCAAAATGTCCCCAGTAGTAAAGGAGATTCTGGCTTTTTTAACATTTTAGTCCTTATCCTCAACATCTGTCATGTTTTTTTTTTTTGCTACAGGAGCTGCAGAATAGCATAAATCAGCCCTTATCATGGAAACCAGTGGATCTAGCTCTCTGGTTCCAGTGAGACAACTACACATATCAGTTCAGTCAAAACAATTTTCGGAGCTTTTCAGGACAATGTGTCAAAAAATCAGTTGTGCAAATCTTGTTAAAGTGGAGCTGAACTCGCACCACTGCAGCTCCGGACTGTTAACACCATGTTTACCACACAACCAGGTTCACAAGTCACTGACTTTGCTTTTACACTGAAGGACTGACAGTATCTTGTAGCACAAAAGTAGATATTGTTAATAAACCTTAATACACACATATTAAGTCATGTGCCATATAGGAACAGTAGTTTGGTTGTTATTTGATTGTATGATGTATACTTCTTGATCCAGTTTTTGAAATAAAACATTCATACCGTGTTGGCTCTTTAAATTTTTGATCGCCTTGAAATATTCATCTGTATTATGGGATTACACATAATGAATTCATGTTGTTGGCCTCTGGATTCAGTCAATCAAAATACTTCAAAATCCAACTTTATACAGAAATATTTTAGGTTATTTTTTTTCTATCTTCTATCATAGCGCAACTTCATCAAACAAAAGCAATGGTATGACATTAATTTCTAGCAACAGCTTCCTATACTGTAACTGTGCACCTAACATAAGACGACTTTAAATTTAATACTTATACATCACATGTATGTCTAAATTAAATTAGAAGCGTATTTTTTAGTGTGTTATGGATGGGTGTAAATACCTTAAACTGTGTCTAGTTTTTATCTAGTGCAGGAGTGTCAAACATACGGCCCGTGAGCCAGAACTGGCCTGACAAAGGGTCCAAACCAGCCCACTGGATGACTATGCACACCTAATATAGTTGCACTTGTAAAGGCTGAGAGCCAATTCATAGTTTTCACTTTGGTTTGTGTGATGTAAATGTCATCATCAACCCATGTCAGTGAGGGTCAGCCTGAACCACTTTGCATTCATCTGTGTGGAGCTCATTTTTTGTGACCGTGCTGACTGTAGGCGTAGCAAGCGCGCCGACTGCTCGTGCGCTAATCCAGTGGTTTTCAAACTTTTTGTGCCTAAGGCACACCAAAGGGCCAGCCAAAATGTCAAGGCACACCGGGATTTATATCCGTGCACAGTCGCTTCTATAACGTAGTATCACTCTTATAACGACATAAGAGAATGAAAATAAGAAAAAATAAGACAGGTAGCTTTCGTGATACTGTGTACTGACAGCTTGTTTTCTTTACTTTGGGTGGTAGGTCGTCTTTGCTGGTGCTTTGTAGCAATTTGCTCCATACAAGCCACTCACGGCTTTCTCCTTTTAACTGGTATCATCCCTCACACTTGTGTGTGTCACACACTTCAAATTCCTACGCAAAGACGGTGACAAATTGGTCCCCAATGAAGGTTTTTTAAATTAAATTAATTACATTTTTTAGCTAGAGTTTGCCTCTTTATGCACAACATACAGTCAATTCAAAATTCATTCATAACTTTTTGTATAGGCCCAGTTTAACATTGCAATAATAATGTGTGGTTATCACAGAATCCCACGGCACACCTGGATTGGCATCACTGCATACCATTTGAGAACCACTGCTCTAATCTTGTTCCAAATTCTGGTCCAGTACACAACACTGTAGCCAAGCCATCCGCAGCCACTGGTGAAGTTAGTTTTAAGTTGGATATTTGACAGACATTCACTCCAGACCAAGCAGCATCTTCTTACTTTCACTTTCACCTGATGTCAGCAGCAGGAGGACGGTAAGCTCACCTCCCAGCCCTCCTGTTTACTGCTTAGGGTTGACGCAGACCCTCAATTGTACTATAAAAAGAACTGTGTGCGTCCGTGTGACCGCAGCTGCCTGCGGTTGACATTTGTGGTTTTGAGTGAAATGTTTCGACAGTAACTTGGTACAGTTGTTCATGTCTGCCTCAGGATGATCTGTACTCAACTGATTACTTAACTTCTCATGTAGTACGATCATGTCAAAATCTAAATTTGTCCAAAGTATGACGTGATCCCTGCAACACTAATGACATTCCCATCAGCCTCAGCTACCCTCTGTGTTAAAGCCTAATTAGGCCATATCAGCATTCTAACTAGGACGATGAACATATACACCGCAAACAACAGCATGTAAGCACGCTGACATGGGCGTTTAGCTCCAAGCACCACTGTGCTTATCAGCCTCACAGAGCCGACAGCATGGCTGTAGGCTGTTTCTTTCATAGCTGATCTTCTGGCATCACAGGGTCTAATGGGTCACAAGGGATAATAAAGATTGACAAAATGTTTTCTACATGAATACCTCTCCTATTATCCTCGGGGTCAATGTGACCCCATTCGGTGTTCAACGACTCCAAAGAAGTGCTTGAAATCTTTTTTTAAAAGTCATATTTATCGACTTCTTCCTGAGTTAATGGGGACAACTGAGTAAACATTAAATTAAAATGATGATATATTTTCAGTGTCCTGTGTTTTGGGGGGTCAATTTGACCTCAGGCTATTTAGCTGCATAAAATATAAGACATATAAGACTCTACACACGTGTTTAGGTTGTTTTGGCTGATACTGTAGTCACTATCACATACAATTTTATACTCTTTAGGGCCCTAACCTGCTATAGCCATACCTCTAGTGGTGTGAGAATCCCTAATATTTCTCACACAGTGGTTCCTGTGAGGACATTAATAGCAGCGCAGGGGAGGAACAATCATATAAAGGCTTGTACTGCAGAATTCTACATCATTCTCTTGGTGCTCTCTCAACTTATCTCCAAGCAAAGGTTTTCTGCCGATGAGGTTTTGTCACAGCTCTCTCGTACAGGAGAATGTAACTGAGACTGAGGATAGGACCCTGATTATAAGGCATCCTCCTCTAATGAGAATGAGGCCCATTGGGTCATTTTGTCTCTCAACCACCAGCAGACGGACTGTGTGCACTCTCCAGAAATGGAAAGGTATCATGGTCCCTCTCCCCACTTGAACTGTATGTGGACAGTTGGACAGACCTGGATCTGACCCACTTGCCAGCCTACATTGGGCTGCTCAGTTTGACAGGAGTGTGCAAGTCAAAAGTTGAAGCAACAGCAAGACTTCGAAAAGCTGATACTGAAATTTGCAGACACCATGTCTCTGAAGATATTTCATGTTTTCTCCTGTGTCATATGCTTCATGACAGACTTGCTGTGTATGGGACAGAAGGTCCAGCAATGACCCTTTCTGGTAATACAGGTCCTCATATGACTGTGAATGAATCCCTGGTTGTAATTCATGCTTGCTGTCAAATACAGAGTCAAATAAAAGTTGCATGTGATGCAAAGTCCAGCCATGGCTGCAATATGCCAGCCTGTTCTCATTACCAGGGCGTCAAATACAGCAGCTTGGTCAGCAGCTTTTGGCATCTCATTCCACATAAGGCACCCTTTAGCATCTGTATGAGATGCAACAGGCTTTCAACTAGCTCCAATATAAACTCCTTCATAGCAATGACATAGAATATAAAGCGAATAAGTCAGAGCAGTGGTGGATGGTTAAAAAGAAAACACACAGAACTTCACCCAGGAGACCTCTGTTTGTGTCCCACATAGAACCAAAATTCAATGTGACATGACATGACATACGTGTCATGACACTTGTCAAGTGACATACTCCTTAACTTACTAAGTTAAGTTATGTAGCAAACCTTATTTTAACCTAAGCCATGATCCTTTTTCTAAACCAAACCAAGTAGTTTTGGTGACAAAACCTACATTTCCTGTAAATGCAAAAGTCAGTCCCTCCAGAAAATTGCAATTTTGCAATCGCAATAATTAGCACAAATTCAACGAAAGTCCGCAATATTTGCGGGGGCTTGCAACATTTCAAAAGTCCAGTGATTTTTCTGCATTTTCCAGCTGACCGGAAGTCGGCGTGTATGCAGCGTCATTTGGAATGTCATCAGATGCGCCATCAAATCACGTTAATGGCATTGCAGTATGGAGAAACATCTGTATTGACATAATTTATTAAAATGTTATGTTTACAGAAGATGTAGCTTATGTGTTGTTTTACAGGCACATTGTCTGGTTTGAGAGCTACAATATTCACTCAGGATTTTTTTTGCAACATTATTGGAGTCCATGTTTTGAAACTGATTAAATTAAATAAAACTAAAGAAGAGAACTGAAACATTTGCAGCTATTTTTGTAATATTCAGTATGACTATTATAGCAAGTCATTACGTGACTTATTTTTTGGTGGCAGTACTTCAAAAAAAAAAAAAAAAAACACATTGTTTTTCTCCTTTTGTCATTAGCTACAATTTTTGTCATTAGCTGCAATTTCCCACAAAAAAGAACACACAAAAATGCCACAATTTTTATTGCAATATTTGACAAGATTGGCTGCAAATTCAAGGTTTTTTTGCCAAGAGATCCTTGAGGGACTGAAAAGTTTATTTTGAAAAGACACTACGCATGTAACAAGCAAAACTTAACATGCCGTCCCTGATTGTCCAAAACCGATGCTACAAGGGTGCCTAGAGCGACATAGTTTGAAGCGTAGGGTCACTGACCAGACTGCCCTACTTGTCGAGTTGGAAGTGATAACATGTTGCATATGCAGGCGAACACTAGGAGACCCCTACGGAAGCACCTGAAGAGCATCAGGACATGAGGTTGGTACTAGACAGGCCATAATGCTCATAGAATTACAAATACATGTGATTGTTTTTTGTACTGTACACCCTGGATGAGGAACTGCTAAAAAAGGAAGCTTACAATGTTGGAGACAGTGAGAAAAAAAACAAGCCAGAGCTTCTGTACGAAGCTTAAAACACCAAAAAGACAAAAGTCTAGGTAAATCAGTGATTTTAATGACTTACATATTTTTTCATAGTCAGCTAAGTTGTATTCTGGATGTATAAGGGGGAGTTATGTTTTATGTACAGTTACTTACATACTTTTCTGTAGGGTTTAAATTGCTGTGGTCAAATGGACCCCAAGAACAAAGGGTGTTAGTAAATTTGAGGAGGAGGGTGCCTTGTTACTCTGCAGATTAAGCTGAAAATTAATAAGAGTGAAACATCAGTGTGTGTTGCATCAGCACGATGGTAAATGGGATACACTTATGATGCTTAATCCTTTCAGTATGAAAATACAGTCAAGAGCAAAACACAAAGCTAAGAACCAAGCTCATCAGCCTTCACTTTTCTACTGCGGACCATCTGTAATATAAGTGCCATGAAAACTACATATTGTAAAACTAAACATGTTAAATGGGTTTAAAAGCAGACAGTGCAAGCAAAGATTATGTACTGGACAACATGAAGTGCTAGTGACAGTTCAGTCAGGAAGACTAGGCTTGTAATTTATTTCTCATACCATCTGCAATTCACTCCTCGCACACATGCTCACTAACAATTGACCTTATGCTAGGCTCCGCCCCTTTGTGATGGTTCGACAAGCTGTCAGAGTAATCATGGAGCCCACACTGTAACTAACTGAAGAAATATGATCATATTTTTGGAAAAATGAAACAGTGATTCCAGAGAGAAGCAGACAGAGAGGTCTACAGTCTGTGTTTGAAGGATATATCCAGGATGTCAAACTGACTCAGCAGCCACAACAGGTTAAAAAGACAAAGATAGTTAGAAGCTAAAGCCCAACTATAGGCTACAGATCACAGTGTAAAAGTGAACCACCACATCACTGCTGATCGACACAGAAGTTCTTCGCCGATATTAAACCAGCTGTGTCTGCTAGTGTGCAAGATTTTCCTGCAAATTCAGTAAAACAAGAGCTGAATTTCTTTCCCTATGAAAACGTCTTGTAATTCTGAGATACTCAGGTTAATATTTCAGGAAGTGAATGCTTTACACTACATAATTCAGTAATTAAGCAAAAGTTCAAAACATTATAGGCCCCATAATACACTGATGTGACAAAGATTACGGAAAGGACTCTTGCGTTGGAGGAGATTCATATTTTTATTGCACAATTTTGTACAGTACAGTGCATGGCAAAACAACTTTGGAGCACATGATTAGAATAAAAAATAGACGACTTATAGAAAAACAGCTGGACGGAAGTTGTCCAAAACAATGTGATCGTTGCATTTCGAAGATACACGGCCTAAAAACAACACAGTGATCTAAAAGATGACAGTACAGCAGTGTCTGTCAGTCTGTCTTAAGTCTATCTGGTCACATTGCCAAGACGGCAGGAATAAAAGCAACTTAACCCCCTTTCCCCTACCAAGAGGACCTTTACTAATCCCCTGCCTTAAATAGTTTAGTACAAGGAATTAGCTCATGCAATCTCATTCCAGCCTCACAGGGCTGCAGGCTAGAAAAGTGAAGGTGGATGTGGAAGTGAGCTTCCCTCGAACAGGGAGGAATACATGGACAAACTTGGCACCGTGTGACCATTTAACCTTACTGATGTGGTATGTTTAAGTTTAGGCGAATCAAACAATGTGGTTACGGTTGGAGAAAGATGTTGGTCATGGTTACAGTCACATGGTTCAGCAAGGACTGCCCAACTGTCTACAATGAATTTGACAGAGCAACAACGCTACACTTTATAATGGAACTAGGAAGCAAACAGGCAACACATGGCAGACCAGTTTAGTCCACCATTATAACTGGTTATAAATACAGTCGAGAATATGACAAAAAAGCGTAAACAGACATATTCTTCCCATTACTTCGCCCTTTACCTCAACACTGTCAAAATGGCAAATAACCACTTCTGTTTCGGGGTCTTTTCTCTTTCAGAACAATGCAAATATGCCTTTAATATTAAACATGCTGAGCCCCAAACAGCAAAGGTACTGATTACTGAAACTAGGAGTGGATGAATGGTGTAATTACAGCTTGTTTATCCAGGGAACATACTGTATTATGCAGGTTTGTAAACTTTTATACAATACAATAAGGTAGATCCGATGATGATGCAAAAAAGGCCATCATAAAGTCAGAACATTGTATATGAATACATTTACTGAAGGAACATAAAAGCTTTCATTATCTAAAAGTCAGTAGTTCACTTATATAAAATAAAACAACCCAAGAATAAATAATTGCATCAAACACACACAAAAATAAGATTTACAAAGAGCTTCAGAAGAAAAACTGGACAAAAAAAGAAGCAGAAAGACCCCAGAAATAAACATACAGTGGGATATGATCAGATCAATCTTTGGCCTAATGGTATTCTGAGGGCAAAAAGAACTGGAGTACGCATTTTAAAACAGTCGTATCATTTAGCACGAACGACTTTCGAATTGTTTTAAGGTGATGAATATGCAGCATTTTAAGAATGTCCCTTAATTCCCATTTACATTTAAAAAAAGCACAAATTTAAATGTGTAATTACTCATAACTAAGGTATTCCAGCAGTCTGGATGTCAACCCACTCTGAGGCAAAAGAACCATTTGAATATCTCTTGGAGTGAAGACAGAAAGCTTATAGCGGTGATGAAATAAATGCTGTTTATGGGAACTGCACAAACTATTCTTAGGACACATCTATGTCCCAGTACTGAATGTATCAGAAATTTGTATCCAGTGATCATCATGACAGCTTGAGTATTTCAAACTAATCATCTTTAATGTAGCCTTGTTCACTTTGCAGTTTAAAGGGACAGTTGATCCCAATGGAGCCTTCTCTTAATCATAATGGAACTAGATGACACTCAGCTTGTGGTGCTCAAAGCACACAAAAAAATACATTTGAAAAACTCAACAGCAATGTCTCGTTCCAGAAATCATGACCCAGTCACTCAAGATAATCCACAGACCTTGTTGTGAACCTTAGTGTCTCACTGCTCAGAAGGAAGTGTGCATCTACTCATGGACGAGAGGCTTGTGCTCATGACAGTGCAAGATGTAAACATTAATGGCGTCCTCCTCAGCTGAGCTGTAACCATGAATGTATAAAGTGAACTGGATACAGCGTTAGAGGCGGGGCTTCGTTCATTCCTATGAAAGTTGCTCAGTGGTGTATGAAACCAAAACATTTCAACTGTTGTGTAAAAAAATGACCCTCGTGATTGGCACTGCGTCCGCATTGTGTTGCCCACAGAGCAGGCCATTTTAGACTTCCATCGGCCGAGCTAGCTACTTCCAGTTTAGTGCTCTGCTAACTTAAATGGGGATAAAATTATTTGTGCAGCTCTTCTAGACTTTCGAAATCTTATGAGACTGAATGGATCAAATCCCAATAGAGAAACAAGTCATTTTGCGAGGCTTGTGTCACTCCACAAAATGTATTCACTTGCTTATTTACCAATATCTCTTTTGCCTTGTAAGTCAATGGAAAAGTTATTTTCTGGGGCCACATAGTATGTGACAGTTTAATTTCAGCCACTACAAAAACTGGGTTAGAATCCCAGTGTGCTTCCTGGGGACCTGGCTGTAAAGTTAGCTAGCTCAGTGGTGCTAGGTTAGCTAGCAGTGGATGCACACTTCCTTCTGCGCAGTGATATAGTCGCTGGTGTAGTTCGGTACAAAGAAAACAGTTCCTACATGAAACTGCTCACAACAAGGTCTGTGTATTATCTTGAGTAACTGGGTCATGATTTCTGGAAAGAGACACTGCTGTTGAGTTTTTAAGTATTTTTGTGCGCTCTGAGCACTGCAAGCCCAGTGCCATCTTGTTCCATTATATTACAGAGAGGGCAGACATCTCTATGGCCAATATCTCCGACAATTGGTAACTCACACCAAAACAATCTAGACTGATAAATAGCACTACAGGTAAGAAGGAAAATATGTGCTTTGACTTTGGGGTGAACTGTCCATTTAACTGCAGCTTTTGGTAACTAAATTAAAGAATTGGTTGCTAATACTGTAAGCAGCCTCGCAGCTGAGTTTTTAAATATTTATTTAGTCACCTTTGTCGCTCACAGGAGTGATTGTGGAGTCAGTGTATGACAAATGTTTAAAACAACTGTAGGGGTTACGTTTCTTGAATGGATCTTTTGATCTAGCCCAGTGGTTCCCAATCTCTTTGGCTTGTGACCCACTGAAAGGAAGCAATGTCTACTTGATAACCAAATTATGAGTCTTTTCCCTTTTTATTTGTAATCATTTCCGAGGCCTGGAGAAGCAAAGAAAAAAATAAAAGCTTGTGTTGTATATATAGAAGCTTTGCTATCTTGCTGCCCCTTTAGGTGAGGAGGGGTCCTGACACTCAGGCTGGGAATTGATCTGCCCTCTTCTCTAGCCTCTAGGCAAGGCAGTAATCAATGTGTGCCAGGAGCTCCCTGTGGCGGCTGGTGGGGTAGTGGGCCCGACACTTTGGGCACTCCAGAAAGCTCTCATCCAGGAGGCTGGTGACTTTGGAGGGAGATGTAGGACCATGAGGGTCGGTGATAGTCAGACGCTCAAACTCAAAGTTGTTGTAGGAACTGGGCTCTGAGAAACGGGTGTTTGGCTGTTTCTGAAAGACAAAACATTACATTTATTTATCAGCTTCTTTGCTGCAAAGTAACTTTCATAGAATACTCTAAGCATTTTACATTCAATTGCAATTAAGATACCATTACATTTTTGACATGAACCTTTCTAGACTAAGGTTGTATTTCTGAAAGATATGACTATGAACATATGGTTATGATATCCACTAAAACTTACAGCAGACTCCAGTTTAGCAATCTGATCCCGGGCCTTGCGAAGCTCCTTCAGCACCTTATGTAACTGGTGCTGCATGCTCTGACGATCAATCTTTTCATTCTCAAAGTCCTTGGCAGAGAGTTGGATCTTAGGAGGGGGAGGAAATATATGAGGAGGAGAGAGCCAAGAACTCATTGTACTTGAATTGCACAAGTGGGATCAGTATGGATTTATATAAATATAAACAGTTACATCTATATGTGCTACACACTACATAATGGGCCTGAGCTGATGGATTTTCCGCTCATAACAGGGCGGTGAACGTTCAAATTGTGTAAGCGGTAATTGCTAACCTCGTTGTTTGTTTTCGACAATTTGATACAGATTTTTGGTTGTGTGAATTGCTGAGCCGTTTTTCTGTAATTTACAGTGGTACCTGTTGCTCCAGAGCTCCAATTCTCCTCTGTTCTTCATGTTGGCTCAGAAGAGACTTCTGCAGCATATTCACCTGCAAAAGCCGAAATATCAGTAAAATCCAATGCTACGTTTAAATCCCTTTTTCATTTAAGAGGTGTGGTGTGAGGGATTCAGGGGCATCTATTGGCAGAAACTGTATATAGTTGGTTATAGCTGTGTTGTTTTGTGTTATCGATGTGCTTTGGTTACCACAGATTGAGCCATCTATATCTACATATGGAGTGGGTCCTCCTTGGAGATCACCATGTTGCCCCACCATGTTTCTACAGTAGCCCAGAACTGACAAATCAAACACTGGCTCTTGATAGGGCTATCTGCGTTTCACGTCAGCTTCTGCAGTTCTCCAACACGCTTGACACATGGGAGAGGTTTCAGTTGCACAGACACAACAGTCGATGCCACTAAATCCTACAAACTGGACCTTTAAAACTTGGGTTGGGATTTTATTTTAATACTCTCAGACAGTCCCTCCAGGATTTTGCGCAGCTGTGATCGCAACAGTTAACACAAATCAGAATATCCCTGTGAATTCTGCACGACCTTGCAAATTTGTCCAAACCAATCACTGCAACTTTACCGCAAGCTTGACTATTTAAAATCTGTGAAATCTTATTTCCTTATGGAGCTGCGTGCAGCATATTGATTCTCTCAGCGCTTCTCTGTCTCTGCTGTTAAGGCAGAGCTCTGTGCCTGGGACAGAGTCACACACAAACAGTTATGGTGGTGATCAGTTGCTCCCACCATCTCAAATAAATTGTAATTCTGTGGGAAACACTGTATGCTCATGAGTATCTGCTCTGTTTCTGAGCCATCATCACAACTATTTTTGAAATTTTCAATTGCCCCTGCATTTTCATTGAAAAAAAATGCCTCAATTACCACAACTTTTTATAAAAGTGGCTGTAAAATCAGACATTTCAGGATGCAACATTCAGCCTGCGAAATCCTGGAGGGACTGTCTCAGATATATCTATTGAAAGTGAATATCTTACCTGCAGCAGAAGCTCAGCTGATCTCTTCCTCTCCTCCTCCAGTCTGATGTCCATATTCTCCAGTTCCATTCTCATCCTGTCTGACCGCTCAGACAACACCTTTCTCTCCTCAGACACTTCATGTCTGGATGCGATGTTTGTGTAATCCACATAAATATTAAGAATATTGTTGTTTACTTATACAGTACTCCAAAATATTAGTTTGAAACCTGTTAGCGGCTGGTATTGTTGTTAGCACATTTATAAAGGGTTCATGAAAACCAACTGAGAATTCAAGGAAGTAACACTGATAAAAAAGAAGTGGTATTTTTAAGATAAATGTCACAATTATTCTGCAGTTTGGCCTTTTCTAATCACAGGCTTTTGCAGTTTCTTCATACCATTCAGACGTACCGCTTAAAGAAACCGTGACACCAGGTCGACTTGATTTCAACGAGAGCAGACTTGTTTTACCTGTTGCTGTGTCGCTCTGCCTGCAGCTGCATCTTTACATCCTTCGCTTCTTTGCTCTTGTCTTCGTACTTCCTCAGTAAAGATGTCAGATCGCCGCACTTGTCCTCGTACCTCCTCTGCAGTGCTGACATCTCATCCTGGAGCCTGGTGACCTGCTCCTTCTGAGACAGCAGCTCCGCCTGAGCCTTTACGGTCTGCAGAGCCGTAGAAAAACAAATTAATTACAAAGATGCCCGAATCCAAGGAATGTAGAAATTTAATAGGGTTGGTGCAATTGAATGCAGATTCAGCGCCAATTGAACCTCTGAACGGACTGAATGTCAATGAAATTTCACATAATTTGACAGGGAGACTGCAGCACAAGCCACAAAAATACACAGTGAGTGAAATCCTGTAGCATTTACCTGTTCCCTCTGCACATTGAGCTCCTGTTGGCTCCTGGTGAGATGATCTTTTTGCCTGTCCAGGTCTTTCTGTACCCCCAGCAGCAGCTGGTCATAGTGGCTCTTCATCTGAGCGTCCTTTTCTGGACCTACGGAGTTAGCAGGAAGTGAGATAAGAAGTGATAGTTAGAGATAGGATAATAATTGCAGCAGGAATGTAACATTTCTGGTTATAAGCATCGTCTGTGTGGAAGCCTTACAGAAAGTTTTGCTATTTAATTGTCAAGGCCAAACACCTTTTAGTGCCGCTAGTGTTGTCCATATTTTTAATTCCAGGATTATTTAATTTATTTAATCTTTTCTCATCTCATTTTCAAAGCCTGTCGTGTTTAATAAGAAAAATAATATCTGAATCAAACTGCATAACTTCACCTTTCCATGTTCCACACTGTCTGTATCAGAGCACAGCATGAAGTGTTTGTTAAGTTCATTTTAATTACTTGAACATTTCATGTACTTAGCATACGAATGTAGTGGCTAAGATGAGGATGTGAGAGGTAGCTAATTCAATTCCTCCTCACCATCTGAAGTGGCCTCTTGTTTGGTTTGCTGCTGCTTCGCCTCGGCCAGCTGCTGCTCCAGCTCCAGCGTGCGGGCGAGGACGGACTGAACGTAGCCCTCTCTCTGTTGGTCGTACGTCAGCCACTGCTGATTCTTCTCAAGAGCCTGGTGGTGAGAGGACACTGACAAAATGTAGTCTGCGCATTTCTACAGTAGAGCTGCTCAATTCAAGGGCACAAAAAAAACTGAACTCGTTTGCTGTTTTTTTATTGTAAATGTCAGGGACACGAGTTTGGTTTTTCCATCAAAACTACTAAGTGAATAGAAAAGATTTTTCCATCCAAAAACGCAATACCCAGTGTGCCCTTTGTTGATAGCACCTATTGATATTGACATAAAAGCAGGTTCGAGACACTGAATGATGAACTTCAGAGGATCATTTCATTCCCCTGGCCCTGAACGGAGTAATAGAATGAAATTCTTCAATTATACGGCCGATGGCTGAGATATTTCAGTTACAAAGCTATAGCACAAAAGCATTTTTCAATAGTGAGAAAGTATGTAGTTAAATTACAAACAGGCACATCCAAACACAGTAAATCATTGACTGCACTCACGTCTCTCAGTTGATCTTGTACCACTGCCAAGTCTGCAGGAGGTACCTGTCCATTCTGTAGAGACAAAAACACATTTTGTAAAAAAAAAAAAAAAAACAACACGTCTGATAAACACAATACTGGCTTCAAAACTTCTATCTGATCTAGCCGTCACAAACTAAATGTATATTTACACTGGTTTCCAAATTACACAGACAGAATTTAATTTGGATTGGCATGAATTAGCGAGTCCTAATAAGCAAAACTCTGTGTCACGCACCAGAAAACAGTTCCCTGCTGTCTGCCACTGTCTTTTCTGTTACAGCGCTGTCATGGAGGTGCCTTTGAAAAGTAATTTAAGTTCAAGTAAAATTTAAAAGAACTGCAGGTTTTCAGGCCAATATTCCACAGCACAGTGAGGGACTTGTTTGACATCAATCCAAGATAAATTAGTTGTTCTAAAAGAAAATGCTGGAACTCCTTTTGTTCATGATGTTCTGTTTATTGTTTGCCATCAGTTCTCTCAGAGAAATCTCAACAGACCCTACAAACAGAAGGGTTACCACAGGCTTTAAATCACCTGTAGGCTCTCCAGCCTCCTCAAATAGGTGTTCGGGTCTCAGGAGGATATTCTGATTTTGATACGGCTAAGGTAACAGCATATTCTGTTTCGGTTTTCAGAATGGGCCTTATTCCAAACTAAGCATTTTCCGATTAAGACATGTAGGACACGCCAGTATTAGTCGGGTTTTAGGAGCACTTAGGACATGTATACAGCTTTCAGAATAATATGCGTTTTAACTGGGGTTTTTCCTGTAGCTTGGGACACATGGCCTCTTGCCTGTTTTTGGTTGTCTCTGTATGTTGTTATGGATACATCGTTCACATACCAACTAGCCAACAGCTTGCAAGGCTTGGGTAGGCATGTCCGAAAGAAGGCCTATATTTCTGGTTGGAAGCAGAAACACTCCTTCTTTTCAACATTATGAAAGCCTTTGATATCAACAGGTTTTTGGATATGCTGAACTTTTGCTGACCTCTCCAAGAAGGTAGTTGGAGAGATGTGTGTTTGAATGGTTGAACAAGTTGCCACCGGTGCAAAACTTTGAGCAAAATTGCACAAGCGGCTCCAGCTGATTCACTTTAACATATTTTGATGTGATAAACGACACGTCAGGACACGTTAATTGCAGTATGCACGGCAGTAGGAATATTTTTCAGAATATATGCAAAAACTGGAATATTTTGTGCATGTAAATGTAGTCATCATTTGCCTGGTGCTAGGCTGCTAGCACTGTTTGAATGCTTAAGAAAGAAGTATATTTGGACAAAAATGGTGACCCAGATGTGCCATGGGAATTTCAGAATTAAGGATGATATTATATATCAATTAATTCACTTTGCATTGATGATATTGGATTGGTAATCACTGAATCAATATAGAGTGACGCATCGTTACACCCCTACTTGACAGCTTAAATGATTAATCAGCTTCATTTTTAGTAATGCAAGTATAAACACTGGAGCAAGCAATTCATTTACGCACTACGTGTTCCAGAGCCTTGACTCCATGACAAAGGACACAAACCCTTGAGCCAATTCCTCGACCTGCATCCCTAGAAGACCCGCTATCATCTCATAATTCTGTCAGCATGACCCTGAGGTCTCCATGTCTGATCCTACCCAAAGTCTAATCTCAAGAAAACCCGTTCAGAACAGTAGGCATCAACAACCATCTCTGCTGCTGAGCTCTCACACTTCCAGACAAGCATGTTGAGCTTGTCAACTTTTTCCAGATGGATTTCAACGGACTTCCCATAAGCTAAGCCAACTAACAGCTTTTGTGAGTCCGAGAACGTCGGGGAGGCTGGGTCAGGGTCTGTCGGTCAGATTATTCCTAGTAAGACGAAAGGAGCTAAGCTAAGGGCTTGGAGACTTCCTGGAACATTACCAGAAAGACATAGCGATAAGGAGATGCCATCTACAGCAGGACCTGAAAGACACTGATATCAATATACAAGTATCAACTATGCCTATCTATTTGTATATATACTCTGCACTTTAATACCTTCCAACCTTGAATCTCAGGTAGTGACATAAAAACTAAAGCAGGTGTTATGCAAACAATATGAGAGAACATTTAGATTCAAAGGCAGTATTTCTAGCATTCTAGTGACCTTTATGAGAAATGAAAACAAGGAACTTTAAAAAACGGCATCTTATCTGTAAAACTCCTCTTGTCTTTCTTCATACCCTTCTCTTCTTTTAGCTATAGGAACTACAGTTTTAGGTAACACTGTTTTCATTCAATAGAAACATCAATGATGAATAGGCCTAGCGGTTTACAGTATGCACAGTTACAACAAGAGCTTTTAATAGGCTGCAGCAGCTAACGTTCCCACATAAAAGCACGTCTTTATTCGAGTAAACAATACATGCTTTATGCTGGCTGATGCATAGAGACTCCTTCACCCCAACTGATTCTGAAGTTTGATTAAGATGGAAGATAATCAGGAGACATTATACTGAGGGAGAGCTCCTGGAAAAACTGGCTGAGAATCAGGAAAATTAGGTGGGGTTTTTTTTCACCTCTTGAAATTAAATATGAATTAGGTTGAATTAAACTTCACTTTGGGCCCCAGAAGCCCAGAAGTATGTGATCTCTGAGTGCTCAGCTATCCGAAATTCCTCAGGTTTTTACTTGTGATTTTGCCACCTCTCCAGAAACCAAGGAGAATCCTGATGACCGCTCTGTAAGAGTGTTGTGAGGGCCTGCTGTGCTCAAAGCATCAAAGGGCTGACTGCAAATCAGTGCTGCCTTTTGATACAGACGGAGAGCCTACAATTGTGAAGGAGTGCCAACCACTAGTATATACATCCCACATATGCATTTATATCCCATCATATTATACACTCCTACTGACAAAGTGTCCCTTGGAGTCATTTTATCTCTCATAACTGATGTGCTATTACACAGGTATGGACTGCTAAAGAGGAATACCAAAGAATAAAGTGTATTTACATTTGCAGTGTGTCATTTTGTGCCACGTATTCGTTGCACCTTTAGCTTCCCCTAAAGAAAATCCTCCAGAGAAAGGATAATGTCAATGTCAGAGGAAAACAATCAGAGGTCACACAGTGTCACCTAGTGGACAAAAGAATAACTGCACCTGCATTTTCCAGAGCAAGTCTCTTGTCATGCAGCAGAGTTACTGGAAAAAACTGTTTCTGTTGAAATGTACATTAAACTTAATGGAATCAACATGATGTATTTGTTAGGTGCACACACTACTGATCAAAACAGCTGATGGGATTTTTCCACACCATACCAAAGGCAAACGTCACACCGGTTGTGATCAAGTCATACATTTACATGTTCCTTTAATGCACATTTATTAGTCAGACTTAATTAAATCAGTGACATGGCTAGAGGATATTTGAATGCGGGGACGGGGGACAAAATGCTAATAATCTACATTTTCCCCTGTTTCTTCACATTTTATCACAAACTGCCTGAAACAGTTATTTATAATATCTTAGGATTAGTCATCAATAAGCACTGTTGCAGGATTTTTCTACACAGTCTTCTACATGCCAGTGTCACAGTGTGTCTTAGCTGGTCCTTGTAATCATGTGTAGTTGCTGTTTTTATGTCTTCATGGTTCATTCCTAGCATATATAAACATAATTTTTGGCTTTTCTTTGTAGTAATCTTTTAGATTGTTTATTTAGAGCTTTACATTTATATTTTGAATTTTTGTTCTATGTTGTCTGTAACTTATGTTGCTGCCTGTCTCGGCCAGGACACTCTTGAAAAGAGATTTTTAATCTCAAGAGATTTTTCTGGTTAACTAAAGGTTAGATAAATAAATAAATAAAAGACACATTTTAAAGTCAACTACGCTATTAGAAGGACACTGATTCCCAAAACATAATCCGTTATGTGCAAAAGGAGGCAAGCTTTAATGACAGTGCTAACTTATCAAACTAATGAGAACATCCAGGCCGGTATTTATATTGATATTAAGGCCGAGCAATTTAATGATACTGTGATATGAGACTAGATATCTTAAATGTCTTAGATTTTAGATATAGTAATATCATTGGCGTTGTTTCGCTGGTTTGAAAGTCTGCATCACAGTAAAGTGATGTCATTTTCTGAACTAACCAGACTGTTCTATTATTTGTCTTTACCCATTTATCCTGTTGGGGTTGCAGAGGGGGGACTGGAGCCTATCCCAGGTGACACTGGGTGAGAGGCAGGGTTCACCCTGGACAGGTCGCCAGACTATCACAGGGCTGACACATAGAGACAGACAACCATTCACACTCACATTCACACCTACAGACAATTTAGAGTCACCAATTAACCTGCATGTCTTTAAGATTGTGGGAGGAAGCTGGAGTACCCAGAGAAAACCCAAACTGACACAGGGAGAACCCCCCACCCCGGAAACCAGGAACCCTCTTGTTGTGAGGCAACAAAGCTAACCACTGCACCACCATTTTGTGCAAGCCCCAAAAGTCAACCCTTCAATGTTCTCACAAAATCGATATCGAGGTATTTGGTCAAAAATATTGACAGGGCACATGGATAACAATTGCCCCATTGCCCGCGTCAGGTAAAATGCCATGTTGGGCCAGTAATCTAGCAATGTACTTGTCCGATTGGGCAAAAGGTAAAAAAAAAATAATTACACACATTGTTTTTCCCAAAGCTGATGTCGGAAGTAGCGAAGGAGGGAGCCATCTTACTTCAGTCTCTGTTGAGAGTTGCACTTGCGCAGCACCAATCGGGCACTCACAAGAAAATGGCGGCCATTAACGACAAAGTTTATAAGCTGAAGTGCAGCAAGCATTTCAATTATCCCATGTATTGTACAGTTTGCTGCAAATCTGAGAGCAAGGCAGAGAAAATGGGATTGTTTTTAAAAGACAATTAACTTAAGTCTTTGAAAAACCCATTAACATTGAACTCAGTGTGAAATTTGATTTTCTCCATATTCCCAAACCCGAATTACTATTTGTTTTGATACTGTATATCTGTATGTTTTTTGATTCTGTACATTTGTTTATTGTGCATAGTGTTCTTTGGATACCTTATTTTCCTTTGTCCCTTGTGATGTCTTTTATCCTTTGTCCTTATACTCTTGTTATTTATATTTTTCACCATTTATACCTTGTGTTTTATAGTTAAACGACATTCAGAGTGTGAGGCAAAGACAGAACTTCATTGACAATAAAAACCTTAACTTGTAAAGGTTTGAGTACAGAGGCTATAAGTCAACCTACCACGGCCTGTGTTTCCAGGGACTGACAGCGAGCGGAAACAGTGGCCAGCTGGTTTTTCAAGTTCCCCGTCTCCTGTGACAAATTCTGGAACAACATGTCCCTCTGCTCTGCCTCCTTCCTCCGCTGCTCCAGCTGGGCCTGCAGTGATGCTACCACCTGAAGAACACAACAATATGAACAAACAACACCTTGACGAGCCCCAACAACAACCACGTAAACCTGATTATTATTTTTTTTTAACCTTTGTTTATGCAGAAGCAGTTCACTGGGGACATTTGCTGTTCTCCAAGCAATTATCTGCTTCACACAAATGGCATTACATGGCTGGCAGTGTGCTGGCATTGCCCACTGAGCAGCTCTGGTTTTAGCACTTTGGTTGATGAAAGTTAATGAGGAAGAGGCAAGTGCGATTAAATCACATTACATATTCAAGATGTCTGGGAAAACAAATAGCTGATATTCCATTTACCAGCATGTTATTTCCAAGTTTTAGCCTCATGGCATTCTGACTAGCCTAAATTAGAAAACGATTTCGGCAACAATAGAAGAAGAGATTTCACAAGGATAAGCAACAACCTCAAACAGACAGCATCAATTTCTCCAACAGTGTCACAAAGACAGACCCACAACAGTGAAAGAAAGTTGGGTTTATAAATATCAAGTGAACAGCATACACACCATGTGTTAGTATGCAGTTTTTGCTGGCTGTCTAAACGTCACTTAGCTGAGCTGCTGTCAAGATGGGATAGAAGCTATTTCCCCCCCAACTGCTTTTTATGGCAGCTCAGTGGGGATCTAGTATGATTTTTTCTCCCTTTCTGACAGTTGTCTGCTGCCAGCAATACATATGCCACCAATACAATGCCAAAAGTGCAACAAATCTTCACAAGTTGAGGAGTACTCTCAAAGACACAGCTGTAGGTATATCTCCTCAACCTGGGCAGAAAAATGCTGCCTCAGTATGTCCAAACCTGTCTGTCTGTGTGTCCATGTTGACAGAGGACTTCTGGCTGGATCTATACCAGTCTGCTGTAAATATGATTTTTGTAACCATACATTCCTGCAGAAATGTGTCATGTATACGTACCTCCCCTCCTTTGGCTGACAGCTGCTGCCTCATTGTTTCTAGTTCCTGTTCTTTAACGAGCAACTGCTGATTGTTCCTCTCTCGCAGCGTCTCAAGGGAAAGGATCCTCTGAAATAATCAACACAAGACACCACGTATTAAAACACAAGAGCAGGCTAACATCCAGACAACCTTCAAATCCAACACTTTCTTCACCTCCAGCAGCTTGCTTTTGTCTGTGTCGGGGGGTTTGATGTGTCGCTTGGCCAGTTCATCGATCTTTCTCCTGAGGTGAGCGTTCTCCTTCCTGACTTTGTCCAGCTCCACCTCAGCTTTGGAGGCAGAGCTGCTGGATTTGAAACCCAACCTGCTGACGATGGTCTCTTTGGCACCTTTAGATGTCATGGCTGCTTTGTTGGGTGTTGAGGAAGTGACCTGAACCTCTAAAGAAAGGCAAGACTTGTGTTTTTTATGAGAATTCACCAGATAAATATTGACAGAAACCACTTGGACAAGAAAGAAATCAAAGTTGAAAACACCAAACCCTTAAAAAACATCTCAAACCAACTCTAAAACTGTTGCCATACAGTTTTACAATTATATATTTTCATTAACATTAAATTATGCAATAAGTTTACAGTTTACATATGTAAACTGATGAAAAAATAAACACATTTGTCTCTACAATATTCAATATTTCCGGTACATTAGCTTAACGGTAGGCATTTACACTAATTTACACGCGTATTTCACAATAATTTATCCTCATTTTTTAACATAACTAAGTGTAAATTTAAAATAAACACGTTAAACAGACACTCAGTCACAACACTGACGTTTCTTGTTCATTAACTTACGTACACCGTCGCACCTGTCACTAGTTAAAGGCTTTTCGTGAACTACCGTTAAACCGTTTAAATTGCAGGCTAGCTATTTTTAAACAAAACAATAGACCTAAATATTCTCGGCAGAGTTAACGACAAAATATTTTACACTTACAGGTAAAATAAAGTGAAGATATCCTCTGAAAACAGCCTGTTTGTGACAACAAGACCGTTTTCTAACCAAACGCTTTCGTTTCCTGAAGTTTGAATTACAGCGCGTTGACGTCATATCCGTGATGTGGAAATGCGGTGCGTATGTTTACATAATCCGGAGTGTCTGGAGTAGGACATGTTGGGTGGTGCAGTGTGGAAAATATAGCGATTTTTAAAGTTCTCTGCTGATAAAATTTATAAAACTATCATTCTGTAGTATTTCCTTTCAGTTACTATCATTTCTACATTAAAATGAGTCAGGAAACCGGCTTTTCTGGGCTTTAATGACTGATTAATTTGTTGCACCGGATAGCCTGTTGTTAAGATGAAGCGAACACACTGAGGAGCAGTGGATTGCCCACCCACACTGGTTTGTCGTGTTTGTGCATCTCGGCTCTGTGTTTCCCCACAGAGTGACATACAGATAAAAATATCATATCAGTGGGCATTTATTAAGCTGTGAAACCTTCTTAAAGATGAAAGCTTTTCCTGTGACTCACAAAGAACTGAGTCAAGTCAGGTCAACTTTATTTATATTGCTCATTTCATACAACAAGTGTAAACTCAATGTGCTTAAGATACATCATACATGACAAACATGAAATATCATATAAGATAATACAGCACTACATACTAAAAAACAAGCAGGACATGATAAAATGAGAGGGTACTATTATTATTATTCTATTATTCTTAAAAAAGGGGAGATTATAACAATAATAACAGTAATTCCCAAAACAAATAAAAAATACACTTAAAAACCCAACTAAAAGCTTGCGAAAAAAGATAGGTATTTAGTTTGCTTTTAAAAGATAACACTGCTCATGTGGAGGAGAAATCCAGAGAGTAGGATCATGATGACTAAAAGCACCATGAGCTGACTGAGAGCTGATTTTAGGTACAATGAGTGGATCTTTCCAAGGAATCTCTCTGGTGTGTATTCTGTGAGCATGTCAGCAACATAGGAAGGAGCTAAACCATTAAAACATTAAGATCTATGGTTGAGGTCATCCCCACAGGTTTATGCCAGTTAATAGAAAGACATGTTTTACCCAAATACCCTTAAAACAGAACTTGAGCCACTTAAAAACAGGATAGAAATCAAGAATTAAAATGCAAAAATAAACTTGTAAGACCGTGTTTTTCTTCAACAATCCAAATCCCCTAAAACTCTGTATTTCTAACAAGATTAGACAGACTTATTTTAAAACTTTGCCCAATTTCTACCTTTCTCATATAATGTTTGTCAAGTTAAAAAAAAAGAATATATACATTAATTTTTTTGTTGTTCACAGCCTCATGATCCTGCTTGGTAAGTTTCATATACACACATGTACATTTGCCATTTTTTCTCCTTAGTCTTAGTCTGTCTCTTGCCTTTTTGACAATATGCAGTTTCTATGATGACTCTGTGACATTTACCTTCGTTGAATTGAAAAAAAAAAACCTTTACAGAGTGACATTAATACATCACTGAAAGGCCATAGTCATAGAAATTGCACTGCCAGGAAACAGCTTATTTCCTGCATGGTATTTGCTAATAGCATGACACTGCCTATTATCAAGAGCCATCACAGGAGATTGTACATGGTCTTGGTCAGAGCATTAACCTGTTTTTTATAAGGGACTGTTCTTTACTTGTCAGAGTAAGGGGTGGCTGGGGTGTGACTTTTTTTTTGACACTCCCCAAAGCTGCAAATATTTTTCCCTGAGCCTCCCTGAGTAACTGGTGGGACATGCATGACCCTCCCTCCACCATAAATGAGTTGTTAGATTTTAAAAACGTGCCCCTTGCTATTTGAAAGTTAAAGTTGAAGACAAAATCCTGGAGTTGAAAAAAACCTCATGGTTTCACTTTTGTCGTGCATGTTGCTTAGTTACTGCAAACAGTTTATTTCTGGAGAAATTAAAAATGAATGGTTTCATGGTTTTGATGAAATATCACAAATTTAAGCTCAGAAGTGTTTTTTTTTCTGACGCAAGCACTTGTCTCAACTGATGTGTCCAAGGGAAATGAATTTCTGTTTTTACAGTTTCTGGCTATGACCAATGGTGTCATTTTGGCAATTTATTAAAAAAAAAACATGCCTTCCCACCCATTTGGAAGGATTTTCTTTACAAATATGCAGTAAAATAAATACAAAATACAACCATATTAATTTGTATTCCCCTCTCTGAGCCAAAATAAAAAAACACAGGTCCCTCTGGAGTGCTTAAAAAATGATTTGACCTGCCTTCCTCTTTTTTGCATCACCTCCTGCCCCCTCATAAATAACAAACAGTCCCTGACCTCTAGCTCTGTTTTAATAGGGGCACAAAATGTGAAAGTGTGCACTAAGTATGGACAGTATAGCAATGTGTTTTAAACACTGGCTGTACGGGTGTGTAGCCTCAATAAATTCTAGGTTTTCTTCCAGGTGTGACAGCTCCAAAACACAGTGGAACTGCAACTATTAATCAATTAGTTGTCAAGTTATCCCAGCTGACACTGGGCGAGAGGCAGGGTACACCCTGGACAGGTCACCAGACTATCACAGGGCTGACACATAGAGACAGACAACCATTCACACTCACATTCCCACCTACGGACAATTTAGAGTCACCGATTAACCTGCATGTCGTTGGACTGTGGGAGGAAGCTGGAGTACCCAGAGAAAACCCACTCCGACACGGGGAGAACCCCCCAACCTGGGAACCAGGAACCCTCTTGCTGTGAGGCGACAATGCTAACCACTGCATCACAACCGCTTATCCTCTTGGGGGTCACGGGGGGGCTGGAGCCTATCCCAGCTGACATTGGGCGAGAGGCAGGGTACACCCTGGACAGGTCACCAGACTATCACAGGGCTGACACACAGAGACAGACAACCATTCACACTCACATTCACAATTCACAATTTAGAGTCACCAATCAAGCTATCCCCAATCTGCATGTCTTTGGACTGTGGGAGGAAGCCGGAGTACCCAGGAAGAACATGTAAACTCCCACACCCAGGATCCAGGCTGTGAGGCGACAGTGCTAACCACCACACCACCGTGCCGCCCCTGATTGATTAATTGTCTTGAGAGTAATTTTCTACAGAAAAGAGTCAAAGTTCTCTGATTCTGGATTCTTAAAAGTTATACTATGCAAGATCTGTCTAAAAAATCAGCCAGCTGAGACTGCCCTCTGCCTGTTTTTTTCTTTTTTCTCTTCATATTTTCTGTGTTCAGGATGTTTCTGGGCGTTTAAAGCACTTGGGTGAGGTCATGGCTTTATGAAAAGGTAGCCGCAAGGTGCCAGACTGTAAGCAGCAGGCATCCAAGAGACAGACATTATCCTAAGGTGCGATATATTCAGGCGAAATGCCAAACAAGAGTGAATCTAGGGTTGGCTTTTACTGTCACTTTCGCTGGCGAGCATGTTTACAGCGAGTAAATAACAATCCGGCCTTTAAATGTGATAATTTTTGGGTTGTGAACAAAACAAGACATTTGCGGACATCATCTCAGGCTTTGGGAAACACTGATCAACATTTCCACCATTGTCTGACATCTGAGAAAATACTCGACAGGTTAATCAACAGTGAAAATAACCATTAGCTGCAGCCTTAAAACACAGACATGAAGAGACTCAGTAGCTGTGGAGAAAAGAGCAATAAAACCAGGGTTTGTATTTTCCCTTTGTAGGGCAGGCTAATGGCAGGTTAATAGGGGCTAATTATAATGAATTTTAGGGTGTAAATACTTTACATGAGCTACACAGGGCTTACATTTGAATAATAATAGGTGCGAGAGTTTCATTATTTCTTAAAATTGAGAAATTAATGACCATTCCTGTCCTAAATGAATCTTTGAGTAATGCAGAATCAACTCAGGACATCACCTGGATGACCTCATTATTTTGTTCATGTTTTATCACAGCACAGTAATTAGCATGTCAGGTGCTATACTTTGTAGTTGGTATGATATTTTATCCTTTAGTAGCACGCCAGGTGATGTGTTAATACCACAGTGTTAAATAGCAGCACGAAATGAAGTGTTTAAAGTGGTGAAGTAGCACGTCAATGCTGAGTAGACCTTTGATGTTCCAACAGCAGCATGACGATCAATTAAAGCTCATTGTTTATGCCATCATCAGGGCAAACAGAGGCGATGTGTCAAAGTCAGAACACAATAATTACAACATTGAATAATCAGGCTTGTCACTCATGTCATTTTCTTTACATTTTACCATATACGTTTTCTTGCAGTGTGTTTCACACCAACATAATTATTGACTATTTATTCATTTCTTGTAGAATAAGAGTGGAGGCCAAGAAAACTACTCCAATAAATCAGTTGTATCTTTTAAAACGTGATCAAAAGTCATGAGGAATATAATGAGCTGATCCAAAAATCCTTTCCTTTTTAAAAGCAGTCAATCCAGATTGCCACCTCACATTTGGGAATTTATTTCTGCCTGGAAAGTGTGTGTTTCTAGCCTGGGAACCAGACAAATCCACCAGCACAGGTTTTATTTACTCTGGCAGATAATTTGCATTTGTGAATTGGTCCTGCGATGCCAGGCTGGTGTGTTTTCTATTTCAGAAAATGTTTCACTACAGGTGAAGTTTGGCTTCTCAGCGTAAGTGTACAGTCTGTTCTGGGATCGAAAATTTGTAGCTGTTTTACCCCACATACATTCAGCCACAGGGGCATTTAAGCATATAAATAACTCCACCGGCAGCACGAGTACATTAAGAAAACGTTCACTGTTAAAAATATCCCATCATCCTTGCTTTCATTAGAGGGCAAAATACGCCTGTCTTTCAATATTATGGATTTGATTTGATCTGACAAAGGTGAAAACTTCAAGTAACACATGGATGATTTTTATTTACATATTATTTATGCTGCGCCGGCTGCATTAGATAAGCTCTAGACCTCTCGCAGGCTTTGTTGTAAGCACAATCAATCCGTTGTACTGAAGTAACCTCCTTCTGGAAACTTGTTTTTAAGTTCTTCAAAACCTTCAGCAGAGGAGCAAAATTCAGTCTTTAAAAACTAAAAGAGGCAGACCTTATTTGAAACGCCTCAGATGAAAACTGTTTGCAGTCAATACTGTGTTCCTGTCAGCAACCTTGGTGGTATAAATAGTGGTTGGCAATTATGAAGTGTGTGTAATGTTCAAAGAGTTATTGTATTCACAACTGTGATTCATATCAAAAGCGAAAGTTGGCTTTAAGTTGCTCAAATAGACTTTGAATGAAGTAATTACATTTTCTCGCAGGGGTCAATGTTGTTTACTCAGTACTTTTCAAAATTCAGAGAATTAATTGGTGTAAAAGCAATAAAGTGGACACTATGATTTTCTCACAGTAGGGCTGGCACAATGTCAGATTTTCACTTCATGATTACTGTGGCCGAAAGAGTTCACACAAACAATATTGTCACAATATCAACAGAAAAAGTGAAAATAATGGCAATAATTTTATCAGTCACAATCATATGGGCAAATTAATTACACTAAAAATACAAATGCAGGGAGGTGGCAGGAGAGTCTGCAACCATAACCGTATAAAAAGAGCAATTACACTTAATGGATAGTGAAAAGGCAACCAGATGGCGTTGACGGAGGGAGACAAAGCAAGACCGGAAAGAAATGGAAATGATTTCAGAGGCGCTGGATTATTTATACCAGAGGTTCTCAGTCTTTTTTTCTGCCCCAGGTTCCCTTACAAGATAGAGAATATACTGGACACCTGCTCATGTATGTCCACTGGAATTATTTCATGGAGCCCACTTATTACTTCTTTATAGTCTTAGTTATTATGTGAAAGTACAACACGAGAGAAATGTATTGGAAAGATATAAGACATTCATAAAAATATTTGCACCTTCTGTATGTGGGCCTGTAAAATGGGCCCAATATGAGACTGTCCACAGGTCCCATATTAGCCCCATGACACTTGGCCTCATGGGTGGGTTTACCCAAGTAGGCCCCAGATGAGATGCCCATTTTGGACCCATATCCACTTTGTACCCAGGTAGCTCCAGTGTGACCCATGTTGGGCCCAATCAGGCAAACCCACCCATGGGGCCAATATGGAACACGTGAACAATCCAATATAGGGCCCATTTTTCAGCCCATTTACTATCCACGTGGGCCCCACATACAAATGTTGGTGGGGAGAATGTCAATGATATCTATCTATCTATCTATCTATCTATCTATCTATCTATCTATCTATCTATCTATCTATCTGTGGACTGGAGAGGTGCCAGTTTTCTTCGTGGGCACTGCCAAGGTGCCCCTAAACAAGGCACCGAACCCCAGACTGTTTAGGTTGCCTGTCCAAGGCAGCCCCCTCACTCTGACATCTCTCCATTCAATACAAGCAAAGGTCCTGTTTGTGCATGTGTGTGTATTTCGGGCCTGTGTGTACATGACAAGAGAGTGACAAAAGCTGAATTTTCCCTTGGGGATTAATAAAGAATATCTTGTTATTCTAATTAAAAAATATAATTTAAATTTATGAATCTAAAAACTTTTCAGGGACACTGGCACTCTGGCAGAGTGCCACGTATCCTTACACAACACAACAAAGGTGAACGTAGGGGCACAGAAACTGAGTATCAAATGTTCCACATATTGACTATGGAGGCCTAAGAGTGTCAGGTAATAACAACTGAAACTAATTTTGTATAATTATAATATTTAATATTACAAATGTACATTTGACTTTATTACACATATAACTGCTGTATAATTGACCCTGTTACATATTAATGGGGAAAATGTGTTCACAAAAATGTCTGGTGAATATAATTTTGTTTCACTGAATGGTAAAATCTACGAGCTACAGAGAATATATGTTAAGCTGCTTTGTACCCATTGCCTCTGACTTAATGGATGTCCACGCTGTCAGTAAACCTCCACTAGCTAACTATTCATAAAGGTAAACATCGTCTTCAGTGGTTTCACACCTTCGATTTTCATTTGATTTGATTTATAAAAATATTGTAAGCTATGATTTAATTAGAGTCGTCCTGGTTGGCTGTGTTCACTAGTCTGTCCAGCAGTAACTCCCAGCTGAGGATCAACAACATGGATCAATATAAAACCTCCTCATGGCTGAAACAGTAATGGCCTGCCTGAGTCAAAGGGCATCCCAAGATGCATTATGTTCTCCTACCATCAAAGCTGTAGGTATCCATAACACTGCTCCCTGGAGAGAAGCAGAGATGGAGACATACTCAGCTCTCACATGCTAAAGCTGGAAGACTCTTCCCTTCAGCTTTGTCCAGCTGGCTAATTAAAGACTACAAGGAGACAACAGCATGACAAGTAACATGTCACCAAGGAAACCTGCACTGTAATTTATCTGGACAGCGCCAGAGTAAAGATGTTTCTTTCTTTTCACCATTCAGTGATTCACAGAGCTGCCAGACTCTCAGCCTGGCCCCAGGTTGTCTCACCAGGGCCGGGAGGAGCTTGGCTCATGGATCAGTCTCCTGGTGAGCCATGTCCGCATCATCAGCAGAGCACAAGCGGCTCCACCACTTTGCAGCAGACCTCATGCTGCCCCGCATTACCGACTTGCCTTGCTCCCATCGCCTAGAGCTGGATCACTGAATGACCTGTGAGAGGCACACTTCTGTTGTGGCTTACACCGGCTCTGCAATGTACCGGCGAAGCACACAATCTATCAGTGAAAGAGATTTTGTGCCCCGTAGAGAGCCATAAAGTATAAGCCAAATCACCTTGATTAGATCAGATCAGATCAGATGAAACTTTAATGAAATTGGGCTGCAGAGGGTAAACAGTGGAGTGTTGCATGCTCTCTTGTGTTGCTATATTTTCCTCCTACATTAAAAACACATAGAGGGCAGGTGGGATGGGCTCTCAAATGTTTTGTCGGCATTAATGTGCGCATCAGTGTTAATATGAAGTCTGTGCACGATGCCTCTCAGCCTCATATGCCAGGATAGGGCGATGCCCCTGTGACCCTGAAAAGGATTAAGGTAAGTAAGAGAAAATAAGCATTCTCAGACAAACAACTTGGAAATATTAAACCGAAAAAACACCAAAACAGAGATTTCAGCATGTGCAAACCTGCAGCAGCACTACAGCAATCACAGCCGCTAAACGCCATAAAACAAAGTGAGATTCATGATCCATTAATATTTCATTACACTTCATTAAAGTTTACAGATGTTTACAAACACTTCGAATGGGCACATGAGCCGGCGCTCACCGCAAACACACTTCGACAACACAACATGTTCGAGTGTGTCTGAGCAAAAAACAAAATCATGTTTTTTTACGCTTAGACGAATAGAAGAATGAGATGGCAGGCAGCGGGCTGCTGCTCTGGAAATAAAGACTTCACTGACTCTATTGATTGTGACATCAACACAACTGTGAAAAAGTATGACAAAAGTTCATTTTGTCACTGAAATCCACCCACAGATCAGTCTGCCTTCCCGCACTGAAAATGAAAGAGCTTGTTAAATTTCGCAGCTGCACATTTCCATTAAATTGCTGACCTGTCCTCCCTGCACGACTGAGCATCCTTAACAACTCTCAATTTTAGGCTTTATTAATTATTTATATTTTATTTGTTTGTGTCCTGGCTTGACCAGGCACCTCCTCTGTAGTATTTTTGCAGGGATGGCGTCTGACACACTGGATGATTATAACTCTATGAGAGACACATAGACTCTGAGTCTGACACTATTTTTATCTCAGCAGCAAACCTTAAAGGCTCTAATTTTTCTCTCAACACATTCTCACTCCGACCTCATCACATATCGACGTTTGGTCATGGACCTTTTATGTCCAGATACAAGGTGAAAGGTACCCTGGGTGCATTGGTTGTTGACGTTCTAGGATGCCATGTGAAGTTCTGCTTGTTATA
Source organism: Cephalopholis sonnerati (assembly GCA_019142605.1). NCBI lineage: Eukaryota > Metazoa > Chordata > Actinopteri > Perciformes > Serranidae > Cephalopholis > Cephalopholis sonnerati. The sequence goes on from JAGQAX010000020.1 coordinate 20,473,855, forward strand.
TGCACTGTCATCTTTTAAAATACGCTCCCAATTTCAGACATTTACAGTGGTTAGCACTGTCGCCTCACAGCAAGAGGGTTCCTGGTTCAATCCCCGGTGCGGAGTTTGCATGTTCTCCCCGTGTCAGCATGGAGGGTACTCTGTCTTCCTCCCACAGTCCAAAGACCTTGGCTGCAAGGTGTGAATGGTTGTCTGTCTCTATGGTTGGGTTTAGGCAACAAAAACACAAGGTTAGGTTTAGGAAAAAAGAACAGGGTTTGGCTTTAGAATATTACAGGACACGAACACTGCTCTCCTGGTTAAAAGCCGGTGTATGTTTGACCATCCACCACCACTCCCACTGGCCCTACTTGGACTTTTGCGGCCTTAACTTTCATACTTGTCCCTTTGCATTTCCCCCTGATGCTGCCAAGTGCTGTTTAACTATAATGGTGACCGGTTGCATATCATGCCGACGTTAAAGGACAGCTTTCTTCGTCAGTGTCTGACGCCGCAAGTCACTGCCCAAGCGCCGCATTTCGATGACTTCGTAGTGAGACCGGGCTGCTTGAACAGCTTCTTCCTATGAGTAGTATTACACAATGCGACCCTTCTTTCATTCATTCATTCTCTGTAACCGTTTATCCTCTTGGGGGTCGTGTGGGGGCTGGAGCCTATGCCAGCTGACTTTGGGCGAGAGGCGGGGTACACCCTGGACAGGTCGCTAGATTCACCAGTTAACCTGCATGACTTTGGACTGTGGGAGGAAACCCCCGCCCCGGGGTTTAAACCAGGAACCCTCTTGCTGTGAGGCAACAATGCTAACCACTGCACCACCAATGCAACCCTGTCCTCTGAGAATTATGTTTGTATGTTACTAGACTACTGTCTTAATTTTGTTGTTGTGGTAACACAATCGCTGGCTGGCTCATGCTCTGAGACATTTCTTTTAGGTCTTTCTGCATATTCTAATATTTGCTTTTTGTCTGTTTGTTTTACACAATACTCCATCTGCCATTTCAAATCGGTTGGACTGTTTTATTTGTTTATGTTTTTATAGTCTGTAAGGTGCTGGTATCATTCTAGGATCAGGATAAGGATTAAGAAGCAATGGTAGTGGCATTGGCTCAAGGAATATCTGGTCTAGGGTGCACAGGTATACTGTGCAAGATTGCTGGTTACTGTCTGTGAACACGCTCAGCAGGCAAAGTGAAAGTAAAAACCAACCCCAGATTTACTCTCATTTTGCATTTTGCCTTACTATATTTGCTTTTTTTCAGCACTGTGTCTCTTGGATGCCTGATGTTATGGTCTGGCATGTGGTCGCAACCTTTTTGTAAAGCATCGACCTCACCCGAGCCCCATGAGGGTACACGCCCAGAAATGTCCTGAACACAGAAAATAGGAAGAAAATAAGAAAAAATAGGCAGAGGGGCAGAGTTTCTGCAGAAAAATATGCCTCCATATATTTCTAGAAGGTCATAAGTTATGATTGAGAGGACTTACTTTTGTATGAGTCAATACTGAATACAGTCCATCTGATGCTCGTTTTGTTTTATGTTTTTCACTACATCACTACAGCAAATGCAACTGTAGTCAGTACTATCATCATTCATATTTTAAGAAGCCACAACTTGTTGCATAGAGATGATACACAGTCTTATGTAGTTGCATAGGTGTGAACCGGCAGGTTTTTAAAATGCTGCAGAATGGTGCATTGCAAGTAGTTTCCTGTTTTAGCTTGTCTTGTCACAAATCTTTGGTCTGAATTGGGCTTTACAAACACTAGATAATACATGAAAGTATCCACAAATGAGGACAACAGGTCTACGTTAAGCAAAATAAGGGGCAGAACCCGAAATGTAATGTCCTCCTATGAGGATGCAGGGCCACAGAGAAATCCTGCACAGTATATCTTTACACAGAAGGATCCAAAAGACACTCCAAATTTTTAATTAGCCTTGTGTTGCAAATAACCTAATAATGGTGGATGTTTTCTGCATGTGAAAAAGGAAAATATTACCAAATATTATCACATCTTTCCCTTCCATCTGTCACTCTCTCCTGTGATGCCTGAATCACTTCTCACTGGCTAATCACAAAATTGCTCACTGGACAACATCTACTAAAAAGGCAAATAGGATCCAAACAGTTTTCATACCATATAGATGTTATATAGCCTGAAATGAACAGTGCTATTAAATATATTTTCTTAAACTCTCTGAATGCCTCCAAGAAACACTTGAGTCTACATGTCCTCATTGTGTGTGTGCCCTTGTGCACTCTTTGGTCTTATTTCAAACCTTCTTGGTCTAATGATTAAATTATTGCTCTTCACCCTCCACAAACCCAGCCACAGCCATGCATGTCATGACCCACTGTACACACCAACGAGCCATGGTGGGGGGAGAGCAGGGCGAGAGAAAGCTGGAAAGATTGAGATGTGACTCAGACCGTGAGTTTGCAATCAATTAAGGGCCTAATAGATATTCCCCAGGCTTCTATGTTTCAAGGAGAAAGAAAACTTATTTTCAAAACCCCGAAAGCTTGATTAAATGTTCCACCCGATGACATTAGGAAAGGACTGGGATGGATATTTTTGTGTTGCCATGAAATAAACAGCCATTATCCCACCAGTGTAATAATCATGTTCGACAGAAATACTCATTACAAAATGTAATTAATGAACAACCCAAATCCTGCCAAGCCCAACTCCGACGGATTCCAGGGTTGATTTCCCCATGCTGTTCCATGGTGGGCAAATTTAACAGAGATAAGGCTAATGAACTGCTCTGCTTTCTACCACAGAAAACCCAAGCACACACTGCTTGAGAGTTTATTACACTTTCGACAGCGGGAGAATGAATTAAAATGTTATATTGTGTCCCTGCATGTGTGTGTGTTTTTGTACTGTGTGCGCCCTGCTGCAGTTGAGGCGAGTCCAAGTCTGAATCACCACAAAATAAGTCTCAACTAAGACTCAAATATTCAAGTCCAAATCTGTGTAACCACTTTCCAGATGTCCTAGATGGAACAAATTAAAACATACAAAATTCTGAGTTTGCACCTGCAGTGTTGTTTATTTCCATGTCGATGTTTACAAGCCAAATCAGATGCAAATTTAAGGTCATTCTGTATACATTTAAGTCAGCGTCGGGCAGGATGTCGACACGAGTCATCGAACTTACAGGAATGCTCCTGAATTTAAATACAGTATTTTGGAGAACATGAATAATGCATTTTACACAATTATTTTTTGCTTTTGATTTTGCCTATAAGGAAAACATCTTGAAAAACCTATTCACTGATAATTTCTTTTTTTTCGTTAGCATCTTTCAACCTCACAGAACACAGCGCCGAACACTTTTAAAGTGCACCATATGCTTTCTATTACAGAACATGTTGTCCCTATTGACCAGGCAACGGTTTGCTTTATTTAATTCCATACAGGATGAAAATCTACTCGATAAGCCTTGAAACACACTTCAGTAATTCATCAGTGAATGTATGTTTTGCCTTTTTAATATATGGAAATTCATTATGAATCACTGGCATGTAATTATAAATGCACTCAGGTGCTAGTTAGCACTGAATTTAATGGTCAGCTGCCAAACAGTATTCATGAGATATGAACATATGGACATTAATGTTGATCTGAATTGCTTTCAGTAGTTTTCTTCTGCCCTCACTATATATGCAGGTGCACAGCTATACAGCGAGCCAAACGCTAATAAAGGCTGAAGATAAGGAGCTGAGCTTTTAAGTGGTGCCTGGAAGCAACTGTGAAACTACGAGTGCAGTGCTCGACAACAAATTCAATACGATACTGATTCCAGATCATAAAACTGTGAACTTCTACAGACAGGAGTTAAACCAAAGATGTTGTAACACTTAATCAAAGAGGATAAAGATGAGGCTGTTGAGAACATCAACATTTTCTTCAGACATATTATGACATTATGAAGAAAAACTTTATTTGACCAAAATTACAATATGTTAATGTAAAATAAATTTTTACTTCCATGGCCGCCACAGTTTTTCAAAATGGCAGTAAAGACCTCACAACTCACAAACTTTCATGACATTTGCACTTACGAGGTCATGAACACCACAACAGGGGAGTGTTCATGTAAATTCTTCATATGAACACAGTAAACACAACCCCATTTGAAGACAACACAAAAGTTAGCTCAAAATAAAATTAACAGTTATTTAAAATGTTGTATTAGCAACACATTAGCCTCAGCAGCTAGTGTAGGCTAGCGACGAGCTGAGTTGGCAGTGACGCTAATGCTGACTAACCATTAATTACACAACAGCCAGGCTATATCAGCCTATAGTGAATTTCTCCAGACAATGTTTAAATAAGGGCATTTGAAGAGAAATTGAAAAAATTGCTGGTCAAAATAGATAGCAAAAAGTAAGTCATTAACATTTGAACAAAGATGGACTGAGGCCCAAAGAATAAATTAATGAGTGGGTAAGAATATTTAGTAAATGGTGTAAAGCTAAAAGAAATGGATAAATGGTGAGAAAAAGTAACAAATAAATGCTAATAATATTTGGCTAAAAGAAACTGCAGCGGTAAATAGGCTTAATTTAACAAATCAATGATAAAAATATTAAGCTGAATGTAACTGATAAATGGTAAAAAAAGCTAAAAGTAGCAAATAGATGCTAAAACAGTTAGCTAAAAGTAATGGATAAATGCTAAAAACAGTTAGTCAAAATTGACAGATAAATACTTAAAACAGTTAGCTGAAAGTAACATATAAATGGCTATAGGCTAAAAGTAACGGATAGCCAAAATTCTAAAACAGTTAGCAAAAAGTAACAGATAAATGGCAAAGGAGCTAAGAAACAGATAACCTAAATGCTAAAACCATTAGCTAAAAGTAAGGAAGAAATGGGGAAAAGCTAAAAGTAACAGATAGCCTGAATGCTAAAACAGTAGCTAAAAGTAACAGATAAATGGCAAGAAGACAAAAGTAACAGATAGCCTAAATGCTAAAAACAGTTAGCTACAAGTAACGAATAAATGTTGAAAATGCTAAAGTAACAGATATGTTGCCTGAAATGTTAAACATATGCTACTCTAAGTGGTAGTTGTATGAATGCAGATTTGACTAAACTGACCTAAACACTGACACTTCAACTGCATGAAAAAACAGGCTAATTTAGCTATATCCACTCCATAATTCATAGTTTCAAATAAAATAGGGAGAGTTTTTATGCTGGGGCTGTTTGTGTAGTCTGTATCAGACAAAAGGACTGTGAGCCACTGATTTATGGCGTCTTTAATGGTATATTACCTGTGTTGTTTTGTTTAAGAGTAAAGTAAGATGCTCCCATCCATAAAGTTCTAAACTCCGATGTGTATTCTGGATCAACATACCCATAAATTCAAAAAGACCCAGCTACTCTTTAGTTTCTAGTGCTCCTCAACAGTTGTTCAGGATACACTATGTAATGAGCTGCAAATGCAGAGCTGAGAATCAAGTGAATGGCATCTGTGATCAACACTCCTGTCAGCAGACAGAAAAAGGGGGTTTACATTGGCACAATTGCTTTGCCCTTACTCCTGAGAAATGTACTCTTACTGCTGTAGCCTTGCAGAGACAATCACACTCATCAGTGACACAAATTGGAGTTAAATACCCTGAAATACGACAAAAGACCAAAGATCAAATGTTGAGGAAAAGCATTTTGCCACAGAGATTATCCTCATAAGGTTTCCCATCAATTCCACATTTTATTCAGTGCTTTTTTTTCCATCTTTGTCTGATGTGAGCCACCTTACATCATATGAAAGGTGAACCCCATGTGGCGTCTCCGTTTCCTTTTTCCTTCTTTTAACGACTTGCCTCAAAACCTTCCAGTTTTTCTCCTTTGCAGAGTTGTGGTGGATAATCTCACGTCATATGAATTGTGATCTTTTTTAGGAGCTCTCTGAGGCAAAGTTTTTTTTCCTCTCTTTAAGAGGATGAAAGATTATTGTAAGATTCCTGCCATAGTCTGGAGAGAGCTTAAACGACCGACATCCTAAGTGTAAAGAATGAACATCATCTACATCGGAATGTCATGTCTGGTGAGTGTCTGCTTCCCCTCGTAGTCTCCGAAGTCTATAAACCCTCTCGTGTGCCAAACCCCTGAACAGTGCAGCAAAAATATTGGTTATCCATCTGGCCAAAGTCTTAATGATAGAGAAAAAACTGACCTTCTTGGTTTGCATGCAATAAGAAAGCTGCAATTCACTATGCAACAGCGTGTCCAGAGAATGAGGTTGTTACAATTTTGATGCTCTCCGAGGCTGGGTTGTGTTCAATACACCTCATTAAATGGAAGAATAAAGAAAAACACCCAAACAACCAAAGAAACGTTTAGTCTATCTTGTCACAGCTGGTCAGCTTAATGTTGAATTGTTCAAGGGGATGTATTTTTTGTGAATTTTTGACTACCTCACATCAAATTTAACCTTCAAATGAATGCATTTACATATCCCAATACATTCCTATATCTTCCACATGCTTTCATCCAGGGCTGTAATCATCTATTAAACATTGGGCGAACCATTGTCAATCGATATCTTCCAGCCCTCCAGGAGAAATGTTAAGAAACTTAACAGCTACATTGACCCTGTTTGAGGATTTTTGATTGATGGAGTACACACTATGACTTTAATGAAATACTATGCCATGACTCTTCAAAGACATTTTATTTTATTTAACTTTTTTAAAAGTTAAAAAAAATGGAATGACTTTTTTAACTTTGTTTTTTTTTTTTTTTTTTAACTTTTTAATGACTGAAGGCTTAAGACTATTAATGACTCTTTTTTGCTTTGTTCTTGTTTGTTTGTTTGTTTACTTTTTTAATGACTTAGGATATTTTTAATGACTCTTTTTACTTATTTTTTTAAAACCTTTTCAATGACTTAGGAGTTAAGACCTTTTTAATTAATTAAATGACATTTTAAAGTTTGTGTTTTTTCTTTTATTCTTAAATGGCTTAAGACAACACTTTTTCAATGACCTTTTTTTTTTTTAAACTTTTTTAATGACTTCAGACTTTAGACTTTTTAATGACTTTTTTTTTAACTTTGTTTTTGACTCTTTTAATGACTTTTAAATTGTGTTCGTTTTAAACTTTTTTTTAATGACTTAAGGCTTTTTTTGCTGACATTTATTTTTACTTCGTTTTTTACTCTTTTTGATGACTTAAGACTTTTTAAATTACTTTTTTTAACTTCGTTTTTTGACTTTTCTAATGACTTAGGACTTAAGACTTTTTAATGACTTAAGCAGTGGGAATACATTTCTCAGAAAATTACAATGACTTCACTACTTTTTAATGACATTTTTTGACATACTAACACATTACAAAAATTACAACAATCAACAGTGATATATAGCTTACATCAATGGCTCATAATTATATAGCATAGGTATGGAGGTATCGGCATGGGGCCGATATGGAACCCATGGACAATCCCATATGGGGCCCATTTTTCAACCAATCTACTTCCTACATGGGGCCCACATACAAATGCTGGCTGGGATGTAAACTCTGAGTGCATAGTTCATATATTTTCCAGCTGCCTGTTCTTAAGTGAAATCATTCACACAGGTTACACTAAATAAAGTAACTGGATTCTTTGTAGCCTCTCTGCAGCCACTGTAATGTTTACTACACCTCACTGAACCTGAGGGGCAGACAGTAAATGAACTGATGTCTCATCGACACACCATGATGGAGATCAGCATGTAGATAGTTATAAGTTAATCTCTCTGTGTCTTTGACTGGGCCAGCTGAATTTGTAATGTCCTTGAATTCATTTGAGGTGGTGTGTGAGCTGACTTACCATTACTAAAGTAGCAGCTGCCAAAAAAGTACAGATGCAGAGTGCCTTGACAACATCAGCATGAATATAAGCTGGGTTTTCTTTAGCAAGGGCTTTATGATTGAGTAAGAAAATAATGAATCAAACAAAAAAGAAGTCTGTTGAGTATGATTTCTGTATATGTGCCACACCAGATGCGTGAAGCTGCAACCTATTGCTCACTTATTGATGAAACTGTGAGGGTAGCTGCTTAATGTTGCATTGGTAATACATAGCCAGTATTAACACAGCCTAGCTTCTCAGCCCTGCAGCTAAAGTGCTTTAGTATAGACAGACAGCATCACTGATTATGCATGAAAGGAATAGCAATAACACATTTTACTCCATCTTTCTCTTTCTGTTCCTCCTCAACTCTTCCCCTCTGTCTTCTCTGGCTGAGGTAGTCTTCTCGGTGCACAGGACATGTTTAAAACATTATGGAAGTAAGTCTATGCTGCTGACACACTTTGAGGCTCTAAATTCCACTGCTCTAGGATTAAATGTTTATGACTGCGTTTGCTGTCCTTGCTGTCGACTTCATTTATGCGCCTTACCCAAATGGTTACATGAACGTGTGAGGTGGCAAGAAATATGAATTTAGAAAAGGTTACCCTGCCTGATGGAGGCACGAAAGCGAACAATTAGGTGTGGGCTAGAGTCCATACCAGCACGCATGTGTGTAATTTGTAGCTTAAGCTTTAAACATAAAAACTTGTATTGTTCAGGTGTTACTGGCTGAAACCTAAAATTGCTTGTTGTAGTTCTTCCATCTGGATGCTTAATTTTTAGGTGGCAGAGTAGTGGATGTGAATTCAAACCCATCCATTAAATTTGGCAGCTTTGGGACATATGGTCTCTGGGCTTTAGAGTTTATTTTTCTCTTTTGCTCAAAGGAAGAACAAATCCTTAAAACAGTCCAATATAGTTTTAACAAGTGTGTTGATTGGACAAGATGGAAAACAAAACTCTGACAATGACGAAATTACATAAAATCAACACTATTATGGCTCCATGTCAGAACGTCCGACGTAACATACCTTTAGAGCTGTGGTTAACAGTATGTAGATTGAAACCACACTGTTTGAGTCACTGGGGGTCATTCGTCACATTTCATCACATTTCCATAGCAACAGCTGGGCCAAGCACCTGCCTCCACTAACAGTCAGCAGTAATTGTCAAAAGAGACATAATAAGCAGAAAAAAAAAAATCAACATTTTGCAGTTTTGTTTTCAAACATTAAAGCTAACTTCATCACTTTTGACAAAAAAGGGACAATAATTAAAAATAAGTCCAGAACATTTTAGTTTATCGTAGACAAAGTCTGACGTTGTATATATTAAATGTGTTAGAATGTTGTATTTGCTCTGTTGTGTGATTGTTGCAACCCATCTCATTCACAGGGCCTAAAATACAGCAGCCTGCTCAGTGGTCATTGGCGACACACAAGGCATCCTGTAGCACAGTGGTACTCAGTGTATGGCTACACAGAATGCTGGGTGGCCCACCAACCTTTTTCTAATTTACAATGACCTTAAATTGATTCACACTGGAATTTTTATCTACTCTGAATATACGTAACTGAGGTGCCAGTGTGGGCCCCTGTTAGAGGCCCAGGCTAAACCCCAAGTGTCCACATATCCAGAAACACTTATGCGTACACTTGACCTGTGCTGGGCTAAGGACGCACCGATCCGATATTTGGATTGAATATCGGCCCCGATATCACCAAAACAGATGGATCGGGTTTCAAAAAATGCAACCGATACCTGAGCCAATCCTTTGCCTTTAAATCTATTGCGATGCGAGCTACATCATACATCAGCAGCGACATGTGTGCCCCACACAGAGTTGATTAGCCTACCTAGGCAAGCGCAAACAACATGGAGCGAGGGAGCGAATCTGCTGTGTGGAGGTATTTCACACTGAACACTCCAGGGTATACAGCTTTTTAGGTCAACCATGGTATCGGATCAGTATCGGGTATTGGCCGATACTCAAAGCCACAGCATTGGGATCAATATCGAAACTGAAAAAGCTGGATTGGTGCACCTCTATGCTGGGCTACTGCCATAGTCCCATGGCCTCCTGTCATTTTGCAAAAGAGGCCCTTGGGTAAAGTAAGTTGAGTATCCCTGCATTAGTGCCTGCATGACACACACTGGGCGTTCAACTACAGTAACTACAGTGTAAACCCATCCACGTCAATAATGTAGTATAAAGACTGAGAAAGTCTGCATAGGGAGGGAAGGGTGGTGGATGGGTCAAACAAACACGGGGCTTTTATCCAGGAGACCTCTGTAAGTGTCCCATGTGAAGCCAAGGCCGATGTTGAGGGTTTGTTTTTTACTGTAAATTTCACGTGACATATTGTTAACTTAATATTGTAAGTGAAGTTAAATCAGCTTCAACTTTATTTGTCCCCAAAGGGCAATTGATTTTGCAGCAGACAGACAAGGACATACAACAGAGCCTACAAAGGGTACACTAGGGGGGTAAGGGATATATAGGCACTGAATGTTATAGACTCGGGAGAATAAGGAGTGGCAGGTTGATGCTAAAATTCAGATTAGAAACCAGCCATGGTAAAAAACAATACAAATGAATAAATAAATAACAAATGTAGTTCAGTTAGGATCACTTTAGTCAACTTTAATTCCATTTGCAATTTGATATTTGGCGGTATGGCTCTGTTCTGAGACCTCTCTGCCCTTTCACGAGCCTTCATGGAAAACTGAAGGCAGAGAGAACAAATCTCTCCGCCCTCCCCATGCTTGTGTGGAAGGAGCACTCCCCTCCTCCCTTCCACACTCATACAAGGAAAGCCTGAGGCAGAGAAAGCAAACCTTCCTGCCCTTCCATGCGCCTACATGGAAGCTTAAGGGAGAGGGAGAGCAGCAGCAAAGACCCCCGCCTACCGCTCTATTAGGTCCCACGGAAGCTAAGCCTCCCTGGAAGTGACAAGTTTGTCACATTTATCCAATGACCGTCTCGCTTTGCTGCATGAAAAAACCTGTGCAGCGCTGTCTCATAGGAATGCTTGGAGGCTCCGCATCCACCGTGCTGACACGAGAATGTATGACAGGGAGGTCGCGTTTGAAAAGTGGTGATAAACAGCTGATGTTTTAACATCATAGTCATGATGTTAAATGTATCCTAGCGCACGTTTAATGCAATGTTAATTCTTATTTTAATGTAAATTCAATAGTGCATATTTGACAACTTCTTCTATGAAATTTTAGGGGAAGTTCAGCCTCCCTTGTTGTCGCAGAGCAATCGCCCCTGGTATCAGTGTATATTAAAGTGTTATCTGCCCAGATCAAACATTTTCCACCAGCTTAGTCTTAAAGCTGAACATTTAGCAAGATTTCATATATTATACACCTGATATGCCATGATGGGCAGGAAGAAGAGTCATGGGGAGAAGTAGTAATACTGTATGATTTTTTTTTTTACTAAATTGCTACAGGTTTGGTTCATTTTGATGCTCTCCAATCACTCTCTGCACAATCATCTTCCTGGGTTCCTTTAATCGGGTTATGCTGAGAATGACTCAGGATGCTTTAAAAGTCTCCTGTGGGTTAAAAGTCTAATTATTCTCTGCACAGCACACATCCCCATTTATGAGAAACGCCTGACAGATTTTGCAGAAAAAGTAAAACACTTCTGAAACATTGAAAAGGTGAGCAGACTGGTTAGGAGTCGTCAATTGGCAGAACAGCACTCGAGAGTTTTACAGTCTCACTCCGAACATGCTTTTAAATTGTGCCTAACTACACAATGTGCCAGTTTTATCTCTGATCCAGGAAAAAGCAGTATTAAATCCTGAGTCAGGTAAAGTATTTTCATCATTAACACTCCTTCTGGCAGAGTCTACTTCCACCTCACGTCACCAATGGCATATTCTTCACCAGCATGACTTCTCAAGTCCTTCAGCATCAAATTTAAATTCCTATTTGTCGATGCTGAACCTTGTCAGGATGGAAAATATCATCAGAAAGATTAATGCCACTGAGCTGCTGAGAGCAATTCTGTTGTGGATACAAAAAATTGTTGAGATTGATGGACTTGATTTCATCTGGCAAATTTGTTAATATTTCTTGTCTTGTATTGGAAGCCTCATTCCAGCCCGGGTGGAACTGGCAGGAAGAGAAAAAGAGGTGATTGCCACTGTAATTACTGAATTGAAGCAGAGGAGGATCACAGGAATCTTATTGCTTCTCCTAAATACTTAAAATAGTTTGTAATGATTGCTGTTTTCAAACTCAGTAATAAAATCCCCTGTGGTACCTGTTCCAGAGGACATTTTCACACAGGAGAAACTACCTACGTGCAAAGAGAAAGAAATAAAGACTTGTGGTGATACAACAAAGAATGTCCGGGACATTAATTAAAAAGTTAAGCTCTAAAACTTTTTCTCTTGGTTACCAGCCTGACAACAGACTGTTTAGAATTTAGCTGTCATTTCAGGCGCTGGTCTTAATTAGTTCTTGTCATTCCTGTCTGTTTTTCAGTTTGGTTGGGCAGCTCATGTAATTATCAGCAGCACACAAAAAATACAGTGGCTTTTTAATTCCTTCTGCATGTACTCCCTTTAGGTTACATTATACCTCAAATTTCACTGATATGCTGATGATAAACAGCTCTACCTCACTATAAAATCGCAATGACTCCAGTTTGAAGTCTCTAGCACTTGTCTACATGCCTCAAAGGTAAACTGTCTCATGACATCCATCACTTTTCTGTAAAGGCTTATCTTATTCAGGATCACAGGAGGCTGGAGCCAATCCAAGCTGACCACATTTCGAGGCCAATTTGACATAGTGGCTAAACCGTGCAACTACAACTTCTGAATCCATCTATAAGTTAGTGACTGAGCTGTGGCTAAGGAGGTACAGCGGGATAATAAACCTTGGATGACTCAGATTATTATCATCAGCACAAAAAATACAGTGGCTTTTTAATTCCTTCTGTATGTACTCCCTCTAAGTTACATTATAACCTCAACTTTCACTGATATGCTGATGATAAACAGCTCTACCTCATAAAATTGCATAACTCCAGCCTAAAGTCTCTAGCACTTGTCTGGATGTCTTGAAAGGTTGGTCATTTCTTAAAATCCCTCAATTTTCTGTAACTATCCTGTTAAGGATCACAGGAGGCTGGAGCCAATCCCAGCTGACCGCATTTCAAGGCCAATTTTACATAGTGGCCAAATTGTGTAACTACAACTTCCGAATCCATCTGTAGTTCTGTGGTTGAGCTGTGGCTCAGGAGGTAGAGCGAGTGGTCCACTAATCTGAAGATCGGCAATTAGATACACTGCTTCTTCTGTCTGCGTATAAGAGCATGATACTGAAACCCAAACTGCTCCCAAGCTGTGCCAATGATGTGTGATTGTGTTTAAACTGAGTAGCAGGTGGCACCTTGCACAGTAGCCTCGGCCACAAGTGTGTGAATGCGTCTATGAATGAGTGAATGTGAATCAGTGGTGTTAAAGTGGTCAAAAGAATAGAAAGGGGCTGTAGAAGTCCAAATTCATTTATCAGTTAACATACATTTGTTGAGCATCACAAGCCCTCGAAAAAGGACTATCAGGATTCAATCCTCTTGGTATGATAACATTTTGAAACTCTAGAACAGCTGCACGATTAAATAATTCTTATCCATATTTAAATAAGCAGAGGACTAAACCGGTAAAGTCACTAGTGCACTTGCACCACTGAGCAACTTACATAGGAATGAACGGGGCCCCGTCTACAATGCTATACTCACTGTACTGCAAGAGGCAAGGTACACACTTTAGGCCTTTTCCATTGACACTTTTGGCCTGTCCAAGTCACGCCATGCTGCATTTATTTGTGTTGCAATTATCAGTTTGAATGCGTTGTGTTGTGCCAAGTCACGCCTGAGATGGACCATCTCTGGAGTTGGACCAAAATGCGCCTGACCGCCTCAAGGGAAGGTGCAGGGACTTCTCATAGGGTCTGTCATCATTAGTCAGCGTCAACATTCAGTCACGATGCAGCAACATGTATGAATAGCCACCGCTCATCAATTTCAAATGCATAAGAATGTTGAGTGCTTGGTCTTCAGATGAAAAACAAGACCTGCTGCTGTCTCGAGCTAAAAGTCCATGCAGGATGACTTCGCTGGCACAACAAGAAATTAGAATAATTTCCAAGACACTGCAAGCAAGCTGGAGGAGATGGGTGTTCAGCATTTGTTTGTGCATCCCAGTGGGATAAACAGAAAAATGTTGCGTTGGTTTACAAGCACATATGTGTCATCTATTAAAGACATACCCTCAAGAGGTTAGCCCTGTTGTATGGATAAGAAATCTCTGCTGCGTTGGGCTGATGCACCAAGTCAAACTGAGTCAAGCCAAACCAGTACGTGTGGATGGAAAAAGACAACTGGACAGGTCACCAAACTACCACAGGGCTGACACAGAGACAGGCAACCATTCACACTCACATTAATTAATTTAACCATCAGCCCAACACAGTTTTAAATAGCTCCTTTGCTTTCCTCAGTGCTTATGTCTTTTTTGTTTGCTCGTTTACTTGCCCATAATCAAATTGCTTTCATGGATTAATGAAGTTGAACTGAATTGAAATAAATTTACCCCTATAGACAATTTAAAGTCCACAATTAACCTACCCTGCATGTCTTTGGACTATGAGAGGAAGCCGGAGAACTGCTGCACCACCCTGCAGCCCCTCTTAACATCTCACAGCTAAATAATAATTAATCACAAATCATCTTTTTCTATTTGTGTTTCAGGCCATTGGCTCTGATACACAGATAAACAAAGTCTCTGCCAACCAGGAGATATATCTAAAATAAAGTACAATTTGTTTTTACTAGGTTGGTCTTTTACCCATCGTGGACAAAATCAATTGTGATGTCAGCCTCACTGTCATCTGTCATATTTCAATGCTTTGCCTGTGCCCTACTTACCTATTTTTGAGAGGGGAATCCCAAGAGGGCAGTGACATGTTATACATTGTTTTCACTGAAGCCAAGCACACTCCATTTGAAACAAAGCATTGGCTAAGAGGTTAAAGGGCTAATTTTTACACTCAGGCAATTTTCAGCTTGAAAGATTCATTAATTAATATTCTTAGATTGTATGTGAAGAGGTCACCTGTAGTGATGAAACCACTGAGATTTATCATCTGACTCCGCAATTCCCCTCAGCTCTACACAGAATTTTAACATCTCTCACACCATCATTTTCCAGCCTGATTTGTATTGTCTTGTTTCACTCTCATAACCCTCATCAGGGCTGTTTTCAGCCACAGCAGGCAGTGAATGTCTCCAACAACCCACTGCATGCTACCTTCCCAGCACCAAGCAGCAGTAAGACAAAGTCACAGCCTAGCAGGTGAACATAGTGGAGCATTTAGCAGCTAAAGAGCCAGATATTTCCCTCTGGAGCAGGTGCAGAGCAAAACAGTGCTAAAAAGAGAGTGAATATTGGACTTACATTCACCAGGGAAACAAACATGACTCCAAGTGAATGCTAATGTTGCTCCTTAGCTGCTGCATGTGGGGCTAACAGGCTCACAATACCAACTGGAAAGGTCATAAGATATCAGCGTTCAGTTTATGGCTTGTTTCCACTGCCCCCTAGTGGCCAAACAGTCATTTCAGATTTAAGTGTTTGAGCAGGTCCACATCCATAAAGGGGAAACAGTGTAGTCCTTCTAACACAGTGCTAATCTCAGGAACTCATTGGCTATCAGCCTGACAATGATAAGCCTCTGGGGGCAATAGCCAATATTGCGGGTGCTCCGGTGTAGCCAACGGGTATTCCAGTTGTTCTAATTCTAAAGTCATCATAGACTAACAACCACACTCCTCTGCGTCTCATGGCAACGCACAGGTCACCTTTTAGCTTCTCTATAAGACACACAGCTGAATAACATTGCAACACATGGTTACTGTTGTGAAACAAAACTACTTGGTTAGGTTTAGAAAAAAGATGATGCCTTGGTCAAAAATAACATAACTTGATGTAAATATGTCTCATGAGTGACGTCAGTGCCCAAAGAGTGTATGTAAATTGCATAACATTACCTAAAAACAACCCTAACATTTGGTTTCACATGGGACATGAACAACAGTCTCCTGGATGAAAGTCCAGTTTTGTTTGACCCATCCACCTCCGCTTCCTCCTGCTCTACACGGACTTTCTTGCTCTTTTTACAACATGAGTTGCTCTCAGTGTCAAGTATTGTCCTGAATGGGTTTACATTGGTTTTAGCTGAAAGCCCAGTGCGTCTCATAAAGACGCTAAAGGGTGCCTATATTACACGCTGAGGGATGTGACAAAGTAAGCTGTATTTGACGCCCTGGGAATGAGAACGAGCTGGATATTCGGGCCAAGACTTCCTCTTCCATGTACCAATCATTTCAGCTAATTTTACAGATACCTACATATAAATGAAGATAAATTAATAAAAAAAAAAGCTGATGTAAGGCTTAATTGTGGGCAGATGTCTTCCGAAATTACATGTAGACCAATGTCCACCTCTCCATACAGACTGTTTACCTACGATTCAAACATGATTGGTCAGTTCTACTTGGACTACAGATGCAAACCAGTATACTTCCAATTCCTAACATAGTGCAAGCCCAATATACTGTACAACATGTAGCCAAGGCAATGCAGGTGTTGTGGGGCACAGCAGTAGAATGTTATGTTTGGCCAAATCAGTCACCCTGACCTTTTTTTAAAATGATGTGTTTCACTTGCTAAGGGAGAGACCAAAGGCATAAAAAACCCCTGCAACAAATGAAGATGGCTGCATTTTGTAAAAGCTATTAGAAGGAAACACTACGAAGAATGTTAAAATGGGCAACAATTTCAACGCTGCCCACGTAAAGCTCTGTGTTGTGTAAAATTAACAAGCAGGCAAACGGCTCCACAATGATGAGCAGGTCACGTCATTCTCAATTTTTTCGACAACTCTATAAGAGCACGGTTCTACCATTTTACCACCGAGAGGCACTATCTCAGCGCAGCCTTTAATCATTAGTGCCCACATGCGGTCACCGGCGTGCGGGGAAGCCATACATTCACCTGCAGAGAACCCCAAATAGAGTCAGACGTGTCAGCTCTTTTATATAGGGGATTCTCACCAGCAGCTCCTCTCTCATCCTGTCATCCCTGCTGCCCAGATTTCTGCCCTACCTTGGCAGGCATATTCATAGCCTTGTAGAAAATTCTCTGTGAAAAATGACCAGCAAGAGGAAATTAAAGAGAAAAAGGAATGACAGAAAGGGGTGAGACAAGTGCCTGAGGGGAGAAGATTCATTTGAATTGAAGATTAAGCTGACCAGAGCTTAAGCAAGCAAAGCACACCTGAGTTGTGAAGTAGGTGCCGTGTGCAAGCATCCATGCACGCGGCCACACACACATGCTATCCAACCACAGCCCTCACTGTCTTGCTTGCCAATTTTCTCGTTAAGTACCTTCCAATCTGAACATTTTCTCCTTTTATATCTAAGATGAAAAGATTTTTATATTTCCCTTTGGACGTTTTTCATAAACCATTCAATCATGCGATGGAATAATTCCTATGAGCCCAGTTAAAAGAACACTGAGGTAACGTTAGAGAAAACACACCGCCGGAAGAACGCACAGCTCTAGATTTTTTTTGGTTAGTGTGTGCAGTGCAGTGCAGTGCAGTGTCAGCCCCGATTCCCCTTACAGCGAGTGTAGCACTCCCACTAAAGTCAGAGCCCAGCTGAGTTCCTGTGCTGCCCTTCAAGACATTTTCCTTCCACCGTCCTTCCACAGGTGACTTTCCCCGTATCAGCCCCCAGCTGACTTGACAGGAAGCAGACAATGTCATTAAAAACACTGCATCTGCCGAGGGGGTGGGGAGGAATGTTAAGTGTCCTGAGATCTGCCACTTAATGTGACAAGGGCATTTCAACACCTGACACAGAAAAGGGACTTCAGCCTAAATAGAGAAGCTGTACTGAGGGCCACGCTGTGAGCTTTACCTCTAAATGTTCTTCACTTGTCTTTTCATTTTTTTCATGCACCTTTTGTAGTCAGGCAGATGAGCTTGAACCACCTTTAAACAATACCCTCAGAGCCGTTCATTAGGCATGACGCCAGTGTATCATGGCCTATTTATGTATAGAATACAAAGTTCTAGTGAGGACAAAAAAAACAACACCACAAAACTTCATTGTCACTGCTGCTGAGCTTCCCTGTCACTTGGAAACTCTTCTAGTGTATAGCATATTCTCCTGGGACTCTGTCTCCCACATGCCAGAGGTATGGGTGTCACTTTTGACTCTGTGTTAAAATTTGACAAACAAATAAACTCTGTCATTACCAACAGTTTTTTCCATATTAGGGCGATAGAGATTTTGGAGGTCTGGGGCCTCATTATAGAAAAGTATCCAAACTGTCCATCCTATCTTAACTGAAGGTTCGAAGGTAGAAAAAAATCCTACGTCATGACTGTGCAGGGTTCTCAGCAAAGTTTCCCTGCTTCCCTTCACTGGTTCCTGTACAGCAGGGTCGATCTTTGTTTCCCTGTTATAATCATTACAAAGCAAAAGCAGCATGTGTATACATTCAGTAGGCTATATCTCAGTAGCTAGCTAGCTAACCCTACACTTTTCAGGGTTTGATTTTGGTTTTGGAACAGGGAAGAAACGTATATCTTTTTCCAACCTCTCCAGGTAACGAGTATCATTAATACACGACGTGCCCCAGGCACAACATTTAGCTCCAAATCCACAAAACCAGCCTAAAAATGGAGGAAATCTGAAACGACTGCATTAGAATCAATGGAGCACAGCTGTGTTGGAGCTGGCCAAAGCTATGCTATGATTGGTCAGTCTGCGTTCAAGGGGCGGGAACAAAGGGTCAAGTGTGTCGGAGGAGGCAATCCGGTCCAGTCGTCGAAATCAGGCATTTCAGCAGTGACTTCTGGCGTCAGACACAGACGAAAAAAGCTGTCCTGTCACGTCAGTATGACACTCGGCTGGTCGCTGTTATAGTTTAACGGTGCTGGCAGCATCAAGAGGAAATGCAACAGGATAAGAACTAAATGTTAAGGTGGAGAATGTCCGTGTAGGTTGGGTGGTGGATGGGTCCAACAACCACTGACCTTCACCCGGGACGCTGGTGTTTGCTTCCCATAAGATTCTAAAGCGAAATCACATTCTGTTTTTCCTAAACCTAACCACGTGTTTTTGTTGCCTAACCCCAACCACATGTGTGTGTGTTAGCTAAACGTAACCATGTGCGATTGTTGTTGAAGTAAAAAAAGTCATCATTTTGTGGTGTTGTACCTATGTAGTGCATTTATTCTGAAAGAGACTGAATGTAAATGGTAAATTTCCTGTGAAAACGGAAGTGTACTTTGAAAGAAGACAATGCATGTACCTTTCACATCGTATCTGGACGTGGAAAGTCCATGACCAAAGGTTGATATGTGAGGTCAGAGTGAGAATGTGTTGGAGACGGACAGGAAATCTTTTCGGGAAGTTTTTTTCTTAATTATTTGAATTGATAAATAATGCAAATTCATAAATTTAAATGGTCTGCCAGGAAATTTTGAGCATCAAACACTTAATGTCCTGCATTCTGATGAATTTTTATGCATGTCTAGATTTCTTTAATTTTGTTCAAATTAAAGTCCTCTGCTACTTACATGTTTTTATTTCAGGGGACAAATATTGAGGGGGACATGTCCTCTGTGTTGCCCCCAAAATCTACACCTATGAGTGCCATACAGACCTAACAACAGCGCTGCTGCCAGTTTTGGCACTTAGGAAAGCTCTATAAAAGCTAAATTCCTATCCTAAGACTTTTTTTTCTAAATGCAGTGAGGAAACATGTTTCTGTAATTCCAAAAACCCTAAATCTCATCCTAAACTGAGATAAGATAGGATTTCAGATTTAGAAGTTTCTGTAATGGGAATCCTGACGATCATCTTACACACTCTAATAACATCACATCTTTATTGTACCTTTCTGTATTTAGGAGTCAGATAGACTTAAGTATGTCGCTTGAGTAGGCGTACTGTTGGACGTTATATCTTCATACCATCCACTTGTTGCTATGGTGATCTGTACGGCAGTACCAATACATCTAGAAGGTGTTGCAGTCAAGCTGCTCACACGAAGAGATTTATGGAGACAGCATGTGCACAATGTTGACACTCATTCTTTGCAAACATACAATATAAAGCTCAGCTCTACAGGCACGCCAAGATTAAACCAGATCTGATTAGAGAACCACATGTGAGCAAATTTACTGAGAGGGAATGCCAGTATATAGAGTGATTTACATTTAGCATATAAGCTCTAAACTTGACACTCCCTGCGAGCGTATAGCCTGTAAAGGTACTTCAATTAACTTGATTATGGACATACATTCATGGCCTGTCAAATTAGTTGAATTTGAATTGCGCAGGCTGTAATTTCCATACAAATATGATGTTATTTTATCTTTGTTGACTACAGGGTGCCGCAATCTGAGCGAATATTGATAACAAACTCGCCCCCAGAAGCTGCTCAGGCTTTTCCATTTTCTAGGGAGGTCCCACCATGTGGCATTGCTGATAGCCCAAATGCAAGCCATGCACTGAGGATAAAGCAAGGTCACTCTAACATCACATGGAATTTTCTAGGTGGCCATTTTCCCCGCGCCCATTACATGCAACATGCTATCAAGTTAAATCTATCTGTAGCCGTTCCTGTTAGGAGCAAAGCCCAGATGGATGCAATGTGCACAGCAGCCCACCTACTACCCAGCAGCACCCAGAATGTGAGCATGGAGGTTTTTTTTAATTGATTAAAAATCGATGCAGTGGGATGTGATGGGTGGGGTGGGCGAGCTGCTGTCAGCTGACACAGCTTAACATGACTTAGTGCTCTGCAACTCACTCAGTATCTGTTTGGCTCTCCTGATTAACCACGCTACCTAAGTGAAATATAGCACTGGCAGTCATTTTGCATACCACACATGCTTTGATGGCCCTCTCATCTGTATCACTGCAGGACAGGAATTGAGTTTCCTCTGGAAAATAGACACACGCTGCTCGCTTTCATGTTTGTCAACAACCCCTACGGATATTGCAATGGCAGCATCCTGCCAGTGTTGGGCAGAATACTTAGAAAAAGAGACTTTGTGCCTGAATACTAAAGACTTCCTCCTAAATGTGATCAGATACTTACTCTGGCACAAGACTTAAAAAAGTCACAGATTCAGAATGCATTTAGATCATAATCAGACGGGTTTTGTGTCACTTTTTTCTGCCTGCTGAGTTTGCAGCCATGCTTGATGTGCTTTATAGCCTACACTAAAGCAAATGGACAGTTTTCTGTAAGCGTAACAAAAAAATTAAGATACCTTTGACATTTAAACCTCAGGGTTAGTTTCACAGCCTGAAAAACTTGCGGCAATATCCAGAGATTAAACTCCCCCCCTAGAGTTTTCTACTAAAAGAATTAGGGAGAATTTAATGGGCAGGTTTCTCATGTCACATGTCTCCGTACTGACTAAACAGGCTTTAAAGCTGCAGTCCTGACTCTGTAAACCAGGAATTGATTCTGAGGGAATATCTTTAACAGTTTTTCCCCCCAGTGTTATCTATTTATTTATTTCAAAGTCTGAGCCAGTAGCCAGACTACTTCAAAGACAGCAGAAGGTCTCTTGTGAATTCACTTTATCCAGAGCATAAAATGTGAATCTTACTAGGGTGCACTTACTGCTGCATCATCAGTTTAGCCAGAATAAAACACACAGCTCTGTTTCTAATTACTGAATGATATGAATAATCTTTATTTGGTTCACTATTTCTCTTATTAATAGGCAAAGCCGGAGCATGAGAGAAAAGAAGCTTTGTTCTGTATCTAATCTGATGTGTGATCTGTGGGTTACATCTCAAGAGTTCAGGGTGTAAGGCAAAATGAATCTGTTTTGGGCTTTTAAAAAAAAAGGGAAACTTTGCAATGTGGCCAGAAAAGTGGTGAGTATGCTCTGTTTTAAAAGTTACTGTATGTAACTTTTATGTGTATTTTATTAGGGCTAATAGTCGACCAAACGTTAGTCAACCTGAAAGGTCATTAGTTGTAAAGATTTCCTTGGTTGCTTAGTCGCAGAAAAAACAAACAAACGTGATAAGGTAATTTGCAAACTCCAAGCTAGTTAGTACCTTGGAGCCAATGGTTCAAATACAATATAGGAACATCAGAGATAGTATGCCGATAAGTCCCCTATAGCCTATATCATGTCACTGTTTTGGCTGCAGGTGCTTGCTTCTGTCCATCAGGCCCCCCGGGAAGTACACCAGGCTTTGAAGTCAATTTTCATAGCGGCCAAACAGTGGAATTAAAACTCCAGAGTATGTAACTTGATGCCGCTGGGCCCAAAAAGACTTTTTTTTCATAGACTTACATTCGTAATTAGATGTCCACAACCCCTGGAAAATGACTTGTTCCACTATCAGGATTTAATCCATTTGGTCCGATAACATTTGGAAAGTCTAGAAGATTAAATAATTTTATCTCCATCCAAATTAGCAGCACACTAAACTGGAAGTAGCCAACTCAACCAGAGGAAGTCTTTCGTGAGCTTCCGCCCAATGATGTGGAAGCAGTGCTAATCATCTGAGTACTCTCATACCACAGAAATAGAGCTATTTTGGCTTCATGCGCCACTGAGCAACTTTCATATGAACGAATGAGGTCCCGCCTTGAATACTGTATGCAGGTCTCTTCATACATCCATGGTGCCTACAGAGTGCAGGCACAAGCAACAGGATGCTGACTGCAGTTCACCTAACAGCCTAGTTAGGTATATACAAAACCTTTAATTCTTATAATTTTGAATCTGCTAGGTAAGTATGAACAAAAGTTGTCAGGGCAATATATTTTATAGTGATTTAGAGGTATAAAGTACAAGAAAATGGAAACATATCTCGAAATTGTGATGGCTTTGATGCTCTGTATTAAGGTATACAGCTACAAAATATCAATGGGAGTTCATTGAAAGCAGCAGAGGCATCTACAGCCCCATTAGCGTGTTGTTGTGCTGCTGGCACATCAGCTCATATAAAGCTCAGATTGCACTGGTGGCAGAACTTATGAGGCTTCAGCAGAAAAACAGCATCCCATCTGACTATTGAGGATATGACAGACATGCTAGTGGAGCAGAGCAAACACACTCTGAGAATGCAGCTCTGGGAGTTTCAACTTGAGGACTTTGATGATGCCGATGCCAAACGTCTTCTCATGCTGGTGTGGGAGGTGAACACCAGCATGAAGATGAGAGATATTGGATTCAGGAGGTTGCTCAACTCACCAGAGGCCGGCCCTTGTTGTTTTCGACATCGTAAGATCATTAATGGGGCTCATAAATATGCCAGGAGCCTGATAGAGCAGCAGCAGGAGGCGCCCCGCTACAAGATGCTTGGCCTTCGGGAGGTGGTTCCCAAAGTCCTGCAGGGCTTATGGGTGCCTCCTCCAAGCACCTACTCATAAATATGCCCTCCCATCAGCTCAGTTTTCAACTGGGTCTCCACTGCTCTGCCTTACAGAACCCCTCCAATTGTCGCAGTGAGATTTTTTTATATTTGCTCTACCTCGCAATATTTTCTGTGTTCTCTGGCAATACTTTTGTGTTACCTCACATTTCTTCTTCCATTCCTTCTTTCCGCTCGGCTGCTCCCAGAGAAACACCCCAGTATGGATCAGCTCATTGAATTTTACTTTGAAATGGGCATTAAGTATGCTGATATAGTACTACTGCTCAATAGGGATGGTTATGTAATTAGTGAAAGTAAACTTAAATGAATTCTTAGATCACAGTGGCAAATACCAAAGCTCATTCATTGGCCCTGCATGCCCGTGGGCTACTGTAGGTTACAGATGCAGCTGTAATGACAGCACTCACTGAGGTGCACGTAGTCAAACACAGAATCAAGCATTCCCTGAAGGACAAAAATCCTAGAACTGACATGTATATATGCAACATACTATCTACTATCAATCAATAATATGTGTAGCAGTGCTGGCAAACACACACGCACGCACGCACGCACGCACGCACGCACGCACACACACACACACACACACACACACACACACACACACACACACACTACATATTTCTAAAGGTTTTACATATTTAGTGGAAGGTTTGCTATCACCTGCTGCCGTTTTCACCTTATCTACTGCAGTGAACAACCTGATCTCACACAAATGCGTAAAATAGCCAAGACCTCTTAACACCACATTATGTGGTGCCCGCATGTAATGCATTTCAGTGGCCTACGTGCCGGCATCACGGACATAATGCCAATGGGAGGTCAACTAGGATCCTTTGTTGTGGTGGATACATGAATTCCCTGGTATAATGACGTCTTGCAATGGGAGGTGGGTAATGTCACGAGTCCACAGGTAATTTAAATGCAAGAAGGTCCATGTATGGAGGAGGATGGGGTGGTGAATGGATCAAATAAACATGGGACACCAGGAGACAGCTGTTTGTCTTCCAAGTAAATCTAATGTACTTACATAGTTACTAACAACATGATCTTGCTAAACTTAATTCTAAAGGTTTTGGGGCCTAAACCCAACCGTGCCGCCACTGCAACATTCAGGACCAAAGAAAACTTTATTTCCATTTGCAGTATTATATTTCATAGTATGGCTCTGTTCTGGGGCCTCTCTGCCTTTCCTAGGCCTACGCAGAAAGCCTAAGGCGAAGACAGCACACCTCTCTGCCCTTCCACGTGCAAACATGCAAAGCCTGAGGCAGAGACAACACACCTGTCTGCCCTTCCATGTGCCTACATAGAAAGCCTAAGGCAG
Organism: Cephalopholis sonnerati; assembly: GCA_019142605.1. Taxonomy (NCBI): domain Eukaryota; kingdom Metazoa; phylum Chordata; class Actinopteri; order Perciformes; family Serranidae; genus Cephalopholis; species Cephalopholis sonnerati. The sequence goes on from JAGQAX010000020.1 coordinate 20,498,566, forward strand.
GGAGAGCAGCAGCAAAGACCCCCCAGAAGCAGAACAGAGCAGCATCAATGACAAATAGAAATGACATTGATAAGTCAGACACAGCATGAAAAGGAGGAGCTGGGGTGGAGGCGGGTTGCAAAGCGGCTTGCAGAGGGGAGCAGTAACAGTAGGCAGGTCAGAGCTTAAGAGTTTAAATAGGGCGCCCTGAATGAGATTCACCAATTGGTTGCATAGAAAGGAATCATGTGATCTATCAGCTGACTCCCTTCCACCAATGAGCTGCTCCATCAGTTGATTGGGCTGTTTGAGATCAGATGATGTAGCTGGGATGTGAGCTGAGCTTGACATCGTGTCCTGCTTGAACCAACGATGAAATTACTGCGAGGGAATTAAAAAGTATTGCAAGGTAACGCAAAAGTATTGTTAGAGAACGCAAAATCTATTGCCAGGGAATGCAAATAATTGCGAGGTAGGCTAACCCAAAACATTGCTAGGGAATGCAAAACAAACAAAAAAATCTTGCTGTGATCCTTCGGAGACTCAGTACTATCCACAAACCTTCAACAAATAAGCTTCTTCTGCTACACCAGGGACGACACAATCCTGTCTATCCAGAAGTTAAGACAGAGCTACACTGATGTGCTGGCAACATGAAAACCACAGAGGTTTGCAGTATACTGTTAAATGTATATAAATCTGACATTTTAAAAGAGAATTATGACTCAGTGCCCTTTCTGAAGTCATTGAGGTTTAAATGTTTATCTACTGCACAAAAAGAGGAGATAAAAAAAAAGGAAACTACCGTATTAAGTGAGCGATGCGAGTGTCCTTGAAACTATAAATCACATTGAAATTGTTCAAATTCAGTTGGATAATTGCCCTGAAAGCTGCTAGCTGTTTGGCTGTGGTTGCGAGGATTGTGCATGTCATATTATCAGCCATACAAAGTGGCGTGACATTTGCTCCTGTGTTGCTGGGTGTGTGCCTCATCCCACAGTAAAGGAGGGGGACTCCATGGGAGACAATGCTGCAGCTTGTATTTCATTGTGCCATCTGGGTTATATCTGATTGCCCTCGGTTCATGCACAGTGGCATCCTCTGTTCCCTTTCCTGGACTGATTGATTTACCGTGGCAGTGGCTTTGTAAGTCTGGGAAAAAAAGAGAACAGCTCAGGTAGTTCACTCTACAGGATTTAGCTCTTGCTTTATTTATGAAGGAAACATATCCAGCTGGCATGAACATCCTGATTTCTTGTCTTCCTCTTATGGGGGTCACACTCCATTTGCATGCCCAAGTAGCCTTCTCTGTCGTTACTGTTAAATTCAAGGGGAGCATTTGAGGACTCCCATTTCTTGTTTTTACCTATACCCTTCGTTTAAGTGCCATCTTGCCCTTCAGAACATATTTAACAGTAATGGCTGAAATATAACCCCTTCAACACCCTGATACGTCATCGGCAGTCGTAGATGCTGACGTTTGTGTAAACAGAGGATGAGTGTTGCCAGACATGGCAAATATGCAATCTTCTGCTGTTGTGTTTTTGCCTGCGTGGGCCATAGGCATCCTTTTGTGGTTGTCAGGACGGCCTTGATTTGTTTACAACATAAGTTTTATACTAAACACATCAAACAAGTCATCATATAAAAAAGAAAACTTGATTACCAGGCAACTTGCTGTAGGCTAACATTAGCAACCCGTGCTCCTACACCGCCAGCCTGCACTGATAATAGAGGAGCGCAACAACTTTGCCGCTGGATGTTTTAAATTTTGGGTGTCACATGCCATCACGAGGCAGAAAAATGAGTTACAAGTTGGAAACATCATGCACAGATTAGCAATAAGAACGTATGGTTAGCTAGCTAGTTAGCTACATCAGCATACTAGCGAATGTAATAATGGTTATAGTCATTTTTAAATCTTTATTCACAAAGACAATACATTTGTTTTTTTGTTGTTGCTTGTGGAGATGTCTCGCTGATGATTTCTGAAAACACTTTTTCCGAGTTGATCTTTGAAAAAAGTTCGTTTGGTGGGCCATGTAGCCCTAAAGCGGGATTTATACTTCTGTGTCAGCTCTATGCAGAGCCTGCGCACCTGGCCTACACCCTTGTGAGCATTTATACTTGTGCGGGGTGTGTCTGTGTCACTCTGCAGTTACACCTCCAAAACACAGGTCAGTGGCAGAGGTTTCTGTGAAGTGCTGTAGAGTTTAGTTGATTCAAAACACACTTAAAACACACATTAAACATGGCTTAATAGAGACAATTTCAAACACAAGTACACAAATCAGCTTCATTATAACTCGCAGCATTCACAGACAAAGCACTTGTCTTCTGCTGGACACATTTCCCCATAAATACAACATGCTAATGTTATTAGCACAAGCCTATGGCATTTTACATTGTATAGATTAGCCTACCAGCTGCCGGACTTTTCCTCTACTCATATAAAGCCAGGGACAACAGCAACATTTAACAAAGGTAACGGTACATAATTTGGCTCCATTACAGCTCACAAGGTTCACTGACAAAAACAACTGTCTTATACTAAACACGTTTTCCAAACAACTACAACATGCTAATGTTATTAGCACAAGCCTATGGCATTTTACATTGTATAAATTAGCCTAGCGACAAGCAGAGATTTCTTCTGCTCATATGAAACCAGGATAAATCAGACACAAGACTTTAAATGCTACTTTCGTGGAGGCTTTATTGTCTTCACAATTTATTGTTTCTTATCTGTGAAATTAAAGTAAACAAAAGCTTTGTTTCCACTGAGGGAAATGGTTTCAGCTTACAAAAATAGACAGAAGGTTTACGTTGCCGTGACGTGTAGTTACATTTCTGGGGAGGTGCATGTCAGGCTACAGCGTAGTGTGCGGCGTGACCTATTACATTTCAAAAGGAACCTATCAAACATTGAAAACAGAGGGGCAAGGGCTGTATTGGGATTGCAAGGTAGTCCATGTCATACATGTAACATCACTATGAATGTGGGAAACGATGCTTATAGAGGCCTTTGCTTTATACTCTTACAGTGAGATCTGGACTCCAGGAAATGCAGCAGAGCTTTTACAGCCATCAATTTGACCAGCACTTAAGCATTTCTTTAGATTTCTTCCTTTGTGCCTCTTCTTGTCTCTGGAGATGACCCTACCATTCATCTTCACTAATATTACCCACTTTAAAAAGAGCAACATTTGTCATATTGATCCCTCTTATGGGGACTGGGTGAGAGGCTCATCTCTGATGGAATTCTTTCACAAATACTTGATGAGAGAGGGAAACGAGTTGTGATGTTGACACACACTCACAGAACTCATAAAGGGAGTTGAAAAGTGCTCATCAAGCTTTCTCTCTCCCCCTGCTGATCTACAGTAATAAGAAATGGAGACCGTTCAATACTTCTTGAGCCTTTTTCACAAACTGATCTCATATGATTTTCCTCCTCAGCTTTCTTGGGCTCGGCTCCATGTAACAGGCCACTCCAGCATGCCAAAAAGTGGCAGAAAATGTTCTTTCACTCAGTTTTTCTTTTACAAGTTCCACGGAGTGGGAAGGACATGATCCCTCTCCAGACCTCTCTAGACCTTTGTCTGACCTACATTAAGCATCATGAGTGTAATCGACCACCAGGCCACATAAAACCCACTTTCAGCTGAATCCATATTTTTCTAAAAGTGCTTGAAAATCTGGCTATCACAGCTAAATCATTTTTTTTCTCCAGCAAAGGCAAACCCTCATTCAAAAGTGCATTTCATGGGATAATGGCCTAATGCAATAATAATGTGACTCTTTGAGAGGAATATTTCTTCTGAGTGATTACTTTGACCCTTGATAGCATACATTTTACTTATTTCTTATTACATGTCTATATGTTGTTGCTCCAAAATGAAGAATTTTAGGATAATTAGACAGATTTTTTTCAGTTTATTCAGTCATCAAATTGTAAAAACAAGTCTGGCCACACCACTGATCATAGATTAAAATCATGTCTACTCAGGATGACACTTTATTTAGTGTGTAGAAAACTGTAACAGCACACCTGATTGCAAATGACCCAGCTTTTATTCCCTCCAGAGTAAACGTTTGAACTCATAGCCATTTGTCTCAGTCATCTCTAGTTATGTTGGGACCTCACTTCTAAATGCCAGGAACAATGTTGGCATGCTTCTGCAAATCATGGCTACGTTACATTTGCACACTACTATGAAGCAGATGCATTGAAACTTGGTTATAGTGAGGAAAAGATCATGTTTTGGCTTAAAATATCCAGTTTGATGGGCAAAATTCAGGCCGGAAATGTAGTGTAAGATGACATTTATTGTCATGAAGACGTATCCAGTAGATTGTCTTGTTCTTCTCTGTGCATAATTTTGCATCTACATAATTTAATGTTAACGGCATTCATATTTTATTTTGCTCTTTACATTAAATTTGGAACTATTTACTATAAACTATGTCTTGAGAAAAAAACAAACTACTTTTTGTGCCACTATCTCGGCAGGAAAAGCAGAGATGTCTCTGTAAAACAGACAGCTTAACATGCCTAAAAAGCTGCTGGAAACACAGCCATGCCTCACTATTGGTGTTTTCACACTTTGGAACTCCACTGATAGTAACCCTAAAGCCACAATGTGTAAAAACATGTATGTAATTTAAGACTTTTTACATTGTTTATAGTAAAAAGGAGCAATGCTTGTCATGATATATCAGTTGCCCTCAGCCCCTTTATTCTCAGGGTCTCCTAACAGCATGCATCAGTCTACCACAGTATTTTGATAGCACCACTAAGAGTTGCCAAATGTTCCAAGTCCTACACACGCAGCCTTTAAGGCAGATAAGCATGCTGGCAAATTGAAGATCGGCAGGCAGCAGTGGAGGGTGGACTGGAGAGATTGCAGGTGCTGGTTAACTGCAGATGAGAAGTGAGAATAACAGAGTGGGGACTGGAGAGAGCTGGCTAAAAGCTCAGGCAACAGCAGGCAGCTGCTGGTAGAGGTTAGGCTGCAGAATGGTTATCAGAAACGGAGCGGTTAGACCGACAGGAGGGCTCGACAAACTGAAAAGAGGCGCGAGGAAATGTCAGGAGACTTTAAATAGACTGGAGCAATTAGGAGCAGCTGGTGAGCAATCAGGACGATGCATGGCAGGTGAGATGAAGGTAATCCAGGTAGACTCAGGAGCTGTTACGGGGTGCAGAGATCCCAGCCAGGATGTAATGCTAATCAAAGAAATACAGTTTCACCATGTGCACTGTGTAAAATCAACTAAAAATAAAGTTTTAAAAATTTAAAGTTTTACATGTGTACATATTTAAACATTTTTTACATAATAGTTTTGGTAAATTTGCTCATTTACTTCCTTAAGTTGGAAGAGAAGATCAATACCACACTCATGATAGTACAGTAAATATAAGGCCATATCTGGCAGCCTGTTAGCTTAGCTTAGCTTAGCTTAGCATAAAGACTGTAAATAGCGGGAAACAGCTAGCTTGGTTCCGTCCAAGGGTAACCAAATTTGCCTACCAGCACCTATAAAGCGCACTTATTAACATTTTTAGTTAGTTAGTTTAAAGTTTGTACGAAAACAGAAGTCTGAAACGACTAGTCGCAGTTTTATAGACTGTACTAGTGTTAAACACTGTAGCATAATGCATATTCCATCTCTACTTTATTTTGTTTATTGCTTTATACTGACACACTTTTACTTCATACTCCTGTTCTTTCTTCTTACTACTTACTGTAAGTATTTCTGAATCTGATTCTGAATGAGTGTTTGTTTACAGTAACTTCCGGGTAGAAAACCCCTGCATCATCTACATAGATTATAACAGTGCTGAGCAAACGCTATCTCAATTTGTTAACTTTTAGCCACCTAAAAAGAGACCTAATGAAAAAAAATAAATCAGTATCAGTTTAAGCGTACGCTATATTTAGAGTATTTTAACTGGTTTTCCTTACAGTCAGACAGCCCTTTCCAACTGGGAACTGAAGCGGTTTTCTCAAAGCCGCCAGACTCTGCTGACAAAAACTGTAATTTTACTTCACGGAACACGAGAGTTGCCGCCACCTTGATCAGCTGCAAGATAAAGCAGATAAAATATGAGCAATGTAACCCTCTTTTCTTTATCATTGGTGTTCCCCACTTTTTATAGGCTGTGGATAATAAGCGGGATACAACATTTGTTTCTTCCTCTTCGTTTAATTATTACCAACACGGCAAGACAGTAACACATTCCAGTTTAGGGGGTACAGCAGCTTCTCTTCACTGTTAAGCACGAGGCACTCACTCTGTCTCTAGTGTCTCATCCATACCTGTCCCCACAAAACAAGGGCAGGTAGGAACTAATTAGCTCAGAACCAAGGGAATGTAATGACTCCACTTAAACACCGCACATGAAAATACAAATGAAACAATTTACAAAGTCTTATAAATGACAATGAAAAAAGAATTTACCAGTAACTCAATACTGCTGAATCTGCACTACTTAAATTTAAATAATGTCCATTAATAAATAAGACAGTGACTTAAGTTAAAAAAAAAACCTACAAATATAATGTGTGCAGTATGGTTACAGCATTATCGCGTACCCTTTCAGATACTGATTTTTATATGTGGCTAAAATATGTTTTGCTGCAGCCACAGTTCACAGCAGTACATTGCTTAGCTTCTGTGCCAGTACATTTTGTTATCACAGATGCTAGCAAAGCAACACAATACAAAAAATAAGCACTGCAGAAACGTCAGAGAGGTCGGACCACCATGTTTAACTGTGTATCTTTAAACGTTACAGCTGAAAATGAAAGCATAAATTAACAACTTTCCCAATTCCATGTCTCCCCAATTGAAATCACTTGCCGGTTGTCTACCCAGGAGTGACTGTTGTTGTTCGTGTGACATCAACGTGATTTGGTCTATTTCTTGCTTCTTCCTGGAGGCTTGTTGAGGTTGCTAGGCAAACAGCGCAGTGACTTAAGGAAGTTACTGTTTCCATTTTGCACTCATGCTCCATTCACTTGCTCCTGGGATGGTCCCATTTCGGTCTCATAACGTCCGAGTAAAGAGTCATGTGCTATCCAAGTATACTGAAACAGTTTGAAGCTTTATATTACAAAATAATTTTGTCCCAGACTTGTTGCCTGTACCAGTTCATTTCCTAATACCACTAAAATAGCTTTACCTTTGTTTTCAGGGTCAATGCTAAGACATAACTTTTCTAACTAATCTAGGTCATTCTACATGGACAGCAACGACCTAATACCATACTACAAATTACATGTCAGCAAAACACTAGTATGCAATATATGAATTACATTAAATGTTTCCTACATTTATGATGTCAACTTTGCAAGTCGTGGACCAAAATTTGCACAGACTTTCTGAGCTGATCTAAGGGGATCTAGTGGGGATTTCTCCAGTGGGGAAACTCATTTTTGCAACACCACATGAATGCAGGGTATGATACACTAAGCACAGTGGCTGCAAGCTCTAGCCTTATATATATCAGACAGACATGACAGCGGTATCCATGTTCTTGTTTGACTCTCTGTATACAAGCAAATATGAGTATTTCCCAAACTGTCGAACTGCTGCTTTAAACCAACAAAGATCAACAAACATTTGAAAAGTCTTAACAAAATGTAGACGCACTGTCAAGATATTGTTGTTTTTACATGGCTGAATTGTTGAAATAGAGATATCTAGAGGGATCATAATTCACTTGAATCAATAATTCATGAGTTTTAGTCTCCCCGAAATGCATCAAACTGTCTTACACCACAATAATGAAACTTAAGCAGCTTTGACCTTAAAATTATTAATAATAAAATCTCACAGAAAGTTAGAATTGGGAAGTTTCTGCTCTTTTCTCTCAGTGGTCACATGAACTTATCCCACTTTGTACTGAGCAGAATACCAAAGTGTGCAACTTGACAGCCTGTGCATAGGGAACATCCTGATTGTAGCAAAGACCAAAACACAGTCTGAGGTCAGGACCACAATCTGTCTTGCAGGCTGACTTGGGAGTCCCGGAGGATCAGGGGGGCCTTGGCCTGTGGATGCCCCAGCAATCATAACCACCCGTAGGGTTTATGTGTGTTGTGGGGAATCCTTATAAGAAAACATGCAGCATGCCTGTCATTCCTGCATGTCAGCAGTTTAAGAGAGTTTAGAGGATTGTTCTGGGAGGAGGGAAGGCTTTACTGGGAGTACTGAAGGATTTTAAGATTTTTGCCTCACTGTAAAAAAAAAAAAAAATCTGTTGTTTGTGTGTTCGAAGGGTGAGCTTACTCAGCTGGAACACAAAGATTGTGCTTCATTTAAAGGGACAGTTCACCCCAAAATTGAAAATGCATATTTTTCCTCTTACTTGTGCCATTTATCAGTCTAGATTGTTTTGGTTTGAGTTGCTGAGTGTTGGAGATATCAGTCCTAGAGATGTCCACCCTCTCTCAAATATAAAGCCACTTGTGTTGCTCAAAGCGCAAAAAAAAAAAAAAAATGTATATATGGTTGAAAAATTCAACAGCAGTGTCTCTTTCCAGAAATCATGACCTGGTTACTCAAGATAATCCACAGACCTTGTTGTGAGCAGTTTCATGTAGGAACTGTTTTATTTGTACTGAACTGCACCAGTGACGGTATTAAATGGAAGAGTGTATCTACTGCTAGCTCACCTAGCACCACTAAGCGAGCTAACTTTCCAGCCAGGCACCCAGGAAGTGCACTGGGGCTCTAAGGGTGCTTTCACACCTGCCCTGTTTGGTTCGGTTCAATTGAACTCAAGTTAATTTGCCTCCTAAGTGCAGTTCGTTTGGGCAGGTGTGAACACAGCAATCGCACTCGGGTGCGCACCACAACAACTGGACCGAGACCTTCTTGAAGAGCTGGTCTCAGTCCGGTTACAAATGAACTCTGGTGCGCTTCGTTTGTGGTGAGATCGTGTTCCGACCTGGATCTGAACCAGCTGCAGTCACATGACACATTGTTTGGGTTAAACATGAGCATGTTACAGTCCTGGAGGATTATTAATGTGCGCCTCCTCCTGTACTGCCTTAATATGCACATTCAGCACATCCAATGCATCAAAACATTGTTTTCTAGTTGGAGCAGCGCCTCGTTTTCAAACTGTATGCTTTGACTCAAATGAACAATGACAACAATATAGTCCACGATGAGCAGCGCTAAAATCAACCTGCGTAGTTGTCCCTCCATTGTGACATTAGAAAGTGTCACATTTATCTTGCAAGTGTACTCTTCTTCAATGTTTTTGTTGTAAGTATCACTGCGCAAAAGGAAGAGTGTATCTACTGCTAGCTCATGTAGCACCACAGAACTAGCTAACATTACAGGTCAGCTGAGAAAGATGCCATTAATGTTTTCATCTTGCGCTATCACGAGCACGAGCCTCTCATCTATGAGTAGATGCACTCTTCCTTCTGTGCTGTGATACAGTTGGCAGGTGTAGTTCGGTAGAAAGAAAATAGTTCCTACATGAAACTGCTCACAACAAGGTCTGTGGATTATCTTGAGTAACTGGGTCATGATTTCTGGAAAGAGACATTGCTGTTGAGTTTTTCAAATGTATTTTATTTGGCACTTTGAGCACCACAAGCTGAGTGCCATCTAGTTCCATTATATTTGAGTAAAGACAGTCATCTCTACAGCTGATATGTCCAACGCTCGGCAACTCACACCAAAACAATCTAGACTGATAAATAGCACTACAGGTAAGAGGGAAAATATGGATTTTTGATTTTCGGGGTGCACTGCCACTTTAAGTACGACCATAAATACTCACAATTTCTCTCTCTAACCAAAAAACACTAGAATTTTGTGAAGACAATAAAGTATTCTGCCACCTCTACTAAAAACAATAAATCTTTTAAACAGCAGATTGCCATTTCCAAAGTCTTTTATTCTGCTTTCTACACTGTTAAGGCATTATGTGACAGTTTGAGGCAACAAAGCCTCTGACCCATTTTTCACCCATTTGGTCCACTGGCAGGCAGCACCAGTATTATTACAGTATACGAGACAGAGCCCTTTTGACTGTGATCTTTGCAAGGCATCTGGTCCTCATTATACTGTATGTCTGTGGCCTGTAGGGTCAGATATGACATGTACTTGGACGCCATTAAACCCAGGAAATACACAACAAGCTACGCAGTCAGGGACATTGTTATCCTACTGTAAAAGTCGACGTAGTTGCCCTTTTGACAGTTTTTGACCCTTTACATGGAAACATTCACAGTGATGAGAGGTTGTTTTATGTTTTCATTGACACTAACACCCAGAGGTGTTTTTCCTTTTCTTTGAATCATTGCACTAGCCTGGCTTCTACCTGTGGCCCAGTGAGTCATTAAGCATGGGACCAGTTTAGCCACGAGCCAAGCAGTTACATAACTTAAGAATTGATTAAAATATGAGCTGCTCTTCATACCACTACTTGATGATGAATGTATCAGTGGACCCTAATGATTCAGAAATAGCCCAAACACACTGGTGATTACTCTTGATGTGGGCATTTGAGGTACCATGTTTTACTACTTTTTAAGCTGGAAATTTAAACTTACAACCTCAAGGAAGCAGCACCGTCCAACCAAATAATTTTACAGGGAGTTTTTTTTTTCTTCTTTTTTTGATGTTTTAATTAGCTCTCCTTCGTCCATATGTCTGGGCTGGCCATTAAGCCAGCGTGACGTCAAACTTAAAAAACATGGAAATATGATTCCCAGTGGTGTGCTTAATGATCTGAGTATGTTTCAAGATGCATATGGCGTTTGTGCTGCGGTTTCAGAAAGCTCATGAAAAATGAGGCATGCTGGTTCTTTACTGACACTCCGGAGCTCACGTCAAGTTTGACTCACCACTGGATGCCAATAGTGACAGTGTGACAGCTAAAATCAGAACTTTCTGGAGGCATCCAGCACATTTCTGCCTAAATTTGTGTTGTATTTAAAACTTGATAAAAAGTGGGAGCATTAAAGTTATAATATGTAACTTTTCCACATTAACACAGACTAGACCAGTGTTATATATTTAGCTGAGGTATGTGCTCACATTATCCCAAATGTTTCCTACAATTATCAGACCCGAAAATTTGTAGTTTTAATGAAGGACACAGTCTGTGTAATTTGGTTACTGTCACCTGTCACTGGGTCAACTTCTCTCTGCGCATACATCAGGGTTGTCAGATTCAGATTCAGACAACTTTATTAATCCCACCAGGAGCAATCTGTTCAAACAGCTTGCCTTGCTCACATGCTACAACATATCATTCAGTAACATGTAGACGCATAGATAAATGACTAGTAAAATAAAAAACAGAAATAAAAATATGCTAAGGAGTTTAGTGGAATAAAGGAATCTATAAATAATAGAAAGTTAATAGACTTATTATCATAAAAGAGATAAAAAACAATAAATAACAAAAAAAATTACAAAGAATTTAAAAGACGAATAGCAGAGGGAATAAAAGATTTTAAATACGGGTTAATTTTACAAGCAGGTAAAGCGTAATGACGCCCTGACAGCAACAGAAAAAATTTGCCTGTAAGAACATGTCCAGAAGAAACTAAAGTAGTTGTGGCTTTCTGGTGGATTTGTTGATTGCAAAAACCAATCTGCCAGAAGCATCCATTTATCAAGTTTTAAGATTTTTACAATACACTTTTTGGATCTTGGTCATTTTAATTATATAATTCAACAGGATGAAGAATTTCATTGAATGTCTGCCTCATTGAGCCGAACAGCATCAGAGAAACATGGATTTTTAAAGTAAAACTACTTTATTCAGTGTTTTAATTGGCTTAAATCACCGGGTCTGTTTGCCATGGAGAGGAAGAGACCTCTGCTGATAATTCGGCTCCTGATAAAAACCCCCTGAACATTTGGATCTTAAGTTATCAGAGAAAAAAGTTGAGCAAACATCAGCAGGTGCTAGGCTAGCAGTCACTCTGTGACAAGTCAAAGTGTGAACCTACTTTATTCAGTGTTTTTACTAGTTTTCATTACCGGGTCTGTTTGTTTTGGAGAGGAAGAGACATTTTTGGAATTTGTGGATAATTTGGCTCCTGGTTAAAAACCTCTTGAACGTCTAGGATCTTACATTATCAGAAAAAAGGGTGAGCACGCATTAGTAGGAGCTGTTTTGGCAGCCACTCTGTGACGAGCCAAACGTTGGTTTATAACATGAAACTATTTTATTCAGTGTTTTTACCAATTTTTATCACAGGGTCTGTTTCTTTTGGAGAGGAAGACACCTCTACGTATAATTCGGCTCCTGGTAAAAACCTCCTGAACGTCTGGGATCTTAAGTTATCACAGAAGAAAGGTGAGCACACATTAACAGGTAGCAGTGTTTTTACTGGTTTTAATCAAATGGTCCAGTGTCTTTTTTTTTTTGTTTTGTTTTTCTTTTGGAGAGTAAGAGACCTCTGCAGATAATTTGCTCCCAGTAAGAACCTGAATATTTGGATCTTGAGTTGTCAGAGTAAAAAGTTGAGCAAACATTAGTAGGAGCTGTTTTTGCAGCCATGCTGCGACAAGCCAAACTGTGTCAGAGAAACAGTGATGTATAACATGAAAGTGTTTTATTCTGTGTTTTTACTGATTTTAATCACAGGGTTTGATTCTTTTAGAGAGGAAGAGGCCTCTACGTGTAATTCGGCTCCCGGTAAAAGCCTCCTGAATGTCTGGGATCTTACGTTATCAGAGAAAAAAGATGAGCAGACATTAGCAGGTGCTAGGCTAACAGCCACTCTGCAATGAGCCAAACAGTGTCAGAGAAATGCTAATTTGTAACATGAAACTGCTTTATTCTGTGTTTTTACCGGTTGGAATCCCAAGGTCTGTTTGTTTTGGAGAGGAGGAGACCTCTGCGGATAATTTGGCTCTTGGTAAAAACCTCCTGAATGTCTGGGATCTGAAGTTATCAGAGAAAAAAGATGAGCACATATTAGCAGGTGCTGGGCTAACAGCTGCGACGAACCAAACAGTGTCCGAAAAACACTGATTTGTAACATGTTACTGCTTTATCCAGTGTTTTTACCAGTTTTAATCACAGGGTCTGGTTGTTTTGGAGAAGAGGAGACCTCCACGTATAATTCGGCTCCTGGTAAAAACCTCCTGAACAATAAATACTGAAGGAAACCTAACCAGGAGAAACTGACTGCAGTTAAACTCCTACTCAGTCTGGTTAATTTTTTGATTGAAAGAACCCCAGCGGCAGAAAATGACATATTGTGCATTCAATAAGAGTAACCACCACATAATCAGATGCATTTATGAGATATTTCTGTGTCACACTGGAGCCTCTGTGTTGCCAATAATGCAAGCACTGTGAGCAATTCATATTCCCTGTTGTTAGTAAACATTTGTTTATTGATTCTAGCTCACAATGTCTGGGCAACATTGTAGCAGCGGGGAGCAGATGGACTATTGTTGTTAAGCACCGATGCATAACACTGCTGATAAATTAACTACATGTGAACTGCTGTACAATGTTCTCCTAATCCCTCTAAGTCTAAATACAGCATTATATGAGATGATATATTGCAAGTGTTCTTAATGGGAAAATGAGGCCTTGTCTTATTCGCATAGATAATTGACTGTAAGTATGATGGGATGTCACAGTGAGATATTTCCAGCACAGCTACATTGGAGTTTAATGGAGAAAAAAATCAGCTGTCAGAAGCATCATTGGTAAATGTCACGTCGTGTCAGTTCCTCACACTCAAAGAGGAAGGTCTTCTAACAGCTCATGATTGTGTACCATTGTTACAGAGTCAAACAGCAACGAACCTCTTATGTTAAAAGCAGTAAAAGCCCAGACAAAGCAGACACAAAAAGTTTCGTGACCCTCTCTTGACCGGTTTGGGAGACATTTCTACTGTCTGCTCTCTCTTGTTGTGCCCTGCTTTTACCAAATGACTTTTCAAGTGGTTTTATTGTGCAGACAACTTTCCATTTCTACCACAGTTGGTGATCTCTGTTGTTTGGTGTCAGGTGCTGATAAAGCTCAGTCTGAGCTGTCTTAACTCAGTCTTTTCTCCTCTTGACATTCTGGCAAACATGTTTAATGTCATTGTAAGTGTTTAGTCTTGGCTCATGCAAATACTGAGGTTTAATGACATGAACAGTGTCAACAGCCAGTAGCTGCGCTCTCTCCAGCACCAAACATGAAGCAGCAAACCGGGTAGACGGTAAACATGGAGGGGACTCCAGGGAGGCACAAGAACGTGTGCAAGTCTCGGTTGTCTTGTACCGTGGAAAAGGAGGAGAGGCTGGTGAAGTTGTGGAGTGAACAAGAGTCTGTTTAATTTGATGTGCATCTGATCCAACAATCAGCACTTATTTCAGGTAGAAATCTTAATTTTTTAAACAGTTCTCCTCTGATTCCCTCCGTCTCCTTCCACTAAAATAGTTCAGCTGAAAGGGTGTCGACTTAAGTCTTTTAAAAGTCTTTTCAAAGTCTGAAGTGTCGACAGTCATGCTCGCAGCCATGTGAGGGTGCACAACACAGCTTTGGGCTAAATGCTCCTATCAGCATGCTAAAATGCTCACAAAGACAATAATAACATATTGTTTAGCAGGTATAATTACCCAAAAGTGTACAAAAGGCCCAGCTCTGTCTCTGCTGTCTGCTCTGTCTTGGCCACACGCAGCCCTGAGAGCAGCCGAGACACACCTTCTGCACTCAATCAGCTCTGATTGAGAACTGCTGGTCCTTTGAACTGCAGTTCACACAGACGCTCAAACAAAGCCGAGCCACACTGCCTTGTCTCTCCTAGTCATTGCGGGAATTTCCTGATCAGCATGTGGGCACCAAAGCATGGTGCCACGGCTGCTGCTGATCAGCCAGTCATACTGAACCTATTGCATTAAACCTGCTCACTTCTATACCTGAAACCTTACACTAATACTCCACACATATTCTGAATATGATAATATTCTGAATTTAATATGCGTCATGTAAACTGCATGTGCTGTCCGGATATTACAAATTAGGCCTTATTCTGAATGTGGTCTTTTCCGATTAAGACATGTGGGATATGTTGCTATTATTCGGTATTCAGAGCAATATTTGGACATGTATACAGTGCATTTGGAATATGCATCTCAGGGTTTTTTTCCCTCCACTTATCCATTTCATTGAATTGTACACAGAATACACCACATACTCACATAGAAACAGATCCCATCTAGTCCATCACAACACTTCCAAAATTTTATACAGGTACATCTGCTGTATTTCCTCTCTCGAGTTCTCAGTCAACTAATACTGAAACCAAACCTCCAGCATGTATCAAGCAAAGGTAAAAAACTGGTCAGGTCTGAGTTCCCAAACAACCCACCAATCCACTTTGCCTCTCCTCCAGGATGTCACAATCCAGGGTAAATAGAAAGCAAGTGCAATGTTCAATAATTAAAACTGATAAATTGTCCTGCTTGTGATTTACCTTTCTCTCCTCCCTTTACTTCATTGCTTTTTAAAGCTGTTTCTAGAGAATACCTCATGTCTGTGAGAAATCTAAAGGATTTTCAGCAGAAAATAATTGACTATATACATAAATTAAAAAACTTCAAGAACATAACAAAAGATGAACAAAGCCTGCGGGAGTAAATGAGTCCAACTCCTATCTGTACAGCGTTACTGTCTATATCGGTGTCTTTTTATTTTATGGTTTAACCATTTTTTTAACCAGTCTTTTTCAAACTGTCCTTCATTCATTCGTATCCTGTAGGTAAGTACTCCATCACCTGAATATCGTCTATGATGGTCAGCCATTGTTTGTGATTTGGAGCGTCCGTCTTAAGCCACTTCTTTGTAATTGCTTTCTTTACCAGCAACAAGAAGGACCTTGAACAAGTATTGATCTCTCTTGTGCACCATTCCCTCTATATGTCCTAAGTACAGTGCAAGACATGTTCATGGGATTTTATAACCCAACGTCTCAGGGTTTTTACCGCAGTTTGCAACACTCAACATCTTGTTTGTTTATGGTCAGCTTTGTGTGTTGTCATGGATACGTTGTATACAAACCAACAGTTTGCAGGGCTGAAGTAAAGAACCATGCCCAAAAGAAAAGTCCACATTTGTGGTTGGAAGGAGAAACACATCCACTTTTAGACATTATGAAAGACTTGGATATCAGCGAGATTTGGGATTATGCAAAAATCGCACATTGGGCTTTTCAATAGGGTGGTTGAAGGAATGAAAGAGGGAAGCTGTATTTGCAGGGTTGAACAATTCTTACGTTGATGCAAAAAAGTAATATGGCACAAGAGGCTCAAGCTGCCTCCACTTTTCCATTATTATTATTATTATTATTATTATTATTATTATTATTATTATATTTTGACGTTATAAGCAGCATGTTAAGGCATGTTACTTGGAGTATGGACAGCCACATGCAAACAGGGATATAAGTAGAATATTTTAATTACACATGATAACAGCTTAGTAGGAATATAGTCTTTTGGAATAAGGGCTGAAATGGGAATATTTCGCACAGTGTCTCCTTCTGCACCTCCACCTGTCGTCTGACCTTGACCGCCATGCTCTCATTATATCTAGTTACTCACTAAGTAAGTAGTCTAACTAAATACTAATAAAACTTCAATAATATTAGACTTACTCCAAAACCAAACAACTCATTACAATGTTACTTTTGTTATCACATCACTACCGACTTGAAATACAACAGTCACATCAGCGGACTCATTTTTCCAATCGTCGCACGGTGTGGGCATGTCACAAAGCAGCATGCTAGTTTTGAAGATGGAAACGCTAACTTTAGCGGCTAGAATTATTACCATTTCTTTGATTTTGTTAGGAGGAAAAAGGCAAGAACACTGTTGCTGCAGGTAGTCGGACTAAAACTCTTTCCACTGCAAAAAATATGTCCCCAAACCTCTGTCTGAACACTTTGGCTACTACGACCGACAACACAACAACGTGAAGCTCAAGGAAATACACCTGCTGCAGAGGTCAGCTGTAGCACTACTCTAGCTAAACAACCAAAAATTGAGCATAGCGTTAGTTCAGGCAGGACACAACGTCAAGTTCAGCTCACATCCCAGCTACATCAGCTGATCTCAAAAAGCTTATCAACTGATGGAGCAGCTGATTGATGGAAGGGAGTCAGCTGATAGATCACATGATTCCTTTCTATGCAACTACTTGGTGAATCTCATTCAGGGCGCCCTATTTAAACTGCTCTGGCCTGCCTACTGTTGCTGCTTCCTCTGCAAGCTGCTTTGCAATCCACCTCCACCCCAGCTCCTCCTTCTCATGCTGGGTCTGACTTGTCAGTGTCATTTCTGTTTGTGGCTCTGTTCTGTTCCCGGGGGGTCTTTACTGCTGCTCTCCCTGCCTTAGGCTTTCCATGTAGGCACATGGAAGGGCAGGGAGGTGTGCTCTCTCTGCCTCAGGCTTTCCTCATTTGCACGTGGAAGAGGCTTTCTGCATAGGCCCAGGAAAAGCAGAGCCATTCCACCAAATATAATACTGCAAATGGAAATAAAGTTTTCTTTGACTAAAGTTGTCCTGACTGAACTGGATTTTACTTGCTGGCTGCTGCAGGCTACAAAGAACTGATGAAGCTTGTGGTTGGATATGTGGTGGAAGAAATGTTGCTCCATGAGTGACTCACCGTCTTTCAGGCAGAACTTTGGAAAAATACTGGTCACAGGCAACAGAACACCCCCAGGTAAAAAAAAACAATCTACCTTTAGCTACACTTACCAGCAATTACCCTGGCATTCACACAGAGGCACACATCTGGAATTTGGGGAGATATGCAATTACTAATTCTGTGGGGTGTAACGGAAAAGTAATGGCACGGAGTAATAAGTAAAGTAATACTACTATTTTAGTATTAAATAGTACTAAAAAGTAATGACTAATGAGTAATACAGTACATTTTTAGATGATCTGATGAAGGAGCTTTATTAAAAATTAAGGGATCAACAATTTATTCCTACTCATTTCTGTAAAAAATGTCAATTACTGATGACACACAGAACACCAAATGTGTTGAACCTCATGCACAGCTAAAACTATTAAAACTTCTGCAGTTATTTTAAAATTATTAATATCACAGGATCAAACAGCGTTATGAGAGCTACATATTCTGTATATGCCCACACAATCCCACCTCTCCTCCCACACTGGACATTACAGCTGGCAGAGTTGGTGCAACTTTCTATTTTTGAGATATTTTTTTTTCTGTTCAGGATGAGATATATAGCGTGCAGGGCAGATGGCAAGAAAATCAAAATAAGAAACGATATCTCAACCACATTAAACATTCATCAGTGTTAGAAATAAGCCTCACTGATGCATTGTGCACAGACAGAATAGCTTAATATTTCATTGCTTTTGGTGTGTTTATTAGTTTGGCTGCACACTAGGAGATCCTGCTTGAACTGACAGACGTGCTCTACTCACGTCAGCTGAGTCGTCACCGAAACCCAAACAAATCCTATTTCATCACAGGGACAGAAAATTGCCATTTGTATCGACAGGGGCTGGTGGATATGTTAAATATCACCTGATATCCCACGTCGAGGTGAGCTGGTGAGAGATGTTAGCAGACATCCACACTGGTTGTGCTGCATTACACATGCTGGCCTGCTGTCCTCATAATCTCCATGCCATCTGGTGGGGAACCTCACTGTCCCCCTGCACCTCTGGCACATTAGTATTCCACTCACACCGGGCGAGGGAGACCAGTGTGTGCGCGACAATCCTCGGGAACATAAAAGAGTCAACACCGGTGAGGATTAATCGAATGGCTACAGGGCCCACCTCCAACAAACCTGGTTCATTTCAGGTAATGAGAACACTTACTTTTTAATCTTCTTCATTGTTGTCCTTGCTTGTGCTCCAACACAAAGTCAGCTTCCTTGCATGTTGTCACCAAATAGACCCACAGTTGTGACTTCTTGCCCGTGTTGAGCGTGGGCTCAGATGTGCTGTTACCATCAACATAAAGTATAAAGCATTAATCCTTTAATGATTTTACAAACATATCTTTCAGAAAATGTGTATTTTCTAATACAAGAGCCTAAACAAGGAACAACAATGCAACATGAAAGTCATATTTTTTTCATAGACTGCACCAAGGCTGTAGCTGATTCACAGTGTTCTCATTTCCTGTGTCTTGATTACAGTAACTGCTACAGTTCACCAAGTCACCATAGCTTCAGGCGGGTCTTCTCTGGTTCCTCGGCTCTGTTTTTCAGCAGGAGAACCCTGTCAGCAGCGAGAGTCTTTCGAATGGCGCTTCAAACGGCGTTTCCGGCTTTTAGCGCGAGCTGTGATCAAAGACCGATCCCTTCCTTTGCAAATCCACATGGCCTCTCATTAGCGCCACGCTAGGAAGAGACTCCTCTGACAGGAATCTATCACAGCAACATCGCTTCCAGTTTTAGATTCGACTACAATACAGTGCTGTTTAGAATAAATGTGTTGTACTTCATGCTGTGCTTTCACATTGTGTATTATGTGAATTTATTGTCAAAGTAAGAAGACCAATTAAGACCAGTTAAAGGTGCAGTGCATAACATTTAGGGGGACATATTGGCAATAATGGAATATATGTTTTCTTTAGTGCATAATCGCCTGAAAGAAAGAACTGTTGTGTTTCGATACTTCAGAATGAGCCATTTATTTCTACACAGAGTGTGGGTCCTCCTCCACGAGGTCCGCCATGTTGCACTGCTATGTTTCTAAAGTAGCCCAGAATGGACAAACCAAACACTGGCTTGAGGTAGGGCCATTCATGATTTCACATCGTCCTCTGTAGTAAGCAGCCCCTCTACCATGGGCCGAACAGCATGGGAAACAGATTTTTCCACGTAAAACTGCTTTATTCCGTGTTTTTACCGGTTTAAATCACCAATCTGGTTGTTTTGGAGAGACAGAGATCTCTGTGGATAATTCAGCTCCTGATAAAAATCTCCTCAACAAGGAACACTGAAGGAATTCTAATCAGGGATCTCATTTATAAAACAAAAATGTACGTACAGACAATAGCCAAAAATGGCAAGCGCCAAAAAATATTTGACTATTTCTACAATCAGGTAGTAGAAGCATCAGGTCACGTAGTATAAAGAGCAACTAAGTCCGCAAAGGGAGGATGGGCAAACAAACACAGGACTTTGACCCAGAACACGGGGGTTTATGTCCTGTGTGAAACTAAAAGTCAACAGTGGTTTTAAGTTATTTATTTATTTTATTTAAGTCAACTTGTGTTGTCACGTAAGGTTGTTATGTTACATTACGACAGCAAGGGATGAAAAATGAAGTCAATGCGGAAGTGCCAAAAGTTCAAAGAATGGCCACTTGAGGCTGACTCCAAAAGTGAGTTAATCCCCAAAGACACAAATGTTAAAATGCCCAACTTTACAGCAGAGTTAAATGTGTTTACAGCCTGGTACAAAAAACACTTTTGGTCGCTATAGCTAATTTCAACATTCATGACAACTGTAAGTGAGGTGAATTCTTGGATAACTTGACCATTTAAAATTTTTAATCCTTAAAGTTATGCTTGATTAGGGGCAAGGTGATCTGGAGCCCAGTTTAGACTAAAGATTTGTGACGAGACAAAACCATTGTAGGATGTTGTAGAGAAAGGTTGAAGCAGTGTGAACTGGCCAGTGTGAGCTCAACTCAAGCTGGCTGATGGTGTCAACTGCAACGCAGCCAGTCAAATTGCTGGCAGCTGATTTTAGAACGTAAAGCATGTGACCTGTTTCTACAGCTGATCGGCTTGTAGTGAAGTTCGCTGGTCAAGTCAAAATGACCACAGATGGTGTGTTCGCTTGCTATGGCAGGTGCTTCGTCCCCGCCGAGCCCTCTGTTTCTTTCCTCACAGTGTGCCGGTGTCGGAAGGTGGGTCACTGCTGCTGCTCGCTGTATGTGCTTATGCTCCCCCCCCAACACACACACACACACATTCTAATTGACTGATTAATTGGCACTGACTTTTAATATTATTGTGCTGTATTTATGATGAATGCAGTCCATCTGATGCTGTTTTTTTATTCTGTTTTTCACCATTTCATCGCTACTACTAATGCAACTGTAGCCAGTATCTTACTATCACTATCCTCATTCATATTTTAAGAAGCTACAAATTATATTCAGCCACAAAATCAGCCTGAAAAGCTGCACACAGAGCGGCGCTACCGAGAGTTGTTGCATAGACATGACACGCCATCTCATCTAGTAATATTGCTGTGAACTGGCAGGTTTTTAGAACATTGCAGAACGGCACATTGCAAGTAGCTGCCTGTTTCTACTCGTCTCCTCTGACCTGACCTTCTCTGAACTGGGCTTGACAGGCTGTCTGCGAGACATCACCATAGTCCATGAGTCAGATCCACCCCTCACTCCTCCACAGCTCCACCCTCCTGTCCAAATATTGTCACTTCTGGCTCCAAAAGTCCAAGATGGCGACAGTGAAATGCTGAACTCAAGGCTTCAAAATGGTAGACCAGAAACCAATGGGTGATGTCAAGGTAGCTACGTCTATTTTTTTTTTTACAGTCTATGGATGACGCCCACCTATGATTCTCTTCCTAAACCTAACATAACCTAGGTGATAATTCGCAATGTATTATACAGACAATGGGATGAGGATATGTTGTCAGATATGAACTACTGGTCATGAACATGAGGCCATTAATATTCATAAGATACAGGTATTTCCTGTGTGCTGTCAGTGTTTGCATAATATCTCCACTTACTGACAATTTTGCATACAAAGTAGTTGTTGCCATAAATAGTACGCTTGATTTCCTTTAATTTGACGCTCGTCTGTATTTGCACACCTCCCCTTATGGTCTCGCACTGCAGGGTAAATACAGTATGCAAATCTTTAAAGGTGGAAATTCTGTGAAATGTGTGGTGAATCCAAGTCTAGCCAACAGTCACTGTATGTATTTGGAATCCTAAATATTTTCTATTTATGGTAATTTTATCTTTCCTTTGCAGCTGCCTTGGCACAGTTTCCCCTGGGAGATCAATGAAGTTCCTTTTAATCTTCATAAAAACCTTCTTATAGACTCAAGATGGTTTTATTCTGCCGAGCAGTGATGAAGAAGTCTCAATAATACCCATTTGTAAGTCCTGTACAACTTACCTCGCCAGCAGTCATAGCAAACCTGAAGGGGAGGGAACTGAGATATACTGAATCTGACGTAAATGAGGCATAAATAAAGAATTGTACTCAGCTTGCTTCATTTCCATCCACACACCTCATGGCTGTTGTTATAATTCAAAACAGTGAAGTTGATCTCCTTTTGTGTTCATAGCCTATGGATATAGCGTAAAGTGCATCCTGGGAAATAAAGAGTACAGGCTGAAATACCTCTTTCTTCACATACGGAGAGTTGCAGTGTGCTCCATCACCAAAACCTCTAACGATTATCCTCCGCTCAGTGGGCACCTTCATTGCTTTTTTATTTTTGCTAAATTTGAGAATAAAAGAGAGAAGATAATTTCAGGGGAGTACTTTCTCCTTCCTTTTTGCACCGTCTTTACCCTCATTAATTCAGTGGACCCCCACGTACACACACACACACACACCTGACAGCAGCTACCTATATCTGAAGCAAAAATAATGAGCGTTACTTAATTACTGTGACTTTTTTAGGGTCGGGGTATGAGGGGATAGCTAAACAGCTGTTCAACTAAATCCAGTGCATGCTACAGGTGCCTGTTGCCATGGTGATAAAGGGAAAACTGAGATTCAATTTGCCCTAACCTTGGCATATTTTATGTTAGATGTGATATGAGGATCTTTAGTATTTATATTGATTATTCAGTACATTTAAAAGGATGCTTCTCTGATTTTCAACAAGCTCGGTATCATAACGTGGGTAGTATCTGTTAATGCAGTGTTTTTTTCAACTCCGAAATTGATACACATTAGGTTAAGGACGCCCATTTGATAAAACTTCTTTTCAATGAGCTCCATCTGAAAAGATTTGGTTGTTAGATATGATTAAGACCAGTATTCTATAGCTGTCAGCTACAGTTGAGGAGATAACTGTGGAGGAGGTGAAACCAGTGCTCACCGACACCGTGAAGAAGATGGACAGTGAAGTTTTCTTCTTTACCTATGAAATTAGTACCGACGCTAAGAAGTGTTGACCACAGACCACCGCGATCAAACTGACAGAGTGACAGCTGCCGTATCAGTGCTGAGATAGCGAGGTAACAGGTAGGCCCACATCCCTGACTTTTAGCCTGGCTGACAAACACTCGCTCTCTGGTAATATACTGTCACCAGCCACTTTATTAGGTACACATGTAGACATGGTCAAGTTGACCTGCTGAAGTTCAAAACAAGCCGTCAGAATGGAGAAGAAAGGTGATTTAAGTGACTTTGAACGTGGCATGGTTGTTGGTGCTGAGTATTTCAGACACTGCTGATCTACTGGGATTTTCACACACAACCATCTCTAGGGTTTACAGAGGATGGTCCGAAGAAGAGAAAATATCCACTAAAACACCTTGTTGATGCAACATTAACTCAAATAACCACTTGATACAACCAAGGTCTGCAGAAGACCATCTCTGAACCAACAACACGTTGAACCTTGAAGCAGATGGGCTACAGCAGCAGAAGACCACACCAGGTGCCACTCCTGTCAGCTAACAACAGGAAACTGCTACAATTCGCTCTAAGTTGGACGATGGAAGATTGGAAAAACGTTGCCTGGTCTGATGAGTCTCGATTTCTGCTACGACATTCAGATGGTAGGGTCAGAATTTGGTGTAAACAACATGAAAGCATGGATCCATCCTGCCTTGTATCAACGGTTCAGGCTGGTGGGTTCTGACCGTGTCCATCCCTTTATGACCACAGTGTACCCATCTTCTGATGGCTACTTCCAGCAGGATAACGCACCATGTCACAAAGCTCAAATCATCTCAAACTGGTTTCTTGAACATGACAATGAGTTCACTGTACTCCAATGGCCTCCACAGTCACCAGATCTCAGTCCAATAGAGCACCTTTGGGATGTGGTCGAACGGGAGATTCACATCATGGATGTACAGCCAACAAATCTGCAGCAACTGTGTGATGTCATCATGTCAATATGGACCAAAATCTCTGAGGAATGTTTCCAGCACCTTGTTGAATCTATGCCATGAAGAATTAAGGCAGTTCTGATGGCAAAAGGGGTCCAACCCAGTACCAGCAAGGTGTACCTAATAAAGTGGCCGGTGAGTGCATGTACGAGCAGCCAGTCCCTGGAAGCCCAAGACATGTTAGCCCTAAGTAATAGCATTGAGTGCCCAGGGTTAAATTTGCAGTGCCAAGAGTAATTCTTAAGCTTTCAGCACCCATGTTAAGCAAGTAGGACATTCACACCAGACGCACTGCAGCATCAAGTTCCTGTGCTTGGCTCGCAATCGGCAGCGATAGTTTAAATGCCTGCCTTATTTTTTCCACGAGCCGAGAATGCACACTGTTAATCTATTGTGAAAGATATAAAGGATGTATTAGGTATGATGTAAATAATCTGATTATGATAAAGATTAAATATACATCCAGCACGTCCACATATTGTCAGAAAAACAAAGAGCGAGAGAGATGAGCTGACACAGACACAAAGCGGACTGAGACAGAGCTCTACATGTGAACAGAACAGAGCAGAGGAGCAGACTACTTGCTGACCAGCAGGGAGAAAGGTGCTTCTGGTGTGAACGGTCAGACGACTGCTGACAGGTGGCTGTGTCACAATGGACATATCAGGGCACCTCCATGTCCAGTGAGAACATGACATCACTCCAACACATTCTCACTCTGACCTTGTCTCATATAGACATTTAGTCATGGACTTTTCACATCCAGATACGACATGAAAGGTACCCTGGGTGTGTTGGTGTGTCAAGTGTCAAGTTCTGCCTGTTACATGCATTGTCTTCTTTCAAAATACACTTCTGTTTTCACAGGAAATTTACCGTGTACATACAGTCTCTTTCAAAATAAATGCACTACATTGGTGTAACCACGCAAATTGAAGTATTTTTTTCCTTCAACAACTGACATGTGGTTGGGTTTGGGAAAAAAGAACAGGGTTTGGCTTTATAGTCTTATGGGACGTGAACACTGCTCTCCTGGGTGAAAGTAAGTGTTTGTTGGACCCATGCACCAGCCCTCCCGCCTGCCCCACTCTGACTTTTGCAGCCTTAACTTTCGTTCTTGTCTCACCACTTTCCCCCCTGACGCTGCTGGGCGCTGTTAAAATATAACGACAAACGGCCGTGTATCATGCCGACATAAAAGGACGGCTTTTTTCGTCAGTGTCTGATGCCGCAAGTCACTACCTAAGCACCTGATTTCGACGACTCGGAGTGAGACCAGACTGATTACTCACATTGGGCTCACACCTCTATAGTGAATTAAATAGAGTTCTAACAGACTGGTGCAGAGTTGCAAGCTTTAAACTCTGTTTGGGTGTGAACCCTTACAGAGTCGTTGAGGTCACATGTGAGTCATTGACCCTACATGGTCATCTTGTGTGTTGATGGGGTTAGATGGGTCATTAGATGGGTGCTGAGTCATCAAATGACGACTTGACAACCATTCACATCTGAATGTAACCCTAACGACACACAAGATGACCAGGTGGGTCAAGGACTCACATGTGGCCTCAACGACTCTGAAAGGGTTCATGCCCACACAGGCTTTAAAGCCTGTTAGAACTGAAGAAGCTTCTTGGATGAGAGATGAAACATCTTCAAGAAACCCAAGCAAGTCCAGTTGCCTACAAAATAGCACTTAAGTTACAATGATCTGGATGACTGAGAATCTTCACAGACATAAACTATTCCCTATTTTCCTGGGGACACCCTGGACCCCTGGTTGAGAACGACTGTGTAAATCAACTAAATCAACCTTCCCTCCATCTTACCAGCACCCAGATCTTGCTGCTCATTTCTCAGCTCAAATCTGTGGGAAGATGCATTTTGTGGATTTTGGCTGTCTCTAGGGCTGTTGCTTGAACTACAGATTGTACTTCCTGCTTTTTCATCTGCCTGCCACTGTGGACAGAGTACAGAAACAGAGAGATGTCCCCTCTTCCTCTCTCAGATTAAACAATAAACTAATCAGTGCTGATCAAATATGAACCAACATTCTGTTACTGTGTTATTTCTTTCCTCACATGTTCAGAGACATATTTCAGCTTACCATTCAACTGTAGTTCAAAATGTTTTTTTCCCAGCCGGCTGCCATGTTGTTTCCTGTGTAGAAACTGACAAGCTTGCATGATGTCACCCACGAGCGGGAGTGTTTATTGGTCCAGTGTGGTGCAAAGCATTCTGGTAGTTGTAGGATTTCTACCTCTGGAGCAAAAACAAATTCCACAGCTCTTTTTCCTCTGGTTTCTCTGCTCATACAGCACCAAATTCAAAAGTATTTGCATCTTTCTACCTCATAGACAGCCCAGTTTTATGAAATGACCATCTTTCAGGCAGTAAAA
The DNA here is from genome assembly GCA_019142605.1 of Cephalopholis sonnerati. NCBI lineage: Eukaryota > Metazoa > Chordata > Actinopteri > Perciformes > Serranidae > Cephalopholis > Cephalopholis sonnerati. The sequence continues at coordinate 20,525,065 of JAGQAX010000020.1, forward strand.
TACTTTTTAAAGACAACAATTTACAAACACAAGCATTCTTCACATCAATAAATGTAATAAAGATGGAGTGAGATGAACAAAGCCCTTAATTAACACTGTTATCTTAGTCTTTATTTTGTCACAATTGTATGTCAAATATATATACGTCTATATGACATATATTATATGACATATATAATTTCATTTCTTTACAATAGAGAAACAACATAGAGATGACACACTATTTTGGTTTCTAAGTAGAAGCTCCTTTTAAATAGTGGCATTTTTTTCAATACACTGTTTAAGTCAAGCTCCCACTCAAGTCACGGTTTTGTTTTCCTTATTGAGTCACATTTATTCACAATGTGTGTTTGTTTGTCTCTGTTTCTTTATAATTTGATGTCTTTTTGCTGTGTCAATATTTTTTTCATCTGCAGTTCAATCTGTTCGTGTTCCTTTCACAATCGACGGCCATCTGTTATTGGTCCGTGTGGCCGCACAGATGGTCCCACCTGCTAACCATCCTGTGCCACCAGCAAAGGTATACAGTTATTGGAAACAGTGTCTTTGAAGCTTTACAGAGTTAATCCAATCAGCTTGCAGAGGGCTTGGCGTAAGCGTTTCCAGTTCCTCTGCAGCTGGGTCCTTTGGTGGCCAAGGAGTGGTTCGCGCCTCCGTATACGAGGGACGTCTGACCTTGGCACTGTCCCTGGGCTTCTCTTTGGCCTGCTGCCTTCAAACCTCTGGTCCCACCACCTGTGTGCAGAACTCTGGCTGAATATTGGACGCCTTTTCCTTCCGACCCCTGCACAGTCCCAGCCTCCAGAGTGTTTGTGCCACCGCGGTGGATCTCGCTGTGAGGCCCGGACATTTTCATGGAGCTGGAAAGGCTTTTCTGTTTTAATTCCTGTGCGAGTTCCACTGTGATTTCAATGGAGCAGGTTGTTTGTGTGGAGCTGAGATTCTTCTCCGACCCCAGTGTGACGGTGGTGTTGGTGGCAGGAGGGCTAACACCGCTGGGCATGACACCAGGTGCCAGCACGATAGTCTCGCAGGGAGGAGAGGGAGAATTGGTCATGGCCACCGCCGTCTTTCCAGCCAGCGCTGGGTGCCACTTGAGGAGCGCCCCTTGGTTCCGCTCGCTCGTGTCCACGTTCCCTGCCTCGAGGTCGCACGCTTGGAGCGAGGGGATGATGGGCACAGAGCGGGTGCGCAGGGAAGGTGGAAAGTAGGTTGTTCCCTTATCCAGACGTGTGCATGGAACCTCGGTCCATCCCTTTCTGGCTGCGAAGTGAGAGAGTGAAGTCCTGCTGAGGAGGGCGCCGACCTTTCCACCGGCGGAATCACACCTTTAGGCAGAAGACAGAATAGAAATGGCAGGGTGAGAAACAGAAACCAAGTCATTTATATTGTGACCTTTTCGTCCAGGACTCTCATTTCCTGTGAGGAATAAAAGAGAGTGAGTAAAATAGAATATGGAGATAAAGCTGCTGCTCTTTTGTGATTTTTACTGTTTTATTCCCCTCATTGTTCCGCTCAAGAAACAACACAATCATTATTTAGGTATTGTTTTTCATAATCTTGTATAATTATTTATAATCCTGGGGATGGGCAGTCTGTATTGTTGCTGCATGAATGTTAAACTGGAAAATCCTTCTCTCATGAATGCCTATCAGAGATTTAAGGCTTTAGCAACACAGCTGCTTGATTCTTGACCCTGGCCTGTGTGAGTATGTGGAATATATTTCACTCTTTGGACATGTGTGTTCTTATTTTGGTTATATAATCTATAGAGTTGGGTTGATTTCCAGTTTTGCTGTTCCAGTCCAGTGTACGATCTGAAACTGGTTTGATTTTATGCAAACTAGCTGAACTGCCATTTGTCATTATGACACATTCTGGTAAGTGGTCCACATCAGGAACCTGTGCTGACGGGGGTCACGGATCTAAATCCAACTTGTATTACATGAGTAATAAGCAATATGACAACATGATGAACATTATGTTATGTTTAAAAAAAAAAACATTAACGGTGCCACTTGTGCCTTGCCACACTGTGTGCAATTTACCGCAGAGCCAGGTCGGTGTCATCGGCATGAAGAAGATCAAATTTCAGAGAAGAGCGGTGCACATTGTGTTTGTTTACTAGTAAGTTAATGTGTTTTTTGCACATTAACCACTGTGCCAATATTGCAACGTTTTGTATGTGAAGCTGATGAAAGAGGTGTCCTAACTGGCTGCGAGCGAAGCTATACACCATTTAAAGCCGAACTTTTGGCGAATGGTGTTTCTTTTTATATATCACTCACTTTTAAAGTGCTGCAATGGATGAGGATGGGCTGATGCATGAGGTTGAAATGAGGAATTATCTATAGGATACCTTCTTATTTTATACAAAAGCCAAAATAAGGTCACAGCTGGCTGGGTGGAGATCGCCAGGGAGCTGAAAGTTTCTGGGAAAAAAGGGCCATTGCTTATAACAATCTACTTGCTGTTGGCTATGTTGTACATAATTTCCAGTAAATATCACAATATAAAACGTGTGTTTTCTGTTTAAAAAATAATGTTATAAAGACATCAAATTGGCTTCTCGCTCATCTTTCAGTGTTTATGTCTCCAATCTGATCTCAAGGGCACATCTGATTGCTACATGGTTTGTTTACATACAATTACATATCTTATTAATTCAGTGTAGACAGTAGGGGTGTAACGATCATCAATCTGGAGTGATATATTGAGTAAATGATCAACGATCGAATGTAATTGATGCAAAGTGAAAACATCGATCATATCGTCATCTTTAGGATATGCTTTTATTTTAAAGGTCTGTGTCCCTGTCAAGCAGCCACGAGAAAGACGATGAGGATGACGTTATTTACTTAGGAATAAATCAGCAGCGTGGAAATAATTTGGATTTTGGAGAAAATACAGGTCAACAGACAGAACACACGGTGTATGTGAACAATGCTGTGACGAAATAAAACACAACGTAACGTTACCTGCCTGGTCGGGCATCTCACTCTGCTAACGTCTCACTTCAGCAACGTTAGCTGCTCTGTTTCATCAACGCTCGGCTGATAAAATGTACATGCAGGCTGAAATTAAACTGAGCTGTTCTGTCGGGAGATGAAGTGACTTAAACCAACGGTGAGTAAGAAAAATAATGACACTACATGTAATCTGTTTAGCTACAAGTAGAGGAAAAAAGTAAAGTAGGAAAAAATATTTGTTTTGTCCATGAACCCTGAAAGTTTTTACTGAGCTGAATTTGATACTTTTGTTAAATGATCTTGTTTTATGACTGTTTGGAGACGTTTTCCTGTAGCTTATGAAAAAGATGATGGTTCGGGTTAAAATGAAAAGATTTCTTCCAGAAAGGTCTCTCTGACAGAAAGCCTTGAAGGGTAACTTACCCCATGTGCTGTGTTATGTGTGCTAGTGTTGTCAGTTTACAGTTAACTTTCCTGCACTTAAGCTGTTACAGTTATTTACATTATTTATGTGTTGTTTTTATCTTTTATGGCCAAAAGCTGAAAAGAAAGGGGTGGCAGATTCTTCTGTAACAGACTGTGTTAAATGTGCATTTCATATTGTTTCATATGATCGCAGGCCTCTGAATGGCATGGAATCGAGATCGTATCGTGGCAGACTTTATAATATCGGCAAATATCGTAGGCTATGGGCTAATCAGACGCTCGTTGGCTGTTAGGACACACTGTCATAATATTCCTGGGTGAAGCTGCTGATTCAAGTGCGACTAGATCTAGTGGTAAAATTTGTGGCTTGGTCAAACTGGTCTTAAGTTTTTACACAAGCCCAACCCTAATAATCTAACAGAACACATATCATCTTACAGGCTTATAATGTGACATTTGGGGTGAAAGTAGGTGTGTTTCTTGGTTGTGAGAGTCTCAGCATATATGTATGTTCACACAGTGATGCATTGTACCCTCAAGTACGAGTGAAGTATCATGAAACAGCGACAACAAGCTCAAAAGGCTTTGTGTTCAGGATGAAAATAATACAGCAGAGCAGCAAAACTTATCCAGAGTCAAGTGGGTGAGTTTGTATACGAGTCGAATGTGCACAAGAGTTAATATTGTTACTGAGGACTCAATTCACATTTAGAATCACCCCGGCAAAGCCTTAGGAGACAGCCAGTGTTATTGTCAGCCTTCAGAGACTGTTTGTAGCATAACCAAGTTTAAATAATTGAATTACTTTCCCACTCCTCCCTCGGTATTAGAAGGGCGAATGCAAGCTGGAGGTAAATCCGGCAGATCAAAAACATATCTAAAAATAACTCCCATAGCAAATTTGCCTTCAACTCGGTCCTTATCTGCGATGGGTAAATATATGTTTTGACACCGGATAATGAAACTGACAATACTCTGCGGGGATTTGTTGTCACAAAATACGAAAACATGGAAGAGAATTCTCGTTGTTTGCTGTTCTCGCCTCGCTTTTTTTTTTTTAACACTTTCTACCGCACTCTGTGCCTCCATCTTTCCTCCGCTGCACTCTCATCATCTCTGCACAATCTTCCTTCTTTTCCTCAACCCCCACCCCCCCCCCCCACCTCTTCTCTCACTCTACTTTCCACCTCCCATTTCTCATTTCCAGAGATGAGAGGGTGTATCCATGGCAACAAGGGAGAGGTGGGGGCTGTAGGAGGAGGAGGAGGAAGAGGAGGAGGAGGAGGAGGAGGAAGGGGCTGTAAGCTCGGTAGCTTGTTGTATGGCTGGTAAGTCGAGAAATACGTCATTTCAACCTCCTAAAGGCCGGTGAGATACACTCGGCTGATGGATCTGCGAGGGAATTATCAATGGCTAATGAGATCTAAATTGTTTAACTGTACAAACGCAGCCTTATCCCCGAGAAGACGAGAAGCCCTCTTATTCCAGCTCTTCTCCAGAACACTTGAAAAAGCTGCGTAAGGTTTAATTGCCTATAGCTTACAGATTTTGCCTTTGTGATTAAAAAAAAAATCTCATTAGTTTCTTTATTAGTTTGTTTATTTATTCTGTGTGTGCACATGAGTGTGTGTGTGTTCAGAGGGAAACTGTTATGCTCCTGCAGGATCTCCCCGCACAACCATTTGAAAGAACTGCTGAGCTCCATGGAGCTTTGTTTAAAAATGTAAATTATGGAAATAGGTCACATAAAGAGTTTGGCAGCTCGCAGTGTATCTTGCAAGTCACTGTAGCGCTCAATCGGGTTGGCATGCTAATAGAAACATTGCTAGGCACTTTTAAGTGTGCAGAATGCACAAGGGACACTACTGCTTTAATGACAGACGTTTCTGATAACAGTGCCATCCCTCAAGTTGCACACACTGACAGCAAATTAGGCTGTTTCTGAGTCATATGCTAAATAGGACTGCCTTACTCAGGCTTAAAGATCTCTTCTGCATCTGGATATTAAAGCTAAAATAATTCAATGTTTTTTGTGTTTAAGAGGAAATGCCAGCGGAACTGCTTGACACTGCGCATTATTCCTCTTAGTAAAACAAGCAGTGAAAGCTAAATATTTTCTTCAGTCTTACTCATAATCTGAAGATGTTCGAGGCAAAGAGAAAACTGATGCACATAGATCGTCTCCTCGCTCCTTGAGGAAACGGGGCGAACATTTGTCTTTGATAACAAACGTGTCAGAGAGGATTTCACATCGAGCTTTTTTTTTTTTCTTTTTTTGAACCCGCTCCAGCGAGGATCATCAGACTGTACTTCTAATATGTGTAAGTTATTTTAAGCCCCTAGATAGCCAACTGGCGAGAGGTGGCTCTGCCAAAAAGTCCTCCCTGCTTTTAAAGCTCCCTGAAACAGCGCCAGTAGCTATGCTTCACTTATGATAGCCATGAAAATAGGGCAACTTGCTGTCCTTACTCGACATCAGGATGAGCATGAGGAGAATTCAAGATGTGTCAATGCCTGAAATTAATCCCTAGCAATTTGTAGTCTTGTTCTAGAAGGCTGCAATCACGCAGTATGGCTCCATATTTAACTTGCAAATGACAGAAAATGTAATTATTTATTTGATATGAGAACCATGATCCACATAATGCTCGAGCGTTAGCTGGAAATCAACCCATTCTGGACATCTTCATGTGAACTCGTGCATCATCTGGTAATTAGCTTTGGCGCTGTCGTTGTATTTTTAACCCTGATAAAAACCCCCGCAGATAAAACACATTTTCATTCACAGCAACAACCCCAATGGCAAGTGCAGGGAGGATTACACACAGACTCATTTCTTGGACTTCCCCAGCACCATGATACTGTTGAGCGGTTGGGATCAAGTGTGTTCTCCAAATTAATTGTGACAGTCCCCGTTGAAGGAGGGCACAGCAGATCTCATTTATTTCCCTGGATCAGATTTCATAAGCTAGTTTGCGGATTTGAACTGCGAGCATTTCAGTCGTAAAACTCATTTCTCCCAAAATTATCCCTCTGCCACTCCAACTTAACCTCGCTTAGTCTGCGGGTCTGTGTCACTGAACCAGCTATTTGACATCAGCGTAGAGAGGGGCAAAGAGAATTTCCTCTTTGTGGATCAAACAAACACGACAAAACCAACAAAAAGTTTCACCTTCTTATGGACTCTATGTCTGTTGACTCATCCTCCTGCAAGTGTTTGTAGACGTGGCCGGGCACTCTGGATCCATCGATGAGATTTGTGGATATTTTGTGTTTCCCTCTGGAAATGGGTGGAGTCCTGAAGTAATTGGTCTCCCTCCGTTGTCGGGCAGGACTAAGTGAAAGGGAGCTACTCCTGTAACCAGAAGGGAAACCAATAAAAGGGGATGAATACCACATGAATTTAACACACTACTTTACAAAAGCTGCATGAATCCAAACAGCTCTCACTAATTCATTTATTGTATCAAATGTATCTTGTCTCCTGTGTACTGATGTATAATGGACTGGATTGGATTGACCTTTCTGTTTGATGTTCCAGTGGAAAAAAAGCATCATGTTCCATATTTAATTGACTCAGTGCATTGATGACCTTGGTATTGAAGTCTTTGCATCAGACCGGGGTTGTGAAAAGAATAGCAATTTATCAGTAAGCAATGCAAATTACATACATGTTAAATAATTTGTCACGGTTCAGTCGAACAGAGGAGAGAAGGATTTGTGGTGGAACGAGACTCGAGGACCTACAGAGACGCTGGCAGCTCTGTGAGGCTGTAAACAGTAATCCAATCGCCGGAATAAATGTTGGCACTGCACGTTTCTGCAAATAATGGATAATATAATATTGAAAACATATTGAAACTTTCAGTTTCTTTACATTTTAATTTTCAGTTTTATGTTGTGACAGTGATGTGGTTAATGTGTGATAAGGTTTAGACACAAAAACAACTTGATCACGACTAGGAGAAGATCATGTCTTGGCTTAATATACCCACTTTGGCAACCAAATCACCAGAATAAATGTTGGCATTGTACGATTCTGCAAATAATAGATATGTAACATTTGAACGTCACTTTGTAGCAGCCGTATTGAAACTTTATGTTTAAACAGCGCTCTGGTAAAAGTGTGGTTATGTTAAGCACAAAAAAACACTTGGTTTTAATTAAGAAAAGATATTTTGGCTTAAGAGTTGTCTTGCTTTGGTCTGAATCAGGGACTAATTTTGTTCCAAAGTTGTATAATCGCCTAGAGTTGGTTCGTGTTCTCACGGCAGCATTTACAAGAGGACCAGATCAAATGCCTTGTGTGAGAAAGCTGCTCTTGATTGGTCAGAATTTCCATGTGGGAAAAATCCAGGAAGTAAACAAAACGTTGAAGAAGAGTACACTTGCAAGATAAATGTGACACTTTCTAATGTCACAATGGAGGGACAACTACGCAGGTTGATTTTAGCGCTGCTCATCGTGGACTATATTGCTGTCATTGTTCATTTGAGTCAAAGCATACAGTTTGAAAACGAGGCGCGGCTCCAACTAGAAAACAATGTTTTGATGCATTGGATGTGCTGAATGTGCATATTAAGGCAGTACAGGAGGAGGTGCACATTAATAATCCTCCAGGACTGTAACATGCTCATGTTTAACCCAAACAATGTGTCATGTGACTGCAGTTGGTTCAGATCCAGGTCAAAACATGTTCCCAGAGTTCGTTTGTAACCAGGCTGAGACCACCTCTTAAAGAAGGTCTCGGCCAAATTGTTTTGGTGCGATAGCTGTGTTCACACCTGCCCAAACGAACCACACTTAGGCGGGAAACGAACTTGAGTTCAATAGAACCGAACCGAACAGGGCAGGTGTGAAAGCGCCCTTAGATATCCAATTTAGCAACCCAATTGCCAGAATACATGTTGGCATTGTCCATACCTGCAAATAACAGATGTGTCTTATTTGTACCTTATTATATTGCAGATTCGTTGAAACTTTATGTTTCTTCACATTTCAACACTGCTGTGGTTAATGTGTGGTTATATTAGGTACAAAAACCATTTGGTTATGGTTAGGAAAAGATCATGTTTTGGCTTAAAATACCTGGTTTTGGTGGCATAATCACTGCTGGAAATGCTGTCGATGTCCCACTAAAACACAACCCCTTTGTTGTTAGTTGGTCTCAAACAGTGATCTACAGCTTGGCAGCCGTCTTGTTGAGGTATCATGCAATCCATCATCCCCTCCACCTCATGTGCACGTATGTTAGTATAATACATTTCAAACGTACAAACGTTTTATAACTTGTTTGCAGAGAGGTACAATGCCAACCTTTTATTCTGGTGACTGGGCTAGGTTTTGTCGCGACAAAAAAGGCTGGACATGTCTCAAACTCTCATAAAAAATCACCCACTTTTGTTGGTCTTGAGCTAAATGATGACATCAGCATGCTACAGCAGGATGCTCACAGTGACAGTGCTAGCCTGCTACTGATTATCAGGTAATATCAACTAGGTTTAGCAGTTTAGCATGTTAGCATGTTAAGATTTGCCAATTATCACAAAACACAGCAGAGGTTAGTTTTGCAGCACTTATTCTGTTGGGTGTTGCGGGGGGGCTGGAGCCTATCCCAGCTGACACTGGGCGAGAGGCGGGGTACACCCTGGACAGGTCGCTAGACTATCGCAGGGCTAATATACAGAGACAGACAACCACTCTCTCTTACATACACACCTACGGCCAATTTAGAGTCACCAATTAACCTGCATGTCTTTGGACTGTGGGAGGAAGCCGGAGTACCCAGAGAAGACCCACGCTGACATGGGGAGAACATGCAAACTCCACACAATGGGTTCCACAACCTGGGTTTGAGCCCCCCACCCTGGGTTCAAACCAAGAAACCTCTTGCTGTGAGGTGACAATGCTAACCACTGCGCCACCATGCCGCCCCAAAGTATGATGAAATTAAAATTATGACTCAATGAAAGTGTCAGATTGAAAGTCAGAGGATCATTTAAGTCATTAGAATGTATCCTCTATGGAACATGAATATCTTTTGGGAGAATCCATCTAACACTTCACTCTACACCACAAATGTAAACCTCATGGTGACTCTGAAGGAAAAGTGAGAGAATCACCAAAATCAGTATGATTGGGTGCCATGAATGACCTTGAACAACCAGCAGTTCTATCCATAGAGCTTCAATGGCTAAAAATACGAGTAAATCTGAAACAAAACACTGCTTAAATGTTTTTGTGAACTTCCTATTTGCTGAAGCTAAAGGGCATCTACTTGTAGCTACATGTTGGTAAATATACAAGGACATATTTCTTTTACTCTCATGAAAATGTCCAGAATATATCATTATCCTGCTGCCACTGAGGACAGGAGCGGCAGGCTTTAGAACGTGTGCTTCCTGCCAATGCACACTGTTTTTAAATTGTTCTGTGGGCAGCAGGTGGTCGACTTCAAAGCAGATCCCTGCACGTCTGTGGCAATAAACCCATGACATCAAGTGTGAATCAAAGTTATACCGCACTATATTGCAATTTGATGTGTAAGTATATCATGCAAGAACTCTCTCACAGCACGTGTGGGACGATGAAACACAGATTTTAGTTTATTTGAATATATTTAACACTGTGGCTGCTTTGTTGATCACCTGTTAGTGTTTCTTTTGTGAGCAATAGGCCAGTTGATTGTGTCAGTTTAACTGAGCCACAAAAACAACTTATGACATATTATGAATGCTGAGTGAAAAACGTGTTTGTGTTGAGGCACTAAATCCAAATCAGCGACAGACATTTCCCCCAGCTTGATTTTGGCTCTTGAATAATTTGGCATTGCAGCAGCCACACATTACAGAAATAGTCTATGTATGAAGTGGTGGACTGTGTTTAAATAGTAATCAAGATGTCAAAACTTTAAGATTTCCTAGCTTGTCCTTAAACTGAACTCCCTCATTCCTTTTAATTCATGCAGTAAACTAAATAGTCCAGTAGACGTCTGGTTATTAATTGATAGCTGACTGGAACACTGTGAAAAAATATTCAGCTCTAATAATTTCCAAATGTCCATGGCTGTGGAACAATGAGCATGGCTAATGTTGGCTCTGGTCTTCGCCAGCATTAGCGTTTGCATCGACTGATGTTGTACAAAGTTGATATGAATAAAGCTGAATTATGTCAGTTTTGCTGGCTATTAGCATGCTGATTTTTAATTAGGATTAACTGAAAGCTGGAAAAAAAAATCAAATATGTTTTTGTGTACAAATCACCAGCCTGTTGTAATTATTAAATGTTAAAAGTTAAGGGTCTAAAACTGAAAAAGCAGCTGCTTATCTCTGCAATATACCAAAAAATTTACAACCTCCTGATGTTAAATCAGAAAGCTTGGCTGTGAGTAATTCAGCACATATTTTAATAAGTTCTACTTGATGTGGACGTTGTAGAGAGAGTCAGAATAGCAGGATACCCCGACACAGCACTTCCAGTGTCTGTATGTGAGAAACTCATGGCCACTGACTCGACTTACGCATATTGATTAGCCAACAATTTACTCATAATCAAATCATGACAATGGAAACTGGGTGATTGATCAAATTCCACAAAAGCACAAATGAAAACAGTGATTGACTGCTAGCAGTGTGATGATTATACATTGACTGCGACAGTGTTACTTCCATCACATTTTGCTGGCAAAGCAACTCGGAAATATGCCTGAGAACAGGCGGAACAGAGTGAGCTGTGCTGGTCAGTTTATTCAGAACTCGTCAAAATTGGCAACGATTGGTTCAAACAGATTGCTTTGTTCATTTTTCCCCACTGACGTGTGTACAACACACACTATACTACATAGAAAGCATAAATTCATAAACACTAGACACATGGCTCGAGAGATGTTTGTCTGTAGACTAGACTGAAATATCTAAACAACCACTGGATCCATTTTCCTTTGAAAAACATTCATTCTAATGAAGATCAGCGTAAGTTAAATCAGGAAGACTTTCTTTATGCTCCATCCATCCACAATTCTCTCGCTATCCTACTCCCACTACTTCCTACTTGCTGTTACCACACTTTAAATCTGTTCTCTCTCTGCTCCTGTCAGCTGTCATTCCAGGTGGGATCGTCATGCCCTCCTCCAACCCGTTCACCTCCGGTCACCTTATCCAGAGCCCAGGACAAGCTCATTAAAAGCCCATTCCTCTTCACATCTAGATCCTCAGGTCCCTCTTCATCTCATCTCATCGCCACCATTACCACCACCAGCATCTAGACTCCGTCTTTAACGCCCTCCTGGAATAATCGATGACATGACCATGGAGTCTGGTTGCAAAGACTGTTCACATTTCTCATACTTATGTGTGCAGGAATCTCTCCTGATTTCATTGATTTTAATGATCCTCTAACTTTTCCTCCAGTGCCACCATGAGGTCAGACATTTTATTTTTCTTTTATGACCAAGTACCTGCAAAACTACTCTTCCCATCAGCCTTATGGCTCATTTATGCTCAACATTAGACACATATATAGACGTGGAGGGAGCCTTCTGTCCATACTCTACACATATTTCAGCTATGTTTGTACACATTTTCTGAAAGCTTGAGGATACAGACAGTAAACAGTACCACCAGACATCATGGGGGCAGTATAGACTAGATCAAGGGAGATACAACGGCCGGACTTGACGAATACTTTTGAAAAATAGCACAACAAAACTAATCGGTAACATAGAGAAAAGAATTCTACGTCAACATTATTCCAACCTCCTCCATTGTTACCGTTGTTGCCAGAAACTTCTGACTCTGCCCTCTAGTGCCATCTATTGGATGTATCTATGCCAACATAAAGGAAGCCATGGAAGTATGAGGGCAGTGACACTTACAACGTTTGAAATGGATGCATCAGTATGCATTAGTATGTAAAGGGAGTATAAATGAGCCTTTAGAACAGGGGTGTCAAAGTCATTTTAGTTTATGCGCCACATACAGCCCAAGTTGATCTCAGATTGGCCGGACCAATAAAACCATTGCACAATAGCCTATAAGAACCATCAGCTCCAATATCTTATATTCTCCCCTTCTTTGGTCCAAAGAATTATAAGTACATTTTGTAGACATTCATCCTTTTACAAAACAGATGAACAGCCCAAGATATCTTCAGAAAAATAGGTGACATTTCAACAGTATATCTCAGTTTTTCCATATTCAGTCAGTCTACTTCTCACTGTCATTACATGTGCATTATTCCATACATCTCCTGAAACCTGGCACCTCTTAGTCTAGTCATCTATAAATTATTTCCCAAAGATGGTTTCTGTAATTTTAGGTAGTCCTTATCACACTGATGTTTGATCAAGTGTTAATTTTTCACAAGTTTTGGTTTTAATTTGTTACTGATGCTATAAAAAAGAGGTTTGATGTCATGATTGACAGCTGTGTGTGTCTGTCGGCGTGCTCATGATTGAGTCACTTCAGCCAGTGGCGCTAAGTCCACCTCTCAAAGTGCTACTGCACAGACAAGCTTCAAATGACATCACCAGCAAAAGATGGCAGCGGCTGTATCCAGAATATTTTGGCTTCATTTTTTGTACAGTGGGAGGAAATGGAGACGCTTCGTCCATCTTTATGTACAGTCTGTGTTACAGCCTAACAGACTGTTATTTTTCCTGGTTTAAGAGCTGGCTGTATGTTTTTTTATCTTTATATTATGTCCATATTTACAATGATTTATGAGCTGTCTACATTTCAGTTTTCACAGCTGAACAGAGTACTGTGCATTCAAGCATGTGAATCAATCTGCCCATGCTCATATCCACTGATAAGGCCTATGATACACAGGTAACCTTTTGCAGCAATATTGATGGGCCATATTGACATGCGTTTATAGGGCATTTCTCCTGATAGCTCGAAATGTGGTCCACTTTCTCAGGTCAATAGCTGAAAGCATCTAGACATCATCCATCACAGTCTAGTTCTCCCCCACCTCCCTCTACTCCGAGATCGAGCCCAACAGATGATTGACTGTCAGCTGCCCTCCATGAAGCACCTGCATGACACTGTGGAGAATAAAAAGCCAGGACGAGTTGGCATCATCCCCGCAGCCACACATGACAACTGGTCCATTAAAACAGAGAACAACTGCTGCCTCAGTGGGGTTTTTCGCTAAAGTTGTCATCATAGACAACCAGACATCTAAAAACTCCCTCCGCCTGTATACACACAATCCCCAATTATCTCTGCAAACATTGCTGCCTCTAATTACTGTACATCCTGTACTGTATGTCCTCGCTACATGACGCTGAGAATTTGTCTAATGCACACAGCAATGTAAAGTGTGTGAAGCCTTATGCACAGCCTGTTCTCAGAGTAGTTATAACCCTTCTCATCCAGAGGGTGCTTTGAATGCTGCTCAGCACCATCAGATCAAGTGAAAGGTAGACATTTACAAGCAATCAAACATTTTTAGTGATTTGCCAACAATGAGCGTAATAGCTGCTAAGGGAAATACACTTTTGTGAAATGACTTCTTGCACGTCGCGTGGCTGAATGTCATTACTTGTCAAAGTGTGCCTGCACCCATATCATCAAAGCAAATGAAGCTTTTCTGTAAACAGATAGGGCCATTGTGGCACGCTCCATACCCACATCCCTGTGTTCTTCTGAGGATTTGAAATGGCAGTATTTGATACTGACTGCTGTGATCACAAAGCACAACCGCTTCTGAGATCCCTCGTAGCAAAATGTTAATTTTGTTGAATCTTCTGTCATTTGAAGGATGGCATGAAAGGAATTTGGCTGAATCAATGTTTAACTCTGCACATTAAAATTCGCTTCCCCTCAGACAACGCCTCCTCTTCCCTATATGCTCTTCCCTATCAGTGTGCAAGAAGTCAATTCAGAATCTGCCTGAGCACACAGTTAATCACTTTGCACAATTTACTGGACATGCCATGTAAATAAAGACATCTAATTTCCCAACTATTTTGAGAGAGTCTAATTTTCATTTAATCAAACTAGCTAAACCAATAATCCTCCTATAAAACGTCTGATTCTGATTAAGGATATGCACACAGGCAAAGCTCATGGTGTTGGCAATGTATTCAAGATATATATATTAACACAGTGGCTCCCACTTATAATCACCATAAATCTTTCTAGCAGTTTTAGAAATTATCTGTTCCATTATTTGGAGGTCTATATTTTCTACCATATTGCAGGACGATTACATTTCTCACTTGGCTGCCTCTCATATCTGGATGTAGTGAAAGATATGAAACAGGAAATAAGAGGATGTCACACTGTCACCTGAAGCGTTTCCCTTTAGACAGTGCTCTGCTGAGAATAGGTGGGGCTACTGCTGATGTGCCTGGTGCCACGCTGCTGCCCTTACCAGACGATCCGTGAGAACTGCAGCTCTGCAAAAAAAAAAAGAGAAGAATAGTGCATATAGTAAGCGGTAAAACATTGTAATTGAGGCTTCAGGATGTGTCTTCATCATTATCCTCATGCTATGAAAAAGACCAAGAAATGTAGTTTCTTTATTATAGCTTAGCTTTATTATAATTATCCTTTAAAAAAATTAAAGCTGCAAGCTGTGATGAACAGGCCCTCCCACCCTCCCCCATGTCACTTGAAGTAGCCCTCCCTTTTCAGCATGCAGGGTTTAGATGTTTCCTGTGTGGAGTGTATTATGCTGGAAATAAAATAATGCAAATTGTCTACCACTTCCTGTGTCCACTATATAGTGCTAGAGAGAACACACTAATTACACATCCTCCTGCTGTATATCATGTGAAGACCGCACCATGCAATAATGTACTGAAATGTAATTTAATCAGATGATCTTTGTCAGACAAGGCTGTCTTGTAGTGTCAGTAGGTGGCGCAATGACTGTGAGTCAATATGTGCATGTAGCTGTCCTCAGGCCTGGACTCTAATCCAGCATATGAAATTTGGGGCAGATTGGATCATGTAAAGTCAAATTATAATAGCTTCCTGTGTCATATAGAAACATTTAAATTCACAGTGTCGCCACGGCAACACCGTCTGATGAAAACTCACAATCTTTACAGTAAAGCGTCATCAAGGTCTTAAGGCTTTTCCAAACAAATTAAAGGTGGATCCTGTCATCATGCTAGGTAAAATACATCAAAGTATGTCATTTCCTGTTGCCAGTAGA
This sequence comes from Cephalopholis sonnerati, assembly GCA_019142605.1. Taxonomy (NCBI): domain Eukaryota; kingdom Metazoa; phylum Chordata; class Actinopteri; order Perciformes; family Serranidae; genus Cephalopholis; species Cephalopholis sonnerati. Next base: position 20,540,628 of record JAGQAX010000020.1, read on the forward strand.
TAGTGGAATAACTAAATATTGGCATGCAGATGTCTTCAGACCAGGGGTCTCATTTGTAAAACAGTGCGTAGGAAAAATGTATGCATGGACAAAAGCCAAAAATGGCATGTGGCAAAAAATATTTGACAATTTCTACAATCAGGCTTCCACTTCACCATCTGCGTCACTAATTTCCCATCTCCAAAATGTTCGTGAGCATGGGTCAAAGTTTCTCCCACCAACTTTGTTTTATAGATCACAGTTTTTTCGTGGGAGGTGGCGTACGTGTCTTTCAGGCCTTGTTCCATGCGTGCGCAATGTTTATAAATGAGACCCCAGGATTCTTATCAAACGTGAAGTTTGGGGCAGATTCAAACATGTATGGTGGAGTTACAAACTACTTCCTGTTTTGTGGCGAAACAGGGAAATTTGACACATCGTTCAATGAAAAGTCTTTTAACAACTTTTCATATCAAGTTCATATAGAGGTCTTTAAATGCAACAGATCAAAGTCCAGGGCATCCATTTAAGTATGACCCCTGTAAATGGGGGGGTCATAAATAAAATTTAAAAATGCACCGAAAATCGCACAGTTAATTTGAAATGGCTGACTTCCTGTTTGGTTTAGGGTAGGGGTCAGCATCCTTTGCTATCAAAAGAGCCATTTTAGGCCAAAAAAGCTCTCAAATAATCTGCCATGCGCCGCAAAACATATTTGAGCCTTATAACGAAAGTAACATTAAGTCTAAATTTGCCCATCAATATTATTAATAGGTCTAAATAAGCATTTATTGATATGTTTTACCACATGGTGACTTCTCTGCAGAGGACTATTCATGGCTATTCACGTTTGGTATGGAAAATGAGTATGTCCATGCACTGTTTAATTATCTATTGTCCTAGATTCCATAGCTAGCTTCGCTGGGAAGATCCAAGACAAGCCACTGCTATTGAGACTCAGTGGCTCCCATTGCCAAAGCCACAGGGAGCCACTGATGGGGGACAAAAGAGCCACATGTGGCTCTGGAGCCACAGGTATAGGGTGTGGCTCCAATTTAGTACAAGACTTGTAAAATATCAAGTATTTCACCAGTTCTGATGTGTCTGCAAAGTTTCTTGAGTTTTTTTGCACCTTTATCTCCTAAAAAATGTGATTCATTGCCCAAAATAATAATAACAGCTTGCATTACAACAGAGTCCTTGCAGTGTTTGATGCTCGGGCCCAAACAAGATGGTCAGGTGTAAGTGATTATGTGAGTCAACACAGGAAATAAGCTCAGCATGTAATACATAATGCTGGGGATACTGTATGTGGCTTAGCAGCAAGTCCCCACTCAGGTTTAAGTCCCCAGTCAGGTTGAGGATGTACTCTCACTGATGTAACCCCCCCTCCTTAGTCAGACAGAGTGTCTTTAATTACACTTTACATTTTAAACTGCAGATTAGGAGGGGACGCTTTGTGAATAAACTCCACCATGGCCCTCACAGCACTCCCGCTGCACTAAAGAATTAATCCCACACAAGATTACATTAATGGTTTCCTAAAGAATTTCCCCCTTCAATTCTTTCCCTTTATTCTTATCAAAATTAACACCATTATCTTACAACAGGCCCCAGACAGAGCTCCGGCACAGCGGCCATGAATGCCCCAAGAACCCCCCCGTGAGACACTAAGTCATGAGATAATTCTGTTATTCCAGTAACAGTACTTCCTGTGCTGCCCTTTCTCTCTGTCTGATTGTACATAATTAAAGCAAATACATGTGACTTAGAGCCGGGTTCAGGGTTCTCATCCCCGATAAGCCCTTTTTTCTCCCTTACACCCCTGACTCCCAGAGGGAGCTGTTACTGCTGTTCACTAGTTGTGCGAGAAAATAGGATCATTTTGGCCACCCTCTCATGTACCCTGCAGGTGGAGAACGCCTCACTTTCTGGAACAATTACCGTGGCAAACTTTCCCGGAGGATGATATCTATGTCAGGGGATAAAATAAATAGCTTGTGGCAGACAATGGCAGACCTGCGTGGCGTAACCCATTTCACTTGTTCCCTCCTATCTCACTTTTGCCTTGTTTTATGCCACTTGTGAAAGCCTTGGATAAACACAACGCAATGTGGATTTATTTCAAGGGGAGACAGAGGGAAAATACAGGGGGCTGAGAGAAGCACAGAAGAATCTATCAATATGTTGACAATCAGCTACATAACAAGGAGAAAAGCAAACCTATGCATTCAGAGCAGCATTAATCCTCCTTGGATTACCGTCAAATCACAGGTCCTGAACTGTGCATAATGGGATATTTGACCATTCTTCATGAAGGACATTCCTTGGGCCAGCAGCAGCTCAAACCACCACCAGGTGTAGCTTACTGCTCAAACTAAGCAATGTGTCAACGACAGAAAAAGAAGGAGAGGAGAACAGATGTTCTCATTCAAAGTAACATAGCAGGATGGTCAAAGCAGCAGCCACTTTTATGCATACGTTGCCACTGCAACCATATCAGGCTGATTTCTGTAAGTTCTGACTTGCAGCAAATCACAAACCCACTGAGGTGAGGTTTTGCAGTAACAACCAAACAAGCAGTGGAGTAGTATCTTTAAAATAATAAGTACATTACCAGTCACTGTTATTTCCTTGTTTTGTATATTTCCATTAATTGCATGTTCGCGGAAACATGATGTCATGTTACCGTAGCTGTCTCCAAAGAACGAGTGAGAGCTGTTGCTCAGTGGACAGCTAAGAGACTGCAGAGATTACCAGCCTGCAGACCAGAATTTTACATATAAGTCAGTGAATTTTTGGTGTATTTCGACCAAACCAAAGTTGGTGATTGGTGGAACAGCAGACTAACTAACTAGATGATAAACAACACTAACTACGACGGTTTTGATGAGTTTTATTTTGTCTCTGTTGAGTTTAAATGAAGTGTGTTTTACAGGACTTAACTTTGGGGCAACATGTAGCCTTACAGAGAAGATATAAACAAAGAAACACAAGTCTAACAATTCAGGTCATATAAAACATATATGTCAGCACAACCAGTTGCACTCCGAAGTCATCTAAATCCAGCACTTGGGTAGTGACTTGCGGTGTCAGACACTGATGCAAAAAGCCATTCCTAGACGTCGGCATGACACATGGCCAGTCCCTGTTATAGTTTAACAGTGCCCGGTGGCGTTGGGGAAAGGCAGTAGGACAAAAACAAAAGTTAAGGCGGTGAAAGTCTGAGTGGGGCCAGCAGGAGGGGCGGTGGATGGGTTCAACAAACTGAGACTTCCACCCAGGAGAACGGGGTTTGTGTCCTCTAAGGTTATAGAGTCAACCCCTGTTCTTTTTCCTAAACCCAACCACGTGGAAAAAAAGCGTCAATTTGCAGTGTTGTACCAACATATTTTGAAAGAGACTGTATGTAGACGGTAAACTTCCTGTGGAAACGGACGTGTATTTTGAAAGAAGACAATACATGTAACAGGCATAATTTGACACGTCGTCCCAGAACGTCAACAACCAACGCACCCAGGGTACCTTTCACATCGTATCTGGACGTGGAAAGTCTATGACCAAATGTTAATATGTGATGAGGTGAGAATGTGTTGGTCAGCAGCCTATCTGTCCTTTACCAAATCTCTTTAATGTTTCTACAGAAGTAAAGAGGAAGCCAAGCTGGCTAACTCTGTTGATCTGGCATTAGGCTAACTCCTCTAGATGTAGCTATGGGTTAGATAGTTAGCCAGCATTTTGCTAACATAAGCTTACTTAAGATGTGACTATATTCTATGTAAGGGGAAAGTTAACAGAGTTTCTGCCATGATCCAGCCTTGCTCACCTGTTATTGGAGCACAGAACTTGAAGGTGCGACACTTAGGAAGGGCTAAACAAGCTAACGTTGGTCTCAGTTTGGTGAATGAGAGAAACTGGGATTGGCTTATACTTGTATTTTTCTGTGTAATAAGGACAACAGGTGTAAGAATGGGCCAGAACAGAGTTCTCAAACTAGTGTGTGACACACTATATGGCACCGCTGGCGTTTGTTGTCACCGTAACAACTAACAACAACCGCCATTTTCTTTTGTGCCACACGAATGACCACAAAAAAAAAACAGTTCAACATCCTTCTATTCATTCTATTTCTGTGGTGTCAGCTATCTGAGCTACAATGTGACTACCACTGATAGCAAACACAAGTTTGGCTCTACCTGACCAAAATGTTAATCAGCTGTTTTAGAACTGCGTGCTGACATGCACATTAGCAGTGAGTTTGTAGCTGTTGACAGCGTTATTAATTTTCAAGCTGCACTGGCCTGTCTTTTTTATTAATCATGGAACTACCTACACAAGCTCTCATATCATCCCCACTGCTGTCACAACACTTGCTAAACAAGTGGCTAATATTCGTCCTCCATTTTGTGCTCATGCTGGCACCCTGGTTAATTCTCTGATGGCACCATGCCTCCTGTGTTTTTTTAAAGCTATGTGATAAAAAACAAAAACATACAAAAACAAACAAACACACAAATAAACCCACAACTTCGAGTGACATTATTACATGCATATGAACTTCAGCTTGTTGGACATGTTTCAAACTATCTCTTAATTTGAAAATACTCCAAAGGAGAGCAGGAAGCCAACTCCTGCACCTGTCCAATGCCTGTTTATCTAAACCTTTCAGATATCTAATTCAACAAAAAGAAATTAGGATCCTCTGCTTAGCTACTTCTGCTGCTACTACTTTTTGTACATAACATCATATCCTCCCTGGGACCTGAACTTTTGTTTGGTATACACTTTTTAATTTCTCTTAGCTATTTGGGATCAGTAGGACCTGATCAATATAAAAAACTTAACATTGTCAACGATAATAAAGTCCCAAATTTTCTCAAACCAGACAACAATAAAGTCCCAATGTTCTCAAACGAGACAACAATAATAAAGTCCCAATGTCCTCAAACGAGACAACAATAAAGTCCAAATGTCCTCAAACGAGACAACAATAATAAAGTCCCAATGTCCTCAAATGAGACAACAATAAAAACACAATGTTCTCAAACGAGACAACAATACAGTCCCACTGTCCTCAAATGAGACAACAATACAATCCCACTGTCCTCAAATGAGACAACAATACAGTCCCAATGTTCTCAAATGAGACAACAATTAAGTCCTGATGTTCTCAAACGAGACAACAATAATAAAGTCCCAATGTCCTTAAATGAGACAAAGATAAAAACATAATGTTCTCAAACAAGACAACAATACAGTCCCACTGTCCTCAAATGAGACAACAATACAGTCCCAATGTTCTCAAATGAGACAACAATTAAGTCCTGATGTTCTCAAACGAGACAACAATAATAAAGTCCCAATGTCCTCAAATGAGACAACAATAAAAACATAATGTTCTAAAATGAGACAACAATACAGTCCCACTGTCCTCAAATGAGACAACAATACAGTCCCAATGTTCTCAAACGAGACAACAATTAAGTCCTGATGTTCTCAAACGAGACAACAATAAAGTCCCAGTGTTCTCAAACCAGACAACAATAAAGTCCCAATGTTCTCGAACAAGACAACAATTAAGTTCCAGTGTTCTCAAACGAGACAACAATAAAGTCCCAATGTCCTGTAACGACACAACAATAAAGTCCCAATTTTCTCAAATGAGACAACAATAAAGTCCCAATGTTCTCAAACGAGACAACAATTAAGTTTCAATGTCCTCAAACGAGACAACAATAAAGTCCCAATGTCCTGTAACGACACAACAATAAAGTCCCACTGTCCTCAAACGAGACAACAATAAAATCCCACTGTCCTCAAACAAGACAACAATAAAGTCCCAATGTCCTATAACGACACAACAATAAAGTCCCAATTTTCTCAAACGAGACAACAATAAAGTCCCACTGTCCTCAAACGAGACAACAATAAAGTCCCAATGTTCTCAAATGAGACAACAATAAAATCCCACTGTCCTCAAACGAGACAACAATAAAGTCTCAATGTCAAAAGAGTACTTCCTAATTAACAGCATCTTAGCTTGTTAATGTTGCTAAAATTGGTCAAATTTGTTGCCATATCAAACTACAGACATTATTAATCATAAATAAACAAGTTTCAACCATAGCATGTGATCAGGTTTTGGATCTTGTTCACTTTTGTGTCGGGACTGGCTGCAGACTGACTTGGCAGAGATGGCTACCATCTTGTTTTACATGTATTAGTGTATTGTGCTCTTGCTACCACTAGACAACAAACAAAAGTGTCCACCATCGAAGACAACAGATCTAAGTTAAGCAGAATGAAGTACTGTATAAGGTCAAGTAAACCCAGGGACACAGGATCTCAGGAGGATATGATTATAAATCATAAAGCCTTTGGCATCCAAACAAATGATTTCTTTGTGTCAGTCTTATCTTGTAGACAGAGGAAGTTGTGTCTTTGAGGACACATGACCTAAGAGTATTATAAATTGACTTTGGTGTAAAACATTGTTGTGGCACAACAGAGCTTTTATTAAAATATTGCTAGGTCATATTTCTGTACACAAAATTCTGTTCTGTGGCCTGGACCATTCTCCACGCCCATGAAGTATTCATACAGTATGCTCACCGGTAGCCTTGCCTCAGTCCTGAGGGTGACCCAGTCTCTTCTTAGAGTACGGCTTGCTAGTTACCTCCAGCTCCTGGCTGAGGGGAATTGAGTTTTTCTGGTCTTGTCTTCCCAGCTTGTGTGCCCTTATTCCTTCATGTTGGTGCATGTCTGAGCAGTGCAGCGTGTCTCACGGGTGTATACCCGATCTCTTTTTATTTGAGACACAATCTTATAGCCACGAAGGTGTTGATTCAATCCTCAGAGGAAGTAGGGGGTGTTTAACTATGCAATTACGTTTCCATTTGTCTTACAAGTGCCTTGAAACAAGACATACTATCCTATATGACTCATATATTGCAGGAGCATGTGCAATTCACATGGCTGTTTAAATTCAGAATTACAGATGGGGGGAACATATGCATGGGACTGTTTTTCCAGATGTGCAAATATGTAAAGGTATTGGTGATGACAGATGGAGGAGACACACAGAAATATGTACAAACGCTGCATGAGCCAGAGCAGGTGTGCAGAGGAGTCGGATATAATAGTTCAGGGCTGTAAAGTACACATGGTATAGCGGCACTGCAGGTGCCCAGGTGCCTATTTTAAAAAAAGGTGCCAAGGGGTTAGTAACCTGAGTTGGCTCAGACTCGGAGCACTGCTGCAGAAATCATTGTGTAACAATGATGTCAGCATATGCTGTATAAGTCTTTGCATTGCTGCTCAGCACACCTTGAGGGGAAATATCTCGGTCTGTAATGCCTGAGTTCACAGAGTTTACATATTTTTGGGGAGGTTAACTGTCCTGTGTGTAGGATTTAGGGGGATATATTGGCAGAAATGGAACATAATATAATAAGTATGTTTTCTTTAGTGTGTAATCACTTGAAAATAAGAATAAGCCATTTATATCTACATAGGGAGCGGGTCCTCATCCATAGCTTCCACTGTGTTGCACTGCTGTTGTTTCTTTGGCAGCCCAGAAACAACAAACCAAACACTGGCTCTCAATAGGGCCATTTGTGTTTTCGTGTCAGCCACTGAGAGTGGAAGAAAAACACTGATTCTTTAAACCTAAAGTAGCTTTATTCAGTGTTTTTACCAGTTTAAATCTCCAGGTCTGTTTGTTTTGGAGAGAAGGAGATCTCTGTGGATAATTTGGCACCTGGTAAAAAACCTTCTGAACGTCTGGATCTTGAGCTATCAGAGAAAAAAGGTGAGCACACGTTAGCAGGTGCTGGGCTAACAGCTCGTCTACTACAAGCCAAACATCACAGAGGAACACTGAATTGAAATCCAAAGTGTGGGATCATTTTGAGAAGGTGAAGGACGAACCCAAGGTGATATGTAAACTCATCTTCATTCATCGACTACAAACATGACGTATCATCTGAAACATGTAAGTAGCTACATGCCCATTAGCCACTTAGCACAATCATTACTGCTTTGCCGACAGCGTCATTAACAGGCGGCTCGCTCAGTGTGTGACGTGCACTTGTAGATAAAATATAGGCCTATATTAATGAAGGTTCATTAGTATGGTTTTGTATTTCTCTGTAATGTAGCACAGTGTTAACAATGTTACTGATACTATTCTTTCTCACACCTTCAGCTCAAACCATTGTGTTGCCCCGCCCAAAATATACCATTTAATAATTAAATTAATATCGTAAACATGCAGACGAGTAGTCGACTAATAGCCGTAAATAATGATTATTGGTCTTAGTCGGGAGCAGTCCTACTAAATTAAAACATGAAACTGCTTTATTCATTGTTTTTACTGATTTTAATCACCTGGTCCATTTGTTTTGGAGAAATCTGGAGAATTCGGCTTCCAGTAAAAGCCTCCCGAATGCTGAACATTGAAGGAATTCTAACCCGGAATTCAATCTTGGCACATGGGAGGAGTTTCAGCTGGTTGGGATCTGCAGTCCTCACCATTACATGCCACTTAATCGCTCTAAATCTTACACACGGTTCCTTTAAAGACACTCGAGTGGCGCATCAGTTTATAATAGAGAGGGTATGGAAGACACTGACCAGAAGTGACTTCACCCTCCCCTCTGCACCTGCCTGGACAGAGCCAGCCTGTTGTTCACAGCTCACTGCACTCACCCTCCACCTTACTGCCTTAAAAGAAAACCACTGTGTTCTGATGCTGAGTAGTTATGCAGCAAATGTTTTGAACTGCTGCTCCTCCTTGTAGAGTTTATCCATTTTGTCAGTCCTAAGTTATGCTGTACAGAAAAACTAAAAGAGCTTGTAGGACTGCACCACCCACAGCACATGTCCTCTCCCTGGACGGCTGCAAGCTGAGGGTGTGGGTGGAAAGAAGCAGTGGTCTGGGGTCGCCATGTCAAATCCATGGAAAAATAGGTTTCACTTGTTAATCTTTCCTTGGTTCGCTCAGCTCATGCCCCCTCCTGGGTGCTTATAGCCAGTGATCTTTCACGTCCCACCTTAAGCTTCCTTCACACTGTTCTATTACAGCTTGTGTTTCTGTGTGGTGGTGTTATTACTGCCTTTTATTTTTGTCTTTGCCCTCTTCGTGGATTCCTCCCTGTGTCCAGCTCTGAAAACGTTTTGTGGTTGAATACAGGGCTTCGCTAAATGCTGAGCCCTCATACATTCCTGTCACCACATTCTCATCGTCACGGTGTTAATATAATAGCCTGCCATTGTGCTATGGGACAATAGGCCTGTATCTGACTGAAATACATTAAACTGGGCGCCGATGTGCCGAGACGGGTTTGGTGTCAGTGGAAGGTTTTTGTGCAGAATGAGATATGAATTTCTCTGTGCAGTATAGTGAAACCATGTGCTGCATCCTGGCTTATTTGAAAGGGGTACTTTACCGATTCTGAACCAGCTTTATATCATAATGCGGATAGTATGTATAAATAAACATGTTAAACTTCCCTCCATCATACCAGATCTCTCTGCTAATCGCTCAGCTGGCTCTAAGGCTGTTGCTCAAACTATAGATTGTACCTCAGCATTTTCGTATGCCCGCCACCACTGACACAAAGAGCAAAGCAAGCGGTCAAACAGTAAAGATTCTGTTACTGTATTGCCTATTTCTTGCCTAAAATGTCTTCAGAAACATATTTTAACACGTTTACCTGTAATTCAAGATCTAAGGATGTCCCAGTCCACTCTTAAAGATTGGTATTGGGTTGATCAAGGCTATTGGGATTAGCTACATTGAGCTGATAGAGGTCGATCTGATCCTTTGTTTTACATCAGCTGACAGGTGTTTTTTCATGGTGTTTCACTGCCCTGCTTAAAGGAGAGACAGACAGCAGTGGAGAGATGACAACAGACCCTTTTAGGGCCAATGTCACAATGACGTCAGTTTGCTAGGTGAAGGCAAAACACAACTTTCCACCACAAGGCTGTAGGCCACATAGGAGTCTTGAAATGTCGTCTTGTTGTCGAGTCATAACTCAAAACTTAAATTTTATCACATATCAGCCGTCACTGCCCGTCAACAAAAACCAAGACAACTATGGTTAACTGTGACAAGACGAAAGAACTGGACGGAGGCGATCATCAAACATGCTCACAAGTGCAGCGCACACTTAATATCAGATAGGGAAGAAGTATTTCCTGTTGTAGGGATGAATAACGTCATGTGTATTAAGGGTTATCATGTCCACCTCATCAGAAACTGGGGAGGTATTAAGAGGAATATTGGATATCTCTGTAATGCTGACTTTCTAACATTAACTGGAGTGCTAACATTAGCCTTGATAGCAAAACAAATTGTAGGAAACAGCTTAAGTGTCGTCCTCCTTTGTAAGATTGGCACAGTAATCAACTGGTCCAACAAATACCAACGTTCACCCAGAAGAGCGGTTTTCACGCCCTGTAAGACTATAAAGCCAAACCCTTTTCTTTTATCCTACACCCAACAATGTGCGTTAGCTGTTGAATGAAAAAATAGTCAATTTGCGGTGTCATTTATTTCGAAAGAGACTGTTAACGTTAAATTTCCTGTGAAAACTGAAGTGTATTTTGAAGGAAGACAATGCATGTAACAGGCAGAACTTGACACGGCGTCCCAGAGCGTCAACAACCAATGCACTCAGGGAACCTTTCACATCATATCTGGACATGAAAAGTCCACCCCGAGGTCGGGGTGAGAATGTGTTGGAAAAACAGCCAGGCTTGCCTTATGTCACCCACCAGCAGGGGCGTATGTTGTTCTGGTGCAGTGCAGTGCATTCTGGTAGTTGTAGGTTTTCTACTTTGTTAGCAAAAGCAAATGCCACAGTCCTTTTTCTCTGTTTTCTCTGGTCATACACACCAATTAATGTTTTTCTACTGCAGAGACAGCCCAGTTTTATGAAGAGACCATTTTTCCTGCAGTGAAACACAGCTACTTAACAGCTCCGACATTTAACATCAAATGTTGTACGACTTCTTGGCTGTCAACCGCTCAAAGCCATAATTTCCAGAGACACCCTCAAAAGGCTTTCAGATTGTGCCAACTGCAGTTCCGTGGGTGGGGCTAGCTTGAGGGGTGTTTGTTTCAGTGGGTGACAATAGACACTGTTGCATTATTAATGAGCTTCAGTGCAGGCTGCATTTGGCATCCCAAGAATGACAGAACAAGGCTGAACCTGAATGAGCAATTTCAACAGCTAATACAACTGTGTCTGAAACAAACGTGATGGTTATCAAACAGGCGCACCGCCCTCTTGTTTGTCTCCAGTTAAGTACGCTCACTACCTGCCTCTACACATATTATTTATGTGAGAGTCATGCAAAGTAAAGAAGATTTATTTGTTTGAAGTATTTATTTATGTTCCTGCAATTTGTGAGGGTCAGTAACACCTGGAAAGTTCCACATCTATAAAGAGCGTGTGTACATTAGCACATGCATATGATATGAAAGGAACTATGCGAGTAACTTCCTCAAACAATATGAAAGAAGGCTGCATGATGAACAACAACAAAAACAATAAAGTAGCATCTTATTAGGGAGAAACAACGTGACCATTTTTTTAACACCAAACAAAGAGGGTGCATTCAGGAAAGTGCTAATGCGTTATTGCACTCTTTTGATGAGACCTTTATAAGTGTGCATTAGGCTGCAATTACCTTGGGATTTTGCAGAGACATCAGCCTTATCAGTGCCATCTACATCCTCCACCTGCTCTGCTGTGAATGTCTGGGTCACTTCTCTCTCCTGCAGCGTCTGCCACTGCAGGCTGTGGTGGCTTTTAATTAATTCCAAGCTACATTTTCTTTTATGTCTACACCCTGCCATTTCTTTTTACTTAAACCAGGTTTGTCTTGGTGCTTTTTTGCTGCAAGAAACAGCCGCCCATATTAGATTTTTTCTCCTTTTGGCTCGTCACGTTTCTCTCCAAAATGTCTCAGTGTTGTGTTTCTTCATTAATCAATAATTTAATCACACAGCTTTGTTTTTCTTTTCTTTTTTCTGAGCTGAGTTGAAGGTTACAGTTTGCACACGCTTCTCTATACTACTGCAATTTTTACCTCTGCTTCAAAGATCTAAAGAAAGTTACTAGAGGAGGGTCCTATTTGCAGAAATCTAGACAGGATTTCCACATATTTTTACCAATTAATGTTCAAAACTTTTCATAGCTTTCCATGACATTGTACCCCATTTCCATAGCTTTATTGAAGTAGGTCAAACTGAATATGCCTATATAGGGATACAGCCATAAATTATTGAACACATACATCCCACTGCCAACTAGGTGCATACGCTCACTGCTAATGGATCAGACCAGTACATATGGGTGCTTTGCAGAACATGAACGTTTTTGGGGGATAGAAAACACAAGATGCTGGAGAGAGATGTCAGTGCAGTTTGGCATGTGTTTGGAATATAATTTTGAAAAGTCGTATTTATTTCCTATTACGCAAATGTCTCTTTTAAAGACATGTCTAATAAGTATTTTGAGACCTTGTCTGAATGTGAGCATACACAAAATCTTAATAGACCCTGATCACACAGAAAGTGTTATACAGTTGCAAAAACGTGAGGCGCACCGACTGCCTTTTATTCTTTTTAATTGAATGCCACTAGTAAAAAACGTTTGCTGCGCCTTTTTATTGTTGCCAGGCAACCACCCCATCATGTCCTTACACTAACCTCCCTGTTTTTTTGTTTTGTTTTTCCTGTTAAAGAGTTCTTTTGGGGGAGTTTTTCCTTATCCGCTGTGAGGGTAAGGACAGAGGGATGTCGTATGCTGTAAAGCCTTCTGAGGCAAATTGTGATCTGTGATATTGGGCTTTATAAATGAAATTGAATTGAAATTGTAGTGTAATCAATCTGCTGTTCATTTTTTCACAGGCAGAGGGAAATTGCTGTAGCTCTGGTTGAGGGTGAGAGGCTGTCAATAAGAAGTTTGTGAGGCACAGGGAAACAGAGATCTGTGTGGGTACATGAGACCCTAAAAAAGAGGGTGGATCATGGGGAGTACCACCAGTCGGTCCAGGAGCTTCCCCTCAATGATGACCATTTCCAGGCATATTTTAGGATAATTCAAGGGCAGTTTGACAACCTGCTGTCTCATGTCGGGCCGTAAAGTTCTGGGTATCCAGCAGCTGCTACCAGCAGTTTCTCCTCTATTGTTTACCAACTGTAAACTTGTTGTCATGACTACCACAGAAGACCCACTGCCTCTCAGATCACCTGATTGGACAATGGGAAAAAAGATGGCGAGAAAAAGAGATGATGTGGGGTGCTTTTCCGCTCTGACTTTAAGTTTTTTCAACTTGAGGAGTTCAGAATGCTCTGGTAAAAATGGCAGATGCCTAGAGCGCAGAAACGTGAGGTGTGTCACAACGCAAAAAACTCAAGCTCAGGCTCAGACCACCTAAAAAAGGCACAAAGGTGCCTCCAGCTGTTAAAACGCTTACTGTGTGATTGGGGCCTTAGATTAAAGTAGATTGCCGTCATGTCCCTTCAGTCTGCCCCTACTGACCCAACACACTGGCCAGTTATTGCTTATCCAGACATCTACCTACATTCATTCATGTCTGAAACATGATACCTAGTGATTCACCAGGTACTGTCAAGTGTTGTCTGTAAATAACCAACCTGTTAACAGCCAACTGTTTAGTCTATAGAATAAGATTTAGTTGGAGACGACAGTCTGATGCTACTGTTCTGTGTTATTGTACTGCAGCAGTCTCCCACTCAAGCTAACGTTAGCTATCCATCAGTGGTAACTGTCACTAGCTGGAGCTGGAGAAATTTATGTCGTGTAACAGTAGATGCGTTTTTGGATTTTTATGTTTTGGGATACAATCTGTTTAATTCCAAACCCTTTTCAGGCCTGGAAAGCTTTTACAATGTCATAACTTTTCCAGGACTTTCATGACTGTGGAGACCCTGTATAGATTTTCAATACAGGAAGTGAATGTGCCAAAAATACACTTTTGGATTTCTCAGGAGTAAAATACCACAAGTAAAGCATCATTTAACATTATTTGTCTACTATACAGTATTGTTGCTGTGCTTGCATGGTGAATTCAAGAACCGTGACACGCTACAGATTAGAATTTTCAATCTGCAGTTTGTCACAGGGATCTGTCATTGTGAACATGACAAGCAGATTTTTTCTGTATAACACACGATGCATTTATTTGAAACTATAATTCCCCGCTGTCTCTCAGCCCCTGTCAGATATGAGTGTGAACAAAAGGCTTCAGCCAGTGGAGAGATTATTAAGACACACATCGTACATCATCCTGTCAAGCACTCTAAACTCTGTTTTTAGAAAAGTACTACACATATTAAGATGAAAATGATCATAATGATGATAAAGATACGACTGGTAATAAATCAATAAAAGGGAAAGACTTACCTTTTGGAGCTGAAGGCTGTACTGGAGCCTGGGAGTAGATTTGGACATGAGGCCAGAGGCGTTGACACTGCAGTCCCTCAGGCTGCGGCTATCTGAGAAATGAGCCTGGAGTTTTTCTCTGTGTCGTCTGTGGAGAAAAAAAATGCAATATTATGACTAAAATAAAGATGTAGTCTGGAACAAGAGATGGTTTGTTGACAATACAGGCTGTAATTTAAAGCTACAATTAAAAAAAAAAAGAAAAAGGAAACATGACCATGGTGGTATACTTCATCATAAAGTGTCTGGCTCTGTTAGCTATTTGCTGTGGTCAGGGTATTTCCTGCCTTCCCTCTAATGATAACACAATATGATTACAGTTTTTGTTCCAGTTATTGATTTCTGTGACCCACTTGGCCCGCTCTTCATACACACATGTAACAGCAAGGTAGGTGATCATATTTATTGACCAGATACCCTTTAATCCTGACACAGTTTACTGTGTGTATAAAAACAGCCACATAAATCACACTCACACACACAACCCTGTGCCTCTTTACTTGTGAGGACCCTCATAACCTTAAAGGGACAGTTCGTCTCAATATCAAAAATACATATTTTTCCTCTTACCTGTAGTGCTGTTTGTCAGTCTGGATTGTTTTGGTGTGAGTTGCAGAGTGTTGGACATATTAATTGTGGAGAGTCTGCCTTTTCTCAGATATAATGAAACTAGATGGCACTTAGTTTGTGGTGCTCAAAGCGCCAAAAAGTACATGACCTGGTTACTCAAGATAATCCACAGACCTTGTTGTGAGCAGTTTCATGTAAGAACTATTACTTTTACTGATCTCCACCTGCCAACTGTATCATCACGCAGAAGGAAGCGTGCATTCAAGCATGCAAGACTAGCTAATGTTACAGCTTAGCTGAGGAGGATGCCACTGATGCACAAACCCTTCTGCGTGGTGATACAGTTGGCGAGTGTCATGTAAGACAATGAAACTGCCTACATGAACCTACATGAACTGCTCACAACAAGGTGTGTGGATTATCTTGAGTAACCAAGTCATGATTTCTGAAAAGAGACAGACTGTTGTATTAATGTGGCACTTTGAGCACCAGAAGCCCAGTGCCATCTAGTTCCATGATACTGGAGAGAGAACAGACATCTCAACTTCCAATGTCTCCAACACTCGGCAATGAGTGCCCCTAATGAGCACAACATGTCCTCATTTTCCAAAAATGTCATTATTTTTAAGGTCTAAACTGAAATTGGTTTTCACAAAGATGGATGTAAAAGTACACACACACATTCAGTACGTATATGTGAGATTAGTCATGCCAGTAAAGTCAGAACCCATCGTCTATTCCAGTGGTTCTCACATGGTCTGATCTGATCTTGAATGATACCAGTCTGGGTGTGCCATGGGATTTTGTGATAACATCAGTTATTATTGCAATATTCAACTGGGCCTATGCAAAAGTTGATAAAGAGGCAAACTCTAGCTAAAAAATTACTTTAATTTAATTAAAAAAACCTTCATTGGGGAACTGATTTGTCACTGTTTGCGCATGGGAATTATGAAGTGTGTGACACATCAAAAGCTGACTGGCAGCCAGTGCGACGAATGATAACATTTGAAAGGAAAAAAAGCAGTGAGTGGGAAAATTGATTGCTTTATTGTACAGAGTAAATTACGACAAAGCACCAGCGAAGGCGACCTACCAAAGAGAAGAGAAAAAAAAAACTCTCAGTAGACAGTATCATGAAAGCTACCTGTCTTATTTTTTCTTATTTTTATTGTCTTATGTCGTGATAAGAGTGATAACACACAATTTCGGTTTCGGTTTGAAAAACCACTGGTCTATTGGTCTGACAACGTTAGGGGGCAACAGCCAATATTTTGGGGGTTCTGGTGTAGCCAACAGATATCTGTCTACAAATAGACTACAAAAAACCCCAGAATGCTTGCAGTACCAGAGTCATTTACTGTTGCCTACATAGTCGTATACATATGCAGCTATCTGCTTCTAGAGGTTAGTTTTCCCAGTAAACTATAGGATTTAACTTTACAACGTGAAAAGATATTTAATTTGTATTACTTTGTTTCAGACACACACACACACACACACACACACACACACACACACACACACACACACACAACGGAAAGTTAAGGACTTCTGACTTGTCTTATGGCGAAACTACTGAGCTCTAACACCATCAGTCAAACACTGTTAAAGCACGAGCGCCTTGAAAGGTTAAAGTGACAACACGAGCTCCAGTCAATTTGCCGCTCACATGTGGACATTTTTCCTCCAGAGCTGTAGCTCAAGATTTGATGGTGGAGAAAAGCGCTCCAACTAGTAACAAAAATAGCATTAGGATAGAAGATGTCTTGCACAAGTGAAAATTTAATTAAGGCAATGTACCGTGAAACGTCCATTACATGCCTTTGTGATAATATTCTGGGAAAGGAAAGAAAGAAAGACAAAGATCTTCCAGAAATACCTCCAGAGACACCCGAGTTTTGAACCTTTACTTGACAGAGGGAGACTACAAGGAACATCTCCGGTTGGATGTATTAATGGATAGATAATGTGCATGCATGAGTAATCAGAAGCTGTGAAGTGAACATGTCACATTGACAGTGCCTGGTAGGTGTTAATTTATCCATGTGCATCTGGTGACTTAAGAAGACTCTCCAGCTCTCCTGCCTCATGATTAGCTTTAATTTCTTGTCACATGGGCAATATATAATTGCTTCCAATCTGTTCCAATATTAACCATAAAAAAAGCTCTTATGAACAAACAAAAATGTAATACAGAAAAGTTAAATGGCATCTTTTGGCTATGCTAAATATAAAATATGACAGTGTTCCTTCATTTTGGATTAAACTTTGATTGGATTAAAAATTAATTGATGCTTAAGACTTTTGGATTAAATGTTAATTCGCCATTAAATGTTCATTTTTAAATACTAGGTTGCTAAACTCTCTCTGCAGCTGGGGCCTGTTAAATGTTTCCTGAGTAAATGACAGGGCAAGAAGTTAAAAAGGAGGCAAATGACGAAACTGGATGAAAAGGACAACAAACTAAAGAGTGACTGAATGATGGCTTGGTTACCTAAAAGATTATTGGTTGTGTCTGTTTAATTCAGGTGTCATCAGTTATTATTTAGGCTCACTACATCATGCTGTAATGGTACAGTACTTATAAAGTTAAATTGCTGGGCCATCCACGCTTATGTCTGATTTCTTTTTAATGAGAGTTCACACTCAAACGTTAGCAAAGTGGTGATGTAGGTTATAGTGCTGATGCCCTCCCTCAACCTCTCACATGCAAAACAATTCTCCACAGACATTTGTTAGCACTAGCTAGCAAGTTCTGTTGGCTTGTTTTAGGCAATGGAGGAAGACGATTAGTGTTGAATGCAGAAACAGTCATTCCAAGTGCCAGAAACTGGACAGTTCGTAAATTCAGAGCGCTGTCTGAATGTACCGTTCGGTTATTCAGAGCACCACACTCCCAGAGTGGCAGAGCGCTCTTTAGGCACTGGGGAGACGGAGCAGCGGAGCGCCGAGCAGAGTAAATGAGTGATTAACTTAACTGTTTGTTAATTCATATAGAAATAAAATGCTGTTTCTTCGACCAACAGGGCTCTCATTTTAGTGTAGAGCGTCAGACTGAATTTACGAACGCACCATGTCAGGTCATTCACTCTCTGAGACTGCAAGTGTTACTTGAATAAGTAAACACTGACCAACGGGACCAGACTGGTCGACCTGTATGCTCTCACTCAGTGGATGGATGATGTCACAGGAAGCTTTGTGGTTGATTAGTATGACAATCTTACAAAGGACGATGACACTTGAACGGTTTCCTCCAGTTTGTTTTGCTACTGAAGCTAACCCTAGCTAATGCCCTAAAAAGTTAGTGTTACAGAGAAATCCAATATTCCTCCTAATACCTTCCCAGTTTCTGATGAGGTGGACGTGATAACCTTTGTGAGCATTTTTGATGATCGCCTCTGTCCAGTCCTTTTATCTTATCACATTTAACCATAGTTGTCTTTGTTTTTGTTGACGGGCAGTGGTGGCTGGTATGTCATAAAATTTAAGTTTTGAGCCATGACTTCTTCTATTCTGGCCTACAGCCCTGTGGTGGAGAGTGGTGTTTTGCCTCCAGCTAATAAAATGAACATCATTGTGATGTTGCCTAAAAGAGTCCAATACTGTTATGAAAGTCACACAATAACACAAACTAACTAACCAACCAGAGGCAGTGGTAATCCAGCAACCCTTGTGTTCTACCAGTTATGAATTATTCTTTTTGTCAAAGGAGACTAGTGGTTATGAATGTGGCCAGAGGCAAAATATATTTATTTTAGCCTCCTAAAAAAGGGACCACCTAAAAAAAAAAAAAAAAAAATCAATACCAGTTTAAACGTTAGCTTTATTTAGCTCATTTTACTGCTTAACCTTGCCATCAAACACCCATTTCTCATGGGAAACTACAGCCGCCCTTTTCAAAGCCACCAGACTCTATTGACAAAATCACTAATTTTACCTCACAGCGCATGGGAGTTGCTGGTCTACTGCAGAAGCATTGTTTAGTTTGTTTGTTTTATTGTGTGACTTTCAGGTATCCACAGCAGTACATCAGTTTATATATAGTAACAGTATTGGGCAGAAACCAACATCACATCATGTGGGAAAAAGTTTTTTGGAAGGGCTTTGGAAGATAGCATTTTGACGCTATGAAGTACATACTTACACCTACATTTGGGACTTTAATCTTGATTTTAGCTGCAAAAGGGTATTAAAAAATAATGAAGCCGTCCTTTAATTTCACAGCCCGATCCATGATTATCGGCGGCTGATGGTGAATATTTGGCAAGCATCAGCAAAATACTGATATGTAGTCCAATTTCCATATCCTGCCCAATTACTAAGTTTTATAACCACACATAATTAACTAGGCTTTGATTTTCATTTCTTTTGGTCTTTAAAATGTATAAGCAACTCTCTTATCTCTAACTCCTCTGTATAGTCTTCAAACTCCATCAAGAATGCACTACTGGTTAATCTTCTCAGTGAAGTACTGATGCAAATGAAATTTCAGGTCTTTACTGAAGAGCAGAATAAACTTAAGTTTATTGCAGGCGAAGCTCCGCTGTCAAACAACATTTGGGGAAAAGAGATTCAATTTAACAAGGTCTCTGGGTTTGGATAATTTCCGGTACATTTATTCTACCGTCGAGCCAGGACTCTCTGACCGATAGGCTCTACAGTACCGAAAATAAAACCTTGATTTTGTTTATCAAGACCAATTCAATCAACACAACCTACATTAACTCCCTCTTTACACTCAGCTATTACTTTTCTTTGTCTACATTCCTTTTCTTTCTTCTCTCCTGCAGTGAGTAATTGACTTTGGCGGGCTCCTTTCGTGCCGCCTGGTACCCCTCTTATCCGGTCGCACACACGTACACACGCGCTTAGGGCCTAATGTGTTCCGAACTTGCTGTAGCTTGCTTGCCTCTAGCTCCCCTTATCTGTGTGTTTTGTTTTGTGTGAAGCATTTTGTGACACACCTACTTGCTAAAACCACTTTACAAATAAATCTTACATGAGTATCTGTCCCAAATGCATCCTACACAATTTAGATTTGATGCCCTGCTAAAAGATCCTCTAGCTGACTCACACTTAGAATTTCATTGGGCTCCATGCCATGATAGTAAAGTGCTCTTTCTGCACAGCCGGGGGCATACTCTACTAATGTGGTGCTGGCTGGCATCACTCACTTGTTGCGGCGGTAGAGAGCCATACATGCCACTCCAAGGAGACAGATCCCCGAGGCGATGCTGAAGATGGACAGCACCTGCCTCTGGTAGGTGTCACCGCTCTCTGCGGAGGAAAGAATACAGTTCAGGCCATTGAATTTCTACTGTGACATAAAGGATATGGGCTGCGATTGAGCAGGGAGGAAGAAAAGTATCATGAATTAACATAACGGGCTCACACAGACGGCGGATGGACATACACACATGAGGCCACACACACACAGACATCCACCCACAGTCTGCATTAGCATAAAGCGACCAATGCTGCTGTCAGTAAATGTCAGTGTTTGAGCATGGGATAGGGACATGGCAGACACAGGCAGGGCTCAGTGACATGTGCTAACTGAAGTGTGATAATCATTTCGTTCAGACAAACCCAGCAGGCAACACCGGATGGACTGTCTGCACAGCAGGGGCCACACCGTGTGTGTGTGCAAGTACTGTATGTGTGTCAGCATTCAGAGTCTGATGGCGACAGGGAATTAGCAGCAAATGAATGCTCCCGGAGCTTCTTGTCAGACCCCTGCACATCAGCGGCAGAGGCTTAAGGTCACAAGCAGCTGGGACAAGTAGCAGTTGATCCCAGCAGATATCTGTCTGACTGAGCAGCTGGATTGTGGAGCTGCACTACTTACCATAGTGCATGGCGCAGGGGAGGGTGGAGGCGGTTCAGGCACTGGCTTATTAAGAGCAAATCGTCAAGCGGTTAAAATGAGCAGTCTGAAACCTGCAACTTGGCACGTATAGAAATGTAGATGCCTCATTGGCTGCTGCATCGTACGTCAATATTGCTGCCATACAGGAGAGAGCAAGACTGCCTGTATACAAAAGCAAGTAAACAGGGGAGCTGTGATTTTTCTGGATAAAAAGCACAATATTATTTACATTTCTCAATTGATATGAGTCATTTTTTATTCAAGGGTTTATAATCTACATGTAGTAGAAAAATACGTTTTGTCTTCGGTTAACCAGAATCTCGATTTTTAGGCTATAATCAGTGCTGAGCGCTTAATACAGGAATGTGTGGCTTACATGAACTGAATTACTTATATGATGGAAATTATCATAATGAAATGTAAAACTCACATTTGTCAAGCATGGATTTGGCTTATTTTTCTTCGTTAGTACTTATGACAAAGTCTCTATATCACATAATGTAGAAGTAGAAAACTTTTCAGCTAGATAGTGTGCTAGGTAGCAAACACTGTCTCTTATAACCTTCACCACAGCTCATTTTAGAAAAGGCCACCACAAGAAAATGAGTCCTTTGTGTATATCATATATGTTTAGATTGGTTTCTGTTTGGGAAAAAAAAGGCTTGCAAACATTAGTGTGCTAACTATGCTAGCTACAGCCAGAAACAAACATCTATGATCAATAGTCCGTTCCATAAACTAAACGAAAAACACCTTTTCTTGCAGTGGCTTTTCTAAAATGAGCAGTGGTAAATGTTACTATATAATCAAGAAGTTGATGTTAAGCAGACAGTGTTAGCTAGCTAGCAGACTAACTAGTTGAAAAGTTAAATTATATTTTATAGGGACATCACCACAAGTGGTAACTATGGAAAATAAGATTAAATTAAGCTGCACTATATAGAGATGTCTCCGCAAGTATCACACTTTACCAAAGATAATAAGCATGTTGGACAAATGTGAGTTTTTATAATTCTTTGTGGCCATGAATTAACTCCCACTAAGTAGCATTAACCTGAAGTGGTTCAGATCAGTTCAGTTCAGTTCAGTTCATGTGCTGTATAGGCTAGGCCTGATGCTGCCTTCACACTACGAGCAACACAGCAACAGGCTACAAGCCATTTTTAACAGAAGTCGGTGACATGAAGCAACAAACTACTATCCAGATTTTGATTAACTACACATTGGGCCTCGATCATAAACCCATGGTTAAAAAAACGACTCATTCAAATAAGTTGAGAAATATAAACGTTGGTGTTTTTATTCAGCTCCCCAGATTACTTGCATTTGTTTACAAGCAAATCTTGCCCTCACCAATATGGCACCGACTTTGAGGTATACCTGTAACAGGCTGACACAGTCAGTGCAGCGTCTACGTATGTCTGTGCAACTTGTCATGGGCCTAATCCACTGTGGATAGACTTCTCTGTCCCACTGTCATTCACGCCCTTGAACTTAAGCCCCTGTGACATTACTCAATCAATCAAAAACAATAAATCCCCCTGTGTCTGATCTCACCACCTTGACAACTGCAGGCTAAAGTGCAGAAAACATCACCACAGCCTGTTCGTGACCTTTGAGGGCTTGTCTGTGGCTTTTGATGCTGTCAACAGAGAACTGTCCTGGGAGGTCTTCTTCATCCGTGCTTGTCTACCCCAGTTTATCAAGTTCCTCCAACTCTTGTTTTAAGGGCACAGTTGGAGAGCTTCCTGTGCTCAAAGCTTACGCTGGAGTGCAACCAAGCAGTCTGTTTGCAACATTCCCCCCCCTTTTTTCTTTCTTCCATTTTCCCTCTGCATTACATCAGTGCTGCATCAACACATTTAAGGGGTAGTATGGTGTAACTGAGTTCAAACTGGAGGGAAACCTTTTTAATATTAGAATGCTTCTGGCAAAAAATGAAGATAACATCTGAGCACATCCCAGAGTTACAATATGTGGTGATATATATATATACATCAGAGGTCCAAACTGCCCACTCAGCTCCTGTGAAAAGAAGCAGGGTGGGCTGGATTAAAATAGAGCAGGTCCAAGGAAATGCTGCAGGGTGGCCAGCTGTGACACACTATAGCTTATTTAATACGGGCAAACTGACAGACTGCTACGTGGGTTATTTTGATAGTACGTTTGCTTTTGCAAAACAAGGAAAATTTGCCGCCTTCTATGCGGATGTCCAATCAGTGTTGATGGTAAATGTTGTCAGTTGACACAAGTTATTCCTCAGTATGTGTTATATTGACCGTTGTGGTGAAGAGGGAGCTGAGCCAGAAGGCGAATCCTTCGATTTACTGGTCCATCTACGTCCCAATCCTCACCTATGATCATGAGCTCTGGGCAGTGACCGAAAGAACGAGATTGCGGATACAAGTGGCTGAAATGAGTTTCCTCTGTGGGGTGGCTGGGCTCAGCCTTAGAGCTAGGGTAAGGAGCTAAGACATCCAGAGCCACTGCTCCTTTGCATTGAAAGGGTCAGTTGAGGTGATTCTGGCATCTGATCAGGATGTCTCCTGGGCGCCTCCTGTTAGAGGTGTTATGGGCACGTCCCACTGGTAGGAGTTCTTGGGGCAGACCCAGAGGTTACATATCTCATCTGGCCTGGGAACACCTTGGGGTCCCCCAGGAGGAGCTGGAAAGTGTTGCTGGGGAGAGAGACATCTGGGGTGCTTTGCTTGGCCTACTGCCTGATGGATGGATGGCTAAGTTGCCGGCAGTGCCTACATCTACCAGGACGCATTGCTTGCAATCTATTAGCTAATATTTGTTGGTACAAACACAGCACAGCTGCGGTTCATAAGTTACACCCATATTTCTGCAAGTCACAAATTAAAACACAGTGGCTTGGCAGTTTGAACCAGTGAGAACCAGGATGGCAACACTGGCATAACTGCTCCAGTCCTTCCAATTTCAACCTTTCACAGTAAAAGCCCAACTTAAAGTACTCAAAGCATTTCCCTAAGAGGTAACTCAACAAAACAGCTTAGAACAGCATCAGGTGGAAAAATACTCACTCAGATGTCAGCTGACCTCTTGGCCCTGCTGGTTGTCTTTTTAAGGCTACCTTTGAGATCCTAAAGAAGGTCTCCAGGACACTTATGTCCAAGCGAGGGGTGAAACTTTCATGCATAGTAACATGGGCTGTCTCTGGGCTCTCCCAGCATTGGCTACAGCATCCAACAAAACCTTCCTACGCTGAAATTCTTGCAGTAAAATGATTCAGTTTCTGTTGGCAATCTAGGATAATTTGAGCAAAGGCACCCCCAGTCGGTTTTTGTTCTCAGCTCAGGTTCTGGAGGGTCCCTGCCGGCCCTATTCTCTTGGACTGTGGCCACAGCCTGGGTCTCTCTCCACTGCATCTCTTCGGCCATATACTCTGGCTTGAATAAATTCAGCTGAATATGCGAGTCAGTCCGCCAAAACACATAAATTAAATGTAACCTAGTCCACAACATCCTCTGCACTCATATTTTTGAATGCCATTTCTCTCTTGGAAACGTAGATGGTTTGCAATACAAGCAAAGAGAACAAGGAAGTTCTGTTTTCAGCAAGCACCCCCGCTGGCTACCAGGAGGTGAAATCTCGTCTGTAGTTCTTCCTCATACCAAATGCATCACTGTCACTTCAAATAACGGTGCTGGATATAGGAAGAACAGATTTCGCAGCTGTGAACTCAGCTCTCAATAACTGCCTCAATCGACTACATTTACCATCACTTCTGATTAGACATCCACATAAAACATGTCAAATCTTCCCTCTAATTTAGCAAATTATGGGTATAACATTTTAAAGTTTTTTTTAAAGTTTTTTGTTTGATTTGTTTTTGCTGGCATGTTATCTTAAAAAAGCAGTATAGTACGTAACAAAAAATTAGGCCTACATTGTGCATTACAGTCTGATTGGTACTGGATTGTTTTATACTAATACCAATGGGGCGTTTATTTTCCACCAGAGAAAATATATATATATTAGCAAAGATGAAAGAAACTTTAAAGGTCTAATGTGTAGGATTTGTTTTCATCAGTTTAAAATCTCCTCAAAATAAGAACTGTTGTGTTTTTGTTATGTTAAAATGAGCTGATTCAGTGCCAGCCCTGGGCACAGGCAGTGTAGGCGAATGCTATGGGCACCGTATACTTTAGAGGTCTCTGGGGGAGATAGGCGAGTTATCTGACGTCATGCGAACCCCGAAACACGCTGTATCATTATCATTGAGCAAAGCTCTCTGGTGCCCACTTAACTACCACTACACTACTGAGAGAAATGTATGTGGAGAGAAAGACCATGAAAAAAACAAACAACAAATTCGTCTTGATATCGGCACTACGAGAGCTAGTTATGTTAGCTGTTAGCTGTTAGCAGCTAGCAGCTAGTTATTTTTACCTCAAAGCAGCTGGTGGCTCACGGAGGTTGCACTGATTTACATTGTGAAGCGTTCAAGCTCTGTTCAGTAAAAATTAGCATTGGGTAAAGGTAAATTAAAACATTCTCATGGTATGTTCAATGTAATCTTGTAAAATGTAGCTTTTGGTGAGAAACTTGAATAAATCCAGCGGTTTGAAGGAGAAATTTGTTGATGTTTTCACAGCATTATAAAATAGATATTGGTCAGGAAATTATGATGTATTATATATATAGTAAAAAAGCCTTTTTGCTTATTTTTTTTTTTTAAATGTTTTTTATGTGAAAGAACTTTATGATAAAGGTTGTTTTATAAATGTCTATTATTGAATTTGTGCTAATTCAAAGGCAGTGTAATGAAGGCCTAAATGACTTTAAAACTGTTCATTTATTTTTTTATAGAGTAGATTTTTGTGTTTCCCTGGCACAAAAGCTGAATAAATAACAAAAACAAACGAAAACCAATACAAAAACGATGGTATCGGCTATTGTTGAAGTTATTTCAAACATTTAAATATTCATTTTATTATTACTTTACAATGTCATATATCATTTTATTGACTATTCTTCTGAACAAGTTAATTTTGAATTCTTTCTTTAATGTTTATTGATTTATACGATTAATATAACACTTACCAAATATTACTAAAAGCAAATTGGCACATATTTATAGCTTATTTTTTTTCTTGTTGCTGGAGGCTTTTCTGCTAGGGCTTTTAATGAGCTATTTATATACGCATGGAGCGGGTCCTCTTCCATGGAGATTGCCATGTTGGTTCTACAGTAGCCCAGAATAGACAAATCTAGCACTGGCTCTAGATAGGGCCATTCGCATTTTTGTGTCTGGCACCATAGTTCTCTTGCACTCTTGGCAGATGTGAGAAGTTTCAGTTCTGCTAGATGCCACTAAATCCTATACTGGACCTTTCAATAATAAAATTTAGTTGATTTCACGAGTAACCTCACCTGAAAATTAAATCATAAGTAATACTGATAAATACTAAGCAACAAAATATTTACATAAATTAGGAAAAATGACGGTAAACTGGTAAAGTAAGTGCAGTCTAGTACACTGGAATGTCCTCATGTAACTCTGCCAACATATATGGTGGTATTAATGACAATAATAAGGCAGTATGGTAGATAATATCAGCCCTGGTATAAATGTGTCAGCTCCTATTGTGTATAATAGAACTTAATACTAGTGTCAAATCACATATATGATAATACTTCTTAGTGGTGGAGCTGTCAACGAGTTCTTGACTCGCAGATTCTTGACCCACCCTGTAATTTGTCAGAAACACAGCAGTGAATGTCTTCAAGCTGCACTTCACAAATGAACAACAGAAGTTGCCTCTGTTGTTTGTTGATAAGTAACGTGTCACTTGTATATCCGCGGCCCCTGAAAACCCCCCGGCCTTTAACCATCAGTGAAATGACCTCTCAACGCTTCCATCTTTGAAATATATGGGTGATGTGTTTCCCTGCCGCCACATCATCAGTGCACATGTGTGGCACCACCTGAGACAAGCCTCTGCCTTTTCTTTGGGTAGATGAATTTCCAAAATCTGAACATAAAAACAGCTGTCTACAAAGCTCTGCTGAATGGCTGCGAGGAAAAACCAACATGCAGTCTGTACATAAAACCATTACAGGCCTTTCATGCCCGATGCCTACAAGGCGTTCTTGAAATTAGATGCAAGAGCATGTTGGGAGAGGGAACAAACCCAACAGCCTCAGCTATATCGGCTAAGCCCTGTCATATTGACACGAGGACAACACAATCCTATATGGCCAGCCATAGCAACCACTCTACACATGACCAGAAAAAAATGCTATAATGAAGAGCATGCTAAAGTATCCATGACAAAATGGGGTATTCAGCCTGAAATACATCAGGGCAAACTAGTGAGACACACAGAGCCTCAGCTGCTGGGCAAAAAAAACAGCAAGAAAATCAAAAGACAAGATCATATTTAGAGCACTCAATCCCACTTCAAACAGAGCTTTGCTGTTTTCTGACTGACTGTCTCAGACGGTCACATATTGGACTTATATAACCGCTATCAAAAGATTCATTGCTAAAGCAGAGGAGGAAGTCATAATGGAACACAATGAATAAGCAAACGATGCACGGTGCTTAACGGAGAGCCAGAAAAAAGAAAACTACCTGCGCTTCAGTCTGTCATCTGTCCAGCTATCAATCGATCAATCCTGTTCTCATTTTCTCTAATGCATCCGCCCACCTGCCGTAGCATTCTGAACTAATTTAGTCCCCCAGATTAAAATCACTGAACTGAGGAATGCTGTGTGCGGCGCAGGCTTCCGAGCGTCTTCTCCTTGCCTTCTATTTCCTGGAGCAAGCGTGTGACGTGACGGCAGAGAATGAAGCCATGTTAATGGAAAAACTTCACAGCATGTGATGTTGGTTTATATGTATGCACAAAAGGGAGCCCGAGAGACCGAGGGATAAAACGGCAAAGAGAAAATGGAGAGTGAGTGCGGTAGAGGCTGTTTGCGGGGGGTAAGATTGTATATTCCCTCTGGACAAAGAACAGCATGTCATTATTAACGAACCAGGGCTCGATAATTTGGTTTTTAAAGATTTGTTAACCCCCTGGAAGGTTGAAAGTGATATCAATTGAATTCCAAAGAGGTTTAAATTGTGTTTCCATTGCCTTCCACTCTATTTATATTGGCTTATAGAAAACTCTAAACAAATGTTATGTAACAGATACAGAACTGTTGCTAAACTGACGATACATACAGGCGTTGGGCGAGTAGATACACATTCATGGATGAAGTGCCGAGGGTGTCTTTATTGCTCCATCCTCATTACATCACTCGTCTCTAACGGCGCTGTTCTTCATGCAGACAGAATACACCTAATTCACCACCACGGTGTTTCCATGGCGACTGGCCCGCATTAATTTTCCAAGGTGAGTGGCCTTGTTGTGCTGGATTGTGTGTTTTGTATGTGGTGTTTCACAGACGTAAGGCACATGAAAGATTGAGCACTCCAAGCAGACAATGAAAAAAAGTTGTCTTACCCATGAACTCAATCCCAAGTTCATCCGCTGTTCCATTCAAGGCCAGATAGCATGAGAAAAGGGAGGAAATGGGTAAACAGAGGCAGGGAGAGGGGGGGAGGAGAGAGAGAAGAATAAAACAGTTACAACATGATGTGCCTCTATCTTACTCAGTATTCACCTTAGGGAGAGACACATGCTGCAACTAGACCATAAAGTTGGTTTGACGGCTTCCTCTGACATGGCGCTCCCTTGTGCACCAGGTAATGAGCCAGCCAGCCCCAGATGCTTGGTATGCTTTTTCGTGATACACTCTGGATTCACACAGCCTACTGTGGCTTTGAATGAAGAAAGAAAACAACAAAGATACGGGGGCTGAGAGGATTAGAGGAAGGATCATGAAAGTAAAAGTTGAAAATGACATATCATATAGCTTTATGTCACTGACGTTGCTTTGCACAGGGCTTTTATATTGATCTGAGCCTGAGGCATTGCAGTAATTGTTCTCCTCTGTCTCCAAGCACAGCTTTTCAATATTCACAAGCTGGTCGCTTTAAGATGCGCCACACTAACACACACATGCGTGCGCACCCATAGGCATACAGTACATTACACTCTTGTCTGTATGTCTTTGTCTCTCACATACACCCTCTCTCTCACACACACAGAGTCTTTCTTCATGCAGTTAAGTCTTTCCAGCCCAATCCCAGTGCTGGGGAAACAGATAAAAAGGAGCACTCGTGTTCTTTCCATCCTGACAGTGCCCCTTTTTCATGTCACTGTAATGTAATCTCATTTAAATTAAAATGAAACCCTCACTAGTAATTGCTTTTCTGACAGAGGTGGTCTGAGTTTTAAATAGAATGTGGCTTGCCAAGCTCCTGACAGATTATGTAGTGGGCACTCTCCACAAAAAAAAAGGCTAACACTGAAAAAAAACAACGAAAAAAAAAACATCTGTCCTCGGATGCATTTTGATTGTACCATGGGAAAATCTGTCAGAGCACTGGCTTTGTGAATATGAGCAAAATAAAGACACCCCAGAGAACTGGAGCGAGATCCCGATAAAAGACAAATGAACATTTGGACCAACGGATTATAATAATTGCACAAGGTTATCTCGCTCTATTAAGGGATGTGATTTGAGGAAATAGGCCTTTTTAATGTGAATAATCAAATTTGAAATGCACTTAGCAAACTTATGACATTTAGGAAAAGTTTTAGAGAGCATTTAAATTAAAGGGACAGTTCACCTCAAAATCAAAAATACCAATTTTTCCTCTTAGCTGTAGTGCTGTTTATCAGTTTAGATTGTTTTGGTGTGAGTTGCAGAGTGTTGGAGATATAATGGAACTAGATGGCACTTGGCTTGTGGTGCTCAAAGTGCCAGACAAAAATAAATAAATAAATAACTCTTTTAAACTGTGTGCCCTGTTTTCTGAGTCTGTGTGGGGTTTTTTGTTATTTGTTTGTTTGTTTTTTGTTCTGTTTTGTGATTTGTTGTATTTTAGGTAGCCCTGCGTAACATCTTGGCCAAGGGACTATTGATGAAAAATAGCCTGTTGGCTAATGCTGGCATTTTATACCATGTGTATTCATTCATTTGCACTGTCCCTTCTAAACCAAACTAAACTAAACTAAACTAAACTAAACTAAACTAATCAAACCAAACCAAAGTAAACTAAACTAAAGTAAACTGAACCAAACCAAACCAAACCTAACCATACTAACCTAACTTAACCTGACCAAACCAGACAAAACTAAATAAACAAAGATTGACAAACTCAACAGCAATGTCTCGGGACAGTGCAACTAACGTTAGCATAAATGTCTTATTAACTCAACGTCAAACACATTAATCCAAATTCAAATAAAACAAAAGAAAACTCACCAAAACCATCATAAACCCTTAATTCATTGAATTAGATGTGAAAATACGCTGTTTCCTGCAGCCTCTCTCTGCTGTTGTTGGCCTGTTGGTTACAGTCCTATAACATTATCCCTACCACAGGGAGTCCCAGCTCAGCTGCCTGTTCCACCAGTACAGACTGACCTCTGGTGGCTTGTGACATGCACTACATACAGTACATCCTAAATATAGCATCTCCATATGAGTTTAACAATAAGATAAGCGTCTGTGCTTCTGACGTTGTTAAAATACCCTGGAAATATTGTAATATTGTGAAACAGCCCAAGCCTAAATATATAGTTATTTCTGAGTTTGGGTGAACTCATTAAACAACAATTTTGTCATGTACACTACAACTGCCTGAGAGACTCTTAATGAGGAAGGGTGACTTTCATGACAACAAGAAAGAAAAAGCCTGAAAATCAGGTCTGAAATCCCCAAATTTATCAATAAAAGAACAAATCAATTATGTTTGTTTGAATAAGAAGTAGGTGTCATCATGTTTTTACTAAACACAATGTAAGTTCATCATTTCCAGTTTTATCTCCTCCGCCTCGAGGATTATTCAACAAACAAATTTATTTTACTTTCCTCCTAATTTATAGACATAATCCCATATCAGCTCACAATCTAATGATTAAAACAGTTAAGAGCCAATCAGCTCTGGCCGTTAGACGTGATGCTTTTTGCCAGGAGGATTGTTCAGATACAACTGCATGATTAAGATACAGTCGACGCTTTTGTTACGAGGCGGCGAAGCTTACTGTCACTGTGGAACAAACACTTGGCAAGGCCAAATAAGTGAATGCAGTATCTTACTGATGTTGCCTGATCTGTATTATCCATTCAAGCCTTCCTCTGTGATCGCCCATGGCAACAGCCAACACTTTTCCACTCTAAATCGCCCTGACTGTCACAGCCTGTGCAGATGATGTCATTACAACACTGATACACATCCCTCGCCCTGGCATTGCCTTGTCTGGAGACATTCACCAATCATAATACGTGCAGGCTCCCAATCCGTCGCACTGGCAACTCAAAGCACCCGGGGGAATCACTTACGCCGTCTTGCGGGAGCCTTGAGCAGGCTTGGAGAATACCTGTGCATCATGTCAGATGCTCTTGGCCCGATTAAGAGGCAGAAATCTGGCGGGTGGGAGAGACAATGGCGGGAGTGAATCAAATCCTTAATCCCCTCCTTCACTTGGGTGAGCAGGGAACTGGGGAGCCAATGTGTCTGTGTATGTGTGTGTGTGTGTTATTGAACTCAATATCCTGCGTAGCTACTTACTCCAGACCTAATATCTACAGGAGATAAATAGTTCAAATTAAAGGCTTGCCTTCTTCCTCTTTGTAAATCAGCTGGGTAAAACCAAAGGCTGGCCCACCTCCCTCCTCCTCCTCCTCCTTTTCAATCTTCTACCAAACATCACCCCTGTTCTCTCAAAGGTGCAACTACCCCAACTGAACACCATTAGTGGCAAACTATCTCACAGTTAAGGGAGGAACTCATGCCACTTTTTTTTTTTTTTACCAGATATAAACTAAACTGCAGCCTCCCTACACTCCCATGTTTCCAATTAAAGCCCCAGCCACTTCCCCACTGTGCAGTGTGCACCAATATGTAAGACCCCAGCACCTTCTTCCCAACTCATTTCCAAAGCTGAGCTCGCAGCAGTGTAGCTGGAGTACCTGACAGGGAGCCTCT
The DNA here is from genome assembly GCA_019142605.1 of Cephalopholis sonnerati. NCBI lineage: Eukaryota > Metazoa > Chordata > Actinopteri > Perciformes > Serranidae > Cephalopholis > Cephalopholis sonnerati. The sequence continues at coordinate 20,572,612 of JAGQAX010000020.1, forward strand.
TTGTCCTTTTGTCACCGGGCTTTTGAGATGTGCGCGACAGTCTCCGCTTCTCTTTCTACCTCTGTAAGGATGTGTGTGTGTGCTGTGTGCAAGGCAGTGCGCACTGCTCTTTTGAGTGGCTGCTTTGTGGCCAGTCAATACCAAGACAAAGGATGAGAGGGGATAGATGATTTGAGACCGGAAGGTGCACTGAGATTGATTTCAGTAGAAAGGTGAAAAGAGAAAAGTGTGCATGACACATGAAACTTTTCTTGCCCCCCAGTGTGTATGATCTGTGAAGGTGCTGAGTTAAACTCTGCATCCAAACATGCACTTTAAAAACAAAAACACTCACACACACATACACACAAATACACACAGTTGCAGTGAATTGAATTTCACTGGAGCTCGTCCCACTTGTAGTTGCTGTTAGTGTGCATGTATGTGTGTATGTTATTATATGATTTGGCTTTCGGAAGCAGGATAATCCTCAAAACCCTTGGTAATCTGGGTAAATTTTAGATTACTCTGTATCAACAGAGATCAAAATAGGCTTCATTCCTACCTCAAATCTTCCAGGGTACACTTATCTCTTGTGGTGGTTAAACGATTGTGGCCAAAACACAGCTCTCTGGGGTGAACAGGTGCATGGAGCGGTGGTACAAGACAATTTGTATACTGTTTTGTATTATTATTTGTTTCTGATAAAAGAGGCTGGGGGAGGGTTCATGGCACAAAAATACTACTAAAGATTTCTTAAAAATGTTTTGACTAATTAGCTTTTTATAGTGTTATTTTAATGGATATTGTATATTTCAGTGGTGGATGATCTGAAAGCCGTACTTGAGTAAAAGTACAGATATTTTACCAGAAAATGACTTTAGTAGAACTTAAAGTCACATTTTAGAATATTACTTGAGTATAAGTCTTAAAGTATCTGGCATTTACTGTACTTTCCGAAGTATTTCTTCTTGACATGTACATATGCTAAAAATGGAACCTACATTTCACTTGAAGAAAATGGAGGTCTTCTTCACAACATAAAGGATTTAAAGAAAACCTTTGACTCTCCAGGGCTGACACACAGAACATTCACTGCCCAGTTACCTGTCACAGTTCTTTATCTCCTTGAATTATTACTCGCCCTCTCTGCTGTGGGACGACATTTTCTACTTCCATCAGGAAGTCATTCCCATCACTGAGTGGTATGAAGTCACTAGCATGTAGCTTCTAATCTGACATGCAGCCTTGGTTTGACTGGGAATCCAACCTTAACTTCTGCTTTGAGAGGCCTTGTTAACACTTGCCCTTATGTGAATAACCTATATCTAACTTGCAAGATGGGACCATTGTTTTGACAAATCTTTGGATTTTATTTTGTAGGAATGTAGTAAAGAAAATGCTTAGGGGCATAGAAATACATAGATACTGAAGTTAAACTCAGGCCTGTACTATGAAGACAATTCAACTTACCCAGGATATCTTCTCGTTATCTGGCTTGACTAATCCTAACATTGGCCGTCTGGTTAACTGATACTACTAAGCTAGTTATCATCTAGTTCAGTCAATTCTGGGTTGATGAATGTGTTCATGTGAAAGAGGTGGGGGTGTTAATTATGAGCAACATCATCAAAACCATGAATAAAGCACTTCATATCATATGAGATGACACGGTACCGAAAGACAGTAAAATGTCGATGGCGTGGATATAAACGATACTCTGTAATCTAATAATGGCAAATGTAGAAATATGGAAAATACTATCCAAAAAATTCATCGTTGGCCAAAACCTGAATTACATGTAGGTGTTAACTAGGCCACAGATGACATTGGTATAGACTATTTTTTCTGTTTAAAATAAAATTTGCATAAGTTAAAATACAGTTAAAATCATGTGTTTAGTGTGTAAACAATCTCTATGTTTGTTAGACACTCTGTTTTAAAACCAGTGGAAACACAACCCTGAAACAATGAAATGACCTACTATTACTACTGACCTGTAACAATATATAGGTTACTCTGTTTTTACCTGAGACTCTGGACTTTTTTCCATGGATACTTGTTGTGTTGACAGGCTGTGATATGATACTCTAAACATAACCGATACTCCGGAGCGGGTTAGCTGTCGAGCATAAGCTACCACGGTGATTTATCCCGGTATAAAGAGAACCAGCTTCATAGTGCTGAAAACCTTAAGTTAAACCTAAAGTTACCTCGTAGCACAGGCCTGTGGAGTAAAATACTTTTCCTCCAATACAAAGAAATGTGCTGGAGTAAAAGTGAAAGTTGACAGAAATATAAAAACTCAAGTAAAGTACAGATCCTCCCAAAAAATACTTAAGTAGTGTATCAAAGTATTATTACTTTGTTACATTACACCACTGGTATATTTATATGTACAAACTTATTCTTATGAATACTTGTACTATTAATATGAATAAGAGTTTTCATGAATAGCCCTTATATACTTAAGAAAACCAGGGTTAGACACACTTTCAAGATGGTTCAACAGCATACAACTCCAGGACTGTTGTACTGCAGCGAGAAGAAAATACAACAGAACTGATTAAAGAAAACACCAGAAAAGAACAACATGAACTTTTAACACAACAAAAGTGAAAAGAGGACATGAACGCAAGATTGGTGTTTGGCCTCCAACCTCCCAAATCCTTCAGTGAGATGAAAGCGAAAGCTTATGTAACCATAATAAAAGATATTTGAAGGTCTTACTCTTGCTTTCCATGAGATTTTTATATTCATGACAAGGCCCTACTGTAGATGATGCACTGCTCATATGCAGGCTGTATATAGGGATATGATGTGTATACAGTGGGGGTGGATGAGGAGGATTCGGGGCCACGAGAGTTCACTATGGAGACTAATTTAATGAACCATCTGTGATGGGTGGTGTCTCGTAAACAGTATATTTATCTTCCTGTAGCACCTAAACAAGTTTCCCACCTACAGCACAGCATGTTTTTTCTCTCTCAGAATAGCACTGGAATATTGTGCTCATGTGTACACTCAGTAATGACTGACATGTTGAAATGCTATTCCATATATCTATTTGAATACATTTTCATTCCCCTACAACTATTTTAAACTTTAAATAATTTTACATTTTGTAGCTCTTTATAGTTTTTCAACCTTTCTTATAGCATAATATAACAATTCTTGAGTACAGAATTATGTTTGTTTCAGACTTTGCTTTAATTTTTGCTTTTTTATGCAGATGACTGAATAATTTTACCCCGACAGGCCTTCAGAAATTATTCAGATAAACCAATCTGTGAAGAAAAAATGAGTCTTTGGCTCCTTGTTTGCAACTTGTAGACCTAAGTAACCCGCGAGAGGGGGCTGTTAATAGATATAGCTTTGTTTTAAGGGTTGTAAGAAGGAAAGGTTGGAAATCACAGCTTTAAACTGCCTCTGGATACAACACACGAGCAGAAGCAACAGTGCAAATATAGCTTTGCAGCTTAGGAGTTAATGCTGTTGTCTGGGAGATTCCTAGTCTGAAGTATTTGTGTTTTCCCACACGCTGATCAAACTGTTTCATAGGCTTATCTTCAGCAACTGTAAAAGATGCACGTCTCTAAAACAGTCTTTTCAGTCGTCTGAAAGGTCTATTGTGTGTTTAATCCACTGACAGAATCCATCTACTTTAATTTTCTGCTTCAATCCTGCTATATTTTAAAATAGTGATGTTCTCCCAAGAATAATCAAGTTGAAGTGCTTTTAGTAAGCCCATAAACTGCAGAAAATGTAGTTTCTAAAATTGTAAATAATAACAAATGTTTATAGAGTATACCTCACTGTAGGGAGGAAAACATAGATTTTTTAATTGATTTTTTAAATGCCTGGATTGATATATATCAAACTCAGTTGCTTAATTTTATGTTGGATGTGAAAAGAAGTGACCACTTTTATTGTTGTGATCTATAATTAAGTTGATGATGTCATCTCTGTCTCAAGATACAGCCAAAAGGAGAAAGCAGAAAATGGCAGACAGCAGAAGACACAGAGCCTCAGTTAGCAGCTGTAGCATATTGAATTCAGCCAGTGCAAACCCCAGGGGTCTGATCCCACATGGCAATGATCCCCCACCAGATCAGCAAACTTTCTGTTGCTGCTGTTACACAGGTCAGACCCAGCCCGCCGTGACCCCCGGTGCTGCGGTTTGTGCAGTCTGAATACAAGTTGCTACAGCCACTGAATGAAGGTCCCTCCCCAGAGCAAACACCTGCTCTCCTACTGGCAAAGTAGTGGCAGGGAGCGAAGCGGAGGGACTAAAGGGTACACTAGCTTGCTAACTGTTGCCTCATTTGCGGTTTGATACACCACGAGAAAGAGAAGGAGCGAGGTAAGGACAAACTGAGCAAATCAATATACTGCATGCAGCTCAACACTGAAATAACATTTTACCCATTTTGACCCTTTCACGCATCGTGGACACTACAGTGGACAACTATTTAAAAACCATTTTCTTGTATATGCATGGGTTTTGATGCTACACTACACCACTGTGGACCCTATTGTGTCATGCCATACACTGCCACCCACTGGCCAGGTGTTGTCAGTGCAGCACAAATCTCTCAAAACCAAGATGGCCGACAGAATGCAAGAAATGTTGTGCAGCTCAAAGAATAGCTTGCCAGTCCCTCTGTAATAGGAGATCCTGGCAGGTTAATAAAAAGCGGTAACATCAAGTAACATCCAAGGAGTAATACAGTTGTTAAGTTTTCCAAATATTGATTATATGTTGGGGGGAAATTACAATTAATCATCTGTCTACTAAACTGGACATCAATCACTGGTTATATTTCTACTACAGTTAATACTATTATGGCAATTTTGTTGTTCTTGAAAAAACTTCATCTGCAGTGACTTTTTTGGTTGTAAATCAATTGATTTAAGTTATCAGAATGTAATTTACAGATCTGTAACAGAAACAATATTTTGACAATATTTTTATTATTTGTGTAGGTTTATTGAAAAAAAAAAAAGTTCGACAGGAGCATTAAAAATATGTTCTTTTAGTTTCATGTGACATCAATTTTTTAATTGGTTTATATTTCTTAAGTTGAAAACTTAAACACATTCTATCCACCCATGTTGACGTGAAAAACACTTTTAAAAAATGTAATAATAGCAGCAATAATTCATGCATGAAAGCTGGGGTCATTGTTGATATCCTGATGGTCACTGTTTTTGGAAATATGCCTAATGTCTTTAGTGTATCATTCACAGTTTGATGTTAAAACTGTAATATTGAATCTTAATCTTGATAATAGCAACATACATTGAAACAGCACTCAAGTATGGTGATAGTATTGAATTTGGAGATAAGCTTATTGCCCCAGCCCTAGTGTCTTACCAAAATATAGGCCTACAGAAAACTACATAAAAGATGCATTTAACACATCAAACAAACTATTTTTATTTATTAATATTTAGCTTTCTGAGGCTTATTGTCTAATACATTTTTAATGAATGAAAATGGACTGTAATTGTGTTGTAATCTTTTGTATTTGTGTCTTAGGGTTTCCATTTTTGAGCCAAACACAATACGATTCAGTTTATCTCAAAGAGCAACATAAAAATCTAGACACACAGGAAAATTGATGTCTGTCCTATAGAAGATAAATCCCACTGTGAAAACTGGCCGCCATGAGGGGGAAAGAAACATGCTTCCTGACACTGGCTTGTGACCCCATTAATGGACTCTCAGTGGGCCTGGTGGCATCAAACAGAAGGCAATGGGAGTTAAGTTTTCTCTCTGACTCTTGGTGCAGAGCAGCCAAGTCACTCCATAAAACAGTGTGAATTTGTAAAGCCGCAGTCTCATGGGAAAGGCTCTGGGCCTCCAATTTCTCTTCCATGTACCTCTGACTTTTGCTTTATTTTTTAACTACACTACACAGCTGTCATGGGGATTCAAAGACTTCAGGGGAATTGTTTTTCATGAACAATAGGAAACTGAAGACTTTCTTTCCTTTTAGCTACACTAAAGCAAGATTAAAGAGTGTAATAAAAGATACAGGAGGTTTTATGCACAGAGTGTAATTCTAATATCTGCATGGAAGCACTGTACCTGTGTCGGCCAATTAAGAAACGCAGTCTCATGATACGCATTATGACTGTGTCGAGCAACTAAATAATGTTTTTTTATTGCTACAATAATTCCCAAATTGATATTTAAATGAAAGTTTCAATGTTATGACACTTTTAATCAACGTACCACCACGTTATTAAGAAATGGACACAAAATGGCAACATTAAGCCTAAAGTAGATTACCTCTTAGACTATATACTTGAGCTATGTATCTTTATGTTTCTAGCTCACATTTTAGGTTCCAGAAATAAATTCTTTTAAAGGGCCAAAAAATTAAAATGTGAGAGAAATCAAAACTTTTTTTTTTTTTTTTTTTGAAATAAGGTGGTATGTAAGTACTTCTGTCTGTTCTGTACTAATAATGAAAAATTCTATCTATTTAACAGGATTTTGGAGTACAATGATTAGCAGCGTTTCTCTCTCCAGGAAATGAGTGTTTTAGGGTGTTATATGATTTCATTAATGAGTTAACAGGAGAGAACTGAGAGGAAATGAAGGAAGATAGGAAGCGAAATGCAACAAAAGTCTCTAGCTGGCAGTGGTGGATCTTCCCATTGGTGACCACTTAATTGTTCCCCCAACTCCTCCCCAAATTTTTTTTGTTTTAAATTTTTAAAAGAAAAAATGGACACAAAATGGAAACTTTAAGCCTAAAGTAGATTACCTCTTAGACTATATACTTGAGCTATGTATCTTTATGTTATCTGGTACTCATTTAAGGAGATATAAATTCTTTTAAATGGCCAAAAAATTAAAATGTGAGAGGAATTTAAAAAAAAAAAGAAAAAAAAAGAAAGATTTAATCTAAGGAAGTATGTAAGTACTTTTTTGTCTATTCTGTACTAATAATTAGAAATTCTATCAATTTTACAAGCTTTAGGGGTATTAAAATATCATCAAATGACTAGCAACATTTCTTTTTCCTGGAAATTAGTTCTTAGGGTGTCATATGATTTCATTAATGAATTAACAGGAGAGAACTGAGAGGAAATGAAGGATGAGCGAAAGATAGGAAGCGAATGCGACAATACCCTAGTTGGCGGTAGCGGATCTTCCTATAGGCGACGTAGGTGGCCACTTAATTGCTCCCCTAACTCCTACCTTAATTTAAACATAATTAAACAACAGTAGACGAGGGCATCAGAAAATGAAAAGGCAAAAGCCATCCAGGGTGCAGTACAAAAAAGAAAAAAAAAAAAAGATAAAATTTGCACACCGTATTAATTACAATTATTAAACTGATTGGCAAGGCCAGTAAGGACACAGGGGTGAAGCTGGACTCTCTGGTGGCAGAGTCAGACAGGTGGATGCTGTCTAAGATTCCTGACATCGTGGACAATGTCTCCTATCCACTCCTCGGTGTGCTGGTCTGACACAGGAGCACATTCAGTGACAGACTTATCCCCCCAAGATGCACCGCAGAGCGCCACAGGAAGTCATTCCTGCCGGTTGTCATCAACCTGTACAACTCCTCCCTCAGAGTGTCAGCCGCTCTGAGTCAATAAACATTGGCATTTGGACTTTTAAACCTACTTCATTTCTACTTCCTGATTATCTAGTGGGTGCAATAATTCAAGCTGCAATATTCTGTGCAGTTATTCGACTGTGCAACATTTTTCACCTCTTGAATGTATTAATTCAACATACACTGTACATGATTGCACATATTTCTTGTGTTTACTCTAAATCTATTGTTTTATTCTACTGATGTATATATTAATAAAAGTTTCATGCTTACAGCCTCAGCACAGTGACGATATATATCTATATGCACATTTCATTTTTATTTTAATGCACATTTCTACTTTCTTTCTACTTTCTGCTTTATTGATTTATATTTACATACTTTTCATACTCTTATGTTGTGTTTATTTCTCATGAGCTCTTCTTTTTGTTTGGGAGGAGGCGGACCAGCCATTAGGAAATACAGGCATTAATCATATTTCCACGTGTTTTTTATCTACTTGTACTTGTATCCACTGTTAAGACCTTGTTTTCTTATTTTGAAAAGCAGAGTCCTGGGGCAATAAAATGCCCTCCAATGAATGATTAGAGAAAAGTAAAATCAGTCATTGATTGAAAAAGTTATTGCAAGTTATTAAATCATAAGATCAAATCAGGAGTGAATGACTAATTTTTTCCTTCAGTTATTCATTCAATATTGAGGGCTACTCTAAAAGTAGGTCACACTGCGTGCAGAACTGAAGTAGTGTAAAGAGTATATCCTCCTGAGACCCGAACTTTTATTTGGTATGCATCTTTAATTTCTCCTAGCTATTTGGGATTAGTGAGACCTGATAAGTATAAAAAATGAAACACTATCAACGATAATTTAGTCCCAGTGTCATCAAACAAGATGATATGAAGTCCCAATGTCTGCAGACGAGTACTTCCTAATTAACACTGTCTCAACTTGTTACTGTTGCTAAAATTGGTCAACTTTGTTGCCATATTAAACTACAAACCTTATTAATCATAAATAAAAAAGTTTCAACCATAGCATGTGATCAGGTTTTGGACCTCGTCCTTTTTTGAGTCGGGATCGGCTGCAGACTGACTTGGCAGAGATGGCTGCCATCTTGTTTTTACATGAATTAGTGTATTTTGGTCATACTACAACTAGATGGCACAAGACACTGTGCACAAACGAGGACAACAGGTCTAAGTAAGGTAGAATAAACTATAAAGGTGCAGTAATACACCATTTCGAAAAATGGAAATGTTACTTTTTCCCTCCCCAAAATTTAGCGCAACTTTGGAGCGTTATTTGGCCCCCTTTACAACAAGATAGCAAAACATAATTGATACCAATGGATGCCTTAGGTCCTCTAGTTTAATATGATACCTAGGTCTTCAATGTAGCTCTAAAGATGAACTGCACCATTTCACAATGTCTGCGGGGGATGGGAGTATTAGACAGCATGTTGAAATGTGTTTTAATTCTAAAATTACATTAATTTATTATGAAAATACCTATAACTTGTATTGTCAGTGATATAAGTCAGTAAGTAAAATGTTGTACTTGATCTAATTAAAGGTCAAGCATAGCCCGTTTCATGGGCCCCCTCTGGGCCTTAGGGCAGGGTCATCTGTACCCTTTGACCACCCCTGATGGCAGGCCTGGGGGGAGGGGCGGCCTGGGAGCTCTAACCAGGGACATTGTGGTCATAGTTGGCTCCCAGGGTGCCCCAGAAGCTATTTTTTCATGAAGTCTTATGTCCTAGAGCACACCACAAACCTGTGCTGCAAGAGTTAACGTTTGCCTGATCCCACTTGATTTATATTTATCTTGTTGACTGATACAGTACTGTCAGAGATTCACTCAGGGGCATGTAACATGTTCTCATGAATTTGTTTTCATGCCGCAGATCAATACACAGATATTGTAGGATAAAAAAAAATAGCAAGGAGAGCGTACTTGGGTCTGACAAGATAGCATCTGTCTTGGGTACAAACTGGTCACAGCGTAATCCATGGTAGCCCTCCTTACACCTGCGAGAAAGAGAGAGGAGAGAAAAAAAAGAGACAGAGAGCAAGATTAGATGTAAGACAAACCAAGCAAAAAGTACCAGAGTACAGCGTGAACCATCGCTGCAGAGACTTTCAGATAAGGAAAGCTGAGAACAGGAAACCTAGAAAGAAGACTGAATGGACTGTAAAAAGTGGAGTGCTCACCGAGGACTGAGGTGGTGGAGGGAGATACACAGAAACTGTCGAGAGGGGTGGGGTGAGAAGAAAGAGAACGGAAGGGGGGGAAGATAGTTGGGCAGGCCTAAGCAGCGCCTGCAGCCTCACTGATAGCACATGACTGACAGGAATGCCAGGTCCCAGTGGAAGAAATGGGGTGCTGGGATGGAGAGTGCTTGGCGTGATGCAGACGACTCAAGATCTACGGTGGAAGCGAAGCTGCCACAGTTGGAACACTCATATAAACAACGTCCTGGCACAGTCCAGATATTTGCCTTCATCATCAAATAAATATCCCTGCACTGTTGATGCCTGCAGATCCCTCGGCAACTGTCATAAATATATCCACCAAAATTATGACATTTGAAGTTTGGCTGTGCATGCTGCAATATCCGAGCAATACCCTCGTCGTTATACATTATTATACATGAATAATTCTTGTTAATGATTGGGGATTTTTACCAATCCTGTGCTGATAAATGAATGAATTAAAGAATGAAAAAAAAAACACTTGAGAAACTTACTTCTAAAACAAAAACTTGTGAAGTTACACAAAAAAATCAGGTCATAAATATAAAGTGTGGAGTTGTTCCCCTGCACTCACCCTAGTTTGGCACAATCCTCAATAGTTTTGTCTCAAAGAGGACTTAGGCATTTTTTATTCCTGTCTCCAACAGTGGCCATAGTCACACACATTCAGTGGGCTGATCCATCCCTCTGCTCTTTCGCGGCTTAGGGGAGACAATTGGGGGATTTGCTTTGATGTGTCTGTTTCAACATAAACTTGTACATGACTGAGCGATATGTCAGAGTTGTCTGTATTTTCCTCTGCTTCATCGGCCGATGACATATTGTAGGTGAACTGCAGGGATTTACACTCACACATTATCTGTCAATATCTGTCCGGCACATTTCCACCGGTGTCACCGATCTCACGCACAGTATAATGTACTGGATGAGTGACAGGCAGAAGTGGACCATTCGGTCTCACTCAGCTAGGCTCAACCTGATAGTTTGAAGAGAAAAGACAACAACAACAGTGCCAACAACAACTGAGCTCTGTAAAACAAACTGAGCAGCAGTGGAGATCACAAGTTGTTGGTTAAGGCTGGGATAAGAGTGAAGACTGTGATAGACTGTCATCTTTCTTTGTTTTTACATCTCAAGCTGCAGTTTCAGCCTCCATTTGTTCAGTGTGTCTCGGCTCAATATGTGCAGTTTCTTATCCCTCCTGTTCTCTCTGTGATGCAGTATGGAACTGCACCATTGATGAAAATAAATAGGACACAGTATATGGTCCTCTTATTTCACGCTGGCTCAAAGCTGATGGTAATGCACCTGCATCTGCGTTTTCCCCAGGTGTTCATTTTTTAGTTTGGCCCGTGCAGTGATTTTGTGGATCCAAAGCAAAATGCTCCTGCCATGGTAGGTTTAGTGTTGTCCAGATTAGGTGGCACGCTGCATTTTTGGTACTTGTTTTAGTGTGAAAATTGCAACCCAATTACCAGAAAAAATGTTGGCATTGTACATTTCTGCAAACCACAGATATGCCAAATTTATGTTGTAGATATGTTGAAACTAAATTCTACATTTCACTAATGCTGTGGTTAATGTTTTGTTAGGATTAAGCAAAAAAAACCCACTTGGTTATGTTTCAGAAGAGCTTAAAAAAACATTTTATGTGGCACTATTACAGCAGGAAACCCAGCGGTGTGTTAGGAAAAAGGAACCACTTTTTGTGGCACTATTCTGGCAGGAAATGCAGCGATGTCTTGTTAAAAATGAATGCTTTTTGTGGCACTATCCCTGCTAGAAATGCTGCTATTACTTGCTAAAAAAAATTAGCATAGCGTTAGTTCAGGCAGGACACAATAGATGGAAGGGAGTCAGCTGATAGATCACATGATTCCTTTCTATGCAACCAATTAGTGAATCTCATTCAGGGCGCCCTATTTAAACTGCTCTGGCCTGCCTACTGTTGCTGCTTCCTCTGCAAGCTGCTTTGCAACCTGCCTCCACCTCAGCTCCTCCTTTTCATGCTGTGTCTGACTTATCAATGTCATTTCTGTTTGTCATTGATGCTGCTCTGTTCTGTTCCTGGGGGTCTTTGCTGCTGCTCTCCCTGCCTTAGGCTTTCCATGTAGGTGCATGGAAGGGCAGGGAGGTTTGTTCTCTCTGCCTCAGGCTTTCCTTGTTTGCACGTGAAAGGGCAGAGAGAGTTTTCCACATAGGCACATGGAGGAGGCTTTCTGTGTAGGCCCGAGGAAAGGCAGAGAGGCCTCAGAACAGAGCCATACCACCAAATATAATACTGCAAATAGAAATTAAGTTTTCTTTGACTAAAGTTGTCCTGGCAGAACAATCTGTTTTGTTATTTGTGTGTCTCAAACAGTGGTCTTTAGCTTGGCAGGCATCTTGTCTAGGTGACACACCATCCACCATCCCCTCCAAACCCCAATGATGACAAAGTCAGCTCATCTACTATGCTTCTTTAGAACTGGTGATATGATATAGTGGATAGGTACAAATATCACATATGAGTGGTTTGTAGAAACGCACAATACTAACATTTTATTCTGGTGACTGGGATGAAAATTGTACTTACTTTACTCCAATAGAGGCCACCTTTTAGCACAAGAATAAAAAATCATTCAATAGGGTATCTTACATTCTCCATGAGGCTTTTATCTCCGTCCAGGTGAGAAGAACTGTCAAAACTACATCACTACATGTTCCCTTTCACATCCCATCAGACATAACCATTTGTTCCATTGTCATTTTAAAAATACTGATTATAGTCACTTTGAAAAATAAATCGAAAGATGCACAAACCACTTTAAATCGTGTATGTGCCAGAGAGTGAGTTTGAAAAGCTTTAGAAATCTCCCTGCATTCATAGTGATCGGCACTGCTGTCAAGCTGCAGGGCGTGATCGTTGAAACGGTCATTTTGTGTTATGTGGCAGTAAAAATCTCTCTAACTGCACCTTTAAATAGTGGGACTCATTACTGTTCAACTGATGTGTGAAAAATACCCTTGAATTAAACCCTTTAAATCTTAAACCTCAAACTCTTTGTGTCATTTCATTTTCCAAAGTAATAAGCAAAACACACAAAAACCTCCATAGTTCTCCGCTCAGGCAAGCAAAGGAGGGGATAAAGAAGTTGATTCTTTGCTGTCATTGTCTCTCCCACAGCCAGACTTCTGCCTCTTAATCAGTCCGGGAAAAAGTGACAAATACAAAATGCTGGTATTTGACAAATTCTCCCTTAAGTCTTTCTATCACGCACACGTACACAAAATTATGTCCCTATTCTGTCCTATAGAGCAGCATGCAGAGCTTCTAATACACCAAAAAGATGACAATATTCTTGGTCTGCATGTTGCAGCTTTATGGAGATATTTTAGGAAACGCTCATTAGTGACCAAACAAAATGAAGGATTCATTGTTGGCAAAATCTTATGATGTTATTGTAATGCAGATGATGGTTAATTGTATTCATACAGTGTATTGCCCAGCTCTTGATCACTGTGCGTTTGTGAGCCAGGACTGGTTTAATTAATTATTTGCATAATACAGTATTTAGTACAATGAACGTGTCTGTGCTGAATAGCGTCAGATGGATTGTTACAGTTGTTGTGTATAACGCACTCAGTATGCATCTTGCAAAAAAATTCAACATGATTTAAGTGATCTAAAATAAACGCTTTGATGAAAAAATATGAATCAGAATATCCATTTAAAAATCATCATTAATTCCCATAAGGGATCCACCATTAAAGCAGGCCGCATGTTATACAGTGAAATGAAATATGTAGAAACAACATGCCATATGATGCGCAAAACCAAATGACTAATGTGAAGATAACAGATTAATTAACAGATTAAAACTACTCATTAATACAAGGCCATGGTGGGATTGAAAACGAGAGAATCCCAGGAGAAGCTGGAGTTTTGACTCATGTATTCATCCGACATCAAATGGTAAAAATAAAAAAGTTATTAAATGATAATCACAGGAAACAGGAGACCTTACTGATGTTACTTCCTGGGTGGCCAGATACAGACATCCCTATGTTCTCAGTTACAAGCCAGTGTACTTGATTTGGTATAAATATGCAAGCATTATCCCTTTTTTTGTCAGCGTGCCAATCAGAGTCCGACAGCCAATTGCGTACAGTAAAAATTCAGTGAGGAACTCGAGTCGACCACTCAGATTCCAAGGGTAAATCGTCCCTCCCCTCCTATTGCTTGGTTCTGCCCTACATCACACCTTCCATCCCTGGGTGTGAGCTGAGACGCCTTGTTAGTATTCTGAATCACGAACCCAAAGGCAGAATGCCTGTCTGGCTATCTGTTTACGTCTGGGCTTGCTTTTTGTTTGTCTATGTCTCCATCTCTCCCCTCCTGCCGTCTTTGTAGCACTGTGAAACAAGCTCAACCATCCCTCAATGAGATGCAAACAATGCTTTGTAAATGTGTTTGTGTGAACATGGCGTCGAGTGGATGATAAACAAAAAATGTGAGATAATGACGCGCTTTGAGTATGTGTTTGGGCGTGTATCTTCCAATAGGGGAAATGGGGAAACAAGAGCTTGTATTTATGTATGTGTGCGTCGGTGTGTTTTAAAAAGGGGGAAATATCTCAAAGAGAACCCAGATGTCTGTGTGGATCGGGGCACATGCGACAGCTTTCTTGACTGTGTGTGTGTGTTCATATCCTGCAGCCGCCGTGTGTGTGAGCAGCAGCTATAGACTGGGAGCATGTTTTCCCCCACTGCTCCGGAGCTGTCTGTGACTACCCAGCTGCCTTTAACACATGTTCGAGTCACAGAGAAAACACACCTCTGAGTCTGGAGGATGACGGAGGGGTGGGGTGTGCTGCCTCCTGACTAATCACCACCCTGCCTGTTAATTAGCGTGAAAAAAATGGAGGATAGTTTGAGTGCAAGGGGAGGGAAAAGAGGTTCAAGGAGGAGAGAAGGGATGGGAACGCGATCGTGTCAACCAAACTTTCCATTTAATCTCTGACGCCCATGCATATTGGCTTCCACATGTCCTATAAAAAAACCCTCCATATGAGCTATTAACGGTGAGGCAGAAGGGAAGTATTATAGCTTACTGCAAGTGAGAACTGTTCCCAGAGTGTTGAGCACTTAATGACTAGATTAACTCAGGCTTGCAACTTACTTTTGGATGCACAGTATCTGGTGGCCATTGATAGCGTCAACAAAATATATTGTGAAATACAGAATTCAAAAGGGGATTAAGTAAACCAGCATCTGCTGACAACTAGTTCAATGACATGGAAAATTCTGTGGCACAGCTTATGGTGATACAATATGGTCTATGTTTTACAAGACAGATGAGTAAAGTAGGCACAAGCTCAAAGTTTATCCTTGACCTTGAGAACAACAGTTCGACATTTTGGGAGATGTGCTTCTTCGCTCTCTTGCCAAGCCTTAAGCTGGGCATGCACTGTGATTTGAGCCCGTTTTTGAGATGATTTTTGAACCCATTTTCGAGTCAGACCGAATATTAGGGGGGAGTGAGGACCAATCATTGCCTGATCAACTGTTCCCGACCAGATGTCAGACGTTGGGATGATTTTCTGATTGCCTTCGGAAATTTTGGTTGGCTGTTGTGAGGCTTTTTGCTCTTTTGAAGCAGAGCAATGAGTTGTCCCCAAGGTCGCTGGTCACTTTTTTCTTTCACTTAGTCATCATACAGTGTAGCCGATATCCTGCTGGTTTGTTGGCGCTGCTAACTTGTGTGTGTGTGTGTGTGTGAGTACTTGTACATGCTACACTGTGAGGACCAAAAAATTGTATTTTAGCAACAGAGTGAGGACAGTTTTGCAAAGTGAGGACATTTTGGCTGGTACACACTTTTTCAAAGGCCTGTTGGGGGTTAAGACTTGCTTTTAGGGTTCAGGTTAGATCAAGGTTTAGGTTAGGGTTAGGCATTTGGTTGTAATGGTTAAGGTTAGAGTAAGGGGCTAGGGAATGTATTATGTCGATAAGGGTCCTTACGAAGATAGAAGTACAAGAATGTCTGTGTGTGTGCGTGCATGTGAGAGAGAACAAGAGAGGGAAGGAATCAAAACAACCCATTTTTGCAGGAATTGACTTTTGAGCTCTTTTTGGGATGTCTGTCTCTATGTTATTGTGAACCGTACCTCCGCTAGCAAACTTTTACCTGCCCTCAGCCCTGGAGCTTTCAAATAAATCTTTATTGATAATTGATCAATAGCTAGAACATTTCGCAATGGCTGACAGACTGTTTTATTTTCTATCTTACACATACAGTGTAAGCACTCAGGTTGTGGCTTGACAGTTGGACCAGACAGCGTGAGCATATCAACTGTCAGCTTTGGTGATTTGCTCTTACAGTGGGAGTTGAAATTAAACAACAACATTTCTAAAATGGGCTTAAATTGTACACTGTATGGCCAGCTTTAAATGAGAGGATCAATGCCACTCACATGTCTATACGGTAAACACTGTGTGAAGCTAAAAGTTGGTTTAACCTTGCATACAGATTGGAAACAGGGGAAAACCATGCCCAGCAGGATTCCAGTCTGCTAAGCTAAGTCAACCAGCTCCAGGCTGTAGCTTCATATTTACACAAGTGCACAAGTGCAGTATCAATCTTCTCATCTAATTCTTGGGGGGAAAAAAACAAATCAGTGTTTTTCCCCAAATGCTGATCTACTCCTTTAAGGACTTCTCATCCATGCTGGCTTAAAGACTAAGGTTCAAAGTTCATTCTTGACCTTAGAAACTGGGCTGATGAATCTCCATCTGCTGATGGAGATCATGTGATTGAAAGCACCAGAGTAGATGTAAACAACAGCTTGGGTGACGATAACTTTTCTCCTTCAGATGAAGTATTTATTTCCAAACATGCATGTGTTTCCAGACTGGATGGGGCTGGCAATCTGAGCGGCTACAGTGTTATGGTAGGTATACTGATTTGTGGTTCATGATATCTGCAACACAGAATAATAATAATAATTAAGCTACTTCACAGTGGCCTTGAATTGGAAATTTAATATGGTTTAATACTAAATGGACCTTGTGTTGAGATTGTTCTGTGATCCATACAGAGGCATCTAACAAAGAGATAATAAGTCATCATTAAAATACAATGGTAAAGCTGATTTCTTTCTGTCTTTTTGTTGTATGTAAAAATTTAAAGGGGGAGGGAATGCACATGTTGCATGTGCTGTGCTCAGATTTTTAAAATAGTCTTTTTTTCTATCATTCCTATTCCAACAGGACTAAGAAGAGGACTAATATTTCATAAGACACATAATTAAGTCCATATACTGCACGTAGCTTCCTACACTTTTTATATGTAATCAATTAAATATGACTATTGCTGTTTCGTGGCATCTATACTCTGAGCTACAGCTCACCAAAGTCAATTCTTCTGACTGAAGGCAAATGGTTTTCTCTACGGAGTCATGTAGCTGTGTATGAAATTCCATCTCTGATTAGAACATTTGGCATCCTGTAGTGTTTGACATTATGGTTATGCCACTGTAAAAAGAAACACTTTTGCTCTCCATATGAAAATACTTTCCAACAGCATGTCGTGATTTATCTAAACTATATGACTGGGCTTTATGACTAAAGCTGGCTAACCCTGAACTGCAGGACACTTCTATCATCGGCTTGTTAGCTCAGTTTGCCAAAGTGAAATTAATAACTTTGTTTTGTGCTGGCATCAACTCTGACTTAGAAATCGTACTAAGAAAAAGAGACACTGCGTGCTCCCACACTTGGCACTTGATCTAATCTACACATGACGATTGGGAAGTCAACAGAAAGTATCTACAAATTTGAAACAGATAATGTTGGACTGAATCCATTCTCCCTTAATTACCTGACTTCTTGGAAATGACTTTCTTCAGTCTCACTATCAAAGGCAATCATTATTTGGCAGCAGGGGTTCTTACCACACTCAATAGACACATTTGTCACACTGCACCAAGTCTTTTGACTCACTGCCACATCTCATATTGCACACCAACTGGCGTTGTTAAGTATTACTGAATTGGGCGTTACCCCTAATTTCCATAACTTGACCTACAAGTCATGCATAATAAAATCAAGATTTGCATATGCATGTGCAGCGCAGATGCAATATGGTATTATGTTAATTGCTAAATATTGAAATAAATTATTTAAAGTCTGTTCACTGTGTGGGGATCGGAGGTATTTTAATCTGCTCATTTTTGAGCTATAGCACCTGCTGCAGTCCATAATATCCACCGATTTTATCAAGTGTATAAATACAGCATAGGAGGAGGAGGCTGACTACAGTTGATTTAAGCTGCGTTCGCTTTCCACCGCAGCCTAATTTTTACCACTGGGAAGGTCGGGATGACTAACTAAAATCCATTTTTTATGAGCAGAAAAAAAGTAGACCTCCAGTGATCTAATTTCTTTTATAATAAGAAGTACGCACATAAACATATCACACCCATCACACAAGCACACATGCATTCCCCCGCGCGCAACCATCTCTGCTTCACTCTCAATATCAAAGCCTAATCAGTGGCTGACACTTCTCTCATTGTTATTGATGGCGTACGAGGGAAGAATAGGCTATGAGTTGGCTGCAATCTGCCCAGATTGTTCTATGGTTCAAAAAAAAAAAAAACAACATGATACAAGGCCAAAATGCCTCCAATAAAGACAGCCTTCTGCCTTTATCGTATAAGCCATACATATCTCTATCTGTCTT
This sequence comes from Cephalopholis sonnerati, assembly GCA_019142605.1. NCBI lineage: Eukaryota > Metazoa > Chordata > Actinopteri > Perciformes > Serranidae > Cephalopholis > Cephalopholis sonnerati. The sequence continues at coordinate 20,591,148 of JAGQAX010000020.1, forward strand.
TTGCAGCAGTGCAGTGGGGAAGGTACGACGGACATGATTTATACCTCGAGCGAATTTGATGGATGTCTATTACTGCGTGTGAGCTGTTTACATACAAGAGTGATATGCGGCTGCCAGGATGTGTCTGTGTTCAAAACTTTAATGCTACACAGAGAAGAGGCCAGGGAAAGGTAAAGCTAGAAGGATGGCTGTCACCGAGCAACTTCTCTTTCTATGAAAATAACCGAGAATGTGTGAATAGAAACATAATGCGGGCATAGCAGTTAAATAATTGGCACCATAAATTTGGGTAGACTTAATTACTTTGATGACAAAACAGAGCATTAATAAAAGCCATTTCATTTGCTGGGGACATGGAAAGTATGATGTATGATGTATAGTGCTATAATACTGTGATTAAAATCTAGATTGTCAGTCAAACGACTGTTTGTCTCAGATATTGCGAATGCAAACTCAACTACAGTTAATTAGAGCTTCATTAGGTTTCTGACTAATGAGCCACTTTACTGTTATACTAAATACATTGTTACTAAAGTTAAGTAAGGTTACACTGTCCTCATTCCTTTTTAAAGGTTTCCCTATTTTTTGGATCACATCCTGAATGCATTTTGCTGGTGAATAGTGTTTACAGTATGTTGCATTTTCTTGAGCTGTACCCAGCTATAATTGCTGCTGCAATGTCCCCATTTTGCTGCAGGGATCATTACATTTTCATCAGCTAAGACAGTAAACAAGGCTGCTGCAGCCATTTCATTCATCAAGATAAACACACACTTACACCATCTCACTATCAAATGTCATCTGAGCTAACTAGCAAAATAAAATATTCCACAACACAAAAGAGCAACACAGCAGCACGCGGCATTCTGTCTGGTCTGGTGTGCCCTATCTACAATGCTCCAAGTAGTCATTAAGCTCTTGGAGGATGAAGACGTCCCGGCTTGTTTGCCTTGCACATCAGCGGGGCTGAATGTGAAACTGGGAGCTGGCACTGTATCACGCAGGAGTGCACACTACATCATGACGGTGCTCCCGAGCTGCGAGTCTGTAACAGGTGCTGTTTCAAAGGACTAGAGATAACAGAGGGGAAAGAAAAAGGGTGAGGGGAGACGGACACAGTGAAGGAGGGGGGTGGATGCTGCTGAAGGGGATGTATTCCTCTTCATCTTCAGAGATTTCTTTCTCTCTCTGGATGTGTGTGTGTGCACGCACGTGTGCTCAGAGTTGCAAAAATATACTGGCGGACTGAGGAAATTCTATTCTGTTTTGAACAGAATAATACTTTAAGCTATACGCTCTTGAAAATAAGGATGGATTTTACCAGCAGTCTGTATAGGTTAAATATTCATAAGATTTGCACTGCAAACCCTGTATAATACTAAAAATCTGCATTGTGTACTATTAACCCCTGCATGTAACCTTCGTCTGGCTTCCTACCTCTAGTGATTCATAATTTAGAAGTGCACTGCCTGAGTACTACCATACTTGACTACAAGAAAACAAACAAAAAGAGTCAATTGTCTTTGTTGTTTGGAACAAAAAAGACATTGTCTTCTTATCTGTAAATATAAGCACAGAGCAAAGCCTAACACAGCACATAGGGGGAGATAACGTTATCATCAATCAGCTCTGTTTGTGGTGATCAGCTGGCGTGTTTGCTGAAGACTTGCTAAACATCATCAATTAATGGCGGGTCTGTTTAGAAGTGCCACAGCAAAAGAATCAACAGCTCTTATTCCACAGGGTGAGAGACACGTAGATAACCGGCTATCACTGCAGCTGTGCTGTTAATTGCACCACGTTTCTGTTAACAATGTTATGAGTCATGCCCCGTCGCCATGAGCAATATCTTCAGGTGCAACCATAAATATATGAATCCTGAGTGACGACATTTTTACTGAGGTGAAACTGCTATATATTTAGCCTGCAGGGGGTGCAGTTTTACATAAATCCTACACGCTCAAAGGATATGCTAAAGAGACAAGAAGACAAGGCGGCATACCTATAAATAAGAGTAACACATTACTCCATAAAATGGTTTCACCAGGGAGCTTTACCTCAAACTGAATTATGATGGATCTATTCGCTTGCTCTTCATTCAGCATGGTGTGCTGCTGACTAAAAATTTGAGTACAGGGATAAAGACACAGTCTCACATGTCATGTTGAATAGTAAATTTGCTTTTGGATTGGTTGGATTCCCACATTTTAGCTGAAATCCAGGGTGTCTACAGGTACTAACTCTTAAATTTAATGCTTTTTAAGACCTTTTCAAGATATTTTATTAACCAAAGTTAACACTTATTTTTGGACAAATCAGCTTTTTCTTATTCAACTTTTTCTTGTGCAAGTAAGTATAAAGAAAAGGTAAGTGGCATGTATGTGGTGCCATGCAGAGGTAGGTTTTATGTAGAATGTGGTCATTAGAGTAAGTAAGGTTAATCTACACTTTGCCAACAGGTAAGTGCAAGCATAAAGTTAAAAGACAGTAATAGGTTCAGTAGTGTAAATTTTTCTAATGTCGTTCACAAAGGGTTGAACTGTGCCTTAAAAAACTGTCCTTTGTTAGTCTTCTGCTCTGGTGCGGTAGTCAGGGAGAAAAAAATGAAGGACTCGCACACAAAGAACAAGAGCTTCAGACTAGAGTCTGGATTTTTACATGCTTCTCTTTCCATCTCGGGGCTGTACAGTGTGAAAAAATGTGCAAAAGTGCAAAACATTTCAGTCCTTGTCAAACTTTTCTCAGTGCAAATTGAGACCTGCATGATGAGTCACCCTATATGTGGGTTACTCTCCAGGTGCACACAGTCAGTCATCAGGGCTTGATTGAACACACATGAAGTCAATTGCCAGCAATCAATCATTACAAACATTGAAAGTTAAAGTGCTATCCCCCGTGCTGATCCTAAATCAGCTGTTGCACAACACTTAACAGATGGCAATTATTGAAGTCAGTAAGGTCAATCTACATTTGGCCAACAGGTAAGTGCAAGTATAAAGTAAAAAGACTGTAATAGGTTAAGTAGTTCAAATTTCTGTAACATCATTCTCAAGGGTTGAACTGCACCTAGAACTGTCCTTTGTCACTTTTCTTTTCTGGTGCGGTAGTCATTGGAAAGTGTAGTGCAGCAATGAAGGACTCACACAAAAAGAACAAAAGAGATTCAGACTAGGGTCTGAATTCTAAATGCTTCTCTTTACATCTTAAGGCTTAAGGAAAAAATTTGCAAAAGTGCAAAACATTTAAGTCCTTGTCAAACTTTTTTCAGTGCAAAATTAGGCATGCATGATGAGTCACCCTATATGTGGGTTACTCTCCAGGTGCACCCAGTCAGTCATCAGGGCTTGATTGAACACACATGAAGTCAATTGCCAGCAAGTCAATCATTACAAGCATACCAAAACAATGAAAGTCAAAGTGCTATACCCCGTGCTGATCCTAAATCAGCTGTTGCACAACACTTTACAGATGGCAATCATTCTGTTATGGGTCTGGCACTCTGTGGCATTGACATGATGATTCCCAGTCATCAATCGATCATTCCTCCCTTCAAATGCTAAACCCCAGTGGGGCGTACAAAGAACTAGATATGACCTGTTTTCCTGTGACTCTATCTTGTTGTCTCACTGTACAAGTGAGTCCCATTACCAGTGTACAGGTTGATTCCTACTTGCTCATCGCTCATTTTCTCACTGTCTGTACAGCCCCAAGATTTAAACAAAAGCATTTAAGAATCCAGACTCCCGTCTGAATCTCTTCTGTTCTTTGTGTAAAAGTCTTCCATTACTGCACTATTTAAGATTTGAAACATCAGAAATGTGGATTTCACACAGAGGTTTTTGACTCATTTTGACAAAAAAGGGCAGCTGAGTAACTTTTAACAAACTTCTTTTTAAAAATAAATATTGTTTTTTTTAAGCAATCATTATTTTTTATAAATTATTATTACTCTGTTGCTAAAATAGCATTATATTGGTGAAGAGCACATTACAACATTGGGACTTGACTCAGGACTTGTTAGTTTGTACTTGGGACTTGACTCGGGACTTGAGTGCAGGGGTCTACCATAGCAGACAGGACTTCTGGTGGAGGTTGTGCAAAGAGGCTGCTGAGACAGTCTCAAAAATAGTAGCAGAATGTAGGATGCAAGCTGGGGCAGTGTACATTGAAAGGCACAACCAAGTGGCTGGGATAGTGTTGAGGAATATCTGTGCCAAGTATGAACTAGAAGTCCCCAAGTTCCAATGAGACACACCACCGAAAGTGGTTGAGAACAACAGGCCTAAGATTTTGTGGTACTTCAAGTTCCAGACTGACAGCTGCTAGCTGATCAACCAGACATAGTGGTGGTTGACAAGGAGCAGAAGAGGGCAGTTGTGGTAGAGGTGGCAAACCCAGCTGACAGTAACATAAGGAAGAAAGAGGACGAAAAGGCTGAGAAGTACTAGGGGCTGAAGAAACAACTGGAATAGATATGGAATGTGAGGTCCAAAGTAGTCCAGTGGTAATAGGAGCATTAGGGTCTGTGACTCCCAAACATGGGGAGTGGCTCTAGCAGATTCCAGGTACAACATCAGAGGTCTCTGTGCAGAACAGTGCAGTCCTAGGAACAGCTAAGATACTGCGCAGAACCCTCAAACTCTCAGGCCTCTGGTAGAGGACCAGAGCTTGGGAAAAACAAACCACTGAATTTAAGAGGTTGTAGACTCTTTAAAAGGACCTACCAACACCCTGATGCAAACACTCTAATCAAAACAATTAACCAAAGCAGTGGTTATTTATCTAATGATGGGGCACCCAGTAGCTCAGTGAGTAGAGCGGGCATTCCATGTACAAAGGCGGTGTCCTTGCCACAGCTGCCTTGGGTTCGGTTCCAGCCCATGGCCCTTTGCTGCATCCCATCCCCCCTTCTCTCCCTCTTTCATGCCTAATACTGTCCTGTCTACTAAAAAAAAAAGCCAAAAAAAGCCATAAAAAAATCTAATGATGACTTCTATGAGGCCGAGGCATTGCTAACACAGTTAATGTTAACTGTACTCATTAATATCGAACAGTTTCTAAGCTGACAAGAGTGATAACTGCCTGAATGTTTTGACTAAGCCCATCCTGACAATCTTAAAGCTTATGAGAGCCATCAAAACAATATCTTCCTGAATCACCGGAGACATTTCTGTGACTTTTATTATTCATTAGACCTCTCCTCCTTTTGCATGCAACTGCCAGCACCAGGCAGACACAACACAGGCTTTTGGCTGCCTCCACTATGATGCAGTACATTATGAATTTAAAAAGGGGTGTTTGAACTGTACCTTGAGAGAACATAATGTGATTATTAAACAGTAATAAAGAAAGATGGCAAGAGAGCTGGGAAAAAAACCACAAGAGCCCCTGCTTGTCAACGAGGTGTGTAAAAGCTTATCTTCTTTGATATCCTCTACATGCCCCTTTAGGACCGGTGCCAATGAAAGAGTAATTAAGTTCAACTGTGTTGTTTGGAACGCTGACAATAGATAGAAAATACAGTCCTGACATGACTCATTACTTGTGAGTGATTGAGTTTAATCTGTATTTGCGAACAGCCTGTTTGACTCAACGTTACTAAAGGTGCCAAGAACTGTAGTAGGTGAGGCAGATGACATCACCGCAGCAGGAGCGAGAGTGACCTGAATTATTCACCTCCCAGTGGTAATGGGTAAGTGGAGATGTATGTAACATCATAGTCTTGTCTGTGCACATTGCATAAATGTGGACTTCTGTCTTTGAGATGATGATCCTCTCACAGTGATGTAGATCACTTGCATGTTACACAGAGGAAACATGACTGGAGTGCATTTGAATCTCAAATGGATTTAAAAGGTGTGATGTCTTACAGAGCTGAAAGAGAAATTGTGCACAGTTCATGGGCGTTTGCTTAACATGCTTTCAAATATTCATAAGGGACAGTAACCTTTTAAAAAAATAACATCTATGCAGTGTTAATTTTGTTAATGGAAAATATGATAAAATATGTTCATCAACAACACTTTTTTCATGACAAAGACGAAATGTTGACGAACTAAAAATAGATCTTCGATGATAAAAACTATGTATTAAAAGGTTAGTGGTGGGCTATCAGTCATAATGAAAGAAGAGGAGAGGAGAATAAGATAAGATAAGATAAGATAAGATAAGATAAGATAAGATGTAATGGACCCTAAGGAAATCTGTCTTGGATAAATGCGGTATCAGCCGTTACAAGACACAAAAAAGGTTAAATGTACAGTTCCTACATATATACAATCCATACACAGAGCTGTCGCTATTCACAATCCCACTCACTCAGTACCTAACATACATGTACAGACTACCATTAGCTAACAAACTGCACACTGCCCATTGCACAACACATCTGTTTTACATAGTCATCATAAAATAATTGGAATGACAAACAATTTCATGAAAGGTATTGAACAAATTCTGCAGTAGATAAGCAGCCATCTGTGTCTGACTGTGGATGGTGGAGCTGTTGAATGGATTTGTGGAGTTATTGGTTGAAGTGGTGGCTGTTAGCAGCTAGCTCTGCTTGTTAGCTGCTGTCTCCTGACCCCCACAGGACTCCATTAAGATGTGGACTGTCTGGGGAAGGTTTATGATGTGATTGCTGTTTGACAGGCAGATACAGTAGTAGGCTTGGTTATCTGTGAGTGTAGCTGTACTGTAGGTAAACAGTCTGAACTCAGCTAAGTTTTCTCTGACAGATCAAAGTTTAGTTGCAATCACACTTTGAGAGAACATGGTTGTAAATCTCATGTTGCAGATTTAAAAACTCAGCACAACTCAAGCTGAAACAAAGTTGTTTTTCTGCTTTATTAGAGTGAGATCCACAAGTCACAGTTCACAGTAAACCTGGGTACAAAACCTTATTTACAGCATGAAAGTTTTTGAGGCCATGAATACAGAAATTTTGTGCTTTTCAATGATGATCAGTAATTGTGTGCTCCTAAAATATCCTTTAAACCTGCCAATAACTCTGCTGGAGAAATCTAAGCTTGTCAATGTGTAGAAATTATTCGTACTTGAAGAAGAAATTATGTACGTTAATTAAATTCAACACCAGATACAACCTGTGACCTTGATTCCAATTTCCAATACCTGTATTTTAAAGAAGAAAAATATTTTGACTAAAAGTAATAACAAAAAGTTGACTGAAATGTAATGACTTTTCGATGACTAAAACTTTGAAGGATGAAAATGTAAGTAAAACTAAAAAGTATCCACATGCAGCCTGTTTTTTTGTTACTGCATAGACTGTACGCATAGCAAGTACGCTAACTGGGCATGCTCCAATCTCTTGTTCCAAACTCCAATCCAGTCCAAATAAAACAAACAAAAAACAAACAAAAAAGAAACAGTAAAGCCAGCCCCCTCACCATGATGAAGTTAGTTTTAAGTTTCATAACTGGACTTTCACTTAAGACTCAGTGCGTCTTTGCAAGCTCACCTCCCAGTCCTTGTTACTGCTGGGGGCTGATGTAGACCCTAAATTGTACTATAAATAAAACTGTGTGTGCGTTCGCATGACTGCAGCTGTTCGCGGGCGTTTATGAAGGAAGTACGTCTGAGCCTTATGACTAAGTCTAAAGCAGCTGCCAAAATTAACACTGCCAGTATGACAACTATTTATATCTGAAATTATTTCAGAAAGTAATTTGGTCAAAGTAAAAAACTTTGTATTCTTTGTATGAGCATGTAATGGTGCTCATTATTCGCTTATGAAACCTCTGCCACCAGATCAGTCCTTATTAATCTCCATTTCCTCACATTTTCCCTTAATATGAACGGTAATGGTTCTGTGGACAGATAACTCAGAAGAAATGACCTTTATCTAAACAAGCGCTTCAGTTTGTAAATAAGTGCAGCGTTAAATGCAGACGTCTCCTGAATATCATAGGGCGAGAGAGATGTTTTACTGTAGACTAGCAATTTAGTCTTAAAGGCGAAGGCATTGCCATTAAAACATGATTATGCTGTGATTATAGGATGAGAGACTGTGGGAAGGGAGAGTGAAATCTTTTATACAGTACACTTGACACAAAGTATCAACATTTCTAGAAACACTGTCATTATCTGTCTCCTCGGGCGCAAAAACACCAACCTCCAGCATGTCGCCATATTTTAGAGTTCACCTTTGCTTTATATGAGACTCACAGTAAGCATGGCTGGTTCATTTAGCTCATCTATCTTCCCACAAACATAAAGAGCGCTGCCTCTTGCTGCTTCTTTCTCAGTGTACAGTACATTTAATATCTTTCACTTTATTGCTGTTGGTCAGACAAAACCAGTGGTGGTCCTGGCACATTTGGTGCACTAGGTGAGCCCCTCCTTCCTGCTAATTTGTTTGAAGTAACATGTTATACACGTGTTGAAATAACATACGACATTGGACAATATTAATAAAATGTACAAATTAACTTTCTAATTGAACTGGGGATGCACAGATTTTGAAATTCTCGGCCTATCCTGACATCAATGTTTAAAATAACAATTTCGCTGATAGCCGATACCAGTGTTTTTATATTGGTGTTTCTATTGTTTTTTGTTGTTATTTATTCTTCTTAAGTGCCAGGGAAACACAGAAATCTACACTATAAAAAATAAATTAACAATTTTAAAGTCATTCAGTCCTTCACTACACTACCTTTGAATTAGCACAAATTCAATAACACACATTTATGAAACAACCTTTAACATAACCTTCTTTCACATGAAAAACCTCTGTAATATCTATTTTACATTGCTGTGAAAACATCAACAAATGGGTCCTTGAAACAGCTGGATTTATTCAAGTTTCTCACCTAGGGCGACATTTTACAAGACTGCACTGAACACATCATGAGAACATTAGAATTCACCTTCTTCCAATACTCATTTTTACTGAATAAAGCTTCAACGCTTCACAATGTAAATCCGTGCAACCTCTGTAAACTGTTAGAGGTTAAGATAACTAGCTACTAATGGCTAACAGCTAACTTAACTAGCTCTCCTCCTGCTTATTTCAAGAGGGAATTGTTGGTTTTTCATGTTCTTTCTTTTCACGTACACTGAGCACTAGAGAACTTTTGTTGTTTTGACATGATAACGACACAGTGTGTTTCAGGGTTCACGTAACTATGGATAACTCATATTTCGTATTTCTCATATTTTAACAAACAACTAATAATGATATAGTCAGCAGATTAATTTATGAAAAAAATAGCTGCAGCCCTGGCTAAAATAATTGTCATGACATTAACGAAGATGTTTTCATTACTGATCACAATATGCTATCACATCTAAAATGTTGTTTAGCGCATGCACTGAGTTCTGCTATTATGAAATACATGAGACTATATTCCTTAAATGTGTCGAACAAAAACTTGAGTATAAGAAGATATCTTGACCTCTCCAAGATTAATGATATAATAATAGTGACAATATTGTTTATCTGTGTGTGTGGACAAGGAAGAAAGAGAAAAGAAACAAAAGGAACACAAACAAATTGAAAAAAAAAAAGAACTATCCCAAATGAACTGCTCAGATAGAAAATGCCAAACATTTACAGATGATCTCGATAAAGACCCCCTTTCTTCTCTCCCGGGCTTTCTCCAGATAATTGGCTAATTTATATGTTTCAAATGTGAACAGATATCTCAGTCTTTGTGAATCCTCTATATTTACAAAATCAATATCTATTTGTATCTTACTAAACAAGTACGTTCACAATAAAAAGGACTGTAGAAAACAAAATGGAACTCATTTTCTATATCGTTCACAGCACATTGGACACATCCGCTTTTCGTCTTCTAGATCAACGTAACATCTAGTTTTAACAGTCAGAGATAAAATACCAGATCTCAGCTGAGCACAGAGAGATATTTGTTTTTAGACAACTTATGCGCAACATAATTCTCTGCACCATACTAAGTGTTAATCACCATAAAACACAGCTTTGGTCATCTCGCTGCCCTTTGTCCTTGGCAAACACAGATTCTCTAAACAGTTGCAAAACAATGTGGATATATCTTTACACTTTTTATTTGTTTAAAATTGATTTTCAGTGTGTATTTCTTGCTAGATTCGCTCGCAGCTTGCATAAAAAATAGACCAGACACCAAACCTATCAATGCAGATCGCAAGCCGGCCAGGCCCAATTGGTTAACATGTCTGGGAAACGCTCCATGGAAAACTGATGTTTTGCAGCACTTAAGTGTGATCCAAGCATTACCCAGCACAACTACATGCCTAACCATAACCTAAACCTATTTCTAACCTGACGATCAACTCTAAGTTTAAACCTTAAAACAGGCCCTTGAAGGTCTGCAGGTGAAGACTGGCCCAAATATCCTCACTTTCCAAAAACGTCCTCACTCTCAAGGGTCTAAAATTCTAATTGGTTCTCACAGAGACAGATGCACGACACAAACACACACACAACTAAAAGCCTAACCCTTACCCTAAGCTTAACCTTTTTCTAACCTGAATCCTAAAACCAAGTCTTAACCCTCAAACAGGCCATTGAAAAAGTGAGGACCGACTAAAATGTCCTCACTTTGCAAAAATGTCCTCACTCTGTTGGTAAAATGCCGTTTTGGTCCTCACTATGTAGCATGTACAAGTACAAACACACACACATATTAATAAATGTAAGGATGTTAAAAAAACAACCTATTTATAATCTAAACTAGCATACTCAGACTACTTTAAAACTTTCCTGTTAGTGGTTAACCACTGTATACGACAAGGATTTTCACACTAATAGTCACATTTTCAGTCAATAGCATAACACAATGATTTTTATATTAGCCATGGGTTGAAAACACTGACACTGTGAATGCCCTCAAGAACTGCAAGTAAATACTACAATCATGCGCTGAGGATTATGTTATGGTTTTCTACACAAACATCAATGATATTAGTTATGCCCATTTCCCTGCTTCTCGTCTTGCCCTACATAGTACAAATCTGGCTCTGGTTCTTATGTATCTGGGGGATCATTCTGCTCTGTGATGCATAACAGAGTGCAAAAGCCACAGCGCCACGTGGCTCCAGGTGTTTCCACTGATCTGCATGCATATCAGGAGCTCATCAAAGAGGTTGAGTCGGGTTAACTTTCTGTCTGCAAATAGCTGTTGCTGTTTTTCCCAAGGCCCACCCATTGTCAAGTAGGGACACTGCAGGTTGTTTTTTTTGGCTTTTTAAAAATTATTTTCTGTAAAGAAAGAGGACACTGCTGCCTTTTGTGTGCAGTGTTTTGGGATGCTGCTGACATCTGCCTCTACAACCTTAATCCTGTCTGCTACATTCAGCATGATTGAGTTTGAATCATTGCAAATGCTAATGGACTCCAAAGGACCTATACATACACACTCACGACTGCACACACATACACACACAATTACAAATACCCAAAAGCACACACACACACACACACACACACACACACACACACACACACACACACACACACACACACACCCTGTGTACAACACTGTCATGGCAGAGCTTTGTCTGTAGATGAACAGTCTTGAAGCCAAACCCTCTGGCTAAGCTACAGTATCAGCTGTAAAAGATGGATTAGGGTCCTCTATAACTACTCTCACACTGAGGCACAATGTAATAAGGTGAGTGTGTGTTTGTGTGTGTGCTAGAGGAGAGAGGGCACATCTCAAAGTGACTGGCTGCACACAGCTACTGTGTCTCCCGTGTGTCGAATGTGGTATGTTTACTCCTGCAAGCTGCCTACAAGTGCGAGAGGTTTAGAGCAGTGCAGCTCTGATAGAGACGACTGGAACAGCTTACACTCTTACAGAACCCAAACAAGAGTCTGGGGGAAAAAAAAGAGATTGCTCCCATTGTGATCAATCTGACTGCCTTAGCCAACCAGCCTTGAATAGACGGTCACATTTCTTTACCCTGCAGGCAGACGCCGCTACGCAATACACTGTCATACACAATGAATGACATCTTAGCCCAGCTTAAAATCAAATTGTGCATATTGTGCTTGGTGTCTTTATAATTATGTCTATACAATATCTGCCAGTATAATACTGGCTGAATGTATTCTGAACGCTTCCAGTCACAAGTGGGTGTAAGTAAAGAACGCACTGTTTATGAAACCTGGATATTGTTAGTTTGGTCATTACACCTGTGCTTGTTCATACCAGAGGGTGCAAATGGAAAACACTGTCAAACTCAATGTGACTGATTGCTGTAACCATATAGCGAGAGCTGTGGTTATCATAAAGTGAGACCTTTTGGGGGCGTCACAGGAGGTATAAGAGCCTTAGCAACAAGAACATTACTGACACTTTGAATCGGCCACAAGAATATGCAACAGCAACAAGAAAAAGCTGATAGTTTGGTACATTTTTACCTTTCAAACATTATACCTAAGCGGCAAAATCATGCCCTCAAGCCAACGCAGAAATGCCAAAAACTGCAGTTCCTCTGATGGCAACTTGAGGCTGGCTCCAGAAGTGAGTCAATCCCCATAAACACCCATGTTAAAATGCCCAACTTTACAGCAGAAATAAATATGTGTATAGACTAATATTGCTAATTTTAGGGCTGCCCCCAGTAGTCGACCAAACGTGAGTAGGTCATTACTCAAAAAGTTTTCATTGGTTGCTTAGTCGCAAAGAAAAACAAACAAACAAACAAACAAACAAACAAAAACATGTGAAACTCTAGTAGTAGCTGTATCTTGTCAAAATAAATCAAAACCTATGTGACTGGACTATGTGAGAATTTAATTTGAAAGGACTGACACAGGAAGAGGCCACACTCTGCCTTCAGTAAATATTCAGTCTGATAAATATGGTCAAATACGATCATGTTAGTGCAGGGCTACTCAGAGCTTTACATCTGTCCCACAGACGATAGGTCTACACACTTATAAACAGCACCTGGAAGAAGATCAGCTCTGCACTCAGGATTTCAGGTAAATAGGCTATATGATGCTTGTTAAGGTTGCTTAGCAACCTCAGACGCAACCTGCTGCAGCCCTCTTGAAAGCTGGCACAAAAAAATGCACAAGAATAGCACCCAGTGCCTGACCTCGCGTTTTCCAGGCGGTTAAAGACGCAGCATGTGTACGGCCTCTAATCTACAGGGCTGGTACCTGCGGTTATTCCACAGGCTAGTTAATAACATGTCGGGCAGGAAATCCAAAGTGTGGGATCATTTTGAGAAGGTGAAGGACCAACCCAAGGTGATATGTAAACTCATCTTCATTGGTCGACTACAAACATGACGTATCATCTGAAACATGGAAGTAGCTACATGCCCATTAGCCCACAGCGTCACTAACAGGCGGCTCGCTCAGTGTGTGACGTGCACTTGTAGATAAAATATAGGCCTATATTAATGAAGGTTCATTAGTACGGTTTGTATTTCTCTGTAATGTAGCACAGTGTTAACAATGTTACTGATACTAGTCTTTCTTACACCTTCAACTCAAACCATTTTGTTGCCCCGCCCACAATATCCAATTTAGTAATCAAATTAATATCGTAAACATGTGGGTGACTAGTCTAAAAACTAATGGCCCTAAATGACAACTGCTGGTCGAATAGGAAAATTCTTGGCAGCCCTAGCTAATTTCAGCATTAATGACAACTGTGCAACTCTCTTTGTGTCTCATAGGAAATCAAGTCTTTTTAGAGGTCATTTTGTGTCACTTTGTGTTTGTTTTGCCCCTTTTTGTGGTTATTTTGTGTCTCTTTGTAGTCCTGTTGCATCTGTGGTCTCTTTTTTATGTCTCTTTGTGGTCATTTTGAGTTTCTTTCTGGTGGTTAACTGTTAATTTAAGCGACATTTTGCAAGTGAATGCCAGGTGGGCCCCCTGACACCTTGGGCGCGGTAATCCATCTATGTCTGCAAGGCACAACACAGTCTACAACCCCTCATTCGTCCACATCTCCACCTTCACATCCAAATATGGTCACTTCTGGATTCAAAAGTCCAAGAAGGCAAAGGCCAAAATGCCAAACTCAAGGCTTTAAAGTGGGAGTCCACAAACCAATGGGTGACATCACGGTGGCTCTGTCCATTATTTTATACAGTCTGTGATTACACCTTAGCCACTGAGGATTCTGATTGGTCTCATGGGTCTTCATTATGTAACAGACAGTATAACTGTAGATTTTTGCAGGTCTTAATTAATGTCCAAGTATTTAACTCTATCGCAACCCCTTCATTTTGTGACCAATTAAGAAATAAGCATGTATCCTAATGAGAAAGTCTATTGAACACGAACATCATTAAATATATAACCCTTACTTACTGATGCTTTTTCACATCACTCCACAGCTCTGTTATTATATATATGTATTGATTGCCTTCAAGAAGCTTAATTTCATGCCAGTATGAGCCTGCAATTAAGTAACATCAGTATGTGGTCATACTGCAGTAGAAGCACTGTGCACCAATGCTACACAAGACAAAAAACCCCAAAGGGGCACCGCATACTCCCAATTCCCTACATGACCAATTTTAATATGCTAACCATGCTGAAGCTACAATCTGGATCTAATTGTAGCAATTTGAATCAGTCGAGTCAGTAAGTTAACTGTAGGATGTTCTCAAAATGAGTGGCTGTGATACCGTACTCATGACCACACTTAACGACACACATAAATATCTGCTGTCAGACTCAATCCACCTGCACATCTCATTTTGCCTGCCAGAAAATCATGAGCCTTCTCAGCATATCATATCCTATTTGTAATACCTGGTCTCCCTGAAATAGTTTCTAGCTACAGAATATTAACAGTTATGCAGTCGAAATCAAGCACACTATACGCAGGTCAAAGCTTTGACACAGCACAAATCTGAGCTCTGAGATGCAGCTGGAACACAAAACAAATACAGTCCTCAGGCAGCGAGAAAACAAAATCCCCCCTAAAAGATTTAAGGAATGGATTTCACATTTAGAAATGAAAAATGAGGCTGCAGAACAAACTTATAGCTGCGATGCTAATTGGAAGAGAATTGAGCCGGAGAAATAACCTCACAGTCTCACTGCAGATGTCAACCATATAGATTTTCTGTGTGGACAGTGATCTATATTTACTATACACTCTGTAAATACACCAATATTTTATGATTTACCTATCGGTGAGTTTTTCATGTGAGTAAAGGCTATTTTTTAGCTTGTGGACAGCTATGAATTGGTATTGATTAAATTCTAATTCAGTTCCCCTCGTTTCGCTGTTATTGCCAGCTGAAGCTGAGATGTACCGCCTGTCTAGGCAAATGTAGCTCGAGCTCAGAAATAGATGACCTCTGTTGCTTTAATTACCCTTGATCCCATGCAGCTTGGTCAGTGTGGTCTGCTTGAACTGCTGGATGATATTATTTACATTCATGAGTGTTCAGGAATTAGAAAGCTATATTTAACTGCAAAAAAATCTCTGTTGCCTTCAGCAGAAATACTACAAACTTGGCACTTAGCACATGTTTCACAGCTGACTTGAGACAGTTTAAGTGAAATTACAACATTTTAAGAGATCAAGATGATTTCCCCATCATTTGTTTCACTGCCCAAAAGAGCAAACAAAATAAACCCCCAAATCATGCATCCCGTCGGAGGTAAACAGAGCTCCAACGATGCAGCCATCAGCAGACACGCTTCCACGTTTAGCCTTTGGTTAAATTCAGTATATCCATCCGTGTCACACTTTGGAATCACGGCTAAAAGGATGAACATGAAAGTGATGGGCAAAAGAAATGAAAATGAAGGGTGGGTGAGTCTGGGAATTATGAGATGGAAACCGTCAACGTGGAGTGCATCAATGTCAGTCAAGCTCCATCCCCAATGATGGTGGCTAATTAGATTTTCCCATGCTCAACAAATCATGCTGATAGCGAGAAACATTTTGCAACTCAATAGCCAGCTGACATGTACTGATAGCATTGTCAACAGAGTCGGTTGTGCTGCCTGCTAACATGGCTCGAGTGGAGAATTATGGTTGATATTACAGATGCATGTTGTGTTTACATGCAGTGACAGGTGCTGAGGAAGAGAACATCGGCCATAATTAGAAGTGGATGGATGGATGAATGAATGAATGACCTGAAAATAAATGGTACGAGTAAATGCACGGCAATCCAGACATGAATAGTAGTGAACATAGAGTAGTGATCACTGTGTAGGTATAATTATTTCCCCATTTGCCTATCTAAAGAAAAATCTAATTAAAGTTATGACCTGAGAGCCAGTTTTTAATGGCTGTGGCGGACCCTGCCATCCCAGCTATGAGGCAGTGTTGCATCAAAACTGAAACCAAGTCATAACCAAGACTAGAGTGTATCAAGACTGAAACAAGACCAATACTTTTAGGGTTTGAGACCATGTCAAGACCAAGATCAGACTAGTGTGAGTCGCATGACACCCTTAAAAATAAAACTTGGAACATGCAAACCATCGGCCACTCTCCCATAAAAACACCCACAGAAAACCAATGAAGATTCCTCCTCATGCACCTCTTTCATTGCCATATATACAGTTTATATATGTACGTATAAGTGTACCATGAGATCATAATCATGCAGCTTAGGACTCTTTAAAGCAGAGATGGGAAGAGGATATTGAAGAGCAGTTATCAGAAGCGGTGTGACATAAAGCTTTTCAAAAATGTATTCTTTCTCTATTTGTCTAAGACACACTGTTGTTCAATTTAAGATTGTACACTGGTGCACGACTACATTGGTCCAGAGCTTGGTTGGCTAAGACTAGCAGTGATATCTGGTCATGTCCAAGACTATTTCATTTCTGGGATTTGATATTCAAAACTTTTTCAAATATGCTTGGACAGCTGGTTCCCCCATCTATGTCCTTGGGAATATTCGGAGTAACTTGTCTAGATGTTAACTTAAGTAGAGCCCAATCGGACATTGTCTCTTTCTGCTCACCTCTGGCCAGGAGGCTCATTCAGTGTAAATGGAAGGACTCTTCACCTCCAACATATAGACATTGGATCAAGGATGTTATGCATCATTTTTTATTGATGGACAACTGCATGCTTCTCTGCCACCTGGCAACCATTTATAACTGTCGTGGCAAATGTGGAAGCTGAAAAAATGTAATGAAACATGCTATACTCTCCTGCTTATATCACACAAGTTAATTAATATGTTGTAATTTTCCCTTTTTAAATATATTTCTTTATCATTTTTCATTGTTTTTATTTATTTTCTTTCATCTCTATTAGATTTCCTTTGACTGGTCTGGCTGTCTCTGTTTGTTCCTGAGTTTATGTGTGGGTAGGGTTGTCTTTTTTGTCCTTACTGGTTCTGTGTTTGTTTATTAATACTCTGTATATCTTTATTGAATTACTAATAAGAAATACCTTGTTTAAAAAAAAGTACTATGAGAAATGTCTTGATAAAACAATCAAGGGCATTGCAGAGGTGAATTTTATGTGCTTGATTTTGCCTTTGTTTTCTTTGAGCAAACAAATACAAACACCAAAGAGCTGAAATCAACTGAACCATCTTCATTCAACACTTCTTTTTTTGCACAGCTAATTTAGTGATATACCCAAAGTTGTCTCGACTGGTCTTGAGATAAAACCCGAGTCTTCTTTGTCTGACACAGAGACAAGACCCAATAAAAAAGCAGTCAAGTTCAAGACAAGATCAAGACCCTCAGAAAGCGGTCTTCTTCCGACCTGTCTGGAGTTCTACAACACTGCTGCGAGGGATTCACAGGAAATGATGCAGCATGTAATCTCACTGTTTACTGTCCACTCTATTTACACTGTTCCAGAGCTTTATTCATTTTCTCATTTAAAGTGTTTGACGGTTGTATGTAGCACTAAACCACACTTGCTGTTACCATGGTAACCACAGGTATCGTCAAATCAACCAGGACTGAAATCTAAAGGATAACTTTGATTATTGTCCTGCTAGAAGAACACGGCTCTCTTATTCACATTTATGTGGTTGGTGCGGGTCAGTGACTTTCAGTAATGTGCGACTGGACAAGCTTTACTTGACTGACAGCAAAACGTTTCCCTGAAACTACAAATCCAGCAGAATCACGCAACAAAGGGACAACAATGCCTCCCTTGATTATTTGCTTTCCAGTGAAGCCAGTGAACTCCTGGTTTGATTGCTGCGCCTGCCTGAATGTCAAACATGACACCTACATAAAAAGAAATCATCCAGCATCTTGTGCAGCAGCAGATGCGGAGATACACACGGAAATAAATTATTCAGGAAATAAATGGATAAGGTTATTTATTTTTTTGAGAATCAATCCATCTATTCATCCATCTATCTAAAATCTAATCTAACTACTCATTTCCATCTCCCGATAATCAGATCCTTGTTTGACCTTGATTCTGCAGACAGTGTTTTAAATGTTTTAAAGGAATTTAGTTAAAAATGAGCTCTAAAGCCTTTAATAATCTGTCCTGTTGGATGCACCACATGCTGTTGCTCACAGCCTCTCTTACAGTCTTCCAACCAATCACTGGCGCCGAATAGTAGAGTGGTAAAAATCTTCAATTGTAGTCCTCTTGGCATAGACTGAATTCTCATTTGGAATCCAAGATGCGGCAGTTCACAGCAGATACTTGGCTTGCTCTTTATAGTTACATTAATGAGGACAAACAAAAATAACAAAGACATTGAAACGGTGAAATTCAAACAAGCCAAATGAACAGGAAATTGTGGAAGGAGCATATCTTCTTCATGTACTCGAACAAAGACATTTGTTTCGGAGGTGATGGTGTTTTTGTTTTGTTTTTTTACAGTGGTGGCACTTTGAAAAAAAGCGTTGCACTTTTCATTTTTTCACCTGCAACTTTCAATACCATACGCACATATTTTCTTCCCCAACTGGTTCATCTTGCATGTGAGGTGCTGCTGTAGCTACTAATTACTTTCTTACACGCTGCTGATTAGCTTTGCTTGGATCCCAAAGCTCCCAGTGTGTGTGTGGGTTTGTGTGTGTGCACATACATGCAAGAATCCTAATCACTTCTGTTGCCGCTAAAATAACAACACGTCTGCAGAATCAATTTGATTGCACCCAGTAAACACCCATTTTTAATGAAGAAAAATCAAGGTTTGTTTTTAGCTGTGAAGCCAGCAATCCCCCCCCCCCCGCCTGACCATGTGTCATTTTAGGATAACTGATCACGCATCTGCTGAATTAGCAAGAGGTGGCTCAAGATGCCTCAGTCTGTCCTTTCACTTTGAAGTGGTGGCGATGATAAGATTACATCGTGGAGTGATCAAGGATAACCTTTAGTGTTTTATCTCTACAGATTCACCCGTTTGTCTATGTCTCTGGCAATGACATATTCACCTGGAACGGAGCGCTGCCAGATGTCTGAGCTTATTAGCACCCACACTATTTCAAGAGAGCAGTCGTTTCTATGGTTTGGTTTGTGTTAGATGTGTATTTCTCTCATATATTTCTAAGTAATGCTCTTTCTCTGCTCTATAACCTGCAGTGCATTTGCTACAGTGAGGTTTGAATTTAAGAGTGGAGTCAAGCAGATTACAACGCCCTTGTAGGCAAACTTGCTTGCTTGGAAGAAGGCCAAGTAATACTTCCAGTGAAGTAAAATCACTGACATATTTGTTGTGAAATCACAACTTGATCAAATCCCTGAAAGGATAACTTCATTTCAGATCTGTGGTGGTTTTGGGAGCAGCTGCTTCTGCAGTTCTGTCTGCTAAACGGGCGCAACATGAAGGGACCAGCGTTTCCTTTTCATTTTGTGCTTTCATATTTTCTCTTTCATATGAACACCTACAGGAGGTGAAAACTATGCAGTCACTTTTAGAATCATTCACACATAACCCTCGTGTTTTGTCGGAAGTGGCTTCCTAGGTATTTGAGGTTATACAGACTCCACTGCAATATGTGTAAAAATAAGAAATACTTCATCTAGTTTTCTTTTAACCTCATTAACACCTATGTAGAAAAGTATTGATGTGGTAATCCTGCTCTTTGCCACAAGCTGGGCTATAAAAATTATCATAAAGTATTATTACTGCACCAAAATATAGTTCATGTGTTTTATCGCTTATATAGGTCACTGATTTCCAACTAGTCCAGCCAGTCACTAGTTCTACGTCCACACAGTTAAATACATTCAAATACATGACATCAATTGGTTTCACATGGTTCTGAACACCTGTCTCCTGGGGGGGAGTCCTGTGTTTTTTGACCAATCCACCCGACTTTTGGTCTTTATACTACTTCCTTCTTTACCCCTATCAGGGTATTAGTCACATGATCGCACCCCTCCCAATTACGTGGGTTATGCTAATTACTGGTTTATGATTATGTGAGTTATATACGATGCATGGTGCATTATTTTTCAAATGTTAGGGTCAGGGTTAGGGTTATGGAACATATGAAAATCCATTGTATCTAACCATTTTTTTTTTTTTTTAAGCATGGATCTATTTCAAAATAATGTCTATGAGCTTTTCTTAAGAAAAGTCATGAAACATCAAGCTAATAAATTATATTAAATATGTTTAAATGTTAAAGAGGGGCTTGGGTTCTACAGAGCACCAAACAGCACATTAACTTTAAGGTAGGAAAATATTCATGACAAAGCCACATTGGGGGAAAAAAAGCCACCAAACAAAAACCTCTGTCACTGAAATGCATGATTATCTCTGAGAGTATCCAACCATGTTATTCCTTGCATGACAGCCTCAGTTAAACAGGTAAGCAAAATAACAAAGAATGAGTTTTATCAAGGCAATTATCTGAACAGAACTGCACCGGTGAATGTATTCCACTCTTGACTTCCCTCCGATGAAAGCAGCAGGAGCCTTCTCACTCCCTCCTTCTTATCGCACTGTCAAGCCAGCTTGCCTGCTCCCACACTGCGCTTGCCAGCAGAAAGGGCACTGCTCGTTAATGCCAGTGAGCTGGAAATGAGTCACAGCACCTTGTCACGTGGCTGATCTGTACCCTGACGGCGCCCTCTGCTCAGGAACTAAAGAACATGGTTTTCCCCGCTCGTTGACATTCAGTGCTGCTATCATGACTGCTGTTCCCGTCAAATTGAGGGAAAAGAGCAAATGCGCGCATTGAGTAAGACGTGGTGAATTGAACTGCAGGCCTTGTGGAGAGTAGATTCTCTGCTGGTTGTAGGGTTTGATGTTTATTTTATATATATTATAGTTTCATCCATGAATATATTGAACTCTGAGATCATAGCAGACTTCAAATGATATTAATTAATAACACTGCCATGGAAATAAAAAGACTATTCTGTAGCTTTCAAGTATAAAAGTGAACTCTGGTTCCCATAAAAAAAATGTCTGGTTTCCCTTTTAGTGCAAAACATCTCCACTACACTTCATATTCCTATTATTTAAGCTACTTTGTCTTAAAATTTGTGATAATAACATGCCAAAGGTTGGAAAAAATAAACATTTTCTAGTATATTCAAGCTTGTGCACGCTACACACACCGGGGAGTCATGCAACACAACTTCAGTTGTGCGTTGGTGTGCTGAGATTATATAAACATGCATTCTCTCACAGTTGATTTGCTTCAACCGGCTCTGTGTTTTCAAGTGGGGGTTTGGGAAATATGTGATATAATGAGGTTATATTCCACAGTTTTCCACTGCTTTGTGTGGAAGATTGAGAGACTTTTCTAAGTGACTTCAAACGGTCACATTAGCATTACAGAAGGGTCCAGGCCCCAAAGACAAAAAAAAAAAATGCTTGGCTACTCTTGGATACTGTAAGCTAATTAGTTGGATAATAGATGCTAATTAATAAACGGCTACTTGCGCACTTATACAATGTATCACCAATTTGTGATTTGTGTTCACTGCTTTCCAGAAGCTAATTTGTGGTGAAATGTAGTCATTTAGTCTTTTGGTGTACCCACTTTCCCTCAGTCTAACTGATTTCTTTCTACTTCATTGGGTTTGTATTCAGAATTGAGATAAGCACTTAACTTCGGCTGAGTCAATGCACCAAAGCTGTTGTTAAGCACCACTCGAGCAGATATGTATCCGGGCGGAGATTACCCAAAAGGAGCTGACATCACTGAGGTTCAGCCCTCAACAAAATGTCTTTTCTATTCAGTAGTGTCTGCTCTAGGAAATAGGTGGCCTAAATATACAGCGACAGCGTCATATACAGCTGAGCATTAATTTCTTTTCATAAAAGTGTTATTATGTAATTGTTAGGAGAATGTGTGCATAGTCAGAGTAATTTGGTGACTGATGTGTTGTCATTTAGTCTGCCGAGAGGATAATGAGAGATTTTCAAGACTAAGACATTGATATTAAATGTGTTAAAATGTTTTACAATGTATTGCCATTTATATATTTTCTTTTCTACCATTTTTGTAATGCTTCTAAAAATAAATAACCATGCTACATTTTTTAAAAAGGGGCAGGAAATGTGAAAAGACGAGTCATACACAGGGGTGCTTCAGCTAAATGTTAATGTCAGTAATGATAACACGCTCCCAGTGACAATACTAACAAGTCCATGGATGGATTACTGAACGGGCCTACCAGGCACAGGCCCAGGGACCCAAAGTATTACGGGGCCTCCTGGTCTTCACCTGCAAAATGTCACTGCAATTAACATATACCGACGAGGAAGAGACTCAAAATGACCACAAAGAGATGCAAAGAGACACAAAACAACTACAAAACATGCAAAACAACCTTAGAGCGGCACAACATGACCAAACAAGACATAAAATGATCTCAATATGACACAAAATTACCTCAAAGAGACCAAAACGAGGGCACTGAACACATTAAACATTTGGTGGAGGGGACAGAACACAGAAATCCAATCAAAGGGAAGCTTTTTGGATTCAACTGAATGCATTCTGGTCTTAATGAAAATATAGACTTTACATGTTTTCTGTGATTTGTCTCTGTTCTCTATAGGCTTCACCATTTTTCTCACAGCCCATGTGTACAATTTCTGTTATTATCTGTTATTTTTTTCATCATTTCCTATTTGTTCCACCTGTTGTTTTATTATCTGGGTCATGTGACGGCTATACCTTTGTTGTTTGTTTTTAAAGCCCTGGTGAAGACCTGCAGTGGTCAAGTCATGCTGGCTCTTTAAAGGATCCAGCCACTACAATGAAGGCTTTTTTTCCTTTCACATTTTCTATATTTTTTGGATTGCCTTCCTTTGTATCCTGTTGCTTCCTGTTCTCTTTGAGCACCTGACACAAGGTTTTGATCTATGTCTGATTGTACAGGTTAATGAGTCATCTCGCTCTTGTTCTAAGACATAAAATTATCTCAATAGGACACAAAATTATCTCAATATGACACACAATTACCTTAGAGAGACCAGAACAACTACAAAATGGCACAAACAACCTCACAAAGACACAAAATGGCTACAAAGAGACACAAAACAACTAAATAGAGACAAGAAATTACTTCAGAGACACAAATGACCACAAAGTGACACAAAATGACCAAAAAGACAGACAAAATTACCTCAATATGACCCAAAATTACCTAAAAGAGACCCAAATGATTACAAAACAACCACAAAAAGACACAAAATGACCACAAAGAGACACAAAATGACCTCAAAGAGACATAAAACTATCACGAGGCAACACAGAATGATTAAAGAGAGACACAAAACAACTAAAAAAAGACACAAAATAACCTCAGAGACACCAAACAACCACACAGAGACACAAAATTACCACAAAGCGACACAAAATGACCAAAAAAAGAGAGACACAAACGAATACCAAACAATAGAATACAACCACAAAGAGAAAAAAATGACCAAAAAAGACATAAAATGTCTTCAAAAACACTCAAAATGGCCTCAGAGAGACTCAAACAACGACCAAACAATACAATACAACCACAAAGACAAATAAAATGACTAAAAGTTACATAAAATCACCCCAAAGAGACTCAAAACCACCACACGGTGACAGAAAATGACCATAAAGAGACACAAAACCACAAAAGTTGCATAACAACTACAAAGAGATCCAAAAACACCACAAAGTCTGTGTGTCTTGCTCTTGTGTGCAGAGGTGGTGGGGCCCTTTGCATATCTGTGCCAAGGGGCCCACTGTCTGTTAATTCATCCATGAATATGCTGATGCATATGAAAAGTTATGGAATAACCAAAATTGTGATAAGTCATCCAGTGGGAGACATAAATACCAAATTCCATGACAATCCATACAACAGCTGTTGACAACTTTCAGTCAAAACTACAGTGTCAACCTGCAGGTGGAGCTACAGGAAAAGTCAGGGGATCTCCAGCATTATTAGGATTCGTCCTCTGGGGACTGCGAACGTCTGTACAAAATTTGCTCTTGATCAATCCAATAGTTGTTGTGATATTTCAGTCTGGAGCAAATTGGTGGATAACTGACCAACACACTGGTATTGTTGTCCCTAGAGCCATGCTAGCAGCATCGCAGAAAATCCTGATTGATTTTTACAGCCTGACAACAACAGCCGAGCTGAAACCATGATTTTCACAGCTCCTCGGCGGCCCACCTACCTTGGGTCCTCAGAAAAGTACAATGAGCACTGGCTGTGCCTCAGCACTGTTTCCATTTTTCAGGGTCGACTTTGTCTGTGATCTTTCCCTCGCCTTTCTCTTTGAAATCACCTTACTACATGCAGCAGATGAAATATAGAAAGCACAGTGGGCTTGCTGTAAGTGAATTGCTAAGAGGAATACTTCTTCCTTTCCCCACTTGAATAGCTCATTCTTCTGGGCCAGGAAATTTAATTTTTTTTTGGATATATGATATACTGTTGGCTGTAAAAGGAAGCAAAATCCTCTGGACATACACACTTTAAGGGGCTCATCTAAATATAATCCTCAGCCTGTCTGAATGTAAACATTCACTATGGCATCGCCTGATCTTTAAAGGCATCACATAGTGGATCATAATCAAAATCTGCAAGCACTGAGAATCTTTAATCTCTTTTCTTTATGTCCACTTAATAAAAATTCTAACCGCTGTTTAAAGGATAAGCCAAAAAGAGGTAATCTGGCATGCCTTGTCTTCCAAATTGATTTTCCATAGTGGCATTACTGAAAGAAGCAGCCCTAATGAAGTTATGTGTCCTCAGCCAGGTCTAATGGAATGATTGAAAGATGAAATTTGCTTTGGCTTTGAAATCTGAAAGGACTGTTTGTTGGAAACCAATTCAGTGTTCATGGTCAAAGTGAGCTACTTGGCTCAATTCATTATGGTTTTTACCTTTAAAATCTGTAGCAGAAAAAGTACTGATGTTAGAATACCGGTGTGAAACTAAAAGCTCATAAAAAATGTACTGTGATTGACTGCATTGAAACTCATAGGCTGCAGCACTACTACAGCACATTCAGTGCCACTACTTTGAGCACTGCTGACAGGAAAATTTAAGCCATCACATTTGGGGTAGTGCCTGGTATCTGAGCCTTTTCAGTGATTCATTCATTTTGCGTCAGAACCTCTAAATGAGTCAACCGTTTTCTGTTCTTGAGTTTTGCCTGAGAATGAACTCTCTGGTCCTCATCAACTCACTGCAACTCCTTCAGACATTTTTATCTTATCGAGTGTTGTTCACCTTGGAGGTAAAATGGAAAGTGGTTTATTTTTTATTTAAAGTTCCCCTGAAATCAAAATAGATGTTTAAAGAGGGCTACATCCATTTTAACAATTCATACATGTTATTCCTACTGTCTGAGACAGTCCAAAAATATTAGTAAACATGAACAACCCTAGGCCAAATCCAAAACTAGAGTGTTAAAACTCAAATTTGTGATGTCCTCAAGTATAAAATCTGGAGCTGCTCCACAGACAATGAATTGGGAAAGATGTTCTGGATGACACTGACAGCACTCGGGGGAATGTTCTGGGTATACAGGTACATTTCCTGTTTGAGAACAACACTGAGAACACTACAGTGGAATAAAGCTCATTTGTGTCCACAAAACCAGGCTCCCATTCACTGTCCATGGAGCAGCTCCAGAACTTACACTTGACTCTGGTTTCTGGCTTTGACAGAGAGCATGTTCATAAATATTGATTAAACTTTCCTTGACCATGAAAATAACATACTGGAATTCTTGATTTAGATGGTGTCCCACTTCAATGATCGGCTCCTATGGACCGTTTCTAACTTGACAACAAACATCTAAAATGGGTCAGTTTGTATTTTCTGTTGGAAAGTTTGTTAATGCAGCAGCTGACAGGTAGTAAACAGGGACAAAAGCTGTTGCCTTAGCAACACAATAGCATTTAAACAGTCTATACGCCAGTATTTCACCCAACAATGACAAAAAAAAGTTGTTTTGTAGGAATTCTTAATGGTATTAAAGAGTTTGCCAAACAAATTTGCTTTCCCTAAGATAGCGAAGGCATGACCTGCCCTACTTTGCCTTACTCTGCTTCTGATTAGCTTACCGTGACATCCCTACCCTAACCCCAACCCCAACCCCAACCCCAACCCTAACCCTAACCAATCTCAGTCCCCTTGCCTAAACCTTAACAATCCAGTGAACAAAGACAACAAGTACTAGCCAATCAGAGGGAGAGTAGGGCAGGTCATGCCTTTGCTATCCTTGAAACACAAATTTGCTTCTTGAGAAACGGTAAAAAATGTTGATGACTCAAGCTGAAAACACACCAGCTCCGCTGCGGTGCGTCAAGTGCCACCCCTAGCACACACTGGACATGTCCCACTGCAGCTTGTTAACAGACAACCACACAAAGTTATCACTACTGTTACTGAAAGATCTTTACCTCCTCCACCTCTCAGTTAGCTTGAAATCATGTGTGGAGAGGCCCCAATTAAACTTGATCTCTCACCTGAAGAGCCAGTCTCCAGAGCTATGACTCGCCAGGCAATATCTTTCTGGCCATTGTCTTTATAGTGCCTGGACTGTGGGTCATTTCGTTCAGGATATTTCTCTACCTCAACAACAAGTCTCTGGTCATCCAGTCTTTGTCACACATGAGAGAAAGCAACAGTAACAGCATCAGAGTCCTCTTTATGCATCCATGGTGAGGAGAGGAGTTGAGCTGCCATAGGAGCAGAGAAAATAGCTTCTATGGGGGCTGGTATGTACAAGCAAAGAGTGAGTGGGGGAAAAATGCATTTAACTCTGGGGTCAGCATGCTGGAAATAGGACAGTGGTGTAAAGTGCCACTGAGCAGCATGTCCAGGAGCACAGATGCGTGTCTAGCTGCCACCAGTGTGGGGTTGTACATTGAAAATAACAGGGGCGCCTTGCCTTCTGCCAGTGATCGGCGCACAGGCTAGCAGTTATGGGCTGTCGCTGTGAGTTTGGTTGTGCTAATTCCCACAGTCTTTCCCCCTTTCCTCTCAACCTTTGGTTAAAGCTCTGTATATGAGATTTTGAACATTAATATAAAAGCAAGCAGCAAATCAGTGGTTAGCTAATCGCTACTGCTCTGCAGTGAGGTGCCAGAGAGTTTACTCCTGATAACATTGTCCTGACCATGGTCATTGATGAGGTGGGTGTTCTACCATGTATATGGGTAGGTTACCAAGGGGAAGTGGGTATACCATCCTTTATATTCCAGGTGCTTCTTGGCTAACAGGTAGGTATACTGTAAAGAGCCGGAAAAAGAGGTGGGTATACCTTGTATGCCTGTGTATACCCTTCGCTACACTACTGGTTTTGACCCATGGTGGCAGACTGTGTAGCACTTTCAACTGTGTCAACAAAAGTGGGTGTTTAACCACACATTAACCACAGGGATGTTGAAACATAAGAAAATGTAGAGATTCAACTAATCCACAACATAATAACGTTCAAATTCATCGGTTTCAGAGATGTACAATGGAAATCAGGTTGCTTTCCCTTGCTTTCTGTTTTTGTAAAATCAAGTAGCACTCTGCAAACCGTTTCCTGGGAACTTTAAATGATTTTGTCTATCTTATGATTTACAAGGCAAACAGGGCATATAATGTGTGCTGGTATGTTTTGATCTATTCAAATTCTAACCTACATATAATCAGTATTCACTTGTGTAAGTGAACAGCACAGCCACAACCACTGATACCACTCAGCAGCCAATAGTAACTGCAGCAGATGGGGATAAATGCCTTGCTCGCACTGTTTTCTGAGACACAAAGGAAACCTCATATATTCACTTGTACCACCTACACTACATTTTCCAACCTGTACAACTGCAGCCAGTCTCATAGTGCGAACAAGTTTTTCTCATCATTGTGTTTCCGGCCAAGAGGTCAGGAAACTAAGGCAGGAGAGAAATAGTGTTAGCTAAAATACAGGAACATGTAACCACGGTGTTATTGCAAAAACAAACACGGCAGAACACTCCACAATGTGGAGTCTACATGCACTTCTGTCTCTGCTCATGCTGGCCAAAGCATACTGAGCCAACAAGCCAAAAAAAAAAACTGAGAGCTAACTTATTAAATATGTACTGTATATGCTTCTGGACGAGTCTCACCTTTGCTGCCTTGATGTAGTGCAACAAAGTCACCAACAATACACACACACATGCTGGACACATCATTAACACTGCTGGGCAGCTAATAGATAGCCTGAAACACTGTTTACACAGCTAATACATAAATCCCTTAGGCACCTAAATCTGCCTTCAGTGTCCAAGAGAAACTGTTTCAAAGCCTAATTGGTCAGTGAACAAAAATAGATCTGTGTTGAGTAATGAAAGCAGGTACTCTTCTTTTACTGTGCCACTGTAATAAATATAGACCAGTCTGTTAATACACTTTTATCCTTTACTTTACAGATGGTTAAAAAATCATTAACTGCTGTGCCAATCTTAAGGTGCAATATACAACTATTAACAAACGGTAATTAAATGGGTCAGTGGTAATTACCCGACCATTACTGAGTTAATCAATTATTCAATTTCATTCTGTTGTCCGTAAGTTAATTATACAATTCATTCAAGATTTCGCTAAAGTGATTAGAAAAGGAAATTCAATATCTCTATTTACTATCTGTTTTCAGGAGACAATCTAATGCTATTTTTAACATGCATGTACGAGCTGCAGGCTGTGTTTAATACGATGTCTTAGAAAGACTGCATGTCACAAAATGTTTAGCATGTGTTTGCTAATATTTGTTTGGGACTGTGTTGCTGTTCCAACATGTCAACAATATCTCAATGTAGAAAGTCAACTTGAAATGTACAGTAATTACATCAGATCCAGATCAGAGAGACATCAGAGATAATGAGCAGGTTAGCCATGGGAAAGAGTTAAGTGCTTGATCAACACTACATGTCAGGAAATGGAAATGAGCTTTGTGCAAATTAGTGATGTAAAGTTTTCGGAGCTGCTAATGATCAGATTAATAGATGCAAACTGGGGATCCCTCTGGCATGGTTTGAAGCCTAGGGATTGGTGGCATGAAAGTAGATTAAACCTCATTTAAGCAGTGAGGCGATTATTCATGGGTTAACTTAGCTCAATGTAATGAAAGCAAATAATGCTCATACTTCCAGCTAATTCTGATGACCCAAAATATCCTCCTATACACGGGAGAATAGCATAGTTCAAACAAACTAGGCTAACACTACATTACCAAAAGAGAGACTCAGAAACAAGATGTCACTACGGCAATCCTTTATTGTGTTTATCAGGACTACACAAACACACCTCACAAAAACAGCTACAGTGTTTTGCCTTGGCACTTTATATTAGTTGGAGCACTTATTTATGTGTGCATATTTATTACACACAAATGCCTGTCTCCCTCAGAATCTCAAGGGTCTTACATGAACTGAATAAAACATCTGAATAAAATGCAGGCTACCATCACTAGTTTTAATTACAGAAGAAAATAAATTATAAACAGTATAAAATTTGACATCTTAACTCCACATATTTTAGATGTGATGCTTTGGCCTTAATTCTTAATTAGACTTAATTGTGTTTGTATTGGATGAGACAACATAGTGTGAAAAGAGGCCTGATTGATGACATTTTACCTGTGTTTAATGAGCCCATAAGGCAAACATAGACGTAGCCTATGAATCATTACCATGAACACTAGATAGCCTGGGTGTTAGGTGTGTGTGTTCAGAGTGAAAATAATAAGGGCGGCTGTCTTGATGTGTGTTTTGAACACACCCTGCTCATACTCATTAGAGAAAATCTTCACACTACAGTGCTTTTGGAATCAGTCAATCATGCTTCCAAGTCTATTGACGTCTGGGTAATTTCAGTCATTTTGTTGAAGCTGCACCGATCAATATTTTTTTATGAACAATGGGTCAAAAGGCATACTGTGTGTACTGTCAAAGGGGTAATCGTAACAAACTCATAGAGAATTATTACCTGACTGCAGTGCCCCTTAGCTCTGTGGGGAGTTTGAGCATCTTTCAGCTCACTGTTTTGGTTTCACAACATACAACTACTACATCAGACAACTGTTTCTAGAGAGAAGGCTGTGTGTGCACTTGTCTGCCCAACACCAAACAGACAAGGTTAGCCAGTAGCTGGTGAACATAGTGAAGCATCCAGCAAGCTAAAGACTCAGATATCTCCTTTAGGAGTTAGAGGAAAAGGTAGAGACCAACAGTGAGATAAAAGCAGCAGCCTGGTCATCTGAAGAAAATGTTGGCATTGTATGTTTCTGCACACCATGGGTCACTGCATTTGCATGTTTCATACGTATCATATCAACATTTCTAAAGTGACTTAAAATATGAAGTGACTTTGTTATTACGAGGGGGAGGGGATGGTGGGTGGGTGGCATGGCACCTGTGGTGATTTAGCAAGTCATTGCTGTGTCCTTAGCAGCTTTGAAGGCACTAAACATGGATGTTTTGTAGCAACCAGTCACTTGTTTTTGCAGCAGCTTTTTAGCCCCTAAACATGGGTGTATTCTAGGGCGCTATTGCTTTATTTCAAGCAGCTTTTCAGGCACAATAAGCGGTTGTTTTTTACCAAGACATTTTCTTTATAACAACATAACAATAAATTCCTTATTAATAATTATTAATAATAATTGTTTGTTTAGCACTTATCTAAACGAGGTTACAAAGTGTTTCACAAAACAATATAAAGGAAATAAAACACAAAAGTTACAAATCACAAAAGTACAAATCAGACTAATGTTGGATTTTTACTTTTGTTTTTTAAGTCAAGTTTTAAGCAATGACTTAAAAACGGGTGATGTGCTAGCCAGCCTAATCTCCTCAGGCAGAGAATTCCAGAGCTTCGGGGCCTTGATGGCAAAAGCCTGGTCACCTTTAGTCACCAGCCTTGATCTAGGGACGAGTAGTGAGCTTAGACTTGAGGATTTCGGGTCACGACTTGGAGCATAGGTAGTCAGAAGCTCAGCTATATAACTCTGCGCTAAACCATGTTGAGCTTTCTGCCTGGCATTGTGGCCTGAAAAGCGTTTGTTGATTACTGAGACATTGCTACTTTCCCAGCCAAAGCAGTTGTATATTTGACTGAGATATCGCTGCTGAAAGTGGTTGTTTTTTACTGAGACACTACTGTGTTTCCTGCTGGGATAGTGTGTCGAAAAGTGGTTGTTT
The DNA here is from genome assembly GCA_019142605.1 of Cephalopholis sonnerati. NCBI lineage: Eukaryota > Metazoa > Chordata > Actinopteri > Perciformes > Serranidae > Cephalopholis > Cephalopholis sonnerati. The sequence continues at coordinate 20,622,694 of JAGQAX010000020.1, forward strand.
TTTAACCAATATGTTGCTGCTTTTCTTACTGGGATTGTGCCCCCAAAACTGGGTATTCTAAGCCAAAACATGGTCTTAATCATGGTCTTTAAAACACAACACACCTCAAAAAGCCTCTATGTCTTTCACCTGAATGTGCCTGTACTGCTGTTTATGTTAGAACTGGAAAATCACAAAGGAGATTTTCATGTGTTTGAGATACAGCCATTATGTCGACAACAATGGAGAGATTCACAAAGCACAAATATATCACTAGTCCACCTTGAAAAATCTGTGACCTGTTAATTAGAGCTGACGTGTGAAGTTACCACGCATGGCGACTCGATGATCCACATCAGGTATCTCTATTCAGATGCACAGCACAGATGATAGCCAAGACATAATTATGCAAATTCAGTGTTGCATGTTTAACACCCACTGAAGTGATTGCCTATGCACCTGACTAAGTCAAGCAGACTGCATTCTGGCCATGACAGACCAGTGGAAGGAAAAAAAAAAAACCACAATCTTGCCTAGAAAGTAATTTGTGAGAACAGATGCCTGGTGAAATTGTTTGAAAATGACAAGGAAACTGAAATTGAGCATAACACGTTATATCGCTCCAATGCAAAAAAGAAAAAAAAATTCAATACAATTTGAAACACAAAAAGAAATAGTTTAACAACGTTCGGTTTGGCAGGCAGGATGAAGAAAGCCACGAAAATGAAAGCTTCCAACAACAATCAGGACTCCTTCCACATATAGGCTGGAGGATGTGAAGGGAAATTAATGAGATAAGAGGAAACCTTATTAAGTACAACACCAACGAAGAGTGTCAAGGGATTGCGTGGTATCTCTGCAAAATATTTGTTCCACGTCTTCAGGTCAAAGCTTGTGAATGTTTAGTTTTATCCTGACAGAGTGATAGCAGAGATGTGATGTCCATATTTTGGAGGTTTATTTCGCTAATTTCGTCTGCTGTGAGAACAAAATTTAAGCCCCGAGATAATTCACTTTATCCTGCAGGCGACACAAATGCCCCCTCAATCAACTCAATGTGCAGAGGGTGTCCCAGGTAGCCCTTATCAGCACTCCAACACATCCCCATGCCAGCCTCCACTATAGATGCAAAGCCCTCAGTCACCTCGCCACTCATGGCACACTGCCCACAGTGTCAGCGGGCATTCAACCCAGAGAGTAAACCATCAGGGAGAAGCCAAGGAACAATCATTTGTCCAACTGAATGATTAATAAATAGAAAGGGGTCGGATTAATGCTGTATGTTTAAGAACAAACTGTAATAATCCCATGAACTCAAACAATAGCACCACTGACTTCTACCAGAGAATGGTAAACAGCCTAAACAGTATGAGGACAAAAAAAAATCACACCATTGATCATTCTTTGAAGTGCAGAAAATCTGAAAATTAATAGCATAGTACAAAAACAATCTTTAGAGTAATGAAAAAATAGTGTTTAATCTAAATCTGATGTTACACAAAACTTAATAATAACAGGAAGTATTGGATTCTTGTGGAACACCAAATGTTACGCTATAGAGGCTAATTAGATCTCTGCATTGAAGACATTTTAGTTACCACAAATCTTTATACTCCAGAGCATTCAAAGTGTATTAATCCACCACTCAAAATAGTCCTTGACAAATGCACTATTTACTCCTGTCCTGGAATGAACCTAGCTGTTTTAGGAAACTGCCTGCTATGTTTTTTAAGTAAAAACTATGTATTCCAAACCATAACCCTAGACCACATTGATTTACCCTTACCCTGACCCAGAGTCCTGCACCAGGCCGGGTACCCCATGGGTTACCTTGAAAAAAGCTGCATTTCCTTTTATTTTGAAAGTCAATGACACAAGTCGAACATTTGATCCCATTGCTACATTCGTCGCTGACATGCAGGACAGCCTGAAGATGAGGTGGCACTGAGTTCAAAATACTCAGGAGGATCCTTTTGAGGTTTCATGGTGGTGGAAAGTGCATGCTAAAATATTTCCTAACCTGGCAGTGTTTGAATGTTTTCACCATCCACCATCCGTTGAGCGCAGCAAGTGAAAGAGACTTTTCCTCTGCTGGGTTTGTAATTTAAGAATGGAGGACCCAGCTTAATGTGAGTGACTGTAGCCTGTGTGTGTTTAATCACTGGTGAGGGTTGGGTCACAGGACTTTTATTAACGGGTGCGGGCAGGTGCTGCTTTGACTTAAGCATGATGACGGGTAACAGGTCGGTTCTGTTACTGAGCATTACGGGTAGGGATGGGTGCAGGTTTTCAAAAATGGACCCCTGCAGGACTCCCTTGCCCTAATCCTAATTAGAACTCTTCATTCAAGTCATATTAGTAGCCATAAACTGCGTATTCTAAATAAAAGCATCTTTAAAATGTTGTAAATACACATAGATATAAAACCATGACATTTAATTATCTATACATGTATGAGTGTACTTGTAGATCGAGACAATTAATAGCAGAGTAGAGAGAGTAGAGAGTATTTCTGAAATACTGAGATCTGATGATATTCTACATTTTCTCATTGTCAATCAATCCCTTGAAAAGACCTGCAAACAAGTCTGTCGATCCAATGTTCATTTTCCTGCTGTTGCCTTGAGCACTTAATGTGTTTGAATCTACCGCTGAAAATAGTCCCCAATAATTTATTGCTATTTTACCATTTATTGTTTGATTTACGTTTGCTAAAAACTGCCGTGCCCAGCTGTTTTCGAAAATGACTTACTGTCTTTAGAAAATATAACTATGTACAGTATTCAAACCCTAACCCTAGTCCACCTCACTTTTAACAGAAACCTAATTAGAACTCTGCATTAGTGTTATATTAGTAACCATAAATTATATATACTCTGAGTAAAGTTGTCCTCAAAATGTTGTAAACATGTATAAATGTACAACAATGACTTTAAATTATCGATCCATGTGTATATTTGTAGATTAAAACAAACATTGCTAAGTAAGCAATTACAGAGAAATATTTTTGAAATACTGAAGTCTGGTGATATTCTGTATGTTCTTATTGTCAGTCAATCCCATGAACAGACCTGCTAACCAGAACTTAAGTCCACTGAATGCTGTAGTTTGTATTGACCTGATTCAACATACACTTTCCTGTTGCTGTAAATACGTAGAGCAATAAATGTGTATTAATCCACCACTGAAAATAGTCCCTGACAAAAGCTCAATTCACTCTTGTTTGAGTAACATTTGGTGAAAACTACAGTGCCCAGTTGTTTTAGGAAACGACTTACTACTGTTTGAAAAAAGAAAAAAACTATGTACAGTATTCCAACCCTAACCCTAGGCCGCCTCATTGTAACTAAACCCTTGTTAGAACTCTGCATTTAAGTCATATCAGTAACCATAAACTATTAATATTTTGAATAAACTAGTCTTTAAATTGTTGTAAATGTGTATGGATATACAACCATGACTCTTAATTATCTATTTATATCTGTTAACGAGTACTTAATTCCGCTGAATGCTTGAGTTTGTATTGAGCCAATCCAACATACACTCTCCTGTTGCAGCAAATACAAAGAGCGCTAAATGTGTATTAATCCACCACTGAAAATAGTCCCACACAAAAACACAATTTAGTTTTGTTTGAGTAACATTTGCTAAAAACTACAGTGCCCAGCTGTTTTAGGAAATAACTTACTGCCTTTTAAAGATAAAACTGTAAAGAAAAGATATAAATCTTCAGTCAGAAGATGGAGGAAGGGAAAGTAGTGAAAGGCACACAACACAACAGATTGTTGGATTTGGTTTCTAATGGGATTTCTTGATAAAAGCAAAGATATAGAATAACGCCAGGCTTATCCTTCAAGCCCTGATATCATGAATAAATCATTTGATTATTTATTAATGGAGCAAGCAGCAGAAAGGGAATAATTATTAAACACATGATTGACCAATTGATTTATAATTCATTATCCTCTACATGTCAACCAAACCACTTATAATGGACACATAAGAAATCCAAGACAGCGACGTAATCACACCTTGGGATATATATAATGTATATTGTAGCCCTGAATTCTATCTTTTACATGGATCTGGTTCTGCTTGGCTTAAATTGCATGCATCCAAGTGACTTTGTGCATGTTTATTACTGTGTGCTAATGTGCCCGTGCCCATCATGACGGATCTCTTCCTTTTTCACAACCTCCTTTTCACTGGCAGACAACCTGCTAATGAATAATTTACGCTGCTGCTAACGTCCTCAGATTAGACAGAGAAAATTGTTTCGGGAACACATGAATGTTTAAAGACGAGTCACTGAACCTCTGTGGCGTCTGGAGGGGCCTCACTGGTGTCATTAATTTGTGCCCAAACTGCTATCAGAGGATTGAAGCGACAGCACGAGGCTCCATGCAAATTCAGCAGGAAAAAAACCTTTGACTTGGTGCGAGGAATCATTTGTTTCTGTGCTGATACCTTTCCAGACTGATACAAATGAGTGAGAAGCTTTACATTTCAGTGCAAAATGCCAGGCTTCTGTCATCCTTGGGGGGGGAGGGGTGGGTAGGCGGGTGAATTTTAAGCCGACTCTTAGCATTGTTGGCAGTGTATCTGCATGTTTTGGCAATATTCCCTGTAAGCTCTGCATACAAGGATTCACTGTGCATGTCCACACTGTGCATGTGCACACAAACACAGACTCTTATCTCTGCCGCAGTCCTGTGCAGGGTATTTCCGTCAAAATTAAATGAAATGAGAAATGAAATTAGAAAATAAATGTCTCTCGGAGTGTTTTTTATCCCTGGTGTGCTAACATCGTGTGCTAATCAGAACATTTTTCCACACATGATGAATTTTGCCTGTTAGGGTAGTCTGCCTTTCATTGCGAAAATGAAGTTTCATACAAATCAGATGTTTCGCTTGAGATGGGAAATGCAGTTCTCTTACACTTTTACATAAAAGGCTGGACAAGGAGCAGTGAGCTGTGTCCATTTCTCAGAGGAGAGGATCTCCCATTTAAGTGCTTCGCTGTTGCTCTTACAGCTCCATCAAACACCACTGCTGAATCATTTTACACTTACTCTAGGTCTGTATTTTTCCACCAACATGTGTAAACACGCCAGTCAAAGTCCATGCATAGCTTTACCTCATTTAAAGGTGGTATTTTGAAGTATTTTCCCGTTAACAACAGTGAGGCCATGAGGTTTTAAGTAACATCTCTCAATCACTGGAAACGCTTTAGTTTCATCCCTCTTTGATTCTTTCCAAATATTTCAGCTTTTGGGGCTTGCCTTCTGAATTCTGGAGGAAGGAGCAGAAATAGATGTTTTTTGTGCAATGTTCAAACCACAAAGTACCCCAACCTACACTAGGGCCTTATTTCCTGGAAGCATCCTAAAGCTAAGATGATCATAAATCCCTGCGCATCTTCTTAGATTTTTGGGGTGTTTTCAGAAGTGCCTGCTTCCCACTCACAGAAGGTTAAGAACATCTTAGAAAAGCCCAAACTCCTGCAGAAGGAACAAGGTATTTTATTTAGAATCTTTTTTGTTTATGTTCACTGCATATTTTAGTTTCTACTTTTTAAATGATCACGGATTCTCTCTGGGAATAAAACTAATGTTGGGGGCAACATTAGTGATGATGCTAACAACTAATAATAAACTTCATTTATATAGCACCTTTCATACAAGAAATGCAGCACAAAGTGCTTTACAATAAGGGCAGTATAAGCACTGAGTGCTTCACATGAAAATAGACATAATGGACATAAAACAGACAAGCAATTAAATATAAACGGACATTTACAACAGTTTAAACATGGATTAACTGATTCATAAAATCATAGAGTTGTAAAACTATAAATCATAAAATCAAGTAATATTTTAAAGGAGTTGCAGCAGCGTGGAGTGTAAAAAGAAAGACTTGCAGACCTGAATCAGGAGGTCAGAGCTAGTTAAAGGCTAAAGTGAACAGATACGTTTTTAGGTTTCTTTTAAAAATATTCAGTGAGCTAGCTTCCCTGATATCTATAGGTAGTGTGTTCCATAGTTTGGGGGCGTAATTGACAAAGGCTTCATCCCTGATCTTCTTCCGGCTGATGCTGGGAACCTCCAATAAACCAGCAGCAGGTGATCACAGTGTTCTTGGAGGCAAATAGATAACAAGGAAGTTAGCAATGTAGCTATGTCCCAGCCCATGTAGGGCTTTGTATACAGGGATGAGGACCTTAAAATCAATTCTAAATGTAACAGGAAGCCAGTGCAGAGCAGCTGAGACTGGCCTGATGTGCTCTCTCCTCTTGGTTCTGGTTAACAGCCCAGCTGCAGAGTTTTGAATGAGCTGAAGTCTCTCTGTGTTTTTTGGGAGGCCAGTAAAAAGTGCGTCACAGTAGTCAAGGCGGCATGCAATAAAGGCATGAATCGATTTCTCAGCATCTTTTTCATTTAGAAATGGTCGTACCTTGGTTATCTTTCTAAGGTGGAAAAATGATGTTTTTCTCAACTTGTTAATGTGGGACTTGAAGCTCAAATCTGAATCATGGATCACAAGCAAGATCTGTAACGTCAGATTTACTCCAGGGAGTTAAATTCACCAGATTATTAAGCAACAAAGGTAATAAAATCTTGAGAAATAAAAGATTATGATTCTCTTGTTGTGTTGCCATCCTCCTCTTTCCTTCTCTACATCATGTAAGGCTGCTATATATGCAGCAAAGCTGTCACGGTAATGACTGCGCAGCACTTTGATGGAAAGAGGAATAAGACACTAGTTGTAGAGTTGTTATATAATTTTATTTGATCTTTATTAGTGCTTTAATCCAAAGGCTTTCTATCTGTACCTTAACTATGAATCTCCTGGCTGACATGTTGTTTTTCCTGATCTTCTTTTCACAATCCCACATCTCTGTGTAGCTGTAGTGTCTGTAGGTAGTTATTTATCCCACTAACTGTGACCTTAACTCTACAGAAAGCCTATAGAGTACCTAGAAAGCTCTTATGTGAGGTTAAGGTAACATATTCTTGACAGTAATACTAATATAAAAGGCTACAGGGCACCGCTTCTCAGGTGTGAGTGTTTCTCATCCACACCCACTGTTTTTCCTTTGAGTGAGCACAATTGAAATGCTGGTGAAATTATTTTTGAATAAATGATTACTGGCAGGCCTATTGAGCAGCATTAATTCAACACTTATTCTCTGTGCGTCTGAATTTTCACACCAAGTCGAGAAACCTCTGCTGAGAGGAATTCTATTTCATTCTTCTTCTAGGAACAAGAGACAAGACAACAGGCGTTTCATATTCCAGCAAATCCTATTCATGCTGGGTATTTTCTATTATTTAATAGCGGAAGGTGTTAGAGGAAATGTAGAATGAGCGCTTCAATACAAGGACATTACATGAATCTGTGTGCTAAATATATAATAACAAAAATCTATATTCCTTTCCTTGCTTTCTCCTTTTTGTTGTTAACAAAGCACTGGTGATTTTTGATGCAGTCTAATAGCTGCACCTCTATTTTCCTCCGATGTGCTGTTTTATTTAAAGTAAATATATAGACACTGATTTGGTTCAGTAATTATCCCAAAGGAGTATTGTAGTAAAGCATTTTCCCTCTCTGTACAATAGATTATTAAATTCTCTGCTGTAACATTGTGTGCCGTCTTGTTGTCTAGTCCAGACAATAATGAAATGTAATTCCATCTGACCACGGTCGCCTTCTGAAAACTCATTTCTTCTCTATCTTCCATTTGGTTTCAGTTAAAATATTCATTATGAATGAAAATTCCAATGATAGTTTTCTGGCTTTGATTTTGCAACAAAAGTCAACTATAATAAATCATTGAAATAGCAACTTTCTCTGTAAAAACCCACAATCACTGGGTGGGCTGTGCATATAAATGAAAGCTGTTGTTGCTGAACACGTTCGGTGGCTCCAACCTCATGTTTAAATGTCTAATGACTCAATATATTGTAATTATCTATAAAACTGATGGATTTCAGTTTTGGTTTGGATATTGTTGAGGCTGTGTGCATTGTTTCTGCTTTGCAAAGCACAGCTTGAACATAAACACAAGAACTAGTAAAGGCACAAATGAAGGAAACACTGATGCAATGTGTTAGCATACTGGGGAATAAGGAAGACAATAATCTCATCAGCAAACATCCGTTGGTCTTGAGGGCAGAGTGGGGGACTCGAATCACATGAGCTGACTTGGGTCAGACCAAAGCTTGGAACTTAACTGACTGATAAAAGACACGACTTGACTTATTCATGACTTGAGACTTGAGAAAGATGACTCCAAAGCAAATGACAAGTGGGTCAATTGTGGGTCAATCCCATAAACCACCATGTTAAAACTTTACAGCAGGAATAACCATGTTTACAGCCATGTGGTCTCTGTAGCTAAATACCCCACTCATGACTGTTTTTGGGGGTGAATATTTGTTAAACTCACCCGTTGACATTTTGGTAAGGCTTTAAGTTGTGCATTATTTAGGGTGGAGCCACTTATAGTGACAGGCTTTCTGCGAGGAGTCACCACAGTCTATGAGTCAGAGCCATCCTTCGCTTAGCCACAGCTCTCATCCAAAAAAACTCCCCAAAAAACAAGATGGCGACTGCCAAAATGCCAAACTTCAGGATTCAAAATAAGGGTCCACAAATCAATGAGGAACATCATGGTGGCTAGGCCCATTATTACAGTTTATGCATGCAAGGACCTTTTTCTCATTAATCAAATATTTGCATTTTCATAGATACGGAGAAGTGATGTATTGTTTTTGAAGCATGATTGGGTGATTTCTAGTGCAATGCACACAAACCTGGCAACCTACTAGGTTGTGACGGACCATCCATCACAGAGGGGGCTAGTCCAAAAATAATACAATTTGGATTCAAGGATTATGCTGTCAATGACAGCAGTAGGACCCAATACACTCCTTGAACCTATCAGTAACGCTTTGTTTCAACTTACATATGCCACTGATGGTGTCCATAGATCTGTAAATATACAGATGATGCCTCTAGTGTCCAACGCAAGGAAGTGCATTTCTTTACGGACGTATAGAAATCTGATAGAAACTACCTGTAGCCATGGCTGGACCAAAATACTGCAGAGGAGAGGAAGTTTCGCAGGCACATCGGATATCACAGAGATTCCCATAGGAATGAATGGACTTCCAGTTGCCTCGTCTCCAAAGACATTTGTAAGTGGAAATGAGGCATTAGCCCTTGCTCCTCTGTTTTGCATATACATGTAAAGGGGTAGGGCATACGAACTCTTGTTGGGATAGAGAGGTTGGGAAAAGTGTAAGGGCTACATGGCCCTCAAAATGGAGGGCATTGTCAGAGTTGGGGTAAAAATAAGAAATGGGATTGGGCCGTGAGATTTGCTCACACATGTGTGACTTACTCCCTCCTATGTTTGGGGATAAGGACACACCAAGGATGATGATTTGGGTAATTCAGGTACTTTCACTTAAAAACACTGATGATTTCAATAGAAAAGGGTGTCTATCAAATTTAAGGGGGAAAAGCCCTTTGAAACTGATGTATAATTACAGCACTTACAACTTCTGTAGGCTCGATTGAGAAAAATCCCAAAATACGAGCCCATTTGCTGCTCAAAGGATGATTCTGTAAACTGACACATCGTTGTGTTTAGTCTTCACTTATGAAATAAAAACCACCAGCTCAAAATAGCACATGAGTAAACCGATTCATCTGAGTCACAATGCAGCATCTTCTCATTATTTTAAAAGCATTGAAATTTGTAGAGTAAAAAATTCATGTAGAACTGAAAATTCATTATCAGGACAATCGGTATTTAACTTGTTAACTTCTTTTAATACAGTATTAATGCTGGCATAAATCTAGCATAGGTCCATGACTATCAATCCGCCACTTAGACAAACTCAGTTGTTTAAAAATTTAAATTGATGAGAGCCTAAAACTTAAAGTGACACTTAAACTGCAATTATCATGTCAGGGCAATGGTTTGCTCATGCGTCTCGTTGGAGTAATGGTGTCATGAGTTATTCAAAATTCTTTTGTTCCTAATATTAAGTCGATTCATTCTGGTCTTGATTGCATTTAACTAAAACACTCCAGATGTTAGAAACAATATCAGCATCATTCCTTCAAAAACATCACTAATCTAGCAAAGTACAAAGATATGAAGATTGCTCAGACAACATAATGTGTTTTGCAAGTCAAAATGTTGAACGATGTGTTATGATTATTCAAAGGTTTGTCTACTTAGTGAAGATTTGATAAAAGAAATTATTACCGGAGAGTTATCAGTTCGTACAATTTATTAATAATAATGTTCTCTGTTTGTGCTTCACTGTCTTTATACAAATATTGTGCACAACCTGCCCGCTGCTTCACATTTTGTCTATTTGTTTGCTATCAAGTCCAAGTTTTACCTCAACTTAACAAGGCTCTATGAATCTTAAGAAAGTATGAGTATGTTGTAAAGGTCCACAGTGGAGTTACTGACCACTAGTAACACCATAGTGCAATGACTACTGTCAGTTTTGCAGAGTGTATCCTTATATTTTCTGCATATTGTTTGCATCTTGTGCTTAAACAACACTGGGGTAATGCATTGTGGGATGTATGTGCCGAATCACTATGACATCACATGAACAACAACAATCACTTCCAGGGAGACAAATGGCAATTGATTTCAATTCAATTTAAGAAATCAACAAACTTGTTAATTTTTGTTGTAATTTTTAGCTGTAACTGTGACAATTAAAGATATATAGTGGAGCACAAAAGTCTGACCTATCTGACATTTCTGCTGTGCCTATTTTATGCACTGTGTTGCTCTGCTAGCATCTTTTATAAACTAAATCTAGCGGCAAGGAAGCTAAGCAATGTACTGCAGTTGACGGAAGCCACAGCTAAATGTATTTTAGCAACCTAAAAGGACCCACTTAAAAAAGCAACATCAGTTCAGGTGTATGCTATGTTTAGAATATTTTTCCCCACACTATCTTACACCTTAAACAAATCGAGGCAGCGGTAGACCAATAATTCCGCTTGGTAAAATTACTGTTTTTTCATTGGAGTCTGGTGGCTTTGGGAAAACGACTTCAGTCTCCCATTGGAAAGGGCTGTCTGACAGCAAGGTAAAGCAGTTACCAAATTTAAGGTGGCTAAAAATGAACCAGTCGAGGCAGTGTTTGCTCAGTGCTGTTTCATTTATGCACAGGATGTGGGGCTTGTGTCTAGGTCTATGTATGGCAAAGTAGAATAGACTTACACAACTGTCAATGTGCAGTCTGTGATTATTTATTTATTTATCAATATACTGTAAAACTTCAATCAATAGCCCCGTCTTTTATTTGCTTATATACTGCCAATAGGCGTCTATATAGGACAGGTCTTTAATTCCTTTCACACAAAACTGTTGCTCAGTAAACATGGGGAAATACAATCAAACTGTTTATTTAAACCAGTATGAATATTACCTGTATAAAATAGAATATATATTAATTATGAATTATTCATTTGATCTTGATTTGAACCCTTTTGATTCTTTTGATCAGTGGACTCCTATAGACTAAAGGAATATGAACAACTTCCAGCAGAATCGAGGAATCAACACATAATTTGAGGAAGCTAACAACCCAATTTTATACATCTGAAGAACTTCTACTAAAAAAATGGCAACCAGACCAGTTGTCTAATTGAGACAGGCCTTTATTTCTCAAAATGTGTAGCCACACCAGGCTAGTAAAAAGGACTGGGCATTCAATTGGGATTAGGCTTTTAATTGAAGTTTTGAGGTATCTTCAATACAGGAGTTTGAACAGACAACTAAGCCTATCTCTGCCCTGGGTTTATTACATCCTTACATGCTGAAGCTTCAATATTATCTTGTAAATACTTTTGCTAAAATGCAAATTAAATTTATGATGATGTTTTTAAGAGATGCTCACTCTGGCTAGACACCTCATTCCTAAACAGCTTGCATGTCAACTTAACTGACGTGTTAGTCCATAAAAATTGGAATTTTCCTCAAAGTATGGCTATGCCTTTCAAACAAAAGTGACTTTATGAAGTAACCCAGTTTCACACAACTCCACACATCACACACCAACAGCTGGCGGTGTTCACAAAAGGCAACAAAGTGCCAGTAAAGACACAGAAGAAGAAAAAAACCACTAGCTGATGTAAACAAAGAAAGTTTCCAACTTTCAAAAAAGCAGTTTTGCCTTTTTTTTTCTTAGGAAGGAAGTGCATTTGACATATTTGTTAGGCTGCCTTAATAATGATGATTCTTAGTTAAAATCAAAATTACATGTAAATGAGTCTTGACTTAACGGTTGCCTTACCTAGAAATAACAGGTTAGACAGTGCAGAGATGACCTTAAAATTGGAATTTACTTCAATATATGGTTATGTCTATCAAATAAAAGTGGCTTTATGAAGTAACCCAGTTTCACAAAACTCTCAACATCAACAACTGGTGGCGTAAACTTTCTGTAAAAGGCAACAAAGTGTCAGTAAAGGAAGAGAAGGGGAAAAAGACTGATGGCTGACAAAGAATGTTTCCAGCTTTCAAAGAAGCAGTTTTGCCAATCTTTTCTGAAGAAGGAGGTGCATTTGACATTTTTATAAGGCTGCATTTGTTAATAACAAATCCTAGTTTATATAAAAATTAAGTGTAAATGAGCCTTGACTCAACAGCGTGCATCTTGCCTCACGCATAAAAAAAATACCAGGTTGAAAAGTGCAGAGATGACCATCTGCTTCCCACTAGACAGTCCAAAAAACATGTTTTGATGGTCACAGAGAAGGCCAACAAGCTTTCAACTGAAGGGGGTAAATATGATTAGAAGCACTATTTTCTTGTGTCATTTTGAAAATCTAGTAACTCTGGTTTCTACAGAAAGTGGGTCAAAGAAAAGTCATGGGGAGACATTTTGAAAGATGAGATGTTTCAGCCATCAAGAAGAGGTAGCTTGTGGTTTCTAGTTACAGCAAAAGGCAAATTACACAGTGCTACCACTTAATGAAAGTCTATGCCCGGCTCATTTTGGAGATTAGATGTCTAATACTAATTAAACAAACCGTGCTCAATCAAACAACGGCATTGAATTATTGTGGATGAATCACTGCAACTTAAAAATAACCGCAATGCCATAATTAGCTTATTATTGATGGTATTTCCAAACGACTTTTACCCAAAAAAGGACAACAAAGTAGCAGGATACCTCAATGAAACTCAACAAATTTCTCAGGTGACACATATAGAAGACTCCTCCACCCGAAAATAGCACTTCCAGGTGCAGTCTGCACTCCATGGTACATTAACGGCAGAGAGTCTTGGCAGTCCTGTACCCAGGCAGAAGCTCAGAGAGGCAGACTACAGGACAAGGATAAGTGGGTTTCAGAAGGTTGGCTCCTGCCAGATTACATAACAATGGAGGATGAACTCTGGCAAGGACGTTATGTGAGGACATACACCCATGGTGAATATCTTCTCCTGCATGCAGTGAGAAATTTTTTGTTTTTTTTTAAGATCACCCCTTAAGCTCAACTTTGGTGTCTTAGTCGCTGTGATCCATCTCACATCATTACCAGTCACGAGGAAATAAGCAGAGCATCATTGTTGCAGTGATGTGTCACCCAGTAATTCTGCTTCAGTTGTACTACAAAGGGATCCTGTCACAAATGTGACTTTGGAGCTAAAGATTTTTGGGTCAATTTTCAATGCAGTCGGAAACTCTGCTCTACTTTAATACTTCCTTGGAGCAGATTAAGATAAGCATCTCCCTTCCTGTCCTAAATTCAATGAAATGACAACCCCTACTGTGCCCCTGCTTCTGACAAGAGAGAAAAGCCGGGCTGTGATATGTCTGGCTTAAGCAAACTAGCACTGAATTTTCAATAAGTTTGACCCAGGTCAGACTTAGCTGATCCTAACCTCAATGCCAGACTTTCAAGCACAGGGAAGAAAACCCTGCTGAATAACTTCACAATGGAGGAGGATAATTAGGATGACTGGAAGTGTTTTCACAGGGCTGCGGTTACCCTGCGGTTCTTTTCAGTATGACTTTTCTCTCACTGTCACGCCATGATACACTCATTGGCACATCTAGACACATAAATATCTGATTTTGCTTGCATTTTACTGCGCTGTCAATCTCAAAAATGAATGTCACCAAGCTGTCACTATGATAAGAATTCTGCAATGTCAATCCAGGAACAATGCACATGAAGATATGATATGTGTCAAGATATTGTGAGGGGGAGCAGGAAAAAGTAATAAAGCCACAGATCTACAGGCAAACAACCACATCTACAACAATAATACCGCTTAGCAGGCCAATTGTGGAGATAATGTGCTGGGCCTTGCAGATGCTCTAAGTTAAAAAAGGGGAAATGAAAAAACAACGTTTTAAAACACCACACACTAACATAATTTACAGCATAAAACTGAAGATACCCTGTGCACTAAAGTGCCTCTCTCCTGGGTGCCAGCCAGTGCAGGATAAACCACATGGACCAAAAAGGAAATCAAATTTCCAGCACCTTCTTTGTTTTTAATGCAAGCTGTCAATAAAATAAGTGTCAAGCTGAGTATCCTGGTGTGCGCTTTGATTTGATTTCCTTTTTTGGTTCACGTAATATATACAGCATAACCTGTTGAATTACAGCAACGCATATTCAAACAGAGTGTTACATGGAATCTTACAACAAACTGCATCATGCTATAAACACCAGATGAAACTGGATGGGGATTATGATAAATAAAAATGGTTAAATTCAGAATGTTACATTTCATTTGAGCTGCCTTCCCTCTGAAATTTATCAAAAATGTGCACAGTGGTGCAGTGGTTTGCATTGTTGCCTCCCAGCAAGAGGGTTCATGGTTTGAACCCAGGAGGGGGTTCAAACCCAGGGTGGGGGAGTGCTGCTATGTGGAGTTTGCATGTTCTCCTAATATCAGCATGGGTTTTCTCTGGGTGCTCCAGCTTCCTCCCACAGTCCAAAGACATGCAGGTTAATTGGCGACTCTAAATTGGCCATAGGTGTGAATGTCAGAGTGAATGGTTGTCTGTCTCTATGTGTCAGCCCTGTGATTGTTCGGCAACATGTCCACGGTGTACTCCACCTTTCGCCTAATATCAGCCAGGATAGGCAGCAGCACCCCTGCGAACCCTAACAGGATAAGCGGTTACAGAAAATGAGGGGTCACCCTGATCAGGAGTCCTTTCAAAATTTCATATAACCTACTCGGGTTTTTAATGAATATGTAATAATGTTATTTGAGGGGACTCTACCTTTACATTTCTTAACAACTGTGGAGTAAAACCACATGAGCCTTTGTATGGTCATAGTCAGGGTCATCCTTTTAGCTAAGATTTTCATGACAGGTCAAAGATGATTAGACGATTTAATGATATTTTAACTTTGGAGCTCACATAAAAAAGCACAGTAGAATAAATCCAAACTTTCTATAGGTCTAACTGTATTTCATATAATGTGCAATATGTCGTTTTACTGTCGATATGTCAAATGTGAGAAATTATTGCTCAAATATGGATGTTTCTTTGTGCTTTTTGGCCCATTCAAGCACCTGTACTGTAACAGACAAGCACCAAAATCCAAGCGAAGGCTGGCTTCACCGGCTGTTCTTACCTAACGACTCATTTGTCCACAGTAGGAACTCCCAGTCAGGACCACTATTACACTTCTGTTGCATTACTGATGCATGTTTCAATGGTGAAGCTCTCTAACGCTTATACTATAAATATAACGTGATAATCAATCACACAAATGAAACTCACCAGCTAAATGTTGCCACTGAGTGTCTGCGGTCCTTCCAAGTCGGGTCCTACAGAGGCTAGGCAAAACTCCTGTCTAGCACTGGTGAAGACACACCAGAACAGGCTAGCGAGTACCCAGGTGTGCATCACTGAAGAGGCCTTGCCTTCAATTCTGACATATACTGCGCAAAGAATTGTGGGTGCTTCATGCCCACCGAAGATACACATGTGCATCTTTGAAAATTCTCTGAAGGAAGGACTCTATCCTTGGTACAATTCAAAGGATCCTTGACACTGGAACAGTCCTTCAGCAGAATTCAATGATGTAGCGTCTTTAAAATTCAGCCATTTGAGGAGCCTTCCTTGACTTTGAGAAACAGCGCCGGTTTTTGTAGTGTCCATGTTGTTTCCACATTACAACTTAAAGCTCATGAACACACAGAAGTTGGGAGAACAACCAGGCAGAGGAGCACCTCTGGGGTGGCTGTGCCTCAGAGGTAGAGCTGGTTGTCCACTAATCAGAGGATCGGCGGCTTGATCCCCAGGCCTCTCCGATCTACGTGTCAAAGTATCCTTGTGCAAGATACTGACCCCAAATTGCTCCTAATGGCTGCTCTATCAGTATGTGAGTGTGTTAAACTGAGTAGCCAGTAGCCACCAGTGTGTGAATGTATGTGTGAATGTTGTGTGAATGTGACTCATAATGTAAAAGGTGCTTTGAGTGGTCAGACGACTAGACAGGCGCTATACAAGTGCAGGTCCACTTACCACCTCAATGCACCCTTGGCCTTAGCTTGTGCAGGTCTCAACTCAAGTCCAATTTAATCGGTCCTGCTGCACTATGTTACTGCATAACAACAAAGTGAGTAGTGTTAGTATAATGTGATGTACACTGATGTCAACCACATCATTTTATTTACAGCCAAGTTATTATTAATTGTTAAATGTTTTACTTCATAAAGGCTACAGGCAAGCCTTTACTGAAGGCCTAAACAAAGGGCACTGTGGACATCAAGGGGCAAAGGTGCAGGTACTTGAACACCTTCAGCCAGGGGGACATTATCGGGCAATCGGCCCGTAGGCAAAGATATGTAAAAGTCCCTTCACCTCTTCTATACAGGACCAAGACAAACACACTTTATAGTTGTTTAGCCTCTTCTTGTGTCATCGTTTCGCTTCTCTTTATGATCATAATGCATCTTTTTTGTGGCTTTGTGTCTCTTCAGTAATCCTTCCATGCCTACAACCTCCCCCTCTGCACATGCCTGATAATGTGTGATGTGAAGTAACAAATATCTTCAGCATCAGTTATCTAAAATAGCATATGAATGACAAGTCTAACAGTCGCCTGAACGGCGCTCAACAGGAAAAAAAATTACCCCATTTATTTACAGCATCTATTGTGAGCACAAAGGGTCAGCAGGTGGGCCCATTGAGGTTCCCGTTTGGTTGCTCATTTTGTGGTCTGAAATATTATTCAGTGGTTTTAGTGGCCGCAGCGAGCGGTGTCAACCTCTCCACGTCACACAAATTTTATAGGAAGAATCAAGGAGCTCTCTGTGGCCAATTCAAACTCCCCTGCATCGTATTGATCTGTCACTGACATGGCAGTAATGCAGGACACTGGTGCTAATGGAGGGTGATAAAGTAACTATAAACCCTCTGCAACTCGCCAGTGCATCACTGTAAAGACTGATAGCAGCAAACAAGAGCTGCAGAGGCAAGAAGACTAACAAATAGGATTTCTACATTTTTTTATACTCCCTCTATAAACACAAAGAAACCTTTTATGGATTCTTTGTGAGGATGACAATAAGAAAGCATTTCACCACAGAGAGCAACAAATGTAAAGTGTACAATTTGGGGGTCTTTTATAGTCTTCTGAGACTGCGAGCTCGATGTAGTGGTTGCTTTCCACTTGAGCCTTAAATATGCATGTGCTGAGAGCTTGGTGGGGGAAAAATAGTTGGCCTTTTTGTTTGTTTACCATGTCTCAGGGGGATTTTTGTAAAATGGCTGAAGAAAGCTAATTGCCTTTTTTGTTACTCCTAACCTTTCACATTTGGATGCATGTAACTTCCTGCAATTACACTGTGTGCCAAAGGATATGTGATTTTCCCCATTAGATTTCAGTAATCTGTTCCCTTTGGAGTAAACCTACTGTGATGTATGTACACAGGCACAGCAGTATTAAACCACACTGTGGCATGAAAGCTTTCTTTGTCTATTCTGATTCTTATTGCTGGGGGGGTTTAGTTACAGCCACCCATCAAAAATGTGAAATAGTAGTGTGATAATTATTGATCGCCACGGAGGAAGTCAAATGTCTAATTTACTCTCTAGCTCAAAGGGTCGAGTCTTGCTCGCGGACACCTCAGTTCCGGTTTGTCCAGCTGAACGATCATTTCTCTAACCCTCTGGCTGTCTTATATAAATGTCACCACATATTTACTCCTTATATGATTATAGCGGCCGGAGAGAGCCATGTAAGAGGAGATGCATGTATGTCACTTCTGCTATAGGTCAGGAAACTCACAAGAGACAGATTAAAGGAAGAAAAGACTAAATCGAAACAGCAGAGGTCATATCCTGACTGTTAGCCGTCCTATTTCCTGAGTTGAAAAGTCCTTCTTCTGACTTCAGTGTGTTTATGAGCTTTTAAGTCATCATGTGGAAACAACACGGGCTCTACCAGTGGTGTAGTGGAGGGTATATGTAGGTGTACTGGGCATACCGACCTCTTTCTCTGACTGTTTACAGTGTATAAAAGAAGGAAGGTTATGACTACAAGGACGGTGTTCAATAAGCCAGACTTTGGTGTCAGTTCTATTGGGGTTGATGGGGCGGCTACAGCAAACCACACTTTAACCCATCATGTCTTTGATAAAAAAACACAAATTACATGATGTTGACGAACGCTTTTTATCTAAATGTGCACCTTTGTTTTCCTTGTTTTTGGTCCCCAAACAGATCGCGGCTATGACCAGCAGAGGCTGAGATACAGCCGCTAACATCAACCAAACATTTACTTTCATACGCCATGTGACATGACAGCATTTCTTGTACCAAACTTTTCACTGACCTTCCAAGACGTTTTTGACTTGAGTGGGAATTAGCATGAATTTTCCCAGCTGGGAACTCAGTTTTTCAGTTATGCCACCACCTTGTAAACACAGGGTTAGTCACTAATATGCAAGCACCAAAAAATGCTGGATCCCACACTCCCTATAATGCAACTCAACAGCGTTTTTCATTAGACCCTCTCTGTCTCCTCAATGCCCTGTTGTGTTAGTCTCAAGCCCAAGCAATAACCCAGATGACATCATCAGGATGACTTTTTATCTGCTCTGACTGCCTTATTAAACTGTTTTCCCAGGCTGAATAGTTCTCCTCATGACAAAAGGTGTACAGAGACAACATTATCTGTATATGTTCTATAGTCTGTCTATGTATCTGTATTCAGATAAAAGACTGGAAGTGGGCTTGGTCTATGCAGGAAGTCATGTTAAGTTAAAGTTACCACTATGCTTAACCCAGGTTACTAGTAGGATTACTTTTAAAAATAAACTAAGAACAGCAATTATTAAAAAAGAAATCTGTTTTACCAGAATATGATGTTATGCTTGTGAAGGTTATTTGTATTAATGGTGCTCACTTGGGTGATGCCTCAGTGTACAACAATGTGTTGTGCAGTTACATATAATTCTATGAGGCTAGGTTATGGGCTTTATTGGTTTGCTTTTGTGGTCTACTGATGTGTTGACATTGTAAATGTGAGATAACTTCTGCTGTCCCCTGTTAGGGTTTTATTTAAATTTGTCGATATTGTAATTTGTCTACGACGTGATAATTCAATGTCTGGTCTCGTTTTCACTTTTTGTGTGGACCCTAGGAAGAGTAGTCGTTACTGCAACAGCAACTAATGGGGATCTTGAATAAAGAATAAAGTTGGGCAAATGTATTTTCTGACTCAATGCAACCGTTGTGCCTTCAAAACATCAACTGATTTAGTAAGGGCATATAACCAGTTATAAAATGGATTTATTCAACCTCATGCTGTACTTTTAATTTCTATCTCACATGCTATCTCTTTATTTTAACTAAATTTAGTTTATTTAATATGTATTAAATTTATTATTAGGGTGTTAGTGGATGCTAACTCAAAATTCCATGAAACCTATGACTGTTGTTAAATCTCAAACTAAACTGAATATTGACTGAAATAAAAGTCGCAATGTTTTTTTTTTCTTCAATAATTTGACTGAGTTTTTTTTAAATGGAGGAAGTTAACACATACAGTTAAACACTACCAGTTCTAAGCTTAATTTTGATGTATTATATTCAGGGGTTTTAATGAAAGACTTTGTCTCGCTACTGCTTGAGAACACAGCTCCTCGTCTTCCTGGATGCACAAGTTTCCCTGAGCGATAGCCAGGAATGGTCAGCTCTTAACTGTTGTGTGGGGGGTAAAAAACGAATATAGTGTTCACTTTTTAATAATGTGTAGTAAATGACATCACTAGTTAGTAAAATCAAATTCGTGGCCATCCACAATGATATGAATCAACTTAATTTGAAACATTTACAAACATGTCAATCATGGCTTTTTGTTTCCATCATATTTTTGTGCTTTCCTGAGTACTTTACTCGGATTCAGGTACATCCCTACTCAAAAACTGACTTTAATGTGAAAAATGGTGAGCAACTGTTGTGTGAGCGTTCACTCAAGGTCATTACTCAGGGGTAATTACACCACATCAGCAGATAAACATACTGTATGTGCCAGGAGACTCATTAGCAGAAGTACCATCACAGCTACAGACGTTTTTAGATGGACTAGAAAGTGATTTTGTTTGGTCGATGCAAACGCGTCACTGTTCTTCTAGTGAGGCAGAGTAAGCTCTGAAGCATTTAGATAATCAGGTAATTATTCCAAACTGGAGGTAGTGGGTATGATCACAGTGTTGGTTTTATAGTATGTATCCAAGAGAAGCAGGGATTGAGGAAAAAAACAGTGAATTCTTTAGGCATTCACAAGATAAATAAGCTGCTTTTTTAACCTTGTGGTGCGCAGAATTTCATTTTACAAGAGCTTTAATTTGTTTGAGGTTTCCTCCAGTTATTCAAAGGTTGTGGCCGTTCATATAGTATTCATGCTACAAAAACCAGTGGTGTCCTTGAAGTGTAGTTCTTAACCGAAAGGGTCCTGTGTAACAAAGCTTTTCATCATGCTGAGTGACGGCTGAGTTATAATTAGTGCTGTCATTGGTTGGATAGAGTCACGGCGGATGGTAGAGAGCTTTGATATAAGTCTCATACATTTGCAGCAGCTCACAGTGAGAAAACAACATCTGACTGAAACATACAGTCTACAGTCACTCATGCATTATACACATATGGTATAAATAAATACTGTATGGGCGAGTGCTACAAGTCTTGTGATGGAGCCTCAGAGCGAGGAAGATAGATCTCTGAATCAATTTATATCTAACCATCAAGAAAATCAAGCTGTTAATTTGAACTTTATTTAACCTCAAACTAACTAGCCACAGTTTGTTTTATCATAGGATAGTCAGCTATTGAAAAGAAAAAAAAAGTATACTCATTGCACTTACACTTTATTAGGTACACCTGCTCAACTGCTTCTTAACAAAAATAGCTCATCAGCCAATCAGGTAGCAGCAACTCAATGCATTTAGGCATGTAGACATGGTCAAGACGACCTGCTGAAGTTCAAACTGGGCATCAGAATGGGGAAGAAAGGTGATTTAAGTGACTTTGAACGTGGCATGGTTGTTGGTGCTGAGTATTTCAGACACTGCTGATCTACTGGGATTTTCACAGCACAACCATCTCTAGGGTTTACAGAGGATGGCCTGAAAAGTGAGCGGCAGTTCTCTGTGTGACAATGCCTTGTTGATGCCAGAGGTCAGAGGAGAATGGCCAGACTGGTTCAAGATGATAGAAAGGCAACAGTAACTCAAATAACCACTCGTTACAACCAAGGTCTGCAGAAGACCATCTCTGAACCAACAACACGTCCAACCTTGAAGCAGATGGGCTACAGCGGCAGAAGACCACACTGGGTGCCACTCCTGTCAGCTAACAACAGGAAACTGAGGCTACAATTCACACAGGCTCACCAAAACTGGACGGTAGAAGATTGGAAAAATGTTGCCTGGTCTGATGAGTCTCAATTTTTGCTGCGACATTCAGATGGCAGGGTCAGAATTTGGCGTAAACAACATGAAAGCATGGATCCATCCTGCCTTGTATCAACAGTTCAGGCTGCTGGTGGTGTAATGGTGTGGGGGATATTTTCTTGGCACACTTTGGGCCCCTTAGTACCAACTGAGCATGGTTTAAACACCACAGCCTACCTGAGTATTGTTGCTGACCGTGTCCATCCCTTTATGACCACAGTGTACCCATCTTCTGATGGCTACTTCCAGCAGGATAACGCACCATGTCACAAAGCTCAAATCATCTCAAACTGGTTTCTTGAACATGACGATGAGTTCACTGTACTCCAATGGCCTCCACAGTCACCAAATCTAAATCCAATAGGGATTTGGGATGTGTGGAAGGGGAGATTCACATCGTTGGATGTGCAGCCGACAAATCTGCAGCAGTGATGCTATCATGTCAATATGGACCAAAATCTCTGAGGAATGTTTCCAGCACCTCTAGCAAGATGTACCTAATAAAGTGGCCAGTGAGTGTATATCTATCACTCTAGGGCTAACATTGATTGCAGTCTTCATTCAGAGATACAGTTTTCTCTGCACATGAAGTTTCAAGACATGATAACGCTGCAAATGATGCTGGCTGGACGAGCTTTTGTTGCTCGAACATTGACTGAGCTACACTTGAGCACAGAAATAACATATGAATCTTTAAATTGTCTGCTGCTCCCCTCTTTTCTGCAGCACCATCGATAGTGCTCGTTTCTCGCAGACTTTCTGCAGTGTTAAATGGATGGCTGGTATAGATTTCTATTAAGATGGTGTAGTGAATTTTATTTTTCCTCTAAACTGTTCTGTCAGACTCTTTCACAGCATTGTAACATTCGATATAGTGTCTATTTTTTGCTCCATTTAACTCCCAAGATGCTCAGGTTCAATATACATCATGCTTCACTCTATCACCACCTGGCAAAATAGCCAGTGGCATCTTTCCATCCATCCTACCTCTTGTCCATCCTTCTGTCATTTCCTCCACTTGACACCCCTTCTTGGTGAGCCGACTACACTAAATTCATACGTCTATCTGCCCCTCCGCCTCCTTTGACCTTCTCCGTTCACTTTCTTCTCGACTTCCCTGTCAATCCGCCTGCCTCTTTGCTGTCTGAAGCCGTGCAAATTGAGCGAACACGAGTTCAGGTTGCTGGAAGAAAGTGGCTCAAATCTGGCTTGTCTGATGACCTCTCTCACTTTCAGTTGCTCCACACCTTCTTATCAGCATTTATTTCAGCTGCTACCTCAACCCACCTCGTCTAATTCCAATCCTGTGCTTCTGACCTCAGCAAATAATTCTCTGTATATCTCTCCTCGCCCCCATCCTCTCACGGCTCCCCGCTCTCCTCCCCCTGAGGGCTCTGTCAACTGCCTCGACGAAGAACTTCGACAATATTTGAAGCTCTTTCTCTTAACTACCCACAGGCCCTGTCCTCAATTCCCCCCACTGCTTCCTCTGCTGACCTTCCTGACTTTGGTTTAAATTATCTATCTCCTTTCTCCACAGATGAGGTCCCGAAACTGATCCACAGTCTTGCCACTTTTCCCTGATTGCTATCATCAGCACCTCTCTGACGGCACACCGATTACAATCTGCCTTCAAGTCAGGTGAAGTGCTACTGTGGGAGCACTTCATAATGATGGAACTTCACCAGCTTTAAGAAAGTTAATCAATATCAATAATATGCTTATAATACTATAACACTTTTTGTAGTACATCATTCGTACTGACAGTTTTTATGAGTCACAAGAGAGGAAAAGCTTCTCCTTTCTTGTGTTCTTTAAGAACACAAAGTTTGAAGTATTTTCTCAATCAAGTATAAACATTATTCAAGCTGCATCAGTTTACTGCCTATAAATAAGCTTTAATAAGCAGCTGTAATATGCAGAAATTATGCCTCTATTCTTCATAACACTTGCATGGCAACTTTGACCATACACAAAATAACTACATTTGACAAGATGACACAATCGACTGACTTGCATATTGATGCTGTATGTGTGCTAAATGATAATCAAAGCTCCTTGAGTTAGCCTGTAGCATACATAAGTATCACCTGTGTTGATGTATGGCTATTGTCAATTGTGTGAGTAATGGGGACCAATATATGCTGGTTGGTATGTGCAGCAGACTGCACGAACGTGTGATGTCAAATCTGTAAATCAATATGAAGACTCTGGTCTATACGAATTAGTATTAGATGCAATATTAGGTGCTGTGCAAGTGATTAAAGTGTGTAGTGTATATCTGAATCTAAAAAATGCTCTTAATAATATAACATGTTTAAAATAAATGAGTAACTTCAAGCTGCATTAATCAATATTTTATACAAACAATGACCCAGATGACTGTGCAATGTGAAAATGGTCACGCATAGAACCCACAGGAAATTATCAGCCGACACTGCAGTTCCCCTCAGCATTTAGCTCCAAAGGAACCAGATTCAGTCTGAAATTGGTGGAGACCAAAACCGAGTTTGAATGTTAGGGGATACTGAGCTTACAGAGAACACAAACACAACTCCAAATTAATTTCTATATGTTTACAATTACAACTTCATACAACGAAACTGTCCCCTTACACCCGGCATAAAGCAGTGAACAGTGCAAGTCAACTATTATTGCTAGTTTCAGACCAACGTGGTTGTTATTTTCAGGGCCAGCACCCACGTTATGTACGTAGAAAATGCACTTGCACTGCTAATTTGAGGCAGCAGAAAGCAATTGCATCATTAATCAACAAAAATCTGGTCAAAAGTTAATGGTGGAATATTTTCCCGCTTTGTTTAGACAGTGAGGTGCACCTACATCAGCGGGCTCACGGATTGGTTGCAGGTAGTTGAAGTAATACATCATTAATGAGGAAAATATAAATGACTTTCTTTCAAATGTAAACATAACAGAGCAGAGCTGCATAGCTGCCCATTGACACCAGTAAGAGTCATTTATGCCTACTTATGCGCACTGAGCACCCCTCAACCCTAACCCTAACCCTACTTCTGTTTCCTCTGTTTCTATTTACAGTGTTTAGTTTGCTGCTTAAATGTTATTATATTTGCTGCAGTGACATTACTGCTCTTACTGAATAACTCTCAGCAGAAAACTGATCACTTCTCCAATTTGCCAAATCCACTGTGTAATACGCCAGGCACAGGCACACCTTGGCTTTAAAACCAGATGAAACTGATTGGCTGAATTCATGTTACGCCCAAAACACACCTATGATTAATTAAGGGACTATATACAACTCCTTTGCCCATTGCACCGTAATTTGCACAAATTTAACTAGCAATAGTGGTTGGACAAGCCCTAAGTGCACTCATGCCACACACTTTAGACCAATGGTTCTCAACTGGTGGGTTGTGATCTAAAAGTGGGTCACGGGTCCATTCTGAATGGACTGCAAATATTTGTAAAAAACATGCTTTAATTTGAAATGTAGTGAATTTCCTGCACAGAGCTTTAATTTTGAAGTGTTGTTTCTTGCTGTAGTGTGAGTGACTAACAGACAGCTACTTGACAGAGACAGCTAACTAGCTTCACTACATGGCCAAACGCATGTATGATTCTGAACATATTAAACTGTGTGGACCTTGAACTAATGACTAAGGAGAAATCTGGACCACCTGGCTGAATCAGTTGGGCATCAATGCTAGACCATGCGCTATAGATATTTTAAAAAGGGTCCATTATGTTGGTGTTGTGTGTTCAGCTTGTTCTGCTGCCCGCAGGTGGCCAATAAAGCTAAAATACTGCTTTCATATTTTTTGAGCTACGTAGTATAAGTGCATTGATACAGAAATACTAAAGTTGATCGTCTACAAGACAAGCCATTGCAGCTGACAACATTTTTATGAAGCATGATGTGAAATGTATTTTGTGGTTTGATGTATTGCATTATGCAGGGGGTTGAGGGGTTTCTTATTTTTGATAATGCTCTCCAACATCAAAGCCTCAGAAATCAACACTGAGTTGAATCGGCTCTCAGAAAGAGTCACAACCTTTGATCAATGCAAGCTTCGGAAAGGTAGTAGCCTATTTATTGCGTGGCTGTTGCATTAGATTGCATTATATGTTTCAGGTGTTCTGTTCTTCTGTCCACCCCCTTGTGTCATTCAGTGTTAATGGACGCCCACTAGGGAAAAACTCATGAAAGAAATAATGCATCTATTTAAATCAAACATACCCGCAGATGGGACTGAAGTGTTTGAAAAGAAAAGGAGACATTACTCCTAGAAATTGGCTTAATTTTAAGGACCTGCTTGAAAAATATATCAGAAAACATACACATGGACCAATGCCAGATTGAGGTGGAATGTTCCCATCAGTGAAACGCCTTCCAGAGAGAGAGAAACATTGCTTATATAAGACATGGTAAGCAAATCATACACCCATCCAAGCAGAAGTCTACAGGGAATGTCAGTGGCCTACGGTAACCATGAACCAAACCATAACCTAACATCTCTAACAGGGAACACCAAGAGCAACTGGTGCCAGTTTGTGTGGCTGGGGGGGAGGCACTGCAGGCCTGTACACATACACAACAACACCATCTTGGAGACTAGAGTGAATGCTTGTACACAGAGTATCAAAAATGGTCTTCATTTGCTTGGAACAGAACAGAAGCCACTGGGCTTTGTTCAACCTAATCATACTCATCATTTAGAAATACTTGCTCATTCATGCAACTGGCTAAAGACACCAAAAGATAAAAAACAGTTGCAGATTGCATAAGTGAAATACAATCAGCAAACCAGCAAACAATGAGCAAACAAGAATACTGCACTCAGATTTACCGGCATGGTAAACAAGAGAGATGAAAAAAAAAAATAGGTGGTGACTTCCTCCCTATGAAGCAGCCATTGAGTCAAATTACATGTTCATTTCTTGATTGCTCTGTAAGTTATTCATTTTTTTTAGTCTGTAAGGGTCCCCCAGTCAAAAGAATCAAAAGGGTTTTACATAAAAATTAATACAAGTTGTGAGTATTGTTTTTAACAGGATAAAGTGGTGTTGTGTTGGTCTGTAGGTGCTGTAAAACCAGTGTCACAACTCTCTGTGACACGCTGCCCCTCAGAGATAGAGCAAATGAATGATCCACAATTAATATGGTATCTAAAGCTTCATTTTTATACAAGTGATATTCATACAGGGTTAAATAAACCATTTGATTGGATTTCCTTATGTTTACTGAGCAATAATTTTGTGTGAAAGGAATTAAAGGCCTGCCTCAAGAATAGGCCCATTGAGTTCAGTGATATAAGCAATTAATAGTCCAGGCCATTAATAAAGTTTTATGGTATATTAAATACAGTTACTTAACTGGATACAGTTAAAAAGTTGTTGCTTTGCTTGTCTTTGTTTTATTTGCTCTAAAACCGTGCACTACCTAAATGCAACATTGGTTTCTATTGGATTATTCCAAATTACCATAGTCAATGCAGTGATGCCATTTTAAGCTGAACTTTTGTTAGACTCCTTGTTTCCATTTATTCTTGTCACTCACTTTGAAAGCTCCACAATGGACGAGAATAGCTGATTCGTTGAGTTGAAATGAGGTGTTATCTACATAACAACTCCTCATTTAACTACAAAATCCTAGAGAAGGAGGCAGCTGGCTCAAGGGAGAGCCGGGAGTTTCTGGTAAATGATCATTGCTATTAACAACCTCCCTACTGTTGGCAATATTGTAGGTAATTTCCAGTAAATATCACAATATAAAACATGAGTTTTCTGTTTGAAAAAGTGCAAACGTACAAGGATAACGAGTGCTCGCCAATCTTTAAGGTGATTACATTTCCAGTCGAGCCCACAGCTGATAAGTTCGTAGTTTGTTTACATGACCTAGCAGAAGTGCTTATGTAATGATTTCAATGTGGATGGAGAGCAATGCTCATTTCTGCAGGGACATATAACATTTCACATTAACAGATTTAATAAAGTAAGTGCAGTGCACCTGCCAAACAACAATGCCAGGGGACACTGTTGTGTGTTAGAATACAATACCTAGGTTGAGCATTCCAACAGAATATGTTACACATTACATTTTAGGACGTGTATTCAGTTATTTTTAGGGGGGTACATTTTAAAAATAACCATCTCAACACTGCATACATTACTCATTCAGGATTACACATTCACAGTTTACTATTTGATAAAATCAAAACTGAGAAAAAACAATCAGAAATAAGTTTTTCAGTGAGTTGTTAATTGGAGAGTCTGATTACTGGTGCGACTCATTTTTATCCCAGAGGAAAATAAGGACTCCAACATTTTGCTGTTGTATCACGCTGCATCACCTCGCTGACATGCTGCTCAACACTTGTCAAGTCAAACTGATATTTTGGCTTGGTGAAAATCCCCCCCCAAAAGTTGTGACATCCAAAATTAATTAGACACAGCACTGCATTTCAATAGCTCTCTACCCTATAAGAAATACTGCACAGCCTAAAATGGAGTCCAAAGTCACCTCATCTTGTGATAAACAGCGTTTGCTGATTTTCCACTTTATTCTTGTCTCCCTGTTTCCTCGCACTCTTCACTTCCTGCCTCGTCTCCTCTCAGAGACACACTATGCTTTCATGAGAGGCAGAACTGCTGTCAGTTTTTGTCTTGAATGCCGTCTTTGTTGCTGATATTTATTTCCTGATCTGACAGAGTCACACACTCCCGGCATGTGATAAATTTGATAATGCATTTTTTCCACGCATGCTTAATTTCAGTGATCACAAAAACACCGTTTTAGCCATCGTGGATGGCCGAGAGAAATGTCCAAACTTTCCACCCACCCTGTATTCAGCTGCATGATGGACAAATCATTAGCACACAATGTAATGATCAGAGGGGTGAACCACGGAGCGACATTGGCAGGTTAGTGAGGTATTTTGAGTCTAAAGCCAGAGTTTGCCATCTCAGAAAGGTGGCTCTTTTAACTAGCTTGATGGCTAGATCACTGTGGCAACTTTTGCTGCATGGCTAACCTGGTCGGGACACGTTTATGTCGTCTATAAAGCACCTTTTACTGATCAACTCTTTTGGAAATAGCATCAATTCGTAGTCTGCAGTCATCTATGAGTGATACAGATTATCAGATGGGGAAATACACTATAAATGCACCTTATTCAACTTGCTGAGCCGTAATGTTACATCAGCAAACTGTGTGCATCGTATTTCCATGTGAACTTACATGCATTTAGTTGGCAATGCAGATCTGAGCAAGAATATTGTTTGTAGTGCTCTCTGGCCATTTGCCCATGCTAGCTCTAAAAAAATCTTCCAATAAAATTGCAGGTAACAATTTATATTAATAGTTCACTAAATTTTTAATCCAACCCGGTCTCCAAAGTCGTCAAAATCCGGCGCTTGGGCAGCGACTTATGGCGTCAGACACTGACAAAAATGCTGTCCTTTACAGTTTAACCATCCTGTTACAGTTTAACGGCGCTCCGCGGCGTCAGGGGGAAAAGAAAGCTTGGACCTGTTGAACCTGCTTTGTGGTACATCCGTCTGGTAACAGTGGCTACAGCCATTTATAGATATGAAACTGCACGTAGCCTCCGCACGTTCACACTTGTATGCAAATTGTGCTTGCTTTCTTCACCTATAGTTCGACACATTCCCATTATCTTATTGTCATTTCACACAGGCACATGCTGATATCCAATTTAACTGCATCCGTTGTGATTCAGATTTGTTTAGGGATACGAGATGCTTTCAGAAGTCACCTGCAGTTATTGTTAATTTGTCTCTCATCTCTGTCTCATCGCTGTATTTTAAGGCACAGATGTGTGTATGTCCACTCCCTATTTAAGATGGCTTCTCAGTAACAAAAGAGCTGTTTGCCTGATGAAGGTCTAGTACCGAAACGTTGCAAATAAATTTTAAACTGCAAGTTGGACAGTGTGCGGGAGTCTTTTTGCTACTTTTAAGGCACAGATGTTGACTGTACTTTAACGATTTTAGATCATTTGCACATTTATCGCATGGTAAACTACACGTGTCTCATGTCAGAGAACACACTATTTATTCCTCATTTCCTAAACTCTTAGGTGTTAACTTAACAAGTAAAATCACGACAGTCACAACGTGTGCCTAAAAAAAGAGGAGACGTAACAAATGTATGACAAGCTGCAACAAACGGGGCCAAAGCAAGTGTCTGTGCATATAACCATGGAAACTGTATGTGTGCACTGCACTGTGCAATACTGGTACCATCTGTGGAGGGAAGTGAAAAATACACTGCATGGCAGTACATAAAAGAGACTGGCTGACAAGGTGGGAGTTAAGGTGGGCTGTATGCTGTGCAGAATAAATGGAGTCTGGACTTAAATACTGAGAGAGTGTCTGGTTCCTTAACAATGGTGGGAAGCTTGTCCACATAGAGGGGTTCCCATTGTCAAAGGTATTTTGTTCCCAAGCTGTTTTTTTTTTTTCATTCCAGTGCAGGCTTGAGTAATCCTGCAAGTCCATAATCAATATGTGCATTTGCAGAAAGTCAGTGAAAAGAGAGACTAAGAGAGACTGGATTATGTTTGTGTTTTCTGGTTTGTGTGGATATTAGGGCTGCTTATTTGTGGATGACTGTGTGTGTGTGTGTGTGTGTGTGTGTGTGTGTGTGTGTGTGTGTGTGTGTGTGTAGAGCTGAGGGGTCCTTTGCATTGCATCAGTTGGCTCTCTGGGATTCACTTTTTTCCTACCGGCTAAAGATAGAATAAGTAACCCAGACATAATTTAAGATGTAAATAGACTTTTCGGGTAATAAAAAGTATCTGCAGTTGGCAAGCTTTCAACCTTTGGGGTGACGCTGTTAGCAGAGCTGTTGTTTAATGTGAGGTTGTATACCATCTTTATTACAGTGAAACAGAGCACTGTAATCACGTACAGTATGTATGTAGCTGAGGGGAATATCTTGCACAACAGAACAGGGAAGAACCTGAATTTTAATCTTGAAGATGATGCATGTATAAAATGACTTATTAGGTCAGGTATTAGCAAAACAAGTCGAGAACAGGAGGAGAGAAGCCAACAAGCCGAAGGATACAAAGACCAACAGCATCAAGGGCTACACTTGAGTCAGAGAAAACAAGGACTAATGCAGAGCCCTGGTCAAAATAGCAGGTCATTTGTTACTTTCATTAGAGATGTCTCAGTGCTACTGTACACTGCAGTCCGAGGCAGATTCATGGAGGTGATAGATACAGAGCAAGTAAGTGGGTTCAAGATAGCAAATTGGTCTGTCATTCTCAGGCTTCAGTGTTGCTGATGAGCTTTTTTAATCGTGGCTCGAAAACTGCAACTTTGTCACTCTCAAAAAAAAAAAAAAAAAGCACAGAGATAGGTGTCCGCTGGTGTCAGGACAACCTACTTCTGAACATCAGCAAGTCTAAGGAGCTGATCGTGGACTTTGGGAAGAAGCAGGGAAAGAATTACAACTCCCTTTAATATCAACGGGTCCTTGATGGAGAGGGTGGACAGCTTCAAGTACATTGGTGTCCACATCACTGAGGGCCTGACCTAAGCGCATACTGACTGAGTCGTGAGAAAGGCAAGGCAGAGACTGTTTCATCTGAGACACTTGAGGAAATTCCAGGTATCAAATAGTGAGGGATTTCTACTCCTGCACCATTAAGAGTGCCCTGATGGGGAACATCACTGCTGTACAAAAGCAGCACTGAACAGGACCCCAGCAACCTGCAAAGAGTGGTTCGTTCCACTGAACATACAATAGAGTGTTGCAGGAGTAAGTCCTTAAACCTGGAAATGAGTTTGCATTTTTGCACTTCCAGTTTCCTGGTCTCAAAGTCAATGGGTTTTTTGAATAGGTTTTTGGTTGGATGCCTGAAATAAGGTCTTTGGTGAACACAAACTCAAGAGACCCACTCATGAATTCTGAGCTTTTAAGGGTGTTTCCACACCTGCTCTGTTTGGTTGCAGCTCAATCAAACTCAAGTTTGTTTGACGCCTAAGTGTAGCTCATTTGGGCAGGTGTGAACACAGCAATCGCACTCAGGGTGCACACCAAACCAACCTGATCAGACCTTCTTGAAGAGGTGGTCTCTGTCTGGTTACAAACAAACTCTGATGCGGTTCGTTTGTGGTGGGAACGTGTTCCGACCTCGATCTGAACCAAGTGCAGTCACATGACACATTGTTTGGGTTAAACATGAGCATGTTACAGTCCTGGAGGATTATTAATGTGCGCCTCCTCCTGTACTGCCTTAATATGCACATTCAGCACATCCAATGCATCAAAACATTGTTTTCTAGTTGGAGCCGCGCCTCGTTTTCAAACTGTATGCTTTGACTCAAATGAACAATGACAGCAATATAGTCCACGATGAGCAGCGCTAAAATCAACCTGCGTAGTTGTCCCTCCATTGTGACATTAGAAAGTGTCACATTTATCTTGCAAGTGTACTCTTCTTCAACGTTTTGTTTACTTCCTGGATTTTTCTCACATGGAAATTCTGACCAATCAAGAGCAGCTTTCTTGCGCAAAGCATTTTATCTGGTCCGCTTGTAAATGCTGCCGTGAGAACACGAACCAACTCTAGACAAAATCGTTGTTGCTAGTAGGTGGCTAGATGAGACAAACACCTCCTTTGCAGCCTCATTGAGGTGGTAACATTTAAGTCACCTGACTGTGGTGCGAATCAATTGGAGCTTAACATTAGCTTTTCACTTTTGGCAATTGCATTTACGCCTTGAAAATCATCAAAATAGTTGTCATTCGGGATGATTATCTTGCTGAACAAAGCTTGTAAGTATCATGAACTTTTGTTTGCCACAGAGCTCATTTTTTACAATAAGGCACTACTAACTTCTAGGTTGGCCTATAAAAGAACATCATCTCTGCACCAGTCTACCGACGCTGCTCTACCCTGCCTCAAGGATCAGGTAAACCATTAAGGATCCTTATCATCACAATAATGGCCTGTTTTCTGTTGAAGTCGGGAAGAAGGTACCAGATACACCAGGCCAGCACTGAGAGGCTCAGAAGAGCTTCTACCTTAAATGAGGTCACTGCCAAAGCCTAAATAGAAAGACTCATAGAAAAAATTGAAGTTGTTTTATAAAGGGCTGGCGGTGGTAAAATCACAGCCTCAAAAACTGAGCATCTTGTGTAGATGCAGTGTGTATTTTCAGGTATCTACTGTATGAAGATCAAGACAGAGATGAGAAAACCTTGGCCCCTTTAAATGCATCAAGTATGGTCGTAGTACTATAGCAATGGAAAAAATATTCAGTGATCATGGCATACTAAGAGCACTGTGGCAGATTATAAAATGCATGTCCTTTTATGGGAGCTGTCTGTTCAGCAACACCACACAAACCAAAGACCAGCAACATAATGAACAGCATTATTCTTATCCTGCTGCTGGCCCTCATTTGTTGTTGAATTTGAATTTGTATTTTCATGGCAATTAGCGGCTCAGACAGAGCATGTCCAGACCAGTGCATGAGGCAGCCAATCATGTTTCATATATTGGATTTTTAAAAATCTGTTTATACCCTTAACCTTGTCAAAGGAGAGTATTTTATTCTAACGTGTTCAAAGTTATTAAGAAGCATCTAAAATCTCCTCAGCTGGACTCTAATAATTCTCAGAGCCTGCCTTAACTCAGGCACTGACCTTTGCAATAAACAGACAGCATTATCGAACCACTAATAGTTCTCATAAGGCCTTCCTTTTTGCAGAAAGAAAAGTTCTGAAATAGGTGTGTCGGTGTCTTTTTGCATTTTGAAAACCACCATTTTCCAGAGATGATCTCAAATAGTAGAGTATTAAGTTATTTTTTGAAAGAGATGCTGCAGTGTTCATTCTTGTTGTTGATTTTTCATTTCAGCAGAAGCAGAAAAAGCTAAAGTATTAGCATGTGTTGACATCTAGATTTTGGTTTTAGAAACAAGAATATTTAAGCTTATGCTGCAGTAGGCAGGCAATACAAATTGTCATTTCCAATTGTCCTCCAGCGTTTTGACAGACTTCTAACATTTGAATGTTAAATAGATACTCTGTATTAACATTTTTTTTTCTAAAATACTGAGATGGGGCAAAGTTTAACCTCTATAAAGCATCTGATAGTGGTACAAAGTCAGAGGTTATGGTACTGCTAATCCCCCTGAGATTCAAACTCTTGCAGAATTTCAGTTTCAGTTCAGTGTTTTCACTGACTCTCCTCAGCAACCCCTTAAACTATGTGTATAGAACACTATATACCACTGTGGACAACTGCTTCTTGTACGACTTGATTGTATGCTACCTCCGAAGCTTGAAATGGCAGAAAGCCAAAGTAAAGAAAGTCAAGGGTCGGGCAGGTTAAAGACACATATCCTTACAAAAGTAAAAGTTAAAGTTTGGCCACAAAGTGACAAAAATACTTATTTGATCTCTGTTTGCATCCCACTCAGCAGAGTTCAAATGCACAGGCATGCCGAGGCAGGCTCCACGTTCATGCGGTACGGACCGTCCCTGAGACTTTTTAAGTGGAAGTGTTTCAAACAGTAAGGTTCAGGCGAAAAATGTATGTGTTTGGGAAGTACTGACATTAGGACTGGAAAACGAGACCTGGATTATACTGCACGTGTTTTATGAGAGTTTGTGAACAGATGTTTGAAAGTTTTGCTGTTGTTGAACATGTCCCCTATGACTTCAATTCATCGAGGAAGTTTGTTGTTTTTGCATTCACTGTGGAGGCATGCAGGAAAAACACGTTTTCCTCATGAATTCAAGGCAACACAGGACGGAGTGAACTGGTGTAAAAATGTTACAAATGGTTTTGTTGGTAAAGAATTCCTTTAATGCCAGTAATGACTTACAATCATGTGGTGGTTAGATTCCTGTGCTCATGTCTATTGTGTACTGGATATGATAGCAACAGGCAGACAGTACATCAAGGCTCTATTGCTGTTTCTGTCTCTCGACAATTACTTGTACAGCTCAGAGTATCATAAAAACTACCCTCCTGCTTTCAAAGAGTTAAGAACAGAGATTAATGTTGAACAAATTGAAAGCAGAAATGGTTTCTGGGGAAAATCACCAGTTTATCCAATACACATTGTTTAGCTGTTGAACTGAAGCAAAACATGTTTGAATTTAGTTCACAGACTAGCTTGTTAGATTGCAACCAGCTAAGCTTCAAGGCAGCTCACTCTACTTATCGTCAACTGCTGCTGCCAAGACACTCCAACCCGCAAGGGCTGCTTTTGTCTCCGCGGTCCTACATTTACTTTGCAGTTGGAGAAGTAATGTCACACTGACATTTAATTGTTAAGTACAGTTGGACACTCACCACAGCTTTAAGGGGCCTGTGTGCTCCATCAGGAGTGCTAGTCGGAAGGTGAAATAGCTTCGGAAACCCTGTCATCTCAAGCATCTCCAGCGTCAGATTAGGGAGGGTTGTTACTGACCGTTTCTAAACTGTCGATCTGACATTCACAGACACCTCATACCATAATTAACCAGGAAATCAGAGGTGAAAAAAGGAGCCAGGGTTTGAGCTCCTGTCTCTAACCCTTTTCACACATGCATTGCAAACGGGAAATTATCTAGCTATATGTGACTCAAGTGTCCAAATCAGTTGGATCAGCCATTAAATGGACTTTATCCTGCCAGCTCCCTGATACAAAGTCCGTGTAATGTCCAAATGAGCCCATGTGTGAATAGAGAAGGTCATTGTCTGGAGGATTCTTAGCGAGCAAGCAGGTGTGTCGATGAGGGTGAAGAAGAAGTAGCGCTGGGGGTTATGGACAAAAAAATCATATCCCTGTATTTTCAGGCTGAATGGCATTTTCCACAGCAGGGCAGGTAAAAGAAGTTTACCTGTCAGAGGTGAGCTGTTTGCAGAGGTGCAGTAAGAGCCTGTTGTCTGCAGCTCTTCATCAACATCTCACTGTGGCTGTTTCTGCTTTTACTCTTCCTCCCTGCTGTATTATTAGACTTGCCTTTATTGAAGAAGCTGCTAACAAAATTCAACTAATTCAGTAATAACACATTTTATTTCCTGTAGATTCTTCACAATAAAAGTCCCCCATTATTTTGTTATGTAAAAACTTTTATTGTGAAGCAGCAAAATATGGAAGTGTTGAGTTTCCAGCAGCAACATCACAACTTCTAATACGACGGATACATGAAACAGTAAAATAAAGCAGATATCTAAAGTAAAAACAGGACGCAGGAGAAACTAAACTCCAAAACACAGAGATTCAGTTAGAAGCTAAAAAGTACTGAGAGCCTAACACACAGACACTTTTAATAACCCCTTTCTCTCTGATGTCCTGTGGACTAAAAGGTCCATCTCTGGCGCAGCTCAGCGTGGCACCTCACGTCTAAACTGACAATGAAAACGCAAAGTGATGCATTATGACTTGACTTGACACAGCCAGTGAGAGTGGAAAAGGCCCACAGTACTGTATGTGTGCTTCTGTGGTAATTTCATTCATCTCACTGACTAATTTAACATGGCATTTGCAACATATAGACCAATGTCGCACTGTAGACTAATTAACAGACAGATTAAACAGAGTAGCAGCTCTGTAAGTGAATGAGGAGAGAGAGATGAACACTGGTATGTGTTATGTAACACAACTTAACCCTATTTCGATATAAATGGTGCTGTCTAAATCTATATCTTGCTTGAAAATATACTGATATACTGTACATGGTCGTTTTATCGCTCAGCCCTAAGAAACAGGGTCATTTACATGATGATGGCAACAAAAATGTCTAGCTGGAGAGACAATGAGAACTTCTGTGGGTAAGGGCCCCAATCTGAAGTCGTCACAGAAATTTAAGGAATGTTAGAACACTCTGTTGTTTATCAGGCGCCAACCCTTGCCCCAACCAGATGGAGCATTTCCAGTAAGTAAGACTGGTTCTGACAGGATCTCGTATTGTGTGCTCAGGCCTCTCTTACACAACAGTGTTTGTCACTCTAAATGTGAACAACAGAGTGCAAAACCATGAATGTCCTCCAGGGGAGACTGTGCAGAAATGTGCACTGTTATCCCAATATGACCAATAACACTTCTCCCCCCTTCTCTATGATGGCCTGGCTTTGAGTGTGGCCATTCAGAACAACTATTAACACTATTGATTGGGACAGCACGGTATACAAACTAGTTCTGATTGACTACACCCTCTTATTGTCTCTTATTGTGCCATTTCTACCAGATTTATCCACCCCAACAATCAAACAGGAAATCCCCATTAGAAGCTTGGTTGAGAGTGACGGTTAGGACAGATTATCTGGTGGTGTGAAGGCTTTGCAGATTTATCCATCCATCTTAATCACTCTAATTGACTTGTGGACTGTTCTGAGCCATACTGATAATATGGTAACTGTTGAGCATCAGCGACTGCACGAGTCCTTTAAAAGGGATCAATGTTTCTCACCTGCCATGGCAAATTCTGCTCGGTAGGTTTTCCTTTTATCGCTGCATATTACGCGTCGATATGCATATTAATGCACATGTGATCACATGGAACGCTGCGAGATTAGAGGCCTTGATGTAAGTGACACATCGGGAGTCAAGTGGATCATCTCAGCTACATCGTCTTGTGCGTGATACTGCTTCTCCTAATCACCTATAAAGGAGTGAGACCAAAAATCTGACTCTGGTGATTTGCATTTACGGATTTTAAAAGTTTTTTACGGGGCCCGAGTACTTAAAAAGCAACTGCTGTATTCAGTTTACAATGACGCACTTTCTCTGTGCTTCTACTCTCCGTCTTTTTGTGTGCAACCATAACTCACCTCACCTCCCATTTTGCCACACAGTTGCTAATTGTTTTGTTTTACAAGAAAACTTTTATTAAAGTTGCTAACTGCTGCGAAATTGATTAGTATGCCATCTTTCTCGCCACTGTCTATGGATTTGTGTGTCAGCTAAGGTAATTGGATCATTGATCTGTTCATTCATCCCCTTATTTGTCTTGTCACATGTAGTAAAACTGTTCTCTCTTGAAAGTTGAGTTGCATTATACAGTTTGTGTTTTGTGTAATTAAGTTCAGCCTCATCGAGCTCAAGCCCACACCTCCAACCTCTTATACAGACAGATTACTACCATCAGTATAACTCAGTACTCTTCTTGACAAGTTACTATTAACTTCATAAATGTATTTATGCATCAGATTTTTCACTGACATACACTGATGACATGTTGATCACAAAAACATTTTGCTACTCGAATATTAATCTAGAATGTGAGACGCATTTGTTGACAAACGAGCAAAGATGAATAGCGCTAAACATGTCCGTCCAGTTTCGGCTGATTTGGACTCCGGCTAACAGTAAAAACACCCAAACTTCCCCAAACTTTCAATATTTATAGACAAACACCAGACCAGGATTTCACTCAGCTTCAAGGATTCGTCGAGAGTTTTAGGGGGTGGGTGCACACTCATTTGCACACATTTGCATGTCATTAGCACTTCAAACCTACAAACTTGAAAGGCTTTCCTTGTCAAGACACTCTAATCTTCCTCTCTCTCCCTCTCTCTCTTCGTCTCCCGCTCTTTCTCTCTGTCGTACCCTTTCCCAGGTCTCTGCTCTCTCACACAAGCAGTGATTAAGGAAGCTCAGGACATCAATTAGAAAGTTTAACCTTCTGTTCAGGCTTGTGACAGCTTCCGGGGTATTGAAATCTATGATGTGCTTGCGTGAGTGTGTTTGAGTTTACAGCTTCTGCTGCGCTTTTGACAAGCAATACAGAAAATGTCTCGGTCTCATCTTAGAATCAACCTTATTTTATTGGTTTTGTCTCAGCTTCAGGCAAAGAGGACTAGGGATTCTGTTTAGTCCCATTTCCACCGAACAGTACAGTATGGTTCAGTTTGGTACGCTTTTTTTTCTGCTTCCACTGTGTGAAAAGTTGTGGATGGTACCAATAGAGCCATCCCATACTGTCCCCATTTTTGATCACCCCTCTATTGGGGTACCTAGCACACAGATCTGGTACTAAAAGGTGGAGCTGTGACCACTGCAGTCTGTTGATTGGTCAATGGAGGACGTTCACTCTGCTCAGGGCTGAGTTGTGGCTGAGTTTGAGGCTTATGTAACCTGTCATACCGAGGATCTCACACTGCTCTGGTCTTAACTCAGTCTCAACCTCTCAAAGTCTTGGTCTTGGTACACTCTGGTCTTGGTTATGACTTGGTCTCACTTTAGTGGTCTTGACTACAAACATGATTGGAAATAAGCACAAACCACCAGCCAAATGCAGGTAAATATGCAAGTGGCTGCCTGATTTGCTTCTCTCACCAGCCAAAAAAAACAACAATAGCAGTTTTTTGGCTGGTAGGCTTTGGAATCCACCATTCACAGTGGGCAGGTGAACAAGAAAGTTAATTTCCAATCCTGACTACAACACTGCAGCATGCCCACAGCAGAGCACGTCCATTATAATCAACTGAAGTTGTTACACTGACCATGAAAGCCACGCTTGCCCGTGTGGGCAGCATGCTGCTCAACATTATTTTTACGCGGCCGGTCTATTTATTTTTCTCTGACAGGGCTCCGCTGCTCTCCAACAGTAAAAACTACATAGAACTGTGTAAAAGATCTGTTTATAAAGGACAAGAATGAATACCTCACTGTACCAAAGGCAATGTGAAGCAGCAGAGCAACCTTGAAGTTGTTCTTACATTTCATAAATCAATTAAAATCAATTTATCCTGTAGAAGTTAATACAGCCTATGCTTCCAAACCCTGTTCAAACAACTGCATTATCACTTGGTAAAACTTAATACACACACAGTAAAGCTAGAAGCAACTACATGCCACGAAGATGGAGTATGTATGCAGGTAAAAACCCCACCCCACTCTGCTTATGTGACATATAATTTCCGTTCCCGGTGTATTTCTGCTGGAGGAGTCACAATAGTGACAATACAATCAGAATCTGCTTTAATGGCCAAGTATGAAATTTGACTCTCTTAATGTGACCTCTATGTTCATACACAGAAATAGTAATACAGTAAACAAGGACAACAAAGCTGAACAAAGGTAAATCTAAAGATTTTACTTTTATAAACATCTCACTACTATGTACAGATAGAAGATGGGTACACTGTGGTCATAAAGGGATGGACACGGTCAGCAACAATACTCAGGTAGGCTGTGGTGTTTAAACCATGCTCAGTTGGTACTAAGGGGCCCAAGTATGCCAAGAAAATCTCCCCCACACCATTACACCACCACCACCAGCCTGAATCGTTGATACAAGGCAGGATGGATCCATGCTTTCATGTTGTTTACGCCAAGCTCTGACCCTACCATCTGAATGTGGCAGCAGAAATCGAGACTCATCAGACCAGGCAACGTTTTTCCAATCTTCTATTGTCCAGTTTTGGTGAGCCTGTGTGAATTGTAGCCTCAGTTTCCTGTTCTTAGCCGACAGGAGTGGCACCTGGTGTGGTCTTCTCTGCTTCAAGGTTTCAAGGACATGTTGTTGGTTCAGAGATGGTCTTCTGCAGACCTTGGTTGTAACGAGTGGTTATTTGAGTTACTGTTGCCTTTCTATCATCTTGAACCAGTCTGGCCATTCTCCTCTGACCTCTGGCATCAACAAGGCATTTTCACCCAGAGAACTGCTGCTCACTGGATATTTTCTCTTTGTCGGTCCATCCTCTGTAAACCCTAGAGATGGTTGTGTGTCAGTTTCTGAAATATTCAGCCTTGAGCAGCCCGTCTGGCACCAACAACCATGCCGCGTTCAAAGTCACTTAAATCACCTTTCTTTCCCATTCTGATGCTCAGTTTGAACTTCAGCAGGTCGTTTTGACCATGTCTACATGCCTAAATGTACTGAGTTGCTGCCACGTGATTGGCTGAATAGCTACTTGCGTTAATGAGCAGTTGAACAGTATACCATATAAAGTGGCTGGTGAGACCCCTCACTTCCTCCACAGTTATCTCCTTGACCATAGTTTACAACTACAGAGATTCTGGTCTTCATCAGTTTCCTGTTTAGCATTGAAAACCTTTTCAGACGGAGTTCCCTGAAGCAAAATCTCATCAAATGGAGGTCCATGACCTAATATGTGTTTAGGGGTCCTTGACACGAAAAAGGTTACTAACTACTGTTACAGACCTTGAATCTGGAAACAGGCCAGTCCTGAGCCTTCTGGTGATTTGACCAATAAGTAAAAAATCTGCACACTGGGTGAATACATTTATTTTTCCGAGTGTTTTGTGTTTATGTATTTTGAAAAGTTCCTTGATCCCAAAAACCAGATTGCTGTTTTTGTTGCAGCAGCAGTTTCTATGTCTTATTATTAGTGTTTGTAACTCATCATGCAAATTCACTCAATAGATTAGATTCAGTGATTTTTAGATGGATTTCAAGTAATCTCTCTCTCTCTGTATGTGCTTTTGTGTCAGAGAAAACACTGTAGTATTACTTTACAATCAAGCATTCAAGACTGCCTAATTATTTCTAATTTGTTGTATCCAGCAGGCTCGTGCAACTCTGATTAACTCCTTCAGCAACGTTACTACAATATAAATTTAATTAAACCATTCAGTTATTCAAAAAATAAATAAACAGCAGCGCCTCTGAACCCCATCAAACATTAAATCAGGGCAGACTTACTGTAGTTCTGATTAATTATACAACTTAGCACTATATCAGTGTGCTTGTGTGAATTCTAGTCAGTCTGATAGCGGCTACAAAAACAAGTACGAGTGAGTTGGAACATGTAAAAGCCCTGCTGCTCTGCAATGCTCTTTTTCCAAATATCATAATATTATACTGGCTTTGGTTTTTGACACAATGACAACATCTAATTAAAGATGGCAGGACCTTTCATAAACCGACTTCTACTGAGATTAATAGAAACAGCAGTGACAAGCAGCAGACTGGCACACTTGCAAAAAATATCAACAAAGCTTCAATGCCATCAACATCCCAAAACCCCAAAAGGCATTTCAAAACATGTAATCACTGTCATGCTTTCCTGTAAAATGGTCCATAGCCACTGAACTGTTTAGAAAATAAGACTTTGACAACACTGCTCGGTTTCTTGTCACAAGTTTAGACAGCTTCCTCGACTGAAAAGAACTTCTTGGTACAGACAAAAAGAGAATATAGCAGTGACTGGTGACATCCATCAAGGACTTTCTGTGGTGTCAGCTGAAAACATGGAAGCATGGTTCCTCATACTGTGGTTTATTAATTACTGATACATCTTGCTTTTTGTAAACAGTAAGTATTTTAAGGTGTTTTACTGATCTTCTATCATTTTTTCTCTCTGTGTTTTATTTTACGTGTGAGTATGGCAATCATGAAGACCAGTGTGTCTTATAACATTGGGTAAAGTGTGGTCTTTGCTTCTTATCAATGAAAAAGGGATTAGCTTTCTGTTATGTTGCTGTGAGTGCAGACTCTGATTCTTTGATTAAAGGAATACTTCATCCCCTGAATGATTTGTATAGCATATACTAACCACGTGTGGCATTGAATTCATAAATATAACACTGTCTTTCTCACATTCCAGTGAACGAAGAATCCAAAAAACCTTGATGAATTGAAGTCACAGGGGTCCATGTTTAAATGCAGCAAAATTGTATCAAAACATCTGTTTACAAACTGTCAGACAACTCGTGCAGTGAAATCCAAGTCTTAGGGTGCTTTCAGACCTAGAGTTGTCTTGCTTTGGTCTGAATCAGGGACTCATTTTGTTATAAAATTGTATAATTGCCTAGAATTGGTTCGTGTTCTCATGGCAGCATTTACAAGCGGACCAGATAAAATGCGTGTGTGAGAAAGCTGCTCTTGATTGGTCAGAATTTCCATGCAGGAAAAATCCAGGAGGTAAACAAAACGCTGAAGAAGAGTACACTTGCAAGATAAATGTGACACTTTCTAATGTCACAATGGAGGGACAACTACGCAGGTTGATTTTAGCGCTGCTCATCGTGGACTATATTGCTGTCATTGTTCATTTGAGTCAAAGCATACAGTTTGAAAACGAGGCGCGGCTCCAACTAGAAAACAATGTTTTGATGCATTGGATGTGCTGAATGTGCATATTAAGGCAGTACAGGAGGAGGCGCACATTAATAATCCTCCAGGACTGTAACATGCTCATGTTTAACCCAAACAATGTGTCGTGTGACTGGAGGTCGATCCAGGTCGGAACACGTTCTCACCACAAACGAACCACACCAGAGTTTGTTTGTAACCGGACCAAGACCACCCCTTCAAGAAGGTCTCAGTCTGGTTGTTTTGGTGCGAATCTGTGTGCGATTGCTGTGTTCCCACCTGCCACAAACAAACTTGAGTTTGATTGAACCAAACCAAACAGGGCATCACCTTTCTTTATCCAGTTGCATGCCTTCCCAAACAGACAGCTCTTTCTGATGTGGAACTGAACTAAATGTGAAAGTTATCTATGCTCTCTTCAAAAGCCAGACTCCATTGACAAAAACAGCCATTTTACCTCCCTGAACACAGGAACTGCTGGTCTACCGCTGCTTCCGTCTCTTAGTTTGTGTTATTGCGTGACTCTTTGAAAGGTTAGTTCAGATTCACCAAAGTCACACGATAACACAAACAAACTACAGATCGAGGCAGTGGTAGACCAGCAGCTCCTGTGTTCAGCAAGGTAAAATTACTGTTTTTGCCAATGGTGTCTGGCTTTGAAGAGATCACAGTTAAGTTTAAGTCTCAGTCCAGTTTCCTGTTGCAAACCTGTTTGTGTGGGAAGAACTGAGCAAACAATTGGATAAATGAGATTTGGACTATACTGCAGGAGTTGTGTGACAGATTGTAAATGGGTATTGGATATAGTTTTGCTGTTAAACACAGACCCCTTTCACTTCAGTTCAACAAGCATTTTCTGTTTTTGGTTTCTTCCTTCACCGGAGGAATGCGAGTTAAAGATTTCTTACTGAATTCAACATAACACAGAGCTGGTATTTGATATACAAATGATCATTTAGGTGGTGAAGTTTTCCTTTAAGACTTGATGTACTCTGTAAAGTTGAGCAAGCTAGAGACCTCTTTATTTGTGTTGAGATGACATGACAAGAGAGCCAGTGACAAGGACTTCAGTGTCTCCCTGCATTTGGCTCAAGGAGATTTGGGAGACATTCAGTTAGACAGTGATAGATACGGCAGTATTTCCATAGCAATGAAAGTAAGCTTGTGGCTCACCGCACATACTAAATTAGGCAGAAGTAACACAATCACCAATAAAAAACAAAAACATACTGACAGATAACCAGTCCGGGGCAGTCCCACAGATGCCAAGGCAATTCCTCAGTTCATTATTTACCATGCCAAAGGCTTTGCAGAGGTCACGCAGAGCATGGAGCATTAGCTACAGTGTCTATCTCAACAGAGATCATTTGTCACAGGTAACAGAGGGATTGTTTGGGATTAATGCTGACTTTCTTTATATTGATATGGCCAGAACTTCCTACTTTTAACAAGTAAAATCAAAGTAAAACAGCACTTCAGCACAAAGTCCCATACATGTCTACCCTCATGGTCGACACTATACAAGTAAAACTCAAGTAAGCCTGGAGGTTTCTCACCATGTCATACATATTTCAATAAGGTTAGCTGGCTAAAGCTGAACAATAAAAATGTCTGGCACTCATGAGCTACCAAATTAAACAACTGACCATTTACTTAAATTGCCGCAACGTTATAGGAGATGTGTGTGAGCTTAGCAGCCAAGCTGTTACATTTTTCAATATCACAC
This sequence comes from Cephalopholis sonnerati, assembly GCA_019142605.1. Lineage (NCBI taxonomy): Eukaryota > Metazoa > Chordata > Actinopteri > Perciformes > Serranidae > Cephalopholis > Cephalopholis sonnerati. Next base: position 20,667,403 of record JAGQAX010000020.1, read on the forward strand.
ATATCAGACAAGCTCAAGACCACAACACAAGAGCAATGCTGGTTCCACATGGATCAGCTGGTGAGGGTGTTGAATTTCTGATTGTAGCCTCAGTCTCTACACATAATAAAGTGCATATTTAAGACCCCTTTGACAAGATTTTAATTTAAAAATGACTCAGCTAGAGACAGCATTTTCAACAAATGCACAAAGCTAGTGGTACCTTAATTAGCTAGCCAGGGGTTATTGGTTAGAAATAAGTCTACATTTGTCTCCCTCTGTCTGACATCAATGACACATTGTTTGAAAAATTAAAGTCAATCTGACACTGTTATCATTGTAAACTGCTTATGTGGCATGTGAGCGTGGACAGCTTGACAGGCAACAGTAACTAAGGGGGACAGGACTTATAAAACAGTCAATTAATTGCTGCTGCCCTTGTTTTTTCCACCCTGGCAGCGACAGCGCATGAAGTTACCCTCTGACCTGTTTTGTACTTTTGACTTCCCATATGAATGCACCAATGCAGCAGAAAACATCACTCTTTGGAAGACGCGCCTCCTTCACATTAACTTACAGCACATCGCTGCGCCTGTCAAGCACTCTGTCATGACACATACAAAAAACATACATTGTACAGCTTTCTATAAAGAGCTCCCTGAATGTCAATAGCAACTGAGATTTGCATATAGATAAGATGGCTTAGCGCCTGTCCTGGAATACACATGATGGACGGATGTGCTTGAATTTTAAATTCACTGTGGTCACATTAGATGTGTGTGAATCAGCAGTCCTGGCTGCTGGTTGTTTGTCATGTAATCATATTATTTCTGGGAGGAAAGGAAAGAAATCTCTAAGTTCTGACAGTAAAGATAATCAACTTAGAAAGGATGGCCCCCAGTCAACTCAATGGTACAGTCAGCCCAGTATAAAAGGGATGCTGCAGTTCTGCTATGCGGTGTATGTTTCTTTCATTACTTAAAATATTCAAGGACCATTACTTGTCAGGGTTCCAACACATTCATCTATTTGTGGTGGTCTGCCCTGATACCAGCATTTGACATTGATTTTCTAGTTTTGGAGATGGACCTGTTCCTTAGGAGCACTGTTAGAATAACTTGCAGTTATTCAGAGCACCACACTCTTGGAGTCTACTCTGGGCACAGACAGAGCAGCAGAACGCCAGGAGCAGTGCAAGTGAAACTTAGGGTGCTTTCACATCTGCCTTGTTTGGTTCGGTTCAATCAAACTCAAGTTCATTTGCCCACTATGTGCGGTAATTGCACAGTGTTTGTGTTAAACATGAGCATGTTACAGTCCTGGAGGATTATTAATGTGCGCCTCCTCCTGTACTGCCTTAATATGCACATTCAGCACATCCAATGCATCAAAACATTGTTTTCTAGTTGGAGCCGCGTCCTCGTTTTCAAACTGTATGCTTTGACTCAAATGAACAATGACAGCAATATAGTCCACGATGAGCAGCGCTAAAATCAACCTGCGTAGATGTCCCTCCATTGTGACATTAGAAAGTGTCACATTTATCTTGCAAGTGTACTCTCCTTCAACGTTTTGTTTACTTCCTGGATTTTTCCCACATGGAAATTCTGACCAATCAAGAGCAGCTTTCTCGCACAAGGCATTTGATCTGGTCTGCTTGTAAATGCTGCCGTGAGAACACGAACTAACTCTAGGCAATTATACAACTTTGTGACAAAATGAGTCCCTGAGTCAGACCAAAGCAAGACAACTCTAGGTCTGAAAGCAGCCTTAACTGTTTGTTTATTTATATAGCAATAGAACACACTCTTCCTTAAAAAAAAAACAACTCTCTCTTTTTAGTGTTGTCTGTCGTTTTTTCAACCTTGTTACAAACCCTGTAGATGTCTAGGGTAAGAGATGCAACTTGCCACTGATGTAGTCAGGCAAGCACTCCCGTTTACTGTTAAGTGAGCCGGCAGGTATTGAAAGTTACACAAATATAACCTTTCTGATGAACAGGTAGATAAGAAATACCCATCATAGGAACACATTAGAAGAAAAGTGGGAAGAGAACAAAGGGAAGGTCGACAAGGGGCACTCAATCATATAACAAGCTGTTGGCGGAAAATTGTAAAAAGCCTATTTTAGATAGAAACATTGCACCCCATGGTCTAGCACTGGGTCAAAAAGTCTGCTTTCACCTGCCTCTGCAGCAGCTGCTCCTCTAATCAATCGATCTTATCCGATCAGCTGTGATCGATCTAACCACACACTGACTGACTGATCAGTTCTCCAACCTTGCGCTGCATTCATGGACCCTCAAAAAAACTCGAATTCAGAGAGGGAATACACACACATACACAAACATGGAACGTTTGCTGATCATTCCACACGCCCCCACTGTTGTTGTCAGCTACCACCATGCACAGATTCTAATTCTGTGGGAAACACTGCTTGTCAGATTTATAAATGTATTAAATTAGAATATTCTTTAAAAAAGTTTGAAGGAACAAGGCCTTGCATATCAACAGGTTGTGATAAAATTTAATTCATTAAAATATGTGTATACTTTCAGGTAAAATAAGAGAAACCAAATGGAAACACCATCTTTTCGTTTTTAAATAAGAATCCAAATTAGCATTAATGTTTGTAACCCAGCTCTGTTAATCAACATCTATCTGTATTGACAAATGAATATTTATCCCCAGTTTGCTTGTTGTTTCCCCGAGAACATGGATTAAACTAGTCTGTCGCTTGATAATTGATCTCAGCCTGAGACAGGTTGAGGTGGAACAATGGGATTTCTTTCTGCCTCCTTCTGTCTTCTTTCATTTGCTACTTTACTTAATTAAATTCTAATTCAATTCAGGAGCGTCCCATCAATAAACATGGACAGTTCTCCCGCTGCAATACTAAAGCAAACCCTCTCGCGAAAACATGCCAAGCAGAACGAAGATATCAGGAAAAATAAAGAATCACGTCAGATCATTTGAGGATGAAATATCACCCTGGTTAAGCACCACCAACTGCACCTATTCTTTCTGTTTTATTCTAACGTTTCCTATCTCTTGTTCAAGTGGTCTCTTCTTTCCTGATTTTGCTGAATCCTCCGGCTTGTGTTTCCCAACTAACTGATCTGTTTATCTTATTTGACACCCTTCTGAGGATAAGATGTACAAGCTGCAGCTCAGATAAAGCCGGTGAAGATGCTACAAAGAAGGCCTTACTGTACTCTGCTTCTGACGGAGAGGAAAAATGAGGAAGTCAGGGGAGAATGTGGGAGATAAAAGAGGAGTTTGGCAATATTGTGGAAGGAGAGCAGAGGCTCATTATTGCATTTTCCCTGATAAAGGCTAATTAGTCATCTTTGATTTCACAATAATTCCAGGAAAAAACACATGTAAATAGAATTTGCCTACACGCATACATAGAAATATTAACACCTCAGCTTTGTGACCTGCTTAACTATATGTTCAAATACAGCAGCAACCAAAAGCTCCTCAGGGCTGAATATAAAAATGTCTCTTTTCTCATGAAGTTTCTACCTGTAATGATGAAATCAGTGCAGCTCCCTCTGGTGGAGTACAGACGACAATCCTTAGTTGTAGCACACGTTTCAAGGTCTACACTGCACCTGAACTCCTAATCTGAGAGATCTGGTACCCCTGAGATGGGAGGAACCTACATCCTCCACTGTTTTCCTATTAACAAAAAATGACATCACAAACAATCAAGCAGCACCTGTCCCTCTTCCTTTCCTCTATCTGGTCCTCCTGTCCTGATGACAGAGTAACAGACACTGTAGGCAGTCCTTGAGTAACCCTCCAGAGACCCCATCTGCACGTGTTGGCTACAGAGATATCAAAGTCTGCTGTCTAAGTGTTTTCTGTGCTCAAACATGATGATGTAGCTATACAGCCTCTCTTCTGTGTCCACTACTGAAAATCATTTAGTCTAAACATCAGTAATGAGAAGCAGCTGTTATCCTTCACCAGCTGGGCTCACAATGAAATGACAAGTAAAGTGCTGCAGGCAACTAACTGGGGCGGTACTGACGCCTTCAAATCCAATGCAGTCTCTTTGTCGTGAGTACATCCAAATGCTCTGTCATTACTTTATTGAAAGTCTTAGCGTGCATTTGATGTGGGGAAGAGGGAGTGGAGAGGGAGATGCTGTGTTTATGTGTGCCGAGTCTGTCATCTCGTGTGTGATCTTCTTTAGCTCGGCAAATGCGATTGTGCACAGTTCTCTCCAGAAATGTGACTTCGTAAAAAAGGAAACATACAGTGATGAGATGTTTTACACTCTATGGCGGCTGAGGAAAAAAAAAATCAAGTTTCATGCATTTATTAGATGGGTAACATGAACTGAGAGATGTTTTCCCCATTTTCTGATTTTACCATCAGAAGCAACATGGCAGCCACAAAGGCTTTAGTGTTTGTGCTTTAGTCCTTTGGTATAATCTAAAAGTCGAACTGAAATTTGAGTTCTCTCTTTCTAAAATTATACTGCAGCTAGTGAGTTTATTTTCCATTTTTCAAAACAGAGATATTTGTGGAAATTGCCTCTAGCTTCAGGAGCATTTCTCACGGCAGTTTTTGACTGACAATTGAGAGCCATTTTCACTAGGACACCACGGATGTATTAAGAGAGCTGAAGAAGGAGCCACTATTTAGCTTTGCTGCCCATTTGTACTGGTGGCCAATCACAGTGCTGCAAAAAGTCCAAAAATATTTTTGTCCATAAAGCCCTATTATAGAAGAGACATTTTTAAGACTGTTGAGAGAACGCATGGCACTGCAAACAAGGTCAAATATTACTGGTTGTATTAACCATAATACTAGCAGATATTTGGAGGGTGGGGTGTCTGTATCCTGATATCAGTGTAGTATCTTGCATCAATAAATGCCCAGAAAACTGTTTTCTGACGCATTCAAAAAAGAAAAGAAAAAGAAAAGCATACTCATCCAATGGCAATGGAAAAGGAGACTTACGCCCATGTTTAACAGGTTTTCCCACTTTATAAAAAAAAAACCAGCATATGCACGCTAATGCTAATGCTAATGCTAATGCACAGATTCCCACTAGATGTTGCTTTTCATTACTCATGACACAAAAGAGGAGGTCTAGCTAACGTTAGCTGCCCCTCTTTCATCACCCAAACTGTCAAAACTAATTTGTTACCCCTGTGATTCAAATCACAACAGGGAGTCATGAGTGAGTGATTTACTGAGTGCTCAAGTCAAAGATGGTACAACAGCTAACATGTGCTCCCAGCTCATTAACAGCACGTGCATTCGGAAGTAAAGTGGCCCTCTACGACGACTTCCACTTTAGCCCCGTTTCCACCGAGCAGTACGGTACGGTTCAGTTCAATTGAGAACCACAGTTTTTACAGTTTCCACTGTAAAAAGTTGTGGATGGTACCAATGGATCCGTCCCGTACCGTCCCCATTTTTGGTCCCCCCTCTGTTGGGGTACCTAGCACACAGATCTGGTACTAAAAGGTGGAGCTGTGAACACTGCAGTCTGATTGGTCAGTAGAGGACGGTCACTCTTGTGGCTGGTTTTGAGGCTCATGTAACCACTGTTCATACTGTGGAGAGGTTTATTAGTGAACTGGAATTATAAAATGGCAGGACGTTTTACTGCCTCTCACAGCAGCTGGAGTCTGAGAAAAAAAAATTATTCACTGGGCCGACTGCTGGCAACTTTTAAGGTGGAACATTAACTTGTGATGTTACTCAATGCACGAGTTGACAACGTGAATCCATCAGTCATTTTATATGACACTGAGATATGGATCTCCAAGTGTCCATGTGTATATATGTGTGTGTATGTGTATATAAATTTTGACCAGATTATAGAAACTGCATATATCCCAATCAGAAAAAAGGCCTTGAGGAGTGTTGTTCCTGTGGGCTCTGGCAACATTAAACCCCTGAGCTTGCCTGAGAAGAATTAAATGCACAAACCTGCTATTTTTTAATATCTCATGCAGACAGCCTCTCACTGCAGCTTGTATTTTTTTTGTTCTGAAAATGTCACTGTGCAGCCTCGTTCTGTGGACGATAAACAAGATGCCGTCTGATACAGTGAGTGCTGGACAGGGCAGTGAGTGACAACAACCCCGCCCACATTTAGGAGTACTGTTAGCAGTGGAAACGCTAGCGTCTAGGTACCATGTCTGAAGGGTTACTTTGGTTCCAAAGGTACCATACCAAGAGTGATTGGTGGAAATGGGGCTTTTGTGCCTCACAACACATATACTGCACCAACTGGGGATGCATGACAAAGGATTTTTACCAATATCTGATATGCTGATAATTCCCAAGGCATCATGGCCAATGTCGATATATGCACATATTTTTTTCCACCTAGCAGCAGAGAACATGAAGGCTCTCCTGTGGTGGAATCAATATACTATTATACCTTTAAATATTCATAATCACTGAGCAAAATAAGAAAACTACTTTAACTTATGTTACATGTACAACATGCAGTATTTATTTGTATGTAATTTTTTAAACTGTAAAATTCATCCTACTTTAACAGACTTGGATGCTCCTCCCCTTGAGACAATCCTGACAATAGCCACAACTCAGGCAAATCTGACCTATTTTGACGAGTTGCATTATTAAAATGTCTTCTTCTCTGCCTTTCATATCGACAGAATTGCTCATTTCAGGCTGATGCTGGTCTTTCATTTTAAAGCCTTTATCTGCCAATATTATTGTGCGTTGTGACACATTGTCAGTTTTAATGTCCTCTTTGTGGTACAGTTTTTAAAAAGTCACTTCCCAAGTCAAAAACACCCTTCAAGGACACGATATAATGATTCTGGAGCAAAATAATTAAATTTCAGTTTGACTTTTTATCATTTGTGGACACAACTGCACCTTGAAATACTTTCACAGGAATGTATTATTGCCAATGGAATCAAAAAGCAATTTAATATACTTAAAAAAAGCTGATATGTAAAACAATAAATCATAAAGCAACACCTTGCGAAAGCTTCAATTGTCTCCAGGCACAGTGGGTTTTCTTGACAACATGTCTGTGCCATGCTCATTAAGGCTGCCTTTGTTAGCTGAATATGGACACGTGAGTCTTTCATCTGCAGTGTTTGTGACGAGCGTGCAGAATGTGGAATATAAAGCTAAAGAGAACTGTGACGGCAAGTATGGATGGAGAAATTAGTGATGTGGTTACAGTAGTGCGCATGTTATTAGTAGCAGGAACGGTAATTACGTTTGACTAGCAGATGTTCTTAAGAAGAATATATAAGGAGATAATGACGGACATATACTGTCCCCTTGTTGTTGAAAAGCAGGAGATATAATTTAACATTCAGGGCACCTAAATTTTCTTTCGATTAATTAACTGGGATTAGAAACTTAATGTGCCAACTGTACTCAGCTCCGAGGCAAGATGATGGGTCTGTCATGGGATGTTGCCAACAGGTAAGTCTGCTCCCACGTTTATAATTGTGTTGCTTTAATACGGAAGCTGGGTGGGGTAGTGGGGGACATGGCCCATTGGCTTTAAGCCTGGAGAACGTCCTCCCTAGCAGGATGGATCAGCAGAGGAGCGACAGCATCGTGGATTAGTGCAGCCTGTCAAGGTCTGACGGTGCAGTGACAATTTAATCGCTGAACAGGCTCCCCATAGAAAAAGGAAGATGAGAGGAAGAAAAACAGGAAGGGAAAGTTAAGAGGCTGTGGTCTTCATTTATATGATTCATTTTGTCATATCAGATTCTGTTAATACTGCTGTCAACGTCTCCTGGGTCCTGGGAAAAAACATAAACAGGCACGCAGAGACACAGACAAACGCACACAGACACTCTCAGCCTATCCTTAAGCTTAACCCTACAGCAAACTACCAATAGAAATAGCTCTTTCCCTCATGGGGACTGGAGAATTGCAGGGGCTTTTTTTGTTCCTTTTGTTAGATTTCATGTGCTTCTTCATCAGGGTAGATGAACATGTCCCCTAAGGCATCTGGATTCACGCACACAAACACACACACATACACACAGTGAAAGCACTCTGCTTATGAAATGCTGGTTTTACTAGTTATCCATCTGCACAGATGGGTTTTGAAGGAACAGACATAAAACAAATCAATGTTCATTTAAATATGATCCAATATCTTATGTCAGCATCGGATGAAGCAATCAAATATGCAAATTTTGCCATGAATTATTCACGATAGCAGTCATTCATACCATTAGGTGGCAATTATTTTAATGTCTGATCAATCAGAATCAATGCACAAATATAATGTATAATGCAAAAGATAAGTGGTGGTGGAGCATTTGAATGTAACTGCCATAGCAGGCGCACTATAAGTGAGTCAACAACTATTTTTTTTCTGCTCCTGGCCTCACACTAATGAGGGAAGAAGTTACCATGGTAATAGCAGACACGAGCTACCTTGAGCTTTGCCAGGCTTTTAATGCACACACATGCACAAAGACACACACACAAAGACACACAGGCACACACACTGTGGATAGTGTTTCATCCTCCATGCTGAGGAGAATGAAAGCTAAAAGCTAAATGTCTATCTCTATTGTCACTAATAGGTGAGGATCTGTACCGAGAGAAAAGGCGGGGCTATTCCATATGTGCTGACCTTAACTAAACCTATAATTAATGCCAAATTTGAGCTGATAAAAATTTCCTCAAAAATAAACACCCTCTATCCTCTGTTCATATCCTACTTTTAAACTCAATGTTAGGCCTTTTAAAGATGTTACCAATTTCATGTACAGGCCACTAAGTCTTTGATACTGGCAATATCCATGAGTGAGATTAGGCTGAGGGGCCACCCCTGGCCTTCCTCAGCAAAATGACACTCAAAATGATCACAAAGAAACATAAAACAACTACAAAGAGGCACAAAAAAACCATAAAGACACACAAAACAACTACAAAGACATGCAAAACAGCTGCAAATAAACACAAAGAGACTCATGACAACTATTAAAAAGGGCAAAACAAACACAAAGACATACAAAATTACTATAAAGAGATGTTAGGCAACTACAAAGAAATGCAAAACGACCACAAAGAGACATAAAATGACTGCGAAGAGATGCAAAAAAGGGGCAAAACAACCACAGACAAAAAAGAAAAACTACAAAGGTACACAAAATGACCACAAAGAGGCCCCAAACTACAGAGAGATGCATAACTACTACAAAAAGATGCAAAACAATGACAAAACGAAACATAAAACCACTGTACTATACTGACAGAAAAGTCAGGGCGATTCCATATGCATTGACTTCAACTAAACCTATAATTAATGCCAATTTTGCAGGGATAAAAATTTCCATTTCCTCAAAAACACACCCTTCATCAGAGGATCTTTATATCCGCCTTTTAAACTCAATTTAGGTCTTCTTAAAGATGAAATCAATTTCATGTACAAGCCACTAAGTCTTTGATAATGGCAATATTTATGGTTGGGATTAGGCCGAGGGGGGCACCCCTGGCTTTCAACTGCAAAATGACTCTCTAAGAGACTTTTTTTCGAACCAGACAAAGACCCAAAATGATCACAAAGAAACATAAAACGACTACAAAGAGGCACAAAAAGACCATGAAGAGACGCAAAACAGCTACAAAGACATGCAAAGCAGCTGCAAAGAGACACAAAAAGACTTATGACAACTACAAAAAGGGGCAAAACAAACACAAAGAAATACAAATGACTACAAAGAGATGTAAAGCAACTACAAAGAGATGCACAACAACCACAAGAGACACAAAACAACTACAAAGAGATGCAAAGCAGCTTCAAAGAGACACAAAGAGACTCATGACAACTACAAAAAGGGGCAAAACAAACACAAAGAAATACAAATGACTACAAAGAGATGTAAAGCAACTACAAAGAGATGCACAACAACCACAAAGAGACACAAAACAACTACAAAGAGATGCAAAGCAGCTTCAAAGAGACACAAAGTGACTCATGAGAACCACAAAAAGGGGCAAGACAAATGCAAAGAGATACAAAATGACTACAAAGGGATGCAAAACAACCACAAAGAGACACAAAATGACTGCAAAGAGACGCAATACAACTTACAAAAGGGGCAAAACAACTACAAAGAAACACAAAAATGACCACAAAAGACCCATAACCACAGAGAGATGCAAAACAACGACAAAAAGACATTGAACACCTATAAAGTCTGCATGTCTTGCTCTCATGGAAGAGGTGGTGCGGCCTCTGCATGTCTGTGCCCGGGGGCCCATTGTCTCATAATCTGCCCATGGCAATATCACCAGATTGGAACAAAGGCATTCAAATATCCTATCAGCAGAAATTAAGATAGTAAACTATCTTTGTTAAAATCACTTCTTAAAATGCCACATGTGTCCTTGTTAAGTCTTATGCAACCCTCTACTCAACTTCATCTGGAGTGGCAATGCATTTCTTATATTATTATTAAGGATTTACATGTCAATCAGAAGGAAAATTATTCAAAACCCATATTATGCATTACAAAAAATAGTACTGCTATACACAATGCAAGGTCCAATTCATGTTTTTCCTCTTTATGTTTCTCTTTGGCAAGGTGGCATCAAGCTGTTACAACTATAAAGCAAGCTTGCAGCAGCTTTGCATCATCTGTGCAACACAAGCCAGCCCCTGTGTAGTGTGTTGTTGATACAATGCCCATACAAGTTAGGAAACATTCTGTTGAAAGGAGGAAAGTATTTTCAGCAAAGAAAGACCATTTTTCCTACTGATTTCTGCAAGAGAAATCTTTTCCATTTAAGCCAGGAAAAAAAAATATATTTCGCAGGATGTGGAATGATGTCGCTGCAGAAAGAATATCTGTTTGATAAAACTGACATTCTGTAGATAAGTAGGTGTTATTTGTGTACATAAACAATGACAAAGAGCATCCACATCATGCAAATCCACGAACAACAATTGAGAATTTACATTTTGCTGTATTGCATGCCCTGAGAAAAGCGCTCTCAATGCCTGAATGTTAAAACCATTGCTGTGTGACACCGAAACACAACACAATGCTGCAGGTGGCGGGCCAAAGCTGCAGTGCACCCTCATTCCCACTAATATATTCTACAACATCCTCCAACCGTGGCTAACTGCATGCTTTTGGTTTGCTGAGCACATGTCAGGCTGATACTGCTGAGCCCTCACATCAAAGTCAAAACCTGCATCACTGAACAGGTCCAATATTTTTTTAAACTACAACCTGCTAGAAATAATTGTATTGAAAATTGCAGAAAGAGCGTTACTCTGGGTGGGGTGTATATCAATAAGGGCCGAGCTGAATGAAGGGCATCCATGCAGAATGATCAATTACATCTCAGCTATTTCCATAAGATATTATCAGAGGCCATAAGGTTCTAGTTTGTTGTGGACTCTCAGAGGACTTTAAGTGGCTCTGGCAAGCTCTGCTTTGCTGAATTACACACAAGCCCTCCTGTAATTCACAGACCTCATATACAGACCTAACCAATCCAATGTATTACTCCCTGCACCACCAATTAACCTCCAAACAGCTCCACATGGAACTGTTGCTATTTTTATAAACACAATGAAACACACAGAACACACATATTGGGTCGATTTACCGTTAAGTGGTTAAGTGGAAGGTAAAGGAACAGTACGGTTTGTGTCAGAGGCAATTGTGCTGCACTGAAATCCTGGTGTTAATAATAATCATGATTCACCCTTGTCCCACCCATCTATAAGGACCATATCAAAAGGTCATGGTGCAAAGCACATATGGTGTTTTTCATGAACAAGCCTTTGCAGGTAATATGTTGGACCATTTTAACCGAAATCCCTCAACTGGAGAAAAAATATTCTAAATCTAAAGTTTTAGTCAGAACTAAATACACTTGTGACTGTGTTGTGATTGGGATTCAACCCAGAACCATCAGCATGCACCATTATTCATGGAGTGACAGTTGTGGAGCTAGCTGTGTCCTCTATGGCACTGTTAGGCATTGGCAGATCCATGTAGTACTGGCACAGCCAAAGTGCCCCAACAGTCTGCTGCAGGTTCCATTTGTCTCCTCAAGTACTGAATTATTCCACTGGGCAAGAGTTCTCATAGGATCACAGGAACACGAGTTATCAGGGGCCGCACAGCAGGAAACCAAACCAGAGAGTGGGGAAACTTTCTGGGCTCATGTTCTAGGTGAGCACATTTTCATTCAAGTAAATGGGCGCCATTCTGGAGTCCAGTTTCCGACTCATGTAATACATCCATGCAGGAGATGCATTGTCAACTTTTGTGGTGCGCAACTGACTGGAAAATGTCCTACCATTGTTGATATGAGACCCCCCCCCCCCGATGTCAATGAGAACGCAAAGTGATTAAAACCTGTGATTGGAGAGTGGTAGCTTCACTCAGAAAATGGAAGTTCAGCCCCTTTCCCACTAGACAAAAAACCCACTAATGCCCACTAGCATCTCACTTTTATCTTTAGAGGGAAAGGGTATTTATCAGCTCTGGCTCCGATTGGCAGTGATGGACACATGACAACCAAATGGACATGCTAATTTTGCCCCTTTATGCTGCGACTGTTGATAACCTCTAGAACTCTTTGCCATCTCAGCTGCAAATTCTCTACTGTTTGCTAACCCTGATTTCCATAGGTTCCTGACACTGAACATGACATGGCATGCTCGTTCACTGGCAAGGGAAAAAATGCTCATCGCCTATTTTTCTTTTTTGCCTTAAAAAAAAAAAACAACTCACATGCACTTGCTAATCTGGGTCGAGAAAGGTTATTAGTTAGCCTAGCTTGCTAACATTTGCACCGATTCCCACCAAATGTTACTTTTTCCACATTACTTCAACATGTGCTAAGTCAAAGACAGTTCCTGAACACTCTGCTGCATCTCTTTCATAACTCAGACTATCAAAACTTGTACGTTGTCCTGCAGTTCAAACCATGACAAGCAGTAATGTGTAATAATGTATGAGTGTAACCAGTGGACTCTAGTGTTGTCTGCGTTGTGTTGATATGAAGAGGCCCAGACCGTTGATATTTTTGGAGACAATCTCCATTTATTCCTAAAAACTCTGACTGTAAGAGGTAAAAACAAAATCCTCTGTCAACACCGACCATATAACTCAAGTCCCTATCTCACAGAGTGCAACAGCAAAAGGGGTGGGCCATGTTTCATTCAATTCAGTACAATAAAACACAGAAAACATACCTGACAGTACGAGGAAAAAACAAACTCCTCCGTCAGTTGCAACCATATAACTCAAGCCGTTACACAAATTAAGTGACACAGGAATATGGTAGCATATTATACAATAAGTTTAGGCTGAAAAATGAATTTATAAACTAAGTAATAGCACTAAAACATGGAAATTACGACGGGAGCAATGTCGCTTACCTCTCCCATTGAGTACAACAGCAAAAGGGGAGAGGAAAGGCAGGAAATACCCCTTTATAGGTGGGGATACCCACAAAGGTGAACATAGGCGTACAAAAACTGAGTACCAAATGTTCCACATATTGACGATGTAGACCTAAGTGTGTCAGGTAATAACAACTGAAACAAATTTTGTTGGTGTATAACACTTAAAATTACAAATGTACATGTGACTTTAGTACACATTGCACTGCTATATAATTGACCCTGTTACATGAGTAATGCAGGGAGTGCTCAAGTCAAAGATGGGACAACAGCTGACATGTACCCCAGCTGGTTAACAGTATGTGGCATTTGGAAGTAGAGCAATATTGCAAACTATAATTAGTGCTATCCTACACAGATACTGCACCAATCAAATCAATATGAAGAGTTGGTTTTAATCTTTTCTTTTGGGAACCATTTTGAAAAAGTAAGTCTACAAGTCAAAAACCAAGCACCAAGGACAAATTGAATAACAATGAATTGAATTTCAGTTTGACTTTTTATCATTTAGGAGCACAAAAACACTTTGTAATACAGTAACAACAATGTACTACTTGCCAATGGAATCTAAAAGCAATTAAACTTAATAATTTGACTATGGTTTACACTTAGTAAATCATAGACCACAAAGAATGCTGCAGAGAAGCTGCTTTTCCACTGGCCAACAGTTCTCATAGGATCACAGGAACGTGTGTTATCTCTTCAAATGTTAATTTAATTTAAGGTGCCGTATATTCGCCCATGGTGATTCTCTACCTCTGGCACAAGGACATACTTTGCCCTTGGGGAGAAGCTTTCGTGGCTGTTTTTATTCCAGACTCCCCATCACAAAACTGTCTGAGTGCTGTGGTGCTGAACACAAGAATAGGAAAACAGGTGACATGATTGGGTATGACGGCCAGCTCCACTACACCTCCTGATAATGTATTCCTCCACCTTTGGCTTTTTCATATTTTCAGAGAATATGTGCATTCTACTTTTGTGCGCTCAGTGAGTCTGACAACCCGGAGCCAAAGAAAAGTGTGTCATCATCTTAGTCTCTCCTTTGCTATCAGAAGTGCATGTCGGAATCATGTTTCTCCTCCTCCCGAGGGCAGATTTGATATCGATCAGCATCTACACGGGACTAATATTGAGATTTACTGTTCTCGATGATTTGCGCTGTGTGTGACAAGTGATGCTTAATATTTCAAATGACACCAGCTCTTTATTTTTAGACTTCTATGAAGTCATGACACTGCATTGATATAATGCTTTTCAATAGGCGCTTGATTCATACTCTAACAGTAACGGAGACTCAGGGGACAAAGGAGGCAACAACTGTCAGGTAAAAAATGACTGAATACAGTACACACGTTGAAGGAAGTGACAGGATCACATTTCACTGGAGTTGTGCAAGTTGACAAATACAGTACTTGATTGATTGAACTACTATACCTTAATTTTGGAATTTAAAGACAGTTTAAATCACATGTTATAAATGTGTTGCATCCTCACATAATACAAACTGACTGAAATCATTTTAACATATTCTAGTACATTTGGAATTTGCCTTTGCCATTAAATCATCCGATTTTATTGCCATTTTCTACTAATCCCAGACAAAAATATTAGGGGGACTTTGGCAGCGTACAGTAGTAATAGCTCAAAAATTTGTGATCAAGAATGATGTACTTTCTGCTGCAGTTATCAATACAGTGAAGATTCTATTTGTGAGCCCCAATTAAAACAAGACCTTTGATTTCTTGTACTTTTTTGGTATTTAGTGTATAAGAAGCCACAGCACTGATGTGGAAGTAGGTCTTAACTCACATTTGCATGTTTATTTTGGGAGCCTTATTAGCATTGGCAAACATGAACATCCGGCAGGAGGGGGGTGGGGTGGGCGATGGGGGGGGTGGGGGCGAAGGAAATGTTTCATAACAAAATAAATTGATTCCCAAGTTCAAAACTGTGTTCTCATCCAACGATTCAAATGTTTAAAGATTGTTCTGACATCTTTGCTTGTCTAATACTGGAAAACATCCAACCATCTATTATGCTCTTTGCACTGTGGCCTGGAGGAGAGGATGACGTCAAAGGAGGCAGGGATCGTTAAACCTTTACTTTTCTGTACTTTAGGAGAGACTGAAGAGATCAGCAGTTATTGTCATGAGGACGCTGATCCGGCGTTGCTTGGAGGGATGATTGATCTACAGCAAAATCTCCACCCAAAACCTCAGTGTAATCATCTGCCTTATATTTCTTCACAAAACAACTTTTTCCCTGTTAGTTGTGGATGGACAGTATCTGGGTTTATCACCACGCACAGTATCACTGACAGGAAGGAGAACTGAGGATAACATTGTGAACAGGGAAGTGTGAATATAGTTATAGCACAGCAGCAACCCTACTACTATTTGCAGCTTTCAGTTCATGGTTTTGCTCCGTCAGTCCATATGGTTCAGTCCCCCCCCAAAAAATAAAACCATGGGCAGCCATTTTCAGTAAACAACCTCACACAAACTGACTGTACACTACCTGCTCAGCATGAAATAGCCAAGATCTGAAGTAAACAAATGGCTGGCATGGAGAGTTAAACATTTAGCGAGCCAAAAAGAGCTTAAAAAGTTTCATCAGGAGTTGGTGGACGAAAAAGAGGAAAAATAAGTGAATCATGGGCTTAAAGGGTAAATTCAATATTTTCCAACCTGGACCCTATTTTCCAATGTTTTTGTGTCTAAGTGACTAACTGGAACAACAGTTTTTTAAATCAGTCCAGTATGGTGCGAGAGCGCTACAGCCGGCAGCGGTGAAACAGGCTGCAACGTAACTTACACTAACAGTGCTTGTTTTTGCCTCTGACATGTTCACAGTATTATTTTAAGTGCGTGACAACATTATGGAAAGGATTCCTACAGAGATAGACCTATTGATTAGACAGTGAGATCTTTTTTTACTCCCAAACTGCAATTGCCAAACTTGCAAGACTCCATCCAAATAACTTATTATTGTAAAACACACTTCACTCAAAGATGACAGGAGCAAAAGGCATCTTGGTTCGTCCTCCCATTGTTTCAAGAATCACCAACTCTGGTTTGGTTGAAATAAACCCTAAATTCACCCAGTTAAATGTGAAAATATGCTGCCTCTATACATGCTAAAATTACTGTTTATTTAAAAGGAGGCTGGTGGGTTTGGCAATAGTGGTTAAACAAGAGGAATTCTACTATTTAACAAATGGGTTTGTATCCATAGGGATCTTTCCAAAATCTTGACAGACACTTAGAATAATGATCTGGACATTTCAGCGGCAAAAACAAGCACTTTCAGTGGACATAAATTGACAGCACAAACATGCCCCAAGTGGTTACATTTCAGCCTGTTTGCTCAGTACTGGACCAGTTTTAAAAATTAATGTTCCCTTAAGGCACAAAGACATTGGAAAATAGGGTACAGGTTGAAAACTACCAAAGTTACCCTTTAATTCGACAGGTAGATAGAGAGAATAGCATGTTCATCTGGTAAATATGTTGTGTTAGGAATTTTGTTATTTCTAGAAGAGTGCAGTACCAATCTCTTGAAATTATTCCGTACATAAGAAAAAAAAGGTGGAATATTTAGGCTGGCTTTATCTCATGGAAATAGAGAATATGTTTTAAAATGTTGATGTTCAGTACAGGTGTTTTATCTTTACATTACTATGAGTTTGTGCTGGGGAATTTCTGCCCCCTAGTGGTGAGAAGTCCTTTAACGCAGCTTTAATAGAGACTGCAAGTTAAACTTAATTGTTTCATATTACTTGTTGCAAGTCCAGTAGAATAACAAGTACACCTGGAGTTCCGTCTAGCAGCAATGACATTAAACAACATCAGCATGATAGTGAGTTTGGAGTAAAATGATAATATATTTCTGACTTACTGCCTGGACTTTTCTCAGTCAAAAAAAACCCCAACCTTTCAATGAAACTATTCACAAACCTGTAATCATTCTTTCAAACAACAGGCACTCAGCTCAGGAGAAATTGGCAGACAGTGCCTCTTGGTTAGGCCCTCCAGTCTTTCCTCAGTCCTGCTGTATGTAGTCATTCAACTGTCGCTAATTATAGCCCAGAGGGTAGTTGCTATGAGTCTTCAGGGTTTCTTGATGCTGCTGCTGCACAGGTGGGACATTCCAATTTGTTGTGCTGGCCATATTATGAAATGAAACACACACTGATTCTCCTTGCTATCACTGAATCTGTCCCAGAGTCTCGGCTGTATTTATTCAGTAGGATTATGTATCGTTATGTTATCAAATATACAAGCGTTAAGAGTATTAATACTTCGATCAGTATTGTTTTCATACATTCATTTTCATAACTGCTTATCCTGTTAGGGGTTGCGGGGGGGCTGGAGCCTATCCTTGCTGACATTGCACAAGAGGCAGGGTACACCCTGGACAGGTCACCAGACTATCACAGGGCTGACACATAGAGACAGACAACCATTCACTACTCACATTCACACCTACGGACAATTTAGAGTCACCAATTAACCTGCATCTCTTTGGACTGTGGGAGGAAGCTGAAGTACCTGGAGAAAACCCACACTGACATGGGGAGAACATACTCCACACAGAAGGGCTCCTCCACCCGAGGGTTCGAGCCCCCTACCCTGGATTCGAACCAGGAACCCTATTCAAACTAATGTATTGTTCCATTTTTTATACCTGCCTGTAATAAAAACTGTATTTGTTTCTTGATTTGTCAAACAAATTTACACAAAAAAATACATTTCCAAGACAAACATTTGTATATTGAATTTATCTGGGTAACTGACTGAATCATTTGTCTGTTTTCATGACCCCGAATTATCAGTAAATGCACAATTTCCAACTGTTTTTCCAACTTCAATTTGCTCGACGTACTTTCCTAAGAAGCTTGACTTGTGCTCATGCCTCATTTATAATGCACCAGGTTTTTTTTTTTTAGATGAAGATTTAGGCCCCTTAAATTCCAGGTAGGTGTACTAATGAGCTGTTTTTCAATTCAGCACCATTCAGCACAACTCTTCCCTCCGAGAAAATATCTTATCATGTATTTTTAAAGTGATGTATTTTTAAAGTGATGCATGAGAGTGATTGCAGGGTTGAAGTGGAGGGGGCCACGAGGGGGAGCAGACATGCAGGAACATACAAAGAGGAGAGAGACACCGAAGGTCCAGGCGAGATCTTGCACCTGCTAATGAATGGTGCATGCACATGAATCTGCAATGCACATACAGTCACAGGAGCACTAGTAATAAGCTGGCTTTGCTAGCTGTAGTGTTTTCGTGTGCAGTTTTTGCACTACACTAATATGACCAAATATGCTGCTCAAAAAATGTTGCTAAGCATTAGTGTATACCATTACATTCTTTAGTCGACATATATTCCGCCCTCTCCCTGTATATCACTTTGTATTTTCCGTTTTGAGTGCTATGTAAACATAGTTTGCTTGCTCTCTCTGAAAGATATGGAGAAGCACAACCAGCTGGCAGATAAATGATATTGGCTTGCTAATGCAGGCAAATGGGTTGTCATAGGCATTAGAAAAGATTGGATTCGTGTCTTCGATAAATTTAATCTAGGTAATTGACAACATTTTAGATGGGCCTGCCACATTATGAGCAGTGTGAAAAGTCCACTACGGCTATACTTAAAGGAGTTACCTCTATTTATTCTGTTCAAGGTGTGAGCGACTGCCTGAGTGAAACTAAAGGCAAAAAGAAATTGGGAAAAAGAAGAAGAAAAAAAAATCTTTTAAGTAAGATCAAAGACGGATCTTGCAGGAGTCCTTTCTTTTCACCTACCATTAAAATGCATCTCATAGCAGAGAGAAAAAAGGCTGCTTTCACTATTAAAAGTTTTGTCAGACCAAATTAAAGACACAGTTAGATCACATTTGCTCCCCATGTGCCTCCTGCTTGGAAGTGCATTTGTATAGTTTGATGGTGACGGTGATGGTGATGGTGTGGACCGGAGAATCAGCTGCGGCGCGCTTTGTGATTCTAGAGCTTGGGTGCATTTTAGGTGCATTTGCACAAGGATTTTCCCGTGTTTCATCACTCTAACAACACAGTCACTGTCAGGCTGGTGGGGGGAAAAAAGGCAGCTTGAATGAAAATGACCCCAAGGTTAGCGATTGAAGGGGAAGGGCAAAGAGAGGAAACGTCAATGCTGAGTAGAAACCAAATGCCTCTCACACACATACGCGCACACACGCACACTCACCTGCAGTGTCTGTGAACCCCAGCCACGGTTTCAATGATGGAGCACTCTCCCTCGTTTAAACAAAAGGCCAGGTCCTTGTCTTCCACACATGGCTTGAAGACCTCTGAACGCAGACTGGGAAGTGTGGGGGCCACTGCTGTGGACAGAAAGAGACAGAATGGACAGATTTAGACACTAGGAAGGTTAAATAAAAATCAAATTCCTCTCATTTATTCAGCTTAAATCAAAGCTAATTTGCACAGGGACAATTCTTATTTCTGTAATTTCTTTAAGTGCCTTTGCACATCATGCTGTCCTGGCTCTAAAAGTTTAGCTTTCCTTCTTTATTTGTACTGAAATGACCACTCTGCTCCGACTGAAAGAGAAGACTTCATTACTTGTTGATTTCTGACAGTCTTTGGGTTAAAGGCAGGATTGCCCTCGGAAATGACTGTCTTCATTACTGGCTGAGTAGAATTAGCATTTTCGGTTTGAAGGTTTTCCGACTTTGCCCTGATGCAATAAAGAAAGTAATGGTGTAACGCATGTTATTGACTGCAACAACACGCCTTGGTGTTATTATTATCAGCATTGCACTGCTTTTGGTGTATTTGTTGCTTTTATTAAACATATGTACAGCACTCCTGGTGTCTGTTTTGCTGTTTGTTTCAAATGAAGCAGTTTAACTGCAATTCCTCAGTGAATTTCCTGGTCTGCTGCTTTAGTAAACACAGTTAGAAAACACAAAAATACATTACAGCTGTAAGGAAGCGGGACGATAATGTTACACTACAAAGAGACAGAGCGGAGAGAGAGATGGGCTTGGTGATGTAGCTTTAATTCTCCTCTTCGAGTCTGACCCTGAGCCGCTCTCACATAAAGAGCATGGCTGCCATGTACAAGCACTGCAATGCAGAGTTCTCCACCCTGTGAAATATGCACAGCTGTCAGGCATGTGGTCACAGCGACATATAAATATTGTGAGCTAGCTTGTGCAACCACACGTTAGTGTATGCAGATATTTATTCATGCACAAGGAGACACATGTGTTGGCACACACACATACACACAAACATGTACTATAACACGGAAATTATCACTCAGAAGCTCTTTGACTCCGTCATGTAGCCAGGCTTTGAAAATTGGATTGACTGGTATTACGCTCAATACCTTGCCAATACAATTGGATTACACATCTGATTCTGCTTTCATCCATTTATACTGTGCACACAGACACACCGTATGAATGCACACACATGCACGCTCACACACTGTATTCTTCTAATTGTCATTCCGTGCCTATTTCTATCATCCTTTCATGTGAGTCTGCCTCATCTTTGTTGCCCAACTGTGCTTTGTGCGCCGCACTCCTGCCGGCCAATGGCCCTTTATCAGTCGAGGCTCTAGTGACCAATCACATGTGGAGGAATAAAAAGTCGGTAATCCGTTTGTTGTGCCCAAGTGTCCAGTTCAATCTATGTTTTGTTTACGGCCATTGATCGATAAATCCGGGGGCTCTTCGTGTAAGGCCCAAGAGATGATGAGAGATCAGAGGGAACACAAAAAGAGATATGTGGTGTTCCTGGGACTGACCAAGACTCTTCTCTGTCAGAGTCAAAACTTTGGAAGCTATCATTTAAACCGTTTACTGTAGTGGCTCATAAACTTCTTCAGATACATTCTGGGTCCTTTTTCTCTGCCTGTTGTCGTGTGACAGGAGCTAACTCAAAGTTCAGTTCACACAGATTAAAATGAACTACTTGATACATTGCAATTTGAATTTTGTACGATTTTGAAAGTCACTTTTTCTTTTGAAGTAGAATTCGTACCACCCATCCATCCGCAGCTCCCACTCATGGCCACTGCCAACTCCCCAAACAAAACTTAATACTGTATACTACCACAGAATCATGGACAGAGATTACTTTTTAAAGCCAAGATAAACCAATGTGCATTTACATTTTACCACTGAATGTATCATATGCTGCTGATAGAACAAAAAGGCGTGCAGTAAAGGTATACTGTGGATGCAATGGAAATTTAATTTACCCTGCATGAGCCAAATTATGCAGCAGTTAAAAAACATAAAATTTGCAATTCATATGCTTCCAAGCGAGCCAGTACAGGCTCTGCCACTGGCTTCATTACAGTTGCTATAGCTCAAAGATGTGTTACAATTTCAGTTCTGCAGAGCACATGAATGAATGGATATTTTTTTATGTTGATTACAAACATCTGGAGAAACAAAGATTATTTCACACAAATTTTCTCACAGTCAATAACCAATAAAGGAATAGTCTGAAGCCCACGGCTTATTTTTGCCTGTCCTATATCGACTAAAGGGTAACCCAGAATATCAACAATGCCAAAGAAAAGAAGTTAATAAATCAATAATTAACTGCATAATCCTTAATTCTTTTACATTATGATCCATAGTCATTTTACATTTTAAGACTTTCTTATGTCTCAACAGAGAACTACACAATTTCAAATCAGTAGTCCACATAGTTTGATTATCAAAACTGAAACACATTTGAATTTTACATTGGTTCTCACTTTACATGTTGTATAAATAAACAGCCATCTTAAATTATAATTTCCTTAAATTAATTTAATTTCTTTTGACACAACATGATTAAGAGAGGGCAATTCTTAATAATTTTCAGACAACTGAATTGGAATATTAACACATTTTTTAACACATTTTTTAAAATAGTAATTAACTGTTGTTGACATATACAAGATAGTTTATACAAAATTATAGTACCTTTAAAGGAGTAGCCCAAAATTACTCAGTTTAAGACTAAATGCAAAATTTGGCCAACAAAAACAAAACCCACTGATTCCTCGTTCGATTTAACAAGCTTAGGAAAGCTTCAGGAAAACTGCAGCCACCACTGCAGCCAGTGTACTACAGTCAGCTTTGGGTAGCAAATTTGCATCTAGGATAGCAAAGGCATTATCCGCTGTGCTCGACCTTTTTCCACCGCTGATTGGCCTATAATGACATTTTTACCCTAGCCAATCTCACTCTTCATGCCTAAACCTCACTAATCCAACCAACGAAGGCAGCGAGAACTTGCCGGTCATGGGGGGAGTAGGTTCATGCCTTCGTTATTCTAGGAAATGCACATTCGCCTAAGGCTATGGATGGCCTGGGAGTCGGTGGATTTACAGAGTGGAGGATGAAGTTGTTGGAGGGAAAAACTAAAAACAATTGAGATTTTGGTTTGATGCCAAAGGTTGGCAAGCTAGAGGCTATGAGGACTGTACCTCTACGCTTCAAAAGGGCAGCTGAAGGCTACCAGTAGGCTACGCTGTGTCTTTCTTCTGACTTGCAACGGGAGTGAAGGGGGAAGAAAAGGAGAATCACTGCGTCCAAAGTAGTTGGAAAACCCTGCTGTTTATTTTGCATTGTTAAATGTCACAAGAGTGAACGACGCTCACGCTCAAGTTCATAAGTTGCAAATCTGATGTGTTCAGTTCATTGTTCACCAAAAACATCAACACATTTAATGAACAGCGCTGTGTTAGTGCGAAAAGGGCATTATCCGCTGTACTCAGCCTTTTTCCACCGCTGATTGACCTTTAATGACATTTTTACCCTAGCCAATCTCACTCTTCATGCCTACACCTCACTAACCCAACCAACGAAGGCAGCAAGTACTTTCCAGTCATGGGGAGAGTAGGTCGGTTCATGCCTTCGTTACACTAAGAAACTGACATTCGCCCAAGGCTATGGATGGCCTGGGAGTCGGTGGATTTACAGAGTGGAGGATGAAGTTGTGGGAGGGAACTGAGTTTTTGGTTTGATGCCAAAGGTTTGCAAGCTAGAGGCTATCAGGACTGTGCCTCTACGCTTCAAAAGGGCAGCTGAAGGCTACCAGTAGGCTACGCTGTGTCTTTCTTCTGACACGCAACGGGAGTGAAGGGGGAAGAAAAGGAAAATCACTGCGTCCAAGGTAGTTGGAAAACTTGCTGTTTATTTTGCCGTATGGGGAGCTGTAAAACGAGCTTTGTTAACTGTCACAAGAGTAAACGACACTCACGCTCAAGTTCACAAGTTGCAAAACTGATGTGTTCAGTACATCGTTCACCAAAAAAATGAATACGTTCAATAAATGGCACAGTGTTAGCATGTTCATGCACAACACAGGAGAGATGTTTCTAAATGAAAAGAAAGGCATTCACATTCTGCATCTGTTGAATGCTATCTGATTGCTAGTTAGAATAATTTTTGGATTACTTCTTATACACCAGCCCCAAGAGTGTGATGCATATGAAAGTAGGTTTTGAACCCAAGTTGACTCTTTCACTTTCTAGGCTTTAAAAGACACGGATTACATCTTGTATTATTAATTCCACAAATTCCCAGAGTGGGATGTTCAAAAGGTTATCTATTCCAAGATGCAACTTTAATAATAGAAAATAGAACACAACGTCCCCCTGTGGTACGCATGTCCCTGATAATAATTGTCACGGCGTTTAAAGTCCCCTGTATCTATTATTCACACAGCAGCAGTGACCACATGTGAGATACAGTATGTTTGATATACAAAGACAAAGGCCGCTATGTTAGGTCAGTGGTTTAGGTTTAAGCACATGAAGCAGAGCTGTTCTGACAAAAGGGAAAATTGATTTTGTGCTGTAAGCCTAACCATTGATATATTTACATTACAAAAGCCAAGGTCAGGCAGATACCAAACACCCTTTTGGTACCTGTGTCGCGAGCAATCTTATCTGTGCTAGAATGTTTCAAAAACTTTATTTTCTCCACTTGTCACCTTATCTTATTTCAAAGAACCAGTGAAGAGGGCTTCTGCTGATCCACTATTACTGCGCGTTCTTTTCTGTATAAAAAGCTGTGCAAGTGCAGCAATCATTTCATTTGTCACATGTTGTTGACGGAGCAGTGGGGCAGGATGTGAACTACACAAGGTCACTGTGGTACCTTTGACGCAGCACTTTGGGAATCGATGATGATGATGTATGACGTGTATTTCTTTCACGAGGGACAAAGCTTCCACAAAACTCCAAGGCGCATTACAGCAGCACCTTTTGTATATTGGCTCTCCTTTTTTCTACAGACAGCAAATGTGCCAGTTTCACACCCGGAGAGAGGACGGCTGACACGAGTGGTCTTAAATTAAACATATTATGGAATACTTAAAATGTGCAAAAGGATTTCGAGAATAGCTGGTCTTTGAAATTCCCTTTGGTTTTTAATATTGCACTTATTCCAGTACCCAATGAATCATCTGACCCGTAAACACATTTCAGCACGCTCTGTATTTCATTAAAACAGAATAGAAGGTGCTAAGTCTCTAACCTGTCATTCTACAAAATAAAAGGCTCTGCTTTTTCTCACCAGGTGCAAGGTCTACAAGCAAACAGCCTGTACTGATTACCTCTCAAAAATCTGCAACGAAAACCTCTTAAGTCTCGACTCTTTTAGCCCCGTTGGCCACATCAAGGAACAAGCCATCTTCAGATATGTTTGGCCTTGAGCAATACAGGCTGTCAATTTCTTATGGGTTCCCGTTTCATCACTGTGACAGGCAAGGAATGGTAAAAAATCTGCAGCACAGCAAGCGCAACTTTGAACGAGCACCTGTCAAACAGGATCCTGTCGAAACACTAGGTTCTTTAAATATTGCCCTGTCAGAAATAGAGCAAGTTAATAAAGCAATTAGTCAGCTTTTTGAACGTGTTGGAGCAGAATGGTGATAATATGCGTTTGTATGTTTTGATGTGATATTTTCCGGCTTGTCATTTCCTGACAGTCAAGCAACTGACCCTGAATAGATCAGTGTGAACCCTGCAGTAGATCCAAGCAATCAAACCTATTAAAGCATTTTTTTAGAGAAGAGTTATGCACTTTCTTTTTTATATCAAACCACTACTGAAAACATATCACATCTTCATCTTCATTATTGAGGTAACAGCTGATAAATGATGTGTCCCTTACTCTTAGGAAGCATTAAGATGTTGTGTCATGACTAATTATGACAAACATACAAGTTGCCATTAGGCTAATTTATCAACACTTCTTAATGAAGCCCTTTACAGAATAAAACCCTCGCAATGTAAGCCTCTGGCAAACTCTATGAAACTCAGATATGAAACTCACTATTAGGTGGATGTGAAAAAAAAAAACATAGTGGAAAATGTGCTAATAAATGGCAGCTGCAGAGGGAGCATGATTCATTCTGGACTCTTTGAAATCATTTTCACGTCTCTCACTCTCCCCGCTGCACAAAGGCAATCCAGATTGCTGATTCCCCTGGTAACTTTCAAGGAATCTACTGGCTGGGGATCACAGATTCAGACGATGCTTGAGAGATCAGAGTTATCTGAGAGGAATACTGAGGCTAGTGCTCCTTCCCAGTCACTGCTATTGAATAACTTTCAATCGATATCTTCAAAAAAAGTCCAACAGCTTAAAATAAATATAGAATTACATTTGAAAGGTACCTTTATTCCTAGCTGGGGGGGCTCATCACTACATGCAGATCTGTTGTTGTAACATGAAATGAAGGTTACACCCACAAACAAGCAAAGTCAAATGAGTAAGAAGTGGTGGATCTAAATATATGCATGCTAACATTTCAGGAACTGCTAATCAGACACATTTTTTAAGTTAAAAAAAAAGTCAGGGCACTACATGTTTTTCTGTATGAGTGCACAGCCAATCAAAGTGCACTAAAAGTGGGCCAGTGTCTGCAGTCAGACATTATGCTGCACAGTGCAGCACGGATCTGAGGAGTTCTTGTGAAAAACAGACATTTTTAATGTTTGTCCTACTGCTAGAAACTTTCATCATCTAGCAGTATGTAACAAACTCCTCTTTACAGTATTCATATCATTTTAACAAGACACGGAAGCATAAAACAAGGATCATTTTTTACCAATACACACACACACCCACACCTTGACACAGCCAGGGAAGAGGCTGTAACAGTGTTTTCAGGCAGGTAGGATTGTTATGCATCACTTCTTTATGACCCGTGATTATCCTTAATGGAATAAATGGTGAATACTCCATTTTGTAATGGTTTGTTAGTGTTATTGTCAGCAGATATGTCACCTCAGCTCCACAGCTCCACTTTTACCTTTTAACTCCAAAGCTTGATTACTTTTAACTGTTAATTATAATGCTGCTGCTGTGTTACAGTTTCTTGCAGCCGTAATTCAAATCTCAATCATGAAGTCGGAAAATTAAAAAAAATTAAAAAAAGCTTAATGTAATTGTCCTACAGAGGCTTCCATATTCTGTATATACTCTGCACACATGCACTTACTGTAGACGGTGTATCATTGCCACAGACAACACAAGAGACAATTCCATTTACAACTGTAGCATTTTCCTTCTATGGCTTCCTTCTAATGTGCTCATTAGTGTTCTTGTGCTGAGCCTTATCCCCCAGGAGACAGTGGTCGGGAGAGAACTGCCTGTGTTTACTGCAGCACACATCAAAGAGGGCCTTACTATGTAAAGGGAAAAGTCCTGAGAGAGCCGGCTGATTGCTTACCCATCATGCACTGCTGCCTTTTGGATAGAACCATATTCAGAGGAATATACAGTGCAGTAGGTATGGACAACGCACTGGCCCCGACTATATCATCTGCCACAATGGTTTGGAAATGACTTTCTCTTCTCTACAGCAGCACTTTACTCACTGCTGCAGGAGGAATGGAGAAATTGTTAATTACTGGAGTGCATTATTAAAAAGAGGAGGGTAAATTATCAGTTTCTGCACACTATGTTTCAAGCTGTGACAAAAACCTATCACATATTTTTCACACAGATACCTGTTGATACAGTTTTAGAGCACAACTTTCTTTTTTTTAGTGAAAAAGGTGCCAAACATATGGCTTGCATATGCCAGCTCCAAAAAAAGGGAAAATCATTTGATCAAAAATTATGCCAAATGAACTGGAGGGATGCAAAACCACCAACCATAACTCTGTGGTTGCAGAGACTCAAATGGGTTTACACAATGAAACAAATTACTGCAGGCCGGCAACTGAAAATGGACACTTTTATACAAAGGTGGGCTTGTGTTGAATTGTACTTAAGTGTTTAATCAAGTGAGGAGGGTCGTTGTAGCAAAACTGTGATATTATAATGGAGTACCACTGAAAATGCCATTGTATGGTCATCTGTAACTGACCCTGCTCTGCTGCAAATGCTCCCCTTCTGTCAATGTTGGTTTCTTTTTCTATTTATTCAATTTTATAATGAAAATGATTTTATTATTTATTTATTTATTGTATTTTTTGTGGGGTTCTAAGTCAGGAAATGTTGTGTACTGTTAAAACTGGAAGTTAAATGAAAAAAAATGTATATCAAACAAGAGATTCAAGCATTATTTTAACGCGAAACACAATCTCTGTCTCTTAAATGTGAGGACAACAGCAGCTATAGTGTTTCCTATGCTAGTCACGCTTGATTGAACACCACCACAAAGCTCATTTTGATCTTTTCATGTCAGTGCGTGGATTCACGATATTGAATATGACACCACCAGCATGCTAAAACTGTCTGCTGAAAAAAAAAAAAAGATGGCTAATTGAGAGTTGTGGGATTTTTCAAAGAAACACATCTCAGCTATATCACTTTTCCATATGTAAATAAACTGCTGTCAAAGTCACTTTTTGATATCAAGGACTGTGAGACACTACACTAGCATTGTTTTATTTTTAACTCTCAAGAAAGTAATGTATTCCAACTATGGCCCAACACACACTACCAAAACATACTATAATACTATATAATAATAATAATAATATATACACTAAAAAAACAACATGCATTGAGCTACTGAGCATAAATGAGTGACCTTGAGAGATAAAGCGATGGACAATATATGCAGCAGAGGCAGAAAAAACTGTAGCCTGTAGCCTTGAATATCCAATATGTATAAATAGCCATGGTCACTATGTATACACATTGGCATAGCCCTGTGAGGTTTGTCAGGTGCAACACACACACATACACACCTACATTACCAACTGTGGACCTTTGCTGTACCCCAGCCAAGTGTGGACCTCTGTTTCTGGTCATTTTGAAAATAGAAGTTGAATAGAATATTTACTTTTACAGTTATTTCCAATAATATTACTGAAAAGTGCAAATGTGCTTTTTATAATTTTTAAAATTTCCAAGTGGGCACTTGCATCTTTGAGAGACCTCTATCTATCAAAGAGAGGACCTCCATAAACTGTCCTGAATCATCTCTACCTATGTTTACGGCTCAGACTTTCTTTGTTTCTTTCAAAAATAGATTATTTAACTTTAATGTTATTACAATGTTAACATTTTCTCTAATAAAAAATTATGCAAAAATCAAACAAACAAAAATTACTGCCTCTTCAACTGAAAATAAATAATGTTTTCCCTGAAGTAACTTGGCTGCATGCACTAATATCAAGGACTGCAGTATTAACCTCTAGATTTACTTTATCTTGGCTGAAATTAAATGAAATATATTCTTAAAGTTATATTCTAAACATTAATTACACTTGTGCACTAATTTTAATTTTCTCTCGGGGAAATTCATATTTCAGTATGTTATTGTTGATCACTTTTACGACCTGCATTTTAAAGAGGGCTCCCTTCTTCCCATTGATTATATCTTATTTTGTTTTTGCTCTTAAAGACTTAATTGGAATCAGGAGAAGAAATGTTTCCCGATGTCAGGCAGGTTTTAAATCATGCATTCACACACACTCACACGCACAGAAGCATGCACATACATACTGTGCTGCCCCTGTATGTCTTACATGATCATCAAGACTGCAAGCCTTGGGAGACCTCCTGTCCCTGACATGACACAAACAAATAGTAGTTGACCCACGGGACTGTTGGTTAAAGGTGGCAGCCGCAGCCAGTAAGCAGGGTTAAAGAGCACATGGCCTTGGTCGCCATGACAGCCCAGTGATAGCTATTCGATGGGACATTTGTCACAGGTACTCGAGTTGTTCTTCATTCCAGTCCAACCTTACAGCCCTGCGCTGTGACATATAAACTGTAAATTAATAGTCCCATTATTTTTCTACCTATAGATATGCAGAGGTTTTCAAACGTTTGGCAAAGGAAGTTTAATTCCATTTGTCACTGCAGGGTGCATTCAGGAGTTCAAGGCACTGTTTTTCTTCTTGGTCACTAAGACACCTTCAAGTCGAGTCATTATCTAACAGCAGCATTATTAGACTAACTAAAAAGGGTTTTGAATGTGTTCACAGTGACAGGCCCAAAGCAGCAGGTTAATAAAGTAGACCCCAGAAGACATCAAACATGCATTGAACCTTAAGGGAACAATTCACCCCCTAATGAAAAGTTTTAATTATCTACATTATCTCCTGACCCCGTGTCAGCTGAATCTTGATTAAAGTTTGCATGATCACCGTACACACAACAAGTAAGCCTCTGCATTTCCAGACCCCCCTCCTTCTCCCAAACAGATCATAAAGTGACCATGAAATTTTCTCTCCACAACCCACGCAACATAGTGCAAGTGTTTTGCAGCCAAGAGACCACACTAGAAATCCAAATAATCGCCTGCGCTGCTCTCTACCAGAAGCCTCGGCTTGCTTGTTGTCTGATGTGGAATATACCTCTGCTGGAGGTACAACCTGTCTGCACTGTCAGAGACAACCTGCATATATCCAATAGAAGAGGCTGTGCAAACATCAGGGGAGCTGGGACTCACATAGGAGAGAGTATGTAATTTTAGGTGGAACTGTTCCTTAAGAAAAACACAGAAATTCTGTGCATCAGTCTTCTGCAGGGGGAAGAAAACATTTCCACAGAGCTCTCTAAAGAACACAGAAACCACATTGTAAGTGAACGTCATGTATTCATGGACATCACTTATTTTATTGCTTGATTACCCCTCTTATTCTATAGATGTGTGAGTAATGCTATGCTGCTTGATAGACCTCGGACCTATAGCTATTAAATGTAGAAATGAAGTACTACAAAAGCACCCTTAAGAAAAATACAAGGAACGCAGAGGGATGCGTGAGATTGATTGAATTTCTTTGAAATTATCGTGACTCATATTGTCAGGTTATTATCAGTACCAAGGGCTCTCGCTATGTGTTTTTCTGAAGGTGCCTTGAGGGCTTTCGAAGATAATTTGCCTCCTCAGTAGCACATTTCTCTGACTCAGTCGCGGTAACGAAGCCGCAATGCCAATCGACATTAGATGTGGATCAAAACAGCGACGCTGTGACAAGAGGCAGCAGCGACTCCACTTCTCTGGACCTGCAGATCCTCCTGAAGCAGTTTCTTGGCTATCAAGGTCAGAATGTAATCCGTCAGATGTTATTGACTTCCTGTTCAAGACTTGAATCCCTAATGAGGTTTATGAGAATGCTCAAACACAGAACAATGTTATTAGAAGCAATTTCTCCTCTGCTAATTTGTCTTCGCAACCCATATGCAGTAATATGGGACTAGACGGATAATTTACCCTGATTCATTGATTGCAATTTGTGGTGTAATTATCATAATATGCCACCAGGAGGGACAAAACAATGTTACTGCTTATGATCTCAGGAATAAAAGAAACGCCATACAGTATTTGATGCCTATTATTGCAAAGTTTTTGTGACAAATTTCTAAGTTGCTGGATGCCTTTGTTATCTGAGATGATTTATGTTGGAGCGGTATGTGTTACACATCACATTAGCTAAACCACTAAGATGTAGATGTCAGTGCAGCCCTGAACATACATCCATTCACTCAGGGAGAAGCTCGTAAAAGCTGTTAAGAACGGGATGAGTGCCTCTACCTCATATTCAAAAGCGGGCGATGTACTTTGATGCCATTATCTCCATTACTTACAGAGCAAATAACAGAATAACCAGCGACTGGAGAAATACATTTGAATCTGTCGAATGTATATTTAATGAGCGAGGTTGCTTTAGTGCTTTTGCCATGGCAATGACATTAGGTTTAGATTTTGATTCCAGGACAGGACACGCAAGAAACGAGACACAAATTAAAGCTTGCTGGAGTTTTGCTCAAATCCACATACCTGTGGTGCTGCTTCAGGAAGGGCGAGGTAATTAATAATTCATCACTGTTTACAAATGGGACCCCCATGGAAGGGGCTGTGAAACTAATGAAAAACACACAAGGCACGCACACAAATGTGCAAGAAGGCATGAAAGTCGTGAAGAGCACTCATGGAGAGACGGACTTACAAATAAAATGCAATGTGTATGACGAGATCTGATGTATTTAGACATTTTGACAGAACATGCAATATCAAGCCATAGCAAACAAATAAGCTTGGATATTACTGGACTATTCATGAGAAAAGAGTACAAGGATACAGCCCTGAACATGTATTATTTTCTAGTCTGATTGAAATTCATTCTCAACCATATTACCCATTAAATAACTCTAACATAATTAGAGTTATTTTCACAAAACACTAATTTACATATATGATTATGATCTGTAATTGGTGTGTGCACGTCTGTGTGTACGTGCACAGCATGTGTCCATCAAAATATTTTATTCATTTCCACAGAAATGCTCTTGTTCTTCACAACGATTTATCATCAACGCTAACAAACTATTTATCAAACGTGGCATATTTGGCTTGCCTGTTAATGTGCATCTAACTGTTACCACACTTGGTCCTGTCTTGGCAGTGCCTGTCTCCATCTGCCTCTTTTTTTTCTCTCTTCTCTCTTTTTTTTTTTTTTTATTTAAGACTATATTTAAAAAGATGGCATAAAAATTTAATCCTGGGGGTTCTAGAGGATTATGCTGTGCCAGCAGAAACTGGCAGAGAGACTGAGAGGTGCAGTCGAGTACCTAATTGTGTCTTCATCTACTTACTGTAACATCTTCACTGACATGACGGTTGACGCTAAAAAATGCTGATTTGTCCATGCTGATGGGCTGAGATGCAGTGTTATCAGTGCTATGATCACTGCACAGCTGTGTAAAAATATTTCAATGTGACAAAACCAGCTTTTTCATTTCCCTTCCATGGGTATTCACCATGCTCCCTCTTTATACCCGACAAACATATTTGAATTGGAAATGATTCAAAATACTGTTTTATGCAGCACTCGTCTCTAGATGCGGCTTTGCACATGCAAACATATCAAATAATAATGAAAAGAGGGGAAGAGCAGAAAAGGAAAAGTTGGGAAGCCTGATTTGCCTTGATTGTACTGTGTAACAATTGAGAAGTCATTTTGATCACAAGTTACTGATGCTGTGTTTCTTTTTTTTGGTTTAAATCTCTCTGCCTCTGTCCCTCTCTTTTTGGTGAATCCAGCAAGATGCAGGCAATTATTCACACCTGAGCGGACAACAGGACAGGAGGGGACGGTATGCAGAGCGTGAGAACTTGACAAGAAAGACAACCCAATGCCATTTGGAGATCTTCATATTTTAAAGGCACCGCAGTCTGTCTTGTCTCTCCTCTGCCTCATCGCCATATTCTGATCTTTCCCTGACACTCTCCTTCTTCCTCAGGGGAACTCGGGGACGTTGCACAAATGCAACATCAACATGCATCCCCATCCCAGCTTTAACGGGAGTAAGAGGAGAGGAGTTGAGCGATTCACCTACGTGGACCAGAGAGCGGCTTCCTGTCAGCGCAGTTGATTAAAATTCCTGGGACCAAGAATGCAGGGTGTGATGTACGACGAGCAGGTGGTGCGGGTTTAATATGCATGAGCGGACGGCTCCTGCATCTGCAGATTGGCAGTCACTGAGCTTGCCTGTCCGCTCCCTTGGCAGCTCTCTTGGCATATGGAGCCGCTGAGGGCATACATGAGCATAGCAGGGGGGCTGGTCTTAGCACCCACTGATACAATTTACTCTTTTTGTGACTCCTGAGATCAGTAGGATGGCAGCTAGTTCCTTTTCAGTGGCTTTGGTCTGCTGAAAGTAGCCAAGATGAAGGTAGAGGAGGGCATCTTTCTCTTGTATATTTTATTGATTTTATACAAACAGCAGGAAACATCAAAAGGGAGAGGGATTAGGGGAGCTGGTGTAAAAATTGACTGGGATGGGGTTTAGGACTTAGGCTTACCAGAGGGAAGATGTGATTAGCCCCTACACCATCTCAACGGATGATTCTATTGATATGAAAAACAAGCACAGTCCTACTCCAGATTTCCAAGGAGGAAATTGTGGTCTTAGCTGGCGCTTCTTTGCACTGTATTTGACACATAAACTGTGACTTGGAAAGGTTTGGCTGTGTATTTCAGGCAGCTGTGTAGAGATTCACAGGGTTCTATGTTCGTGTGGGTGCATTGCAAAGCGGTATTTTTCCACTTTTTCTTTGCCTCATCTTGTTTATTTTCATGATTTGATGTGCGCTGCAGTGGAGAGGCGCAGTACAGGAAATGTCACTGGTAATCCAGCAGTACATTGTAATTTCGATGTCAAGTTTGTCCATGTTTTGTGCCATCCGCTGTCCAGCTGCAGGTCAACACCACACCCATGTCCTGTTATATTTTCATTACATGGTGGAGGTGCACTCTTGCAGACAATAAACACTAGTGGGAAAGCCATACACCCAGTGGCAACTAGTCAGACGTATTATTGTAGGCACACAACTCTGCTTTGTTTTCTTGACGAGACAAACTTTGAGGAAGTTATTAGGGGTGACCTTGAATAGTTGACAAATTGACTAACTGTTAAAGGTTTCTGACTCGATAGATAGATAGATAGATAGATAGATAGATCAGAAACTAGGAAATTCTTGTGTTACAGCAGCAAGTAATCAAACAGTATGTGGACACTAATATGCATGTAAATATGAGACGACAAAAACAAACAAAAAAAAATTTAAATTAAAAATTTGTAGTAAAATTTAAAATATACAAGAGAAATATACAGGAATAAAATAAAATTATCCAAATTGTGTAAGTAGTGAGAGGTGAGGTAGAGGTTGTAAAAAATGTGCAAAATAGCTAACAATTATCATTATAATTATTAATAACTAATCGTTATAATTGATTATTATCATTATAAGGTCATCAGGAAGCAGACTTTCCAATAATGAGTAAAAAAAAATAAATGGCCAATGTCCTATTATTAAAAAAATATTATGCCAATCATGAAGACAAATTGTTTAATTGGTTTAATTGGATGTTTTAGCTCTTATATCTGGTGTGGGAAAAGTGGAAATGAGAGAATGGTTCAAAGAGAAAAAACAAAGAAACAAAAAAACATGATTCAATGGTCAGTCGACTACAGGCAAGATTAATCAGATTCGACTATGTAAATTCTTAGTCAGGGACGACCCTTGAAATGATAAAATCCTATGGATCAAAAATTGAGTCATCACCCACACCCCTCCTTCTGCCACAGAGAAATTTCTTCCATCTGTGTAAGGCTTCAAGGTCAACCTCAGATAACTTTACAGAAAATTCCTCTGCATCTAAAAACCACACCAATTTACAGGAAGTTCACATCTAACTATCATTGCATTGTTACTGTAAAAATTAAATTCTTAGTAGATATTCCAATTATCACATTCAAGGGGGGAATTTATATTTAGTAGTGAATATTAAGTAGTTGTCTCCTTATGCTGGTAATAATGAAAAACATCTGGTAAGACATGTCCGACAAATAAAATAGAAGATATCAGAAATCCTGAAATACAACTGAGGGATTCGGACTACTATTTACTACCTGCCAGCTGTGACTGTCTGCCCAACAAGACCCTAACCCATACAGCTACTCATGGCATTTGTTGAGCCCTAAACTGCAGATCAGCTTTACCCTCCCAAGCTACTAAGCACGCCTGGTGATCTGATGATCTGGAATGGCAGGAAGTGTGGATCCATGCTATGTGAATATCTATCTGCAACCAAACAAATCTACTCAGTTCAGCGCACTGCACATATATAACACCTGCAGCTGCATTCACTGTTTTTGGCTGTGTCTAAAGCTTACAAATCTATTGGTCTAGTATTGAGGATGAACTGTCTGTTATATTTGGTGCTCAAATAGAATTGGACACTATGTGCCTCCTAGTTGGACTCGGGTGGTCATATTACAAATGTAAACACAAGAGACTTCTCAATCTTTTGACTTTTGCTGCCAGGAAAATATTTTGCTCTTCTGGACCAAGGATGCTGCTCCGACAAAAAAGTCATGACACAGTCTTACAATGCAGTGTGTTTCCAATGAATATATCTCTTCTATGCTTCACTTCTCGGTAGAGACCTTTGATAAAGTTTGGGACCCTTACTTAAAGTACATTGGACCTACACTATCATCTATATTACAGGGGTTTCCTAAATTAGCTTAGCCAGTCTGTCTACACTTCCTGTAAGTTAGTCCTCGTGTAACCTTGTTCTTTGTCTATATAGCCAACTGCTGCCTTTATATGGTTGTAGGAGGTGATGAAGGTTTGGGATGGATGTAATGCCTGCTATTCTTTTATTCTTAGTTATATGTTTTTCTATTAATTTTTCTTTTCTCATTGTTCCCCAACTACTCCTTCTATTTGCCATGTTATGTCTGAGCTGTTCTGTTCTGTGTTTTATGTTAAAAATGCAATAAATATATTATTTTTTAAAAGTATCGTGATAATATTGTATAGTGTATCCTCTGGTGATTCCTACCCCTAGCCCCTGTCAGTAAAGTTATGTTTAGGAAAGCAATTATAGTTGGGCTTTGTCACGAAATGTACTTGATGTTAAGCAGCGTGGCAACATGGTGTACATACGTAACCTAAAATAACTCAATATTGACTTTTGGTTTCACAAAGGACACAAACACCAGTCTCCTGGTTGAAAGTCCTGTGTTTTTTACACATCCATCCCCCCTGACGTTCTCTCTACACGGACTTTGTCACTCTTTGTACTACGTCACCTGACTTCCTTTCATGCTGTCATAGTTACTACAGCCACTAGAGGTCGCTGACTATTCTAAACGTAAATATGGGTTGTAATAAGCCGCGTGTACACACGACCAGTGGTGTCGTTTTCAGGGGGAGGACAGTCTTTGAAACATACCAAGCTTATGACGTGGATTATGGCAACAGTTGGGTGCAGGGAGGCTGCAGCAATGAGACACTTTATGATTTAGGGGTAACAGTGTCACGATGGCGCGCTCTGTCTCAAACACTGTCTCCTCCATAAGAGCTAGAGAGCTCTATGAAGGCCTTTCCTTTGAGCAGAACAACTCTTTTCAGCCATCTGTAGGTAGCAAGTGCTTTTCCATCAGCACTCTTTAACTCTTTCTAAGTGATGTGAATTAGCAAAGCATGAATAGCAACACAAACTTCTCTGTTCTTATGCAAATCATAACCTTTGTTCAGTGCTGAAGTGAGAAATCTTGATGTATGGAATGCATCACTGTGTTGTCCAGTACAGAGAGTGGCATTATAAAGTGAATGGTTTAGATGTTAATTCAGCGTCACATCTCAGTGTGTATTTATAGCATTGGAGCATATCGACTGATTATTCAACCTGCTGAAAAATAAAATAAAGATAAAAAAAATTAATGTCACGCTAATCTGTGGCAGGCATATGGAACAAACAGTATCAAATGAATCTATTTAGGTTAATAAATTAAGTACACCTGCGATGAGTCATTTAGAGACAAATCTGTAAACACAATGAATGTACTAATTGGATTACATTAATGATAACTAGCTTTGAAAAACACACTAGGGGACAACAGTTAATCCCAATTATAAATCCCACTAACTGTGCGTCTCATGGACAAAGCAAAGCCCTGATGAGTTTTGCTTTCCCCTTAAACGAGGCAGATTTCCCCCGTCACCTGGGTCCAGCTCAATACAGCCATCCATATCTTAGAGGTGGCTCCCTCTCTCTCTCTCTCACACACACACACACGCAAAAAAATAGTCACAGCAAATTCGCCCCAGCATTATCACCCCAAAGCTCTACAAAAATAAACATAGGTAGAAACAGGCAGCTACACACACCCGCAAACGCCTGCTGCTCTCAATGGAGCAGTGGGAACAGGATTACATGCCTTTCAGACTGCTCACTCACAGCAGAAAGACACAGCTCTGATCCAATCACGGTGACACATGCAGAAACAAGGGAAAGGTTGTGGCTCAGCCTCCCATGGGAGCCAGCTTGTCATCAGTGTTACTTGACAAAAAGGAGGGGACACTGATAATGTGACAAACGGACTAAGCAAATACCGATAAGCGAGGTGGTGGTGGTGGTGGTGGGGGGGGGCTCTGACGATGAGTTTGTGAGTGGCTTTAAAGTAAAGTCGAAAGCTGTATTTGTACATATGGACCTCGAGGCTTTACCCTGAAGCAGTGCTGCCAGACACATACTGTGGGGGTATCTCCAAGTGCATAGAAATGCCGGACTGGCACCGATAATGCACGGGGACTGGCAGTGTTGGCCCTGACGCTGGATCAGTGAAATCCTGTTTAGCCCTCCCCTGGCCTTCAGGGAGAGTCTGCCATCAAATTCTAGCCAAATCATGGCCTGTTTAACACCTCACCACCTGCTATGTTCATTCGCATGCATGTGTGTGTGTGTGTGTGGGAAAAAGAGAGAGGGAGTGTGTGTGTGTGTGTGTTTTGAGTGCTAAACAGAGAAGAGTGTGGTGACTGTAGGTATATTGACCCAAGGAGTTACGCACGACTGCAGGAAACCCACACACACAAGCTTAATATAGTAGAACCGTGACAATTAATCAATTAGCTGGTAGCTATTAGATTACTCACCAGCTAATTTTATAATCGACTAATTGGTTTAAATAACCTTTTAAGAGGAACGAACAAGTTAAAAATCTCTGATTCCAGCTTCTTGAATGAGAATGTTTTCTGGTTTCTCTTCTCCTCTATGATAGTAAACAGAATATCTTTGGGTTGTAAACAAAACAGAAGAGCTGTTGCATTTAAGGAATTTTAGCAGCATGATATTGGTATTACCATTTTTGTTGTTTTTGCAAATTACTTTTATTATCCTGATTTTAGTGCTTTGTAAATAAGTGTGATTGTTAGGCCAATAAAAGGGATACTGTTGCATTTTAAATGACAAAGATAACACAAATTAAATACTTGTTGATTGTTAAATATGGAACGCAGAAAGTATTGTACCAGCTGGAGGCACCTTTTTGTAATTGTTTTTAATGAGAATGAAGCTTTTGAAGGTTTTTGAGACACGCCTCTCGTTTCTGTGCACTAGGTGCCTGGTGTTTTTGCCGGAGCACTTTGAACTCCTCAAGCTGGAAAAAACTTCAACTCAGAGCGGAAAAGTGCTCCACATCATCTCTTTTTTTGTCATTTTTTGCCATTGTCCAATCAGGTGATTTGAGAGGCGGGCCTTCTGTGGTGGTCACGACAACAAGTTAACAGTGGGTAAACAATGGAGGAGAAACTGACGGTAGCGGTTGCTGGATGCCCAGAGCTATATCGCCCAAAGACAGACGGCAGGTTGTCAAACTGCCCCTGAGTCATTCTAAAATCAGCCATCAAAATATGCCTGAAAATGGCCATCATCGAGGAGAAGCTCCTGGACCAACTAGTGGTACTCCCTGTGATCCACCCTCTTTCTTAGGGTCTCATGTACCCACACAGATCCATTGTTGCTGTTGTTTAGCACTGTGTCGGTTGGTCTTTGTAGTATTTTTCCCGTCCCTTCTCCACTGTGATTCAACAGCAGGGTATAAAGTGACGGCCATGAGCAACTGCAGTGTTTTATCCAAGACTGAAGCTCAGCATACATTCAATCAGAAGACTTTCTTTGTGCTTCCTCCCACTACTTCTTCTAATCAGCTGACTATGGGTGTTATCAGCCAATCAGGACGCTATTGCAAAATGTTAAAGCTGCTCTTCTGCTGCTGTCAGCTGTCATTTCAGGCATCGTATCAGAGTCCAGGATGAGCTCAACAACGGACTCATTCCTCTTCTCATCCAGATCATCAGTACTTCTCCATCCTCTCCACATCTTCTTCTCATCTCATCTTCACCACCTCTACGACCACCAGTGTCTAAACCCCAGGGGGGTCCCTATTCTACTATGGATTCATCACCCTCCTTAAAAATATACCATCTCGATTGGGTCTTGATGACTTGTGGGAGGAGCTGTTGATGACGCCGCATGTGCGACCCACTGGAGATGGACTTAAAAACAGGAAACAGCTGATAGCTGGAATGAGCAGCTAGTAGCAAGAGGGAGACGCAAACAACGCCGACACCAACCTGAAAGAAACTGGAAAGATGAACAACTGGAGAGACAAGGAACTGCGCGCCGTCCTTGCCCTCACAAACAAAGAGGCCATTAACCATCAGTGACGGGAACGGTGAAGGACGGACCAACTTCTGAGAGAATGGCCGAAGGACTGACCAGCCGCGGCTTCCCTCGGAGCAAGGTGCAAGACGTCACTGGTACGTCACACGCTGAGCTACACGTTCTATTACTTGCTCATGACCCCCATTGCCCCGAAAGAGGCACATTCTGTATGAACAAAAGTAGGCAGGTGGCATTTTGCTGCACTCCCTGATTTTGTTTTTATACTGCCAATGCTGAACAAAGACTGATTGGGCTTTCCTGCAAATTTGCACAATTCCTATTTAAAAAGGGCTTCTGACTAACATTCTTCACCACTTTCTGACATTTTCAACTCAACAACTAATCAATTAATTGAGAACACAATTGACATACTAACTGACAATGAAAATAATTGTTGTAGCCCTACAATATAGTATGCTTTTCCTATGCTTATTACTTTTTCTGAATTTCATCGTGCATACACACTGAGCAGCAATAACAATGTAGTCTGTTAATTGGATGGCCTCAGAATAGGGATTTAAGTTTAATGCAAGTCATCAGCATGAGTGCACGACGTGATAAATGGTGATGATTTCACCTCGCATACTGTAGGAGCTGTTAAAATCCCTGTAAGACATATCGCTCCCCCCAAAATATTCCTCTCCTTTCCATTCCTCTATGGCCTCCATCAAAGGACGCATGAAAACATTAAACCTGACGGCCAAAGATGTTGTGCGTGAGTGATGGTTGTGTTTTCAGAAAGTGGTTCTCTCCGGTGCATAGCATTCCCTAACAGACATATTGATCAAAGAAGTTTCGCTTAGAGCCATTTGGGGATGAATACAATTCAGTCGCCTCATTCTTCCACACAACAACGTCGCCTCTGCTTGATGTGTCACACTCAATGAAGGCCACAGGCAAATATATTTTTACCGACTGGATGTTTGTCTCAAAATTACTGCAAAAATACTTTCTCTTGAGGAAACAAATGAAGAGAATTCTGGCTTTGTGGACGGTGTGAAATGCTGTTATTTCTCAGTGTTTTTAGTTTTTGTGTGTCGCTGTTGAATTTGGCACATTAGGGGCGGAAGACACTGCAGGTTGCTCAAAGCTTAGAACAGAAAACTCCCAAGCTGAAGCACGAGATAAAGTGCTTTGAATAGCAAACAAACAAGGCTTTAGTGGAGAGTGGCTGGGGATGAATCCGTGCAGGGAATGACGCCGAATTGTTTCCCGACATTCACAGTCACCTTAAACCATGGCCACGTAAGAAGAAGAAAAAATGCTTCATCATTGCAAAGTGAAAAACAAACAGCACGCCAATGTGCTGTCATCATTTATCATTCTCATATTGTGAGTCAAGCATTTATATTCACACAAGAAAGAATTATGATGTCATTTATATCACAGTATGCTTGTCAGAGAGTGAGCTGACTGTACTGCTATATTATCTTCACTGGGTTGTAACAGCCGTACAAACAAATACATATAATGTAAGCACCACAGTCTTATTGGCTAGGGATGTCAGTTTCGATTATTTGTGCTTTCGACAGCCCGACACCCATTAACTGGTCACTAACCTGTAAAAATTAAGGAAAAAAAGGAAATGTGAAAAAGACTACAAGAGGCCTTTCCTTGTAGTTTGGCACTCCACTGACTCAGTGATCTTTAGTGCCTCATTTCCATCCATTTCGAGGTGGTGAAATTTTGTCATGTAAATGTATTGCCTTTTATTTTATCTTATGTTGGCTTTGCTGACAGACAACCAGTGAGCCGTGTTAACATACAAAAACATAGTTCCAACTTCCCATTCTTCAACCTCGAGTGATCCGTTAAAGTAAGCCTTGGGTGCTCTGCACTGCGCACCAGCCAGGTCAGTGGAAGCTAGCTTGTGGGGCCCCTCGTTTGGCAGTTACCGCCAACAACATCGTCCCGGTGGAGGGACAGCATTGCTGCAAAAAAATGGTCCCTCTGGTCTCGCCCCAGTTAGCACCAGTGAGTAAGTGGCTTCATTTTGAGCCACAAAACCTGTTTAGCATTGTTAACTACTCTAACACCACTAGCCATGGTAACTGTGCTAACAGAGCTAACAGCGATAACATAGTTAACAATGCTAAAGGGGTTTTGCAGCTCAAAATTGAGCTGATTATTCACCAGGGCAACCCAGGGGTAGACCAGAGAGGGGGCACAGTTTCCACACAAACGCTGTTGGGCCCGGATGGCTTTACTGGCAGTAATTGCCAAATGAGTGGCGCCGCTGGCTAGCTCCCACTGGACCTAGTTAGCGTGCAGATCAGGAAACTAAACAGCAGCAAAACGTAACTATAGATCAACAGGTCAAAACTATTCTCAGTGGCTTGATTAATTTAAAATAGGATACAGAAAAGCAAAAAAAGGAGCATAAAATGGAAAATGCAGCCCCAAAATTCATCAAAGCAAAGCGTAATACTGCTATGTTATTGTTATTGTTATTATTATCATTGTAACAACACTGTGTTATTGAGGTTAATGCTCAGGGTAAAAATGGCAATCTCACATTGTCACTATTGAAAAATAGGAAGGCAGCACAGCTCAAGAAATGACAAATTGTGCAGCATACCTTAATCCAGTTATACCACAACGACAGCTGACATTACCGCCCTCAATGCAACATGAAGTGGCAGCTCACTGATCTTTCCTTTGTGCCTCCAGACCAAAAACAACCATTGTCACGGACAAAAAAAGGCCCATTCACAACTAAAGCTCCCATAAATAAGCTGTCAAAAGTGATGTTGATTTTAGTTTATGGCTAATGTGGCCTTTTTGATTTGACAGGACGACTGCACTGCTGTGACACCCCCAACCAGCCTGCAGTCTTTATTCTTGTCAGATGGGTGGGTGTTTTAGTAAAAAATTGGGAACTTCTGTCAGAACCTCAGCTTGTCATGTTTACTAGTTTCATTCCAGTAGAAGGAAAGGTCAAGTACGACCGTGCCGTGCTCACATTATGGGTTTGGGTGTGCAATGGCTGGGACCAACAATCCGCAATCACTTTCAAAGATGCCATTGATGTTTTATTTAGTGCTGATGGGTGTAGAGGATAAAACTGAACGTGAAAAACAACTTTACTACAGCTGACATAAAAACTATAGTGCTTCTATATCTTGTCTGAAAAAAGTAGGAGGACTATACATCTACTTTGTGAGTATAGAGTATAGAGATTCATTTCCGGAGGGATCCATGTAACAAAAGAGGATTAAAAAAACACCAACACATTTCAGCAGCATGCCCTCTCCAGACTCCTACAGAACAGTTAACAAGTGTTGGAGGCTGTCGATCCTCATACTTCAGTGGTCTAAATCTTGATTGGGCAGTTTTCTGCAGCATCTTGGCATGTGTAGCGTATGAAGCAGAGTGAGCAGGGTTTACATTTTGTGAGCAGGCAGGGGATTAGTGTCTTGCTTTGATAGGACAAATGTCTGCTGATGGACACAACGGCTGTTACAGTGCTTGAATCAGCAAACCCGCGGGACAGATACTTTTACCACCAGCTCATGATAAAAAAGATTGGTTTGGATGGTTTAAATGTTGTAGATGTTTAGTTGCTTTGGCTCATTGTGATACTGATCTTTTCTTTTTTTTTTTTTTAAAGTGCAAGTGACTCTTTTTTTGTGCCAATATGATGGGTCTACATCGAAAAGAAGGAAGTATAAGTGCAAATTCTGTTGGCTTTTTTGCCCAAATTGATTGCTCAACTTTTATTTTAACAAATACTGATAGATAGAGTTGACCAGATATCTGTTTTTGCTGGTCCCATCTGGTATATGAGTCGAAACTGGTAGTAGTAGCCTAAATCAGCAACCTGTGCCAATGGCGACACGGTGCTGAATCCAATTTGTATCGTATTAGTATTAAAGCAATTTGACATGATTAACATGATATATATTCATTTATAAATGCACTAATGAAGACACTCGTGTCTGACAGGCCATGAGCTGAGCACAGGTGAAATGAAGGAGATGACATTCCAGTAGAGATGGGATGGGGGACAAGCAGCACACGTTGTGTTTGTTTTCTATAAAGTTCATAGTTGTTTGGGTGACAGGGCGAGACATGGCAGAGTGAGTCTTTCAAAAAAACTAAAACTGTGCCAATATGGCAACATTTCAGTCAGGACCACTTTAGTCAAGAAAACTTGTTTCCATTTGCAGTGTTATATTTGGAGAAATGGCTCTGTTCTGGGGCCTACGCAGAAAGCCTCTTCCATATGCCTACGTGGAAAGCCAAAGGCAGAGAGAGTACACTTCTCTGCCCCTCCATGTGCAAACAAGGAAAGCCTGAGGTAGAGAGCAAATCTCCCTGCCCTTCCATGTACCTACATGGAAAGCCTAAGGCAGAGAGAGCAGCAGCAAAGACCCCCCGGGAACAGAACAGCATCAACGACAAACAGAATTGGGCTGCTTAAGATCAGCTTGTGTAGCTAGTATTGAGGAACGGCAGATTTATAAAGTTGAATTGAGAGGCTATCTATAGGATTCTTACATATTTCACTACAGGGAGCTGAAAGTTTCTGATCACTAATATCCTCTTAGACTGCCTGCTGTTGGCTATATTGTTGGTCATTTCCAGTAAATATCAAAACATTAGGTGTGTGATTTCTATTTAAAAAGTAATGTTATAAACATAGGAAGATAGCAATTAGGCTATTCACTCACCTTTCAAGTGGTTACGTCTCCAGTCTGATCCCCAGCACACAGCTCATATTTAGGCCTACGTGGTTTGTTTACATGATGTAACATAAGTGTATATTTAATGGATTCAGTGTGGACAGAGAGCTCCGATGTTTTGTGATGCAACGTGATAGTCAGACGTGATAGTCAGACTGGCTTGTTGTTGGGACAAAGTGTCATCATGTCCCACTTTGTGTGCCTGC
The DNA here is from genome assembly GCA_019142605.1 of Cephalopholis sonnerati. Classification (NCBI taxonomy): domain Eukaryota; kingdom Metazoa; phylum Chordata; class Actinopteri; order Perciformes; family Serranidae; genus Cephalopholis; species Cephalopholis sonnerati. The sequence goes on from JAGQAX010000020.1 coordinate 20,712,191, forward strand.
TGAGTCATATGCGACACCTGGTAAGATTTGGTATACCGGTTCGCTGTTTGGCTTAGTATCAAACAGGTTTAAAAAATTTTTACACCAGCCCAACCCTAGTGATGGATAAAGCAATAAAAAGCATAGCCCTTCAAATGGCTGTGGAAAAATACTGTGAATAAAACAGTTCATTCATTTGATGCTGTCCCTGTCTCTCTGAAAGACATTCTCTTAGTGCCAACCAATGCTGCCAACTATGACAGCCATCCACAGCTAAGCATAAGTAAGACAGAGGAGCTAGGAGAGGATTTCTAACAAAGCCACTGACACCTGTCACCACAAAGCATGAGAAAGGGGTGATGGTACACATAAATAACAAACTGGTCAGACTGACTGGGCTGATAACATGGAAGCATTATAAGACAGAGGGCAGAGAAGAATGCTCTGCTTGGCAGGCGGAGGACTTTCAGTGTGTATACAACGCTAGAGTCTGTCAATCACTGGCGGCTGGTGCCGCGTTCTTTGCAGTTGCGAACGAGGGATGTTGAACGAAATTGCTGGCCGGAGGAACGGTTGCCAAACTGTGAGAGAAGGTTCGACATACTGTAGGTAGGATTACTGAACTGTAAAGAAAGTCTGGGCATCAGTAAGATTCGGAGAAACGGTCCAGCTTTGTTGGAGTGGTGCAGAGTCAGCATTCGAGACACATCACAGAGCGTATTAGGTGCTCATTTGTGTTGACAGCGATCAGACTGTGGTTCCAACCAAACAGGCCCAGACTCAGCCAATTAACAGGATGCTAAGGCAGGATGCTTTCACTGCCCTTATGAACTATTCATTTTTTTCTGACCAATTTATCTGTACAGCATCTGCTGGCATTAAACTCAAAAGTCTCATCTGGCCTCCAAGAGCACATATAGCGTATTTCTGGCACATTTTGATTCCATACATAGTTTTCTTCTCTTTTATAACTCAGGAAAAATGTACTCTGTGTACAAACTTTAATGCTGCACAACAGTATGTTTACACACTGGTATGGCAAGGACATTTGTGCTCTGATGTCTTACATTTCACAGTGCTCATGATCATCATTTTGATGCTAACTGCACACACAGGTAATTAACGAACATATCTCAGATTTCCATTACGGTTTACAACAGACATCAAGAGTATCAAATGAGACAATGACATTTTTATTCGATCATTCTTGACTTGGCTGAAATTTTACGACCTTTGTGTCATGTTCTCCACTCTAAAACTCGTTACTCTCGTAATAATTACTATCATCATCTGCGCTTTCATAAAAAGAATGAAGGAAATTTAAGATAGAGCCATAGCTTCACAGATTTGGCGTCAGCAAAATGTTTATGTCCTGCTCGTATAAGATATAATCTCATACAAAGCCTTTATTTGTTCCACGTTAAAGAGCTAATAAAAGATTGTGGGGGTGCAACATGATAAGCCCTGCAGCAGATACTGTAAATGACATATAAGATTAGATTTATGTTGGCAGTTGACCAATCAGTGCCAGCTAAAATGTCACCAGGCATGAATTCAAATACATCATCCTCATTAGATTACTAGATAATTAATGCTAGATGTTAAACTCGGAGATAAACCATATGCCTGACAGGATTTCTGCACGTGGTGTGGCAGAAATGTCAGCGCGACGAGTGGTGCACAAAGGTGAAAACAGTTGTGAGTCATCCATCCACTGGCGGACATGCATTATGTGCAGGCTAGCGTCTTTCCTTGGTGTAAAGGAGGATCAGTGAGTGACGGACACAAACAGAATTGGTCTAAAAATTTATTTTAAAGTGTTTGTTAAATGCATTTTTAGCTGGTTATCAGTGGCTTTGTTTATATGACAGATTCTGTTGCTAGATGTGTCTAGGATGACAAAAAAATCCAACAACATCATTAGTTTTGTTGTATCTAAACCCCATGTCTTATCTCCAGCCCTTTTTGTCTAAATTTAGTCACTACTTTTACTTGTCTTCACTTAAAATTGCCTATCTGTCTCGCTAGCTGCTACTGAAACTAAATGCAGCTTTAACAAGCTTACAGTCTGCTCTCTGCAGTGTCACTCGGAGGCAACACTCACAGCATGCTCTCGGATGATATGCATTACTTTGGCCGCCAACTGGTTTTGAAACAAACAGGGCTAATGTATATACACCGTTGAGCCAGAGAAATCAGCCTGTGCACACAGAAAGGTGCGGGGAACAGCGGTGAATCAACATCATGTCGTTTACATCTTGCTTATGGCTGTTGTTGTAATTTAACACATATCTGTCAGAGCTGCTCGCTGTTTCTAAATCACAAGGAATACACCCTTCAGTGAGGCTGCGTTGTAGCTTTAAGTGAACCAGAACCCTGTGCATACACACACACACACACACAGCCGCCTGGCCCTCTGCAGCCATCAATTCACAGCAGTGAAGCCGACTGCAGCCTGCCCCTCTCTCTCTTCCCCTGTACCAGAATTAATTTCTCCCCAGAGCTGATAGGCTACGCTCTACTGCAGCCAATCCATATAATTAGGCCGTCAGCAATGTAAACCCCTGGCTCAGACTTCAAGTCCATTTCAATATTAGGTGCAGACATGACAATGGCTTCATCAAATGTGAGTATTTGGTGCATTAATTTGATAAATTGTTCTTTCTTAGCCCTCTATGTGGCTTATCACTACACACAACTGGCTAATGTTTCCGTTCTGTTACACTGGTTCCTCTTTCGGGGCTAAGGGGAATTATTCTCTACTTCTACTGCACAGAATGCTAGATGTGTCCTGTCTTCCTTTGGGTTTTATGATGCATTTAGTTTCTCATTACTAATGAATCACTTGCAAGTGTTTTAATGGGCATTTAATATTGGCGGATGCAGAGACCAAGGTGTCCGCCCTCACCACTTTCTCCCCCTCCCCTTTCTCAGCCCCTGTTACGTAAGTATTTTTTCTCCCTGAGCCAATTATGTAGGGTTCTGACGGCTGATCTCACTCCATATGGCGACAGCTCTGTTAATCGCTACCTCCCAGAGAACTGCTGCATGACAGCCTGCGTGTCAAAATCACCATCAAAACGGCGAGGCGTGGAAAGGGGAGGGCGGGAAATAAATGGGATGTGTGGTTGTGTATGTGTGCGGGTGTGTTGTTTTTTTTTTTGTTTTTTGAGGGGGGGGGGGGACAGGCGGGCGGCGAGGAGAAAGGAAAAATTAGCCAGAGAAAACAAAGTCAATGAGGCATGAAGGAGGCTTCCCTCTCCTGTGTTTGGTAGAGGTAGACGTGCCTCCTCACTCACTGTTACCACCACTCCAGGGGGACGGGCAGAAAACGACAGCCTCGAGGGGGGGAGGAGGGCGGCGGGTGGAAGAACTGCGAGGCTGTAACAGGATTCTACGTGTTTACTTGGTCTGGTTGCTGACTGAGGCAACACTTGACAACACAGCCCTCCAAATCTCTGCCCGCGTGTTGGAGCAGACATTAACTCGTTGTATGCATTTGCATTTCCCCAAGCCGAATTGGATCTCCTTGGATTGAATAAGACCTTTGGGATGAGGTGTCAAGAGGGCATGTTGTACACAACACTACAATACCAAGGTTCGAAGCTATTACGATCACAATGACTTGTTTTGTGCATTGACTGATTACCACTGGGGAAGAGGGAAATAGCCTGCATCAGCCTGAATCCCCTTGTTACACATATTTACTCATAGAAATTTATGATAATAGCGATGTGATCCTTAGCGGCCAAAAGGCGCGCAGACACATCCATTTGTTGCAAAAGAGATACCGTATCTTCACACTCAAAACAAAACAAAGCTTAATCAAAGGTTAACATGACAACCGATTGCAGATGTGCAGAAAATAATTCACAGTGAATTGTCCGATTGAAGCCACTTCTGAAGGACACACAATATAACTGGCTGCTTTTTTTAATATCACGAAATAAGATCAGGTTATCTGCCTTTTTTGGCTTCGCCTGTTTCCTTATATGGGCTGTTTTAAAGAGACTACAAAACCAATACTGTCCTGCAGCTGCATCCCCCCCACAATCTCCAATAAACTTTCTAAACATCATTATATCACAGAGCTATTGCCTTATTATCATTTAACAGGAACACACTTCTATATGTTTGTGCAAAATGCATACAACAGGCAGTTGATTGGTTGCTTGTAGCTTCCTTTACAAGCTATGTGTTGCCTTCCCACTTCTACAAAAGCATGGCAGTAATTAATTTTCCTTCCAATCATCATTACTGTTTTGATAAGTCTAACCTTTAGAGGCAGGGGGGAAAAGACAAGCTTAATTACATCTACTGGCACAGCAGGGTAACACTGATATTCCGTTTTCACAATTTGCGGGTAATTTAAGGGAGAAATTATATTGAAATACTGCATGTTTTTTTCCCCATCTTTCTCCTACTGTGTGTAAATAGTTCTGTAGATGTGTGTGGGAGATGCTGAATATTCATATGAGGAATTAAAGATGCCTCCAGTGGACCAGTGGAATCTAGATTAGGGCGAAGTTCAATGGATCGATATCAGCTACACAAAGTCAGCTCCATTCATGTTATTTGTTTGTTGTAGCCAAGATTGCAGCGGTATCACGTGGTATTAATATTGACAGCCTGGGTTAGGATTCCTTTGGTGTTAATTGTTTACTTCAGACCTCTTACACATACTTTCATTACAAAAAATGGTTTCAGGTTTCACTTAGAACTCTGCTGTTTTCACTCCTTAAAGGGCAATTTTAATGAATAATAATTACAAAATTAATTATAATTGTGCAATACTGTGAAATTGTGATGGTTACTGTGCTATGAAAATCTCACACTGTTGAAACCCTATGTAACCCACTGGACTGTGGGTACTCGCTATAGCTATGAAAAACGTGTTATTAAAACAAGGTACAATCTATTGCTAAAGCATTGCTATGAAGGGAGACTGAGCAACATGAAGAAAAAAAACTTTATCTTGCAGTTTCAGTATCCACAGCACAAGGGTTTTCCCTTGGATATTAGTTAACAGAGATGCTGTACAAAACAAAAGTATAAAAACCACAAGTTGCAATTTCATGGGGAAGGGAGTCATTGCTTCTGGCCAAGGAATGGTTCATCACTTTCCTCTCAGTAAAACAGCAATGTATCCCTGATTCTGGTCTTTATGCTATGCTAAGCTAAGCAAAGCCTCTTGGCTTAAGTTATTACTGTATACAAGAGTATTGTTCAATCCCAATGGTATGACTTTCAATACAGTCAAAAATACAGCTTCCCTCTTTCTATTAAACTGATACGGAGATGCTGTATGGAGGTGATGTAGTGCACAGCATGCACCACAAGAGGTCAGTGTCTACTGCTGGAACAGGCAGCTGAGCTGAGAAAGATGGAGACTGTGAGTGGTGGGGATAATGTTACAGGACTAGTAAAAATCCAGGAGTAACACATATGCACAAATAATGTGTGCCCCGGGGAAATGTAGGTATGAATGTATGAAAAAACAGATATCACCCCAGCCTGGCATATTCTTTGTTTTTCAAGATGGAAAAATATTTTAAGGGTGCTTTCACACCTGCCCTGTTCAGTTCGGTTCAATTGAACTCAAGTTCGTTTGCCCCCTAAGTGCAGTTCATTTGGGCAGGTGTGCACACGGCAATCACACTCTCTAGTTGGAGCCGCGCCTCGTTTTCAAACTGTATGGTTTGACTCAAATGAACAATGACAGCAATATAGTCCACGATGGGCAGCTCTAAAATCAACCTGCGTAGTGGTCCCTCCATTGTGACATTAGAAAGTGTCACATTTATCTTGCAAGTGTACTCTTCTTCAACGTTTTGGTAACTTCCTGGATTTTTCTGACATTGGAATTCTGACCAATCAAGAGCAGCTCTCTCACACAAGGCATTTGATCTGGTCCACTTGTAAATGCTGCCATGAGAACACCAGCCAACTCTAGGCAATTATGCAACTTTGGCACAAAATTAGTCAACTGATGCCAGTGCCACTAATCATAAAGGGTGCTAATTTCCCCAAATTTACCTTAAATATCCAATATGTTTTCAATATTAAAAAATATTTTGTAGTACTATTTTAGTAGAAACTGGGTTGTATTACGTTATTTTTATTTTTGTATATCTTGCACACTTATAGTAGCAGTGGAAAGGCACACTGAACACATCCTTACAGTGACTTCATACCTTGCCAATTGCTTGAGGCGCTTTCCATCTTTAGGTTATTTGAACATGAATAATCATGAGATTCTCTGAACCATGTCCAGCCTAACCTTTCTGATTCTCTGGGTGAAGCTTACTGGAAAAAAATAAATAAAACCAAGAGCTGCTCACTGATGTGAACATTCTGAATGCTAGGTAAGCAAAAAGTACATGACACTGTTTAGTCAGCGTGCACTGAGGGTTAAAGCCTGACTGAGTCACTATGGCTCATGTCAGAAGGCCTTAGACTTCGCCACCTCACACGACACACATGCCTAAGGTCAGTGTCACTACCCTGCCAAGTGTTGACCTTTGATCAGTTAGAGGAGTGCTAAAAACTGCCCAAAGGTCTCTCCGGGTATATCTCAGAGCAGGGGAAGGAAAGGACAACAACAACAGCCTTTAACTATCCCAGCAAGACTTTCTCTGCCTGTAGGAACATTAACATGCTTTGTCAACATACAGTGGCGCTCTACAGCGAGGCACAACATGAGCCTAATGCCAAATCTTTAAAAGTAGCCCAGATATCTGATAGCAGAAACAGTGTAACAGGGAACTGAAATATGGATATTTTCGTTCAATAACCTGTGTGTGGAAAACAGTGAAATTCAGAAAGCTATAATTTTGGCCACAGTCGGCCCTATCACATACTATACATATTGCAAAAACAATTTCTTTGATGCCTCCAAGCTACGATGAATTTCACAAAGGAAAAACGATGCATTGTGCCAAGATCATGGTGGCTAAAGTGAAGATAACATTTTTTTTTTTTCAGGGATTGGATTTCCTTTAAGACAGATACGTTTTAGTCCCTGGGCTCCTGCGTTGTTGTGCTTCAACCACTTTGTTAAAAAAAAAACAAAAAAAAACACTGGTCTCTACAAAGGGACTGCTGGCAGGAAACAGAGAGGTATCTATTTCACCTCAGATGTTGTTTGAATTCCCATTGCACATAATCAGGCCAGCTGATATCCCATCTTCAGCAACAAGCAGGAAGGCACATCATTGCTTCCCCACGTGCAGCAAAACAAGATGTTCACCCAAATTTCAAGGTATTTTTTTCACTTCTGTCATTGCTGGACTTGAGTGTCATGGTATCTGAAATATGTTAGGTCATTGTCTCACTAAAAAAGCAGCACATTCATGTGTCTCTGACTCTAATCAACATTAGAATATTTGGCAAATGGTGCAGAATCCCATGGACTGATTTATTTCAGGGGGGGTAAAAAGGTCAACGACAATTATCAGGAATAAAGCACCATTTAAATTAAATTTGATAGAGCCAGCTTACTTTAAATATTACAGTTCAGCGTGCCAAGTAGTAAATACAATAACCAGATCTCTCTCATCTCACATGCTAATTATTATTTGCGGCTTCAAAGTGTTTCTGCGCTGTGTTTTTTTTTTTGCCGTTTACTGCTGCTGACTAGACACCAATCAAGCCCAACTCTCCTGTGCTGCTATCAGAAGCCTGTCTTGACCAATCAAAATGTCTCGTTGTTTACACTAAAGTGGTGTGGGAAGCAAAAGTCAGCATTTCCTGCTGTGAGAGTTATTTTTAGACTCCATCGGAGGAAAAAAAAAAAAAAGACCAGAAAAATGCATGTGATATTACATTTCCGACTCGCGCGGAGAGTGAGGGGGGGGGTGGGAGATGAAAAAGGGAGGGGGAGGAGAGATATTGATGTGCAAGAGAGGCATGGGGAGCAGGGCAGAGAAAATGGAGAGAAAAAAGAAGAGATGAGAGAGAAAGAAAGCGAGAGGGAGAGACAGTCACACTTGGTTTGCCTCATCTTTGGGCGTATCATCTGGCTTGCAGGGGGAAAATTACTGTACCAGTCCCCCAAGGGCCAGAGTGACTTCCTTAACCACTTTAATAAACTGGAAGAGTGTGATTGCCCAGACAGTGCTGCTGTCAGCGTGTTAATTAGACACAGTGCTTTATCAGAGCTGGCCACTCATGAACCGACCAAGCATATTACCATAAATGGTTTACTATCACCCGGCATGGGAAAGCAAACTTAAAGCATATAATCTAAAACCATTGTCATTTGGCTAAATTATATGTTACTGTATGAAAAAGCGTTAAAATCACACAGTGCAACCTGGGACAGCTCAGCTCAGAAGTCAATGTAGTAAATAAACAAACATGCATTATTAACACTGCATTTGTTTTGAGTTTCAAATCACATGTAGTCTTTGAAACATCCCATATTTTGCAATCCTCATTTCCAAACCAGCCCTCTACCTCATTATTCAGAGGATACCAATTACACTTTCACAAACTCTGTTTACTGACTGCTGGTGCTTTTTCACCTACAATATTTCCCCCCCCCCACATCTGCTTATCAGCACATGTTTAATCCTCAAATTATCATCTTTCCAATTTCACACTGTAATTCAGATTTGTATAAGATGCAAAACATGTGAAGGGTGTTTATTTTCAGCTGTGGATTTTAACAGGTTTCATTCAGGTGAAGAGCACGTGAGGCAAAGCACAGGAAGGGAAAACAGTTTACAAAGAAGACGACTGAATGTGAAAGACAGCTAATTAAAAGGCTCAAACCTATATTTTAAAAGATAAAAACAAACCTCGAGGGTATTTAAAGATACAGTTGGTAACTTTGATGAAAATATGGAAATAACTTTTTGGCATATTTGCTGAAACTGTCGCTGCAGTCACATAGGGGCACAGTCACACATGAGCGACATTAACACTGGCAAATATTTGCCTCCTGTTCACCTCCATTCAATGGGAGGAGAGGGGTAAATAAAACATTCATATGGAGGAGACACTGAATGTTGCTGTGTTTAACCAGCTGATATTGTACAATATTGATCATGAAAAATACAAACTGACCCACATGAGAGTCAGGAGACGGACATGGACTGTAACAAAATAGAGAACATACCAATAACATCATATTTCGCGGCGTTAAATAGCAAGCTGGCTAACATTAGCAAGCAAGCTATCTTTTCGTGCCTGTCACTGCCCACATTCAGCACAGGTACTGCCTTGACAGGTGATTGTTACTTGCTTGTAGTTGCTTATGCATGCCCACGTCCTAACATGAGACAAATGCTCTGTTCCTCGGCCTCATAGCTCAAATCCAACCAACAATCAGAGCAGAGGAGTCTCCAACACAGCTGTAAATTATGTCATTAACTGCTCATGAACTGTGGCCAAACTGTCAAACTAGGCAACACTGATCAAACATGAACTGAGAGTCTTTTAATTGCTATGCCTATATCTTGCCTTAAATGTTTTCAGAAACATATTTAAAGGTCCTGTGTGAAGGAGTCAGGGGCATCCACTGGCAGAAATGGTATATAATATTCATTACTATGTGACTATGGTTCCATTAATTTGTAATAGAATGAGAAAAAAAAAGCAAAAAACTTTGTGTTTTTGTTACCTTAAAAAAGGGTTCAGCCACCCTCACTATCAATAGAGCAATTTTTGGCCGAAGAAAATTCTGTTTGGAGCTGCAAAACATATTTGAGCCTTATAATGAAGGTGCAGTAATTAAATTAGCCTATCAACATTACTATTAGGTCTGAATAAGCATATTAATATGTTTTATCATTAAGTGGTTACTCTGCCAGCGGCTATTTATGATTATGTGGTATTTAAACTTTGAAGTGTTGGCGGTAAAAGCAAGGCAATCCACACACACTATTTAATTCTCTGTTTAACTCTGAGACTTTTCCTTTTTTGGATTTGTGATCCATAGCTAGCCTTGGCTTGAGTGGCTAAAGGTTTGGCAAAATTTAGAAAAGGTGCCAGGTCAAACACATACGATGCATATTATAGTTAACGAAATGTTTATACATGGTTTTTATTTGGTGTAGGGTCTGGACTTACAACTGGGGAATGTACAGTAAGAATCACTTTAGACCTACAACAATGAAAAATTAAAACTAAAAATGAAAAAATAACCATTATTTATGTCAATATCACTTTTTGTCAAAGCCACATGGAGCCACTGGAGAGAGCCATGTGGCCCCAGTGTACCCCTGCCTTAGAATGAGCCATTTATATCTACATACGGGGTAGGTCCTCTACCACGAAGTCCGCCATCAGCACAGAACAAAAACACAAAACACTGGCTCTAGACAGGGCCATTTTTGTTTTCATGTCAACCGCTGAAGGTCTCCTACACGCTTGGCACACAGGAAAATTTTTAGCTCTGTCACCTCTAGATCAGTGGTTCCGAACTGGCCCAGCCAAAGAGTCCAGATTTCTCCTTAGTCATTAGTCATCATCATACTTGCAATTGACCATGTCATCGAACTAGTTTGCTGTCTCTGTCAAGTAGCTATCCGTTAGCCACTCACTGTACAACAGAAAACTGCACTTCAAAATAAAAGCTCTATGCTGGAAATTCACTGCACCTAAAAATAAAGGATGTTTTCTACAAACTTGACATGTTTGCAAGTCACTTGCGGTCCATTCAAAATGGACCCAAGACCCACTTTTGGACCGCAACCCACCAGTTGGGAACCACTGCTCTAGTTGCCCCTAAATCCTACCCACTAAAACTTTACATGTAATGTTCAGCTGTAGATTGAAAAATGTTGTGATACAGCCACCATGTTGGATACAGTCGAATGAAGTACCATGTCCTGTCCACCAGCTAAAGCAAACTGTCTCATTTTACAGCTAAACAGTACACTAAAGTATGTTTCTCAAAACATCTGAGGCAAGAAAAAAGCAGAGCAGTAACAGAATCTTGATTCATATTTGATCAGCGCTGCTAAGTTTGACAGTTTGACCGCACAATGAGCAGTGATTGAAATAACTGACAGCTGTATTAGAAACTCCTCAGCTCTGATTGGTTGTTGCAAATGTAATTCGAGCACTAAGACAAGGCAGAGGAATATGATTTCTTTCACAGATTATCTGTCTCATGTACTATTGTTAGGATATAGTGACAGATTCAGCAAAGTTATTTTTATAAAAGCTACCAACTACAGCTTTAATGGAATACCTCTATAAGAATTACTTTGCATAATGCTTACTTTAAGGTCAGATCTGTAAGATGCTAAGCCTTTAATTAATGTAGGCCTTTAGTTTTGCCGATGGGAAAGCAGGATAATGCGTGGGATAATATCAAATTAGATAAGATCAGGCAGATTACTCAGTATAGCCAACCGGCTCTATATGTTCACATTTGATAAGCAATCCTATATTTGGCAAACAAATAGAGAGTCAAAGTGGAATGACCAAAATAAAACCCAAAGCTGTGTGGTCAGTTCTCCACTTTTACAAGTTTGAAAAAACACCATACAGTATGTCAACAGAGCTCGGAGCTACTTCATATTGTAGCGGATATATTCATCCTCTTCAAGCCCAAGAATATACAACAGAGGGGTGAGGGGGGGTTGAGCAAAAGCAACAGTGTTTATTCACCCTGAAGACAGTAGATATAATAATCACCTCCAGCCCAAGTTTCTCACAAAAATGAAACTAGGCTATTGAATAATTCATGAGCTCTGAGTGTGTGTCATCAACTCAGCATTTAGCTTGAGGAAAGTGTGGGCAAACTCTGAGAGGGATACTATTGTTTCTCTTTCATCTCTTATGTGTAACTGTGTACTTGCTATATTTAAAATTCACATCTTCATAATGAGAGAAGAAAAAGAGCGTTTCACTTGGAATCTGCATGTCACTGACATAACAACAAATGTCAAAAAAACTTTTGTAATTTATTTATTTATTTCAAATGTATCTGAGAGAAATTAGACCTAGTTTATGTTCAGAAGATGTTTGTTCACTTTCTTTGCCGTATTAAGTTAACGCTGATGCAAACTGTTGCTGCTTCACATTAACAGTGTTCAACTGGTAAAACAGGAGGTGGCTTTTATTGTGAAGGATCTTCAGGAATTCCCAATGTATTTGTTACCACGGTTGGCGCTAACCACAGTTGTTAAACCAGCATATAATCAGACTACGGGTACAACTACAATTGACTTCCTTATTAAAGCAATGTGAGTTTGTTTGGCTGCGCTATCTACTGATTCACTCGTTGCTACTCTGTTGTATTTCTGCTCGAGTGTTTGCTGCCCCCAGAATTCTTGGGCCTACAAACCAGGACTAAAATCTGAAAAGGATTATAGCTTTAAGGGGACAGTTCACCCATAAATAAAAAAACGACATATTCCCCCTTTTACCTGTAGTGCTATTATTAATCTAGATTATTTTGTGTGGGTTTCCAGGTCTTGGAAATATTGGCTACCTTCTCTTGAATATGATAGAACGAGCTCATGCACTGTTTGTACACATTCCTATGAAAAGTAATGCACCACAATTCGTGTATAAGCCTCGTAATCGAACAAGCTATGATCACGTCACAAGTGCGCCAACAGGAGTTACAAAGGAAGTTGTATAAAGACCAAAAGTCTGCATAAGGAAGCAGGTTGGGGTGGTAAATGGATCAAACAATGCAGGACTTTCCCCCAGGAGTGAAACCAAGTGAACTTTGGGTTATTTTAAGGTAAGTCATCACCATATTTCTTTTTCTAAACTTAGCCTACGTTACTGTACATGCCTAAACCTAACCGACCAAACTTTACGTTACTTCCATAACGTCATTCATGGGACTCTAACTCACTAGATATCATATGAACAGTTGCTTGAAGATGTGTTGAATGTTAGCAGATGACACTCGGCTTGTGGCGTGCAAAGCACCAAGAAATACATTTGAAAAATTAAACAGCAATGTCTATTTCCAACAATCATGTCACTCAAGATAATCTACAGACCTTCTTGTGAGCAGTATCATGTTGAAACTATTTCCTTTCTACTGAGCTACACCAACCATACCTTTCACCACGTAAAACGAAGCATCTACTGCTAGCTTACTTAGCACCACTGAGCTAGCTAATGTTACAGCACAGCCAAGGCCACAAACCTCTCAACCATGAGTAGATGCACACTTCCTTCTGCACAGTCATACGGTTGACGGGTGTAGTTCAGTAGAAAGAAAACAGTACCTACATGAAACTGCTCACAAAAACATCTATGGATTATCTTGAGTAACCAAGTCATGGTTTCTAGAAAGAGACATTACTGCAGAGTTTTTCAAATGTATTTCTTTTGGCACTTTGACCACCACAGGCCGAGTGAAATCCAGTTCCATTACATTTGAAAGAAGGCAGACAGCTCTTTAACTGATATCTCAAACACTCAGCAACTTACACCAAAACAATCTAGATTGATAAACAGCACTGCAGGTTACAGGAAAATATGCTACTTTAAATTTATGTTGAACTGTCCCTTTAACAGCACACATTAGTGACACTATAAATATATATAACAAGTGACACTTCTGTTGCTACAATCACTAAAGAGTAGTAACAGGTTTTCTGCATACACACTAATAAATGTGTGCCTCTTTGAAATTGCTTGACAAAATTAGATATTGTTGATTGCACCTTTAGGCCCTTATGGGAAACAGCCCGCGAGTTGCAGAACAGATGAGACAAAACACACAGAGATTTGACGTAGTGAAGAAGTGGCCTGGGAAATGAAAGGGAAAATGAATCCCACTGAAGTGGGGAGTGTAGGTAGAGGGGGTGGGCGCGCGGGGCATGTCTTAATCTATTTCCAGAAGCTTTCGCCAGACTGCTTGCCCTTGAGCCCATTATTTTCCATGCTGTGGGTGAAAATGAAAGATAACAGGTCACGAGCAAGAGACCTGATTGTGTAGGAAGGCAAATGAGCATCTACCCCATCCTCGACTGAAGTGTGCTACAATAACGGCGCTGTGTGCAAAATGGGAATATCTTAAAAGGACAGAAACGAATATAGAGTAAATCTCTCACTAAGATGATTTGGAAATGAGTTTCCTTTCAAATGGAGTTGCCAACGAATGTGGCTGTGATAGACACGGCAATTCAAAGCCTGCCATCCATCTCCCTTATATTTCCCTTGACATTTCCGTCATGACTTTCCTGCTTCTGCTTACCTGTTCTCACAGCTACAAAATATGAAACCCTACATCCTAGTCAAGAGTCAACATAAATACTCTCAAGCAAAAGTGCACAACAGCACTTTGTTAAACTGAAACGGTAAGACAATGACTAATGAACCCAACAAGCAAATTAAAACACTGACTTAGTACAAACACGAGGAGGTGCATGTATTAACAGAAGACTTTCTGAGGCTTAGGGACAGCAGACTCCTCAAGAATAAAAAACACATCCTCACAGTTGAAGAGGAACTTGAGATTTTGGAGTCACTTGAGACACAGAACTGTTTATTCTCTAGCAGATTCAATAGACATAAGCAGAGTTCGATATTATTTCACAATGAAAACTGGGGCTTCCTACTTGCTCTGTCAAGTGACAGAAAATGGATTCTTGCAGGGAACTTAGAGATCTTTATCCATGCTCTCTGCTCGCCGTTCTATTGTTCTGAAATCGCATGTTTGCTGATAGATATTGTATAAGAGGCTTCACAAACAACAGAAGAATGTACATAAATGCTGACTGTGTGTCTTTCCAACAAGCAGCGGTCAAGAGGTGGAGAGTCAGGAGTGGACTAGTAGGTCACAAAGGTACCTGCCCTCAATTAACCCTTCTTTAAATCTGGCCCTGTCTCAGTAGGTGCAGGCAAATGAGCTATGAAGATATAAAGTAATTTGATTAAGTGTGAAGCAGCCAGAAAAGACTGGAGAGGGAAAGTTATTGAATAGCTCCTGAGTACTGCAAGCACTTGAGCCCCGTCCCTTTTGCTGTGTGTTTTATTTTATTGGTGCAGAATAAAAGACAGACGGAACCAGAAGCAAATCTCCGGTGTCCTTGGTTCTGTGAAGACTGTGCAGCTTTCACAGGGCTGCTGTTAATGACAGATGGTTTCTGAACTCTGAAAATGTAGCTTTGTCATTGTCCATATGAAGGTGAGACCACTTATGCTCAATCTGTTTCGTAAGACTGATTGTTATTGGTGAGGTGTATGGGGAAATGCATAATAGTATTCCCAGCATAGACATGAAAGAAAAAGTTCTGACTCGCGGTGTCAATCATTAACCGTTAGTCTGTTAACTGTTATACATGTCAGTCTATAGGTTAATTTTGCTACTCTTCAGTTACCTGCACTGCACACCACCTAGGTCTGGTAGGAGCCATAGGATGTATAATATAGATGGATGACATGACAGCTTCCCAAAAGTGAAGACAAAACATCCTCATCACCCCCTGGTGGCAGGCTGCTGTACGGGTAATAAACCTTGTCCCCACTCTGTTAGCCGATGGGACATGAGCCAAACTAAAAGATCAAAGTAAATGTCAATTTTTTTTTTCTAGAGATGTTTTTTGTCATTTTAGCTCGTTGTTATCACATTTGTGAGTAAGCTTTTCTTTTTTTTTTTAAGATTATTCTTTGGGTGCTTTTGCTTTAATTGATAGGACGACTGTAGACATACAGGAAAGGTGGGCAGTAAAGTGCTAGAGGTTGGAATTAAAGCCTCAAGCATATCCAGTTACCTATGATATAGCACTTAAGATGGCAGCGGCTGTATCCAAGATATTTTGACAGTGGGACTTAGTAGTGACACGTTGTCTATCTTCATATACAGTCAATGATGGAATCTAACTTAAACTAATGGCGCAGCTTATTTGGGGATTACGGCTTGTAACGCCGTCCAAACCTTACATCACTGCTACGGAAACACCGTGTTCACCCTCCAGTCTCCCCCCCCAGGTCACCCCATTAAGTAAGCATCACAATTATAAGCTGCAAACCCCCTTTATCATTGTTCCCTACTGTTAGCTCTGTTAGCACTGTTAGCAGTGTCAGCACGGCTGATGATGCTAACATAGTAAACAATGCTAAAGAGGGTTTTGTGGCTCAAAATAAAGCCACTTACCAGAGGGTGGCCACTATGTTTCCACTGTGACACCATCCTGTGACCGAGATGGAGTTACTAATGGTAACTGCCAAATGAGCAGCGCCCCTAACTAGCTTCTACTCGACCTGGTTGGTGCACAGTACAGAGCTGCCAGGGCTAATGTTAGTTAACCAATGGAGACTGGATGATGGGCAGTGGGCACTTTGTTCCCACGTTAATACAGCTTGCCGACTGTCTGTCAGCAAAGCCAACGTGAAATAATTAAAAGACATTTACATGACAAAACATTTCTAAATGGGGAGTATTTTGAAATGTGGCGCCAAAGCTCACTGCTTCTTGTATTTCACATCATGTAGCTTTTTTTTTATTTTTAAATTAACCAGTTAGTTACCAGTTAATGGATGCCGTGCTATTGAAAGCAAAATTAACTGAAACTGACATCCCTAGTTCTGACAGCAGCAGCTGCAGGGGATATATATGTGAAGGTAAGACAAAACCACTGACATGCCTTATACAAGAGAACAGAGCAGATAATCTACTTTGACATAGCGCACACAGGGGTTAAACTCATTCTGAAGTCATGCCTGGGACTTGTGGTAAAGACAAGTATAATTTAATTTGCTCGGTAGCATGAACTACACAGACTGTGTACCACATACAATGCTTTGTCTGCAAGCCATTCATTTCTGTAAATCTCACTCTCTATTACAGCCTCTGAAAAGACAAATGGCATTATCACCAGTGTGCAGGCACAAAATGTATTGCAGGGTCCCGGGCTGTGATGAATTTCACTAATTAATGAAGTGTGATGGCACCAAGTCGCACAAATATGGTATCTCAAGAGTGACTATGACAGTCTGCTTTCATGGTTGGCCTTATACAATTTCAACACACTCACAATCGCACTTGCTTTAGGCGAACGGTCAGATGGCAGACTCTTTTTTGTGTTCACAAATTGAGTCACGTGACTTTTTGCTTAATCTATGCAAGAACGTCCTTCACGACATAATCAAACAATCAAGTGGTAATTAAAAAGCATGACAATGGCAAGACAATGTTTTGTCTTAACAGCCCTTAAACAAACATCAGGCTCAATGCCCCATGAAACAATAACGCACACTTCAATACCTAATCAGTCATAAACATTAATTGTGGCATCTTTCATTTGACATAAACTGTAATTGAGCAGAGAAATGAGTTTATGCTGGGGAACTGGGAGAGAATCTTCTACTTTCTGCTGTTTTCAGACTGTGCTCTCACAACCATGAAGATCTGAGGATCAAGAAACCATGGAGCCCCTCCTGGTTTTACATCAGCGTCGCTGTTTTCTTTGATTCACTGAGTGACAGAATCAGCAGTGGCACGTCACATCAGCCGGGCCAGTCGCCCTGCATGGAAGCCGCCGTCTCTGCCCTTTCAAATCTGAAAGTGTCTCTCCCCAGCACTCCCACACTCCTCTCAAGTGAGATCGCTGCTCGCGGGGTGGGTGGATGAGACATGATCTCACTCTGGTGGGTAATGACATTGACAGGAGCAGCCAGTCACTCGGATTTGTTTAAACAGAGTTGAAGCGTGGGCTATCTGTGGCTGGAGGTGGGGGGCGCTGGGGGCGAGAGGATGATGATCCTCTGGACTAGTCAGAACAAACATGTCCACTTATAGCCAGATGATGCGATGTGATGTCTCCCCTGGCCATGTGGACAGAACATGCAGAGTCATGACCTGAATTCATATCCCTTTAACGACAGAGAGCTCTGCAGTGTTTATCATGAATTCCCGTTGTTTGCATGGTCACATTCATTCAAACTGTACTTGCTTTTACTCTCCGCTGCCAACATTTAACTTGATTTAAATTGACTCGTAGCTCGGATAGATTTCAATTTCAGATTTTTGCTGGAGGACATGAAAATGAACAGTCGTTGATAACTTACTCAAAAAAAAAAAGGGAATGGTACCTTTTCTAATCCAATTTCAATTATTTTTTCAAGAAGTAACAGATTTCACATTTGATCTAACTAATAGGGCTTAGAGAGAACAAAGTCTAGGTTGATAGCTGCAGGCACATTAGGAATATCCTTAAGATAAAACAAAAGTCTGCTCCAGTATTTTGGATTTAATATGCAAGAAAACCTTCATATGACTTAAGAAAGTCCTTTTGTTGGCAGTGGCCCCTCCAAGGGGTGACCAGGGTTGCCATGGCCCCCATAATACAATTGGAGGCCGACATTACTGTCTAAAGAGGCTATGGCAAGCTCATTTTTCAAGCTAGTTAAGGTGGTATCTTGTGAAACAAGACAGCCTAAGGCACCCATTGGTACCAACTGTGTCAGCAAAGCTTCTTGGAAAGGGGCCTGAATAAGGCTCCAGTTAGGCTCATTGTGGTGATTTTGGCATGGCCATATTCAAAGAGGTCCTTGAAGTCTTACCTCAAGGTATCTGAATGAAAATGGGGGTACCCTGTGAGTCTCCCCTAAAGTTGAGAAGGCTGGCTCCCAGTAAATGTTTTGTTCCTTCATAATCACTGTACTCCTTCAGATTAAAGCACCATATTTGTCTGTTTTAAGAAAAATATGACATAACTGTAGAGATTTTGACATAGTTTTCAACTAGGCTCTTCACTCACCAGCCACTTTATTAGGTACACCTTGCTGGTACCGGGTTGGATCCCCTTTTGCCTTCAGAACTGCTTTAACTCTTCATGGCATAGACTCAACAAGGTCCTGGAAACATTCTTCAGAGATTTTGGTCCATATTGACATGATAGCATCACACAGTTGCTGCAGATTTGTCGGCTGCACATCCATGATGCGAATCTCCCTTCCCACCACATCCCAAAGGTGCTCTATTGGACTGAGATCTGGTGACTGTGGCGGCCATTGGAGTACAGTGAACTCATTGTCATGTTCAAGAAACTAGTTTGAGATGATTTGAGCTTTGTGACATGGTGCGTTATCCTGCTGGAAGTAGCCATCAGAAGATGGGTACACTGTGGTCATAAAGGGATGGACACGGTCAGCAACAATACTCAGGTAGGCTGTGGTGTTTAAACCATGCTCAGTTGGTACTAAGGGGCCCAAAGTGTGCCAAGAAAATCTCCCCCACACCATTACACCATCACCACCAGCCTGAACCGTTGATACAAGGCAGGATGGATCCATGCTTTCAAGTTGTTTACACCAAATTCTGACCCTACCATCTGAATGCTGCAGCAGGAATGTAGACTCATCAGACCAGGCAACGTTTTTCCAATCTTCTATTGTCCAGTTTTGGTGAGCCTGTGTGAATTGTAGCCTCAGTTTCCTGTTGTTAGCTGACAGGAGTGGCACCTGGTGTGGTCTTCTGCTGCTGTAGCCCATCTGCTTCAAGGTTGGATGTGTTGCTGATTCAGAGATGGTCTTCTGCAGACCTTGGTTGTAACCAGTGGTTATTTGAGTTACTGTTGCCTTTCTATCATCTTGAACCAGTCTGGCCATTCTCCTCTGACCTCTGGCATCAACAAGACATTTTCACCTAGAGAACTGTTGCTCACTGGATATTTTCTCTCTGTTGGACCATCCTCTGTAAACCCTAGAGATGGTTGTGTGTGAAAATCCTGGTAGATCAGCAGTGTCTGAAATACTCAGCACCAACAACCACGCCACGTTCAACGTCACTTAAATCATCTTTAGTCACCATTCTGATGCTCGGTTTGAACTTCAGCAGGTTGTCTTGACCATGTCTATATGACAAAATGTATTGAGTTGCTGCAACGTGATTGGCTGATGAGCCATTTGTGTTGATGAGTAGTTGAACAGGTGTACCTAATAAAGTGGCCTGCGAGTGTATACCTCCACAGCATAATCAAATGCCTCAGATTCAATGTTGGGCTCATAAATGGATATATAAGTGCCTCATTTACCCTCTACCTGTTAATATGCATTTAAAGCAGGTCTATGCAGCTTACTGCAGTGCTCAGTGAATTGTATTCCCTAGAGTAACACAAATAATGATTGTCTTAGATTCTGCTGTAGGTAGAGAAAACTCACAGGGCCTCACCTTTTAGAGATGCATCACATTTGTTTTTGTTACTGTGGCTAAAAAACCCACTGTTCGAAGAAAATGTTGCACCTAGGAGAGCATTACTGAGTGACTGCACATGGAAATATGATTGCTCCGGGTTTTAGCAACTTACTGTGGAGAGGCTTGTTTCAGCCTTGAGGATCAGATGGAAAACCGTCGGGGTTGGGTTGGCACAATTTGGAAATTGGAGAGTAATCATAATCCTGAGGGCTAATAAAAGGGGGACAAATTTGAGGAGCACAGACTGAATATGAAATGCATTTGGACCGACCAGAGAGTGTGTTCTTTCACAGAGGAGCTATTTTTAAACCATGACGTCTAATGGCGAGCAGGGGGTAGCTTTCTTTAATGACGGTGCTCGGCTCTTTTGACTGGAGTCAGCACCTCTGTTTCAGATCACATGGATTAGAGGCCAAGAATGAACAATGTGCACCGGGCTCTGGCACAGACGAGCGTCAGTACTGCCAACACACTTCATCCATCCATGCTGGCAGCCCGTCTATCATTCACACTCTGCAGTGGGCCCGCACCTTCCAAACACATCACCAAAGCCGAGATTACTTTTGGAAACATGATACTACAGCCGCTGCCATACAACACCAAGAGTATACATGCACAAACACGCCGCTGTGGCTGCTCACATCGGTGCCACGGACAGCTCCCTGCATTTCTGGTCACTTTCATCATCCTGTCAATGGGTCTATTAGCGCCATCATCCCTAGTTATGGAGAAATTTTGACAGCACGCCAGCCAGCTAGCCAATGTGCTCTTACCAATAGCCACTTCAGACCTCGCTGTTCGAGGGTGAAGAGACTCTTGACTGCGTCGAGCATCTATTGTCGATTTTTTTTCTCGCTCTCTCATTTGCTTTTGCTGCAGTTTTTAATGGAAGCAACACAAAGGTTGGCACACATGCAAGCCAAATTAGTGCACTATCTCTGCAGCCTTATTTGACCGTTACCATCTCCTTCACAGTAACTATCAGTACAAGATAATTTGGTGCCGACATTTCCTGTGTGTTCCCCTGTGTTCTCATTATCTGCCTTTTATAGGATGCAATTCTGCTACTCAGCACCAAAAAAAATCACTGAGCATTTAATAAATACAGGCGACTTTGCTTTTGATACAAAAGAGAGAGATGTGTTCTGTGGTTTAGGCATGCAGAGATTTTTCCTGACAACTCCTTTTTTTTTTTGCCAGTTTTTGCCACCACCACACTGTCTCACTTTGTCTGTTTACCAAATGCAAATGCATCATTATATGATGTTAATATGTTTATGGATATCAGCAGGTGAGAAGAAATCATTTTCAGGGTGTCGCATCAGAGTGACAGTGAAGAATTCTGCCTCCTGTGATATTTCCTGCATAACAAGGTGTCATTTTCGATCTCCGGTGATCCAACAGAGACACATGGGTATTACTGGTTGTGGCATGTGTGCATATGACACACCGCTGTTTCTGGGTTGTTGTTTTTGTTTGTTTTTATAGAGTTTCCCCAAAAAATAGTGGAATTTTTGTAAAGCTTTAAAATAATTTTCACTAGGTGTGTCAGTATTTTCACTCTAAATTGAAGAATCGATTGAAAATGGCTTTAGATTTTAATGATCTGAATCAAAAGCAGGGATGGTGATTCTTCTATCAGGATCTGGTGGCTTTTTTGTAGGTGAGAATATAAGTTGCAATTGGTAGCTACCATCCTCTGGCTCATCTTTCCTTTTTGTGTAACAGCTTCTTCCCAAATGAAATACGTTACTGTTATTTATTGCATTTAATATACATTATTGAAATGCTGCCACATGTCCAGAGCATTCCCCCCCCAAAATATGGCAGTTATAGGTTATCACAGTCAATACCAAGTTGCCCTTGTTTTTAAAAGAACTTGAAAATGTCTATGATAGTTTTCAGGACATAAAACCAACTAATCTGTTGTCTAACAATGGCATAGCCATTAGAGCTGAAAAAAAAAGTTTAAATTAGGCTTAGGTGATATGACGAAATTATCGTTCAACATGATATTGGTTGGCCGTGATAACAGTCCACGAAAGATATTCAACTATGTAACGCCTGTTATGAATTTTGCGCTATTGTCTGTCTCTCTTCTTCTCTTGCTTTCTCTAAACTTCACCTCATTATTGTAGCATACCAAATAAAAAGCTACAACATGCTAGCAGATGTCTGTAGCCCCTAACTCCAGCAGGAAAGATGCCCACTGCTGTCAGCAAAAAGAATACAAATGTGCCTATTTGGCGATTTTTTGGTTTTACACCAAAGGAAAAAGGAGAGCCAGAGAACATGAACGAAGTGATTTGAAATCTGTGAGATAAACAAGTCGTGATTACACATGAAAACAACACAAATGACTCACTACCATCTTTTTTTATTCAAATTGACATATGACAGAAAACAGACATACTACATATAGTCTACATACTGTTAAACAACACTATACACAAATACAAAACATAACAGATTTTCATGGGGTTGGGGGGTGTTGCAGAATAAATAAGTGGCGTGCAGATGTAACTGCATAGGTATGGCACGCCATGTGACAGACCTTTTAAGTTAGTATTTGTCCTCTAAATATTTAAACACAGGTCCATATAGCAGCAGAAAAGGTGTGTAACATATTACAGTGTGAATGTCAGGTGCTGGAAACCATAAAGAAACAAGACAAATATTGGTTGGTATGCTTCCACACAAATCATGGCAGAGAGAGACGCACTGGCCTGGGCCTTGCACCTGATCGCGGAGGTCTTGAGCATCGAAGAATCGCTCACTACCATCCAACAGCTAGTCTGCCACCAACTCCATGCACAATGAGCAGCCTGGACCAAAACTCCTACCACTGTAAGAAACCAGCCCTCAGTAATCGGGACTTTCACAAAGGCAACAAGATGATAATGTGACGGTCAATGGTGGCAAGACTGTACGAGGCAAGTTAGCATCTCCTCGTGTAAAGTCTTATCGCCTATGTTGTGGCCACTTCTGGGCACTGCAACACATGCATCACCAGTTCATAGATCTTTATCAGTCCCTCCAGAAACTTGCAATCGCAATAATAATTAACGCCAATTCAATGGAAGTCCGAAATATTTGCGAGGGCTTACAATTTTTCAAAAGTCCCGTGATTTTTCCGCATTTTTCGGGCTGACCTGAAGTCATCGCAAATGTGACGTCATTTGAAACGTCATCAGACGCGTCATCAAAACACGCTAATGTCATTGCAGTATGTATTGACATAAGAACTGTCACTTTGTTTAAATGCATACAATATGTATTGAATTGATTCAAATATTATGGTTACAGAAGATGTAGCTCACATGTTGTTTTACAGTCACATTGTCTGGTTTGAGAGCTACAATATTCACTCAGGGTTTTTTTTTTCAACATTATTGGAGTCCATGTTTTGAAACAAATTAAATAAAAATAAAGAAGAGAACTGAAACATTTCCAGCTGTTTATGTAATATTCAATATGATGAGTAAGCAAGTGATTACATGACTTATTTTTAGAGGCAGTAGTAGTAAAAAATCACATTTTTTTTCACCTGACTTGCAATTTTTGTCATTTGTTGCAATTTCCCGCAAAAAATCACATAAAAATGCAGCAGTTTTTATCAGAATTTCTGACAAAACTGACTGCAAATTCAAGGGTTTTAGGCCGCAAATTCAAGGGTTTTTTGACGCGAGATCCTCTAGGGACTGATTTATGTCTCTATTCAGCTTTTTCAGATGATATATTTGTATATTGTCATAATTCAAAGCAATATATTGTTAATGGTGGAATTTTAGCCCAACAGTGACCTTAAAATCCAAAGTCTAACTGAATCATGGATTTGGAGAATTGTGACAACTCTAGTTTTCACACATATATTATGTCTTCATGCACCTGGGGTTGTTTTGTCCTCTGCGAGAAGATGCTTTATTTTATAGTCAATGAGATCCACTCATTAAGACGACAGCTCAACAAATCTTCAGGTGCACAAAGCAAACAGAAAAGATTGAGAGAAAATGCAAATGAGCTACTAATTATGCACCTTTCCTTTAAGTAACAAAAATCTGAAATTCAAGCAGAATTTTAAAAAGATTTTTTTAAAAATCGAACACCAGTTGCCAAACTTAACCTTAAACTCAAAATACTGATCTCTATTCTGTATTTATGGAGGGCAAATGCTCATATGGTACATTACTGTACAAGTTCATGTTTGCTTGTAAATGTATTAGTGAATGCACAAGATACCTAAAAGAAGCCAGTGAGTGTTTCCCATCGTATCGCCTATGTTCTACTTGACACTTTGTTCCCTGTCCAGGAACCGCACTCAAAAAATCTCCACATCCTTTTCTCTTCATCACCACCGCCTGCCCACAGCTTGCGACACCTCGTTTCTTGCAACAGCTCATCTGCCCTCTTAGAGCACCGACTCCTACATATCATATGAGATGAAAAGATCACTGGAGGAGCAGAACGCTCGTGCACAGGAAAAAAAAAAAACATAAATCACTGTAAACTTAACCGAGGTATTTATTCTGCTATACACTCTTAGGTCTTTTTACTGCTAAGGAACTGATCCTCCATGATGGATTATTATTATTTACTCTACAAAACCTGACATTTATCTCACATGGCTTTGTCTCATGTGCTTACTCCCATTATTCACTGGATGCACATTCACTTACATCTATGACAGAGTGAATTGAGCTTGTTATTGTTATGGGTTTCATGCAAGAGTGTGCACATATGTGACTGTGGGTTTGAGGTTTAGCAGCACCCATTAGGAATAGCCAGGGGGACAGCCATTAAAAAGGAACCAGTGGGTTTCCTGATGTAAGAAGACAGAAGTCTTATAAAATATGCATTCAAACGACTGACTCTGTAGGGGGATGCAATATATGAAATACATGGCAAGAAAAAGACTTCACTCTTCAGTATGTGTTACAGTCTAAAAGTTACATCTAGAATAAATCTGAGGCAGATTAACTCAGATTCTGTTTTGCTGTACTGTGTGGTTAAATGCTGGAAATACAGACTGAATCTTTCCAAGAGATGTTAAAATCACTTTTGTTTATACAAGCAGAATCACTCACAATAAAATACATTTCCGGGGAGGCTTCACCAGGAAAACAATATTAATACTGTATTGGATTGAGGTCTCGTACACTGACTTTTGCTTGATAAAAATGTCAAAAGATTTTGTTCATCCATCCTTTTGTGAAACGCCTGCTGTGCCCCCCCCGCCATCCAGACTCTGGTATTTCCAATCAGAGTTTGGTGAATAATGCTGGGCAGGAATGGCTCTGTCAATATAGCGTGGTGGACGTTTCTTTCATCCGCGAGAGCATGCAGGGATATGTCTAAGCACTCTCTGAAAGCCTCGCTGACTGCTGTGATTAATTGACAAGTTGATTGACAACTCAAATGCCAGAGATTGTCACTGCATTCAGCATTCACCTACAAGCTGGGAGCCATCTCTCCTCGCTTTTCAGTGGACAGAAATACACTTGACAGGGTGGTTTTGCCTGACTATTTTAGACATCATATTATCACTCATTCCTCCTCACCGGGGTTCAAATCAAATCACATTTGCGGCAACAGATTAACACTTCTGTCAGAAACACATCACAAAGGTGTTGCGTCGCAAGGAATTTATGGAGACGATATAGCCACTGGAGTCAAAGGCTATAGTCGTTGGAAAAAAACGTTTAAATCTGTAATGTTATTTAAAGGGATGAATATGCTCACTCTTTTATTGCCAAGTGTTAGATGAAAAGATAGATACCACTCTCATGTCTGTACTGTAAACATATAGCTGGAGCCAGCAGCCAGTTAGCTTAGCTGAGCATAAAGACTGGATGCAAGAAGAAATAGTGCAAAGAAAAAAAACAGCACCTCTAGGTTCAGGTTCAGGTTCAGGTTCGACCTTTGACGGACTCAATGTCTGTGTTGGGTTACCTCTTGTTCAGTACAGTATTTCCTATTTACTTGGCAACACCTGAATGCAACACAGGGTATTTCAGGTGGTAAATATTCATGTAAGTTAACGTGGGAAGCTCAAACAAAATATGTCATCACCTAATATCACCCAAAGCTCACTTTTCTTACTCGGGACATTCTGGCTTTTCCGGTGAGCAGCAGCGAATGGAACTTAAGCATTGCTAGAGTACAAGTCAAACAGAGGAGGACGGAGCTGAGGCCATCCATGGTGGACGCTAACACCTTCCTCCAAATAACTCCAAATAAATCACGATCGTTGGATGATGTAAATAGTTCTGTTAACAGGGTTTGTGGATTCGCCAATCGTATGACTCAATAAATCTACCTTTAGACCCTTTTACTGTTGGTAAACAGTATGATGTTTTTGGGTGGGCGGGGCTTAGCTGGAGGCAAAACGATCCTCCACAGAGTGCATGTCGGGCTTGGTTACTACTCTGTAGCTCATGTCAAGTTCTGACAGTACTATGCGGCCTGAGCCGCGCTTTTAAAATGTAAATATTTCATTGTCATTTTTAGAACCAGTCAAGATGTTTCTTCTGCTTTCAGTATTTATATTAGCTAAGCAAACCACCTGCTCACTGTAGCTTTATATTTAGCATGCAAAGTTAAGTGGTATTGTTCTTGCCACCTAACTCTTGGTAGGAAAGCAAATAACAGTATTTACGAAAATGTCAAACTATTCATATATAGTGTAAGTATGTATCAGTACAATGAAATGACTAATAACAGTGCTTATATTGTGGCTGGAGGCGGTCTCCACAGCTACCTGCTGTCAGGCTAAAAATGGCAGCGCCGTCTTCATCTCCTCAGTAAATAATATGTTTATGTTAGTCAGTTATAACTTAACCGCATAGGAGAAAGGTGAAGCTTAACAAATGCAACACAAGTCATTCTCACTGTTGTCTGAACATGCACAAAGTTATGGTTTCCAATTCAGCTCTCTGACTGATACAGCAAAAATGCAGAGGAGCCCGGCAGTAGCTGGCACCTGCAGCGAGGAACACTCGGGTGTGAGTGCGTCATCGTCGAGTTGCATGATCTGGCTTCATAAAAGATTAGAAAAAAAAGGAAAAACAAGCAGACTAACAAATATAAAATCCATGTCATCTGCTATTGGAAAAAGCACAAGATGAGCTGTGGAGGCTCACCAATGCCTGTCAGAAATATTATGAGAATCCACATTCTTACAGAGAAGCACATACACACAGTTTTAGATTTCCTGAAATAGACATGACAAGCATTTTAAGATCACTTCCTGCTTGCTTTCTAGAAGAGCATCAGTTGGGAGGCTCGGCTCAGACAGTAGTACTTTTACCCAACGGGCCAAATTTCAGATGTCATTTTCAAAAGCTGTGATTGTCCAATTGATGTTTGTTTTGTTTCAACGCTGACATAAAAAAGTCTAAATAAATATACCAATGATTATGTGTCATGAGCCTGCAATGAAAGCAGACATATTGCTCGATGCTACACTTCCCAGTATCACTTCAAAGTCCCTGAACATCCATTCTTACACTGGGTTACTGACATGAAATATAAAAGGCTTGATTCTCAAAAGCACAGAAACACAAAGGCTCGTTTAAAAGAATACCTCGGGACCCTCAGTCGGCGACTGCCATCTAGACCTGGAAGTGCCCGTACTGCACAGAATTGTGATTGCAGCTGCATTTCTTAAGATCCTCATCAAACTCGCCGTGACCTCGGCGTTGACCAGAGCAGAGAGCTGGCTGATTCAAAGACTGAGTGAGAGCGGTGGATGGCGATGAGCAGGACACAAAACAGACATCAGAGAGGCAAATTGAAATAGAGGAAAGGGAGCCAGGGGCTTACTTACTCTTTTTAATAAGCGGATTCAGGTTTAATTTTTGGATATCACATGGCTGCACCCCCCTGCTGCCTCGCTATCGCAATTTCTCTACATAATGTTTTGTTGTTTATTTATTTATTAGTCATGTCTGCTCAGGAATGGATTGCTCACACAGAGCCTTGCTGAAGAAAACTGCCCCACATGAGTCACCGAAGGGACAGTTTTGTTGGTTAAGAGCATTTGACTGATATCAACTTGTGCTACGACAGTGCGCTGCTGTCCCATTAGTCGAGGGCAGGTTGGCACAACATCCAACTACGGAGATGGCGTACAAATCCAGCCGTGTTCTCCAGACAGTGATAATCCCCACTGATCTCCTCTCCGCCTCCCCCCACACCAACCCCATCCTCCCCAACCATCAGACAATGAGCGAGAGGGAGGGGGAGACAGAAAGAGACTGACAGGGGAAATACAGAGTAAGGAATAGTGTTAGGGAGTAAGATAGTAGGAGAGAGGTTAGGAGAGACAGCATTAGAGAGACAGATACGGAGAGAAATATGGACTAAGCAGCCCCACATCAGCCTCCCCCGTGATGTCACAAAGGCTCACAGTGCTGCCATGATGCACATGATATGCTGGAGAGGATTAAGCAGTAATCACAGGGGTTTGGCTGTCCTCAGACGGGAGTATCTAAATCCCTCCTCTCCCACCGCCAGTTGAGCCCTCTGCTGGCTTCTCTGAGGGATGTACCTGGGCAAACAGTCAATGGTGCTGGGGAAGGATTTAAAAACACTTCTAGGAAGAATTTGGACGTCCCTTAATCGCAAACAGCGTAAGTGGTTTGTCCTCAAAAGAGGAAACACCTACACTTCCTGTAACAAGCAAAAGCTACAGAGCGCTTGACAGACATTTGTTTATATGGAGTCCATCAGGGTAGATTTTAAAACCTCTTAACCCCTTGATGGTTAGTGTATGGTCCTAAGCTTCCATTTCCTCTCCGCAGCCTGCAACAGCCAACAAGAACCTGTGCTGAAAGACAGGGTCTGCCTCTCTTTTCTGTATATAGAGCCAGCCAATAGCAAGTGACTGGACTGACTGATGGGTCTTAGAGCCAGTGAAGCCCCTGACCTGGAGAGGAGCTTTTTAACCTGTTATTGTCAACATAGACTGTTATAAATGTACATTAACAATAAGAAAATGGTGTTTCTGTTGGAAAAAAAAGTCTTTCCTCTCAATTTCGGTTTTCTAGAGGAGTTTTTATGTACAGTTAGCTCCTAATAGACATATCTGTCTTTGCTGATTTGTTTTTTACTTTTAATCTCACACTGAGTACATTGTTTTAACCTCTTTTCTTGGATAGTGCCTGAACAAAACCTTAGAGAAATGTGTAAAATATTTCTGTAATATTGTTTTCTACTTTGATTGTGGACGAGGTGAGGCTTTGTGCTCTAATTGCTAGTAAGTCAAGCTAGTAAGTCCCAGTTCTAGTCATCTGCAGCATCTGTTTTCTAGGTAATATTAAGGCAAAGATAACAAAAACCCTTTTATTTTAGTGTGTTTAAACTCATAGGACTCAATGACAGAGGTACTTCCAGTGACTCCGACTGTTGCAGGAAAAACATGCATGTACATGTACTAAAAATGGAACAAGAACAGCTTCCAGTTTGCTGTGGATATGCCATGGATGGATGTATTGTGTGAATTTTGGTGAATTTTACAGGAGTGGTAAGAATTAAACAAAGTCAAAGTTTAACCAAGGGTTGAGTGATATAAGGAAAACCAAATATCATAATATGTTTGACCAAATACCTTGATATTGTATGTAGTATTGCAACAATATTGTAGGGTGACTATTGGTGCCTTTAGAAAATATTTACACAATGAGTTTTTTGATTATTAATCATCAGTAATGTGGATATAGTAAGAAAGTGGGTAAAGGCAAATCATACGACAGCTAGTTAAGCTGTTAGGTTCAGAAAATAACATCATTTTACTGTAACGCAGCCTTTAAAACCAGGAAAAGGCAACAAACATGATACTACGATACCCAAAATCTCAGACTACAGTCACATGTAACAATATTATATATGGATAGATATATGTGTATTATTTTGAGTTTGTTTTTTTTTAGTACAATTTTATATTACTGAATGTACCAAAATTGATACTGTACATCTTAAATTGTTTGTTTTACAAGTTTTACAATCATAGAAGCACTAAAAGTTGCTCTGCATGACGTTTTTATACAGTTCAGAAATTTTCCACATAACCTAAATTCCTTCACACACCATATCTTAACCACTTTATCTAAACCACCCGGTAATGGACATTAAGGTGGAGGTTAAAGGCACTTATTTAAAGCCTCTCTGATCGCTCTTGATCACTGACATACTTAAGTTTTAACAGCGTCACTATGTACTCATAGCTCTACAATTGCTGAATATAAACTTGGAGAGTGTGTCATCAAAGTCAAAGGAGCAACGGCCCAAAGTAAGAAAATAAAAATGTGCTTGTGACAAAATGGAAAATGCCAAATGTGCTTGATCTGAAGAGTTAGCTCCCTATTCATTTCCACGCAAAATAAAACGTTTTAATTGAGAATGATTGACTAGAAACACTTGAACTGTTCATAAGAAGAAGAAGATATACTTTATTAATCCCCGAGAGAAAATCTAATTTTTTCACTCTGTTGTCATATACACACAGGCCTGAAATGCACACACGCACAAACAGGACATACACATGCATTAAATGGAAAGATGTCAGAGCAAGGGGCTGCCTATGGACAGGTGCCTGAGGTGAGCTGGCACCTCTCCAGCTACCTGTCCACGCTAAATATTTGGTCCAGACAGGGACTTGAGCTTACGACCCTCTGGATCCCTATGGACTGAGCTACTGCCGCCCCAAGGAGGACAATACTGATAAAATAGAGATAACACTGAATGTACTGTGATGCATCATCATGTGTTAAACAGCAAATCTCATTGTAAAACAGTTAAAAATACATGGATGTGCACATTCTGAAATATGGCTGCGAAGGGCCATTTATAACATTGTATGAATTATACATTATATCACGTGATGCCCAGTCACGTCTCCACAGGCATAATATTAATTATTCTAAATTGCTGGATTCACGTTTATGCTGTAGAGTGTCAATGTAGGAAATAGTATGTATGTAAATATATGTAGATATGGAGGTCAGGGTAGGGGTAGAGTAAATAAATAATGTGTTTAAGTTACATACTGGATACAAAGGATCATTTCCCCACTCAAACACTAATCTTCCCCTTACATGAACCAAGTAGTTTTGCAACTTACTTTTTGGTACTGGACTGTAGCTGCATTTATTGTATGACTGGCGGGTTAAAAAACTGTCATTGGACAAAATCCAGGGTTTTGTCCAACACTAATGTTCTCCTTGGCAAGTGGGTCTCAGCTGCTGCAATGCCCATCACGGCTGGCTACTCATTATTACTACTGCCAACTGCATTTCTTTGTTTTTGTCTTTGAACAGCATGAAATACCACCAATCAGGGCTTGAAATTAACACCATCTATCCCGCCAACTGTGGGCCCAATTTGACTGTTGAGAGCAACTATGTCTATTCTGTCTGGCACTTGGGTGAGTGGAGTTTTCTTCACTCTGGTTCTTGAATACACTCCAAGCATCTCCAGCACAGGGAGTTTTATTAGTGTGACCTGTCTTCTCTTATTCCTCTCGCCTTTGTCTGGTCTCTTTCAACAAAACCAACCACATCCCTCTTTTTTTCCTTTTTAGTTTTTCTTATTCGCTATGGGAATTGTTAAAGTCTCCATCCTTCCCAGTTGTGCAGTATGACACAATGTGGGATAGCGAGGCTCAGACAGCCCAATCTGTTCATTTTTGTATGACATGTAGCCGAAGCACGCCGCACCACAGCGGAGCACGGCAAAAGATCGAAAGAAGAGATTGCAAGTGCGGCTACATTTTTGATAAAAAAGTCTTGTTTTTCCTATTTCTCACCGCGCTGCATCGAGCATATCAGCTGTAAGGAAGCTCCCACACTCTGGAGAACAAAAGCGAACACTTACTACCGCTGAACAATGATCCTCCGTGTCTCAGCCGCCACATCACATCATTACCTCACAGTTATTCCTGCAAACAGTGTGCAGAGACGTATTTGTGTAACATAATTTTATAAAGCCCAGTATGCAGTGTGTTTCTATGCAGCTGGTGGACCTAATTCCTGTTTTATTTTCCTGGCTCTTCTTGACATTTTCTTGACATTTGGCTGGACTTTTATGAGAGTAAGAGGCCACCCATCCTAAGCCACTGAGTAAGTCGTCTGGGGCAGGACAGCTGGCGGACTACACCCTAACGACACTGGCTTAATCTCTGATCCCTGGTAGCTAACATGCCCTCTTCACCTTACCTCCCCCATCTCTCAACTTTCAATCCTGCGCTGTCTGCTTCCGTCTCTAGACTCCATTCTTTGTCTTCAGCCCTCTTTCTTTTGACTTCTTCTTTCCCTTCATGCCAGTGCCTGCTTTCTCTGAGCTATGTCTACTTTATTCTTCTCTCCTTTGTGCTTTACCCACTGGGCCACACAGGTAAAGCAACCCCTAACCCGTGCAGCATAGATATCAAACAACCCTACAAAATTTCAAAGTGTTGTCTGTATACTGAACTGAATTGCATAAAATGATCACAGTGGTGCAGATGAAACAAGAGGAAAAACAGCAACAAAAGGATGTAGAGAATAATACAGCGTAAAAGTGAAACACAAAAAGGTAAAGGTACCGGCTGTAACCATATCGGTTTGGAAACTACTGAAGCAGAGGCAATAAAACACAAAAGGCAATAAGCTGTTCCCATATGGAAATTTCCAAGGATATTCCTCCTTCGGTACGCTAACAATGTTTTTGATTTTGATGTAATTTCCTAGAAATCCCACAGGTGCTGCTATTAAATCAGGGTTACCTTTTATTATGTCAGTGCATTAATTTCCTCTATGGCCCCGATCTACAGAATCTCTGACACGTATAATCAATCAAGTGATCTGTGAATATTCGATATGATCAGTTGAAGAATATGATACATAGCTGCAGCTCAGACTTTGTCCTCACATATGGTAATAAGAAAGTGGACTTGCACTTGTATAGCGGCTTTCTAGTCTTTCATCCACTCAAAGTGCTTTTACACTACTTGTCACATTCAGCCATTAACACACACACATTCATACGCTGGTAGCCGAAGCTACCGTACAAGGTGCCACCTGCTATTTTGTTAAACATTCACATGCGCTCACACACCAATGGCACAGCCATCAGGAGCAATTTGGGATTCAGTAAACATAAGGACAAACTGCCATTCTTCCAATTTGTGGATGACCTGCTTTACCTACCTCTTAATATTTCTCATTTCTCATTTAGGGGGATTAGTGGCATCTGATTGCAGATTGCCACCAGCTGAAACTTCTCCTGGTTAGAATTTCTTCAGGGTTCATTGTTCAGGAGGTTTTCACCAGGAGCCGAATTATCAGCAGAGGTCTCCTTCTCTCCAAAACAAACGGACCAGGGGTCTTGTTTATAAAACAGTGCGTACGATCCATACTAAAAATGTTCGTACGAGCAAAAGCTGAAAATGGTGTGTGCCAAAAAATATTCGACAATGCTACAATCAGGCTTCCAGTTCCCCAACTATGTCACAGATTTCCCATCTTCAAAATGTTTGTAAGCATGGGTCAAAGTTTCTTTCATCAAGTATGTCTTTATAGATCACAACTTTTGCGTGGGGAGTGGCGTACGCCATTTTCAGTGCAAACTCCATGGACGAGGGCCTTCTCCCTTTGAAGATAGAAAAGGTTCATTCTATGGTAACAAAAAATCATCAACTCTTATTCTCAGGTGAGTACACACCAAAGAGATCATACTTATTATAGTTTATCCCTTTTGCCTAAATATGACCCTAAATCCTACACACTGACACACTTACCCCAGTCCCAGCAAGTACACGTAAAAAAACTTCCTTTGCCACTTCCCTGTTAAAATGATTCTGGTTCAAAATGAATTTTTAATATCGGGTCCTTTTCTCACATCAGTCCTGCTAAAAGTCACATCTAAAATGGAGGTAAGTGAGAGTTGGTCCTGCATAATAAAATCAGGCAGATGACTTGGGTCCTAAGTTCATGCACCCTCCCATCACATGCAGCAATACACTACAATAGGACGACAAAGAAAGGTGGAGTGGCTGTGAGAGGTGCTGCATCCTTTGTGAAGAAAAAAGTTTGCTTTCATTCTGTATTCTTCATTCTCCCTTGACATGGTCTTTGTAAAGGTGCGGAAAAGAATCGAACCAGTACAAAAAAAAAGAAACATTGGGGAACAGAGCAGCCCAAAAGTAAACAGTGGATCTGATAATAGAGGCGCAACACAGATAGGCATCTGGTATAAGTCGTGAGATCAAAAACGTGATTCTTTTTTATTTTTGAATACATTTTCTTCTTTAGTCCTCAGAGTGTTGCGTCTCTTTTTATCACATCATTAAAGGTGCAGGACAGGCAAACACTGGGGGCGTAAGGTGAGAACCGGAGGAAAAAGAATCAACTTTTATCTTCAATCTATCATTACGGGAGACATAAGAACACTGCTGAATGAGAAGGGTGGGCTCTCCTTTCTTTTTGGTCGGTACACAGAGGGAATAATGAGTGAGACAAGGGAAGAATAGTGAGGCTTAATGTGCCTCATTAAGACATGGCTACACAGCAAGGCAGTAGCCATGGAGTCAACCATGAAGGCAACGCATCTGCCGGGGGGTCTGGAGAAAGAAAAGATTCCAAATTTGAAAACTCATTTCCTATCATATTATTCATCATGAATAAGTACAGCTGTACACTGTACTATATGAACATGCAATAAATAAAAGCTACTGTCTACATAGATTACAAATGCAGTGCAACATGAATGATTTGCACTTTACTCAGACTTCACATGGGCAATTTGACTACAGTGACGTAATAAAGACATCAGTGTTAGCTTAATACAACAAGACTTTAATTCACCATTTATTCACGTACAGACGTACATGTGTGGATTCTTGTGTGCATTGTTGGTCGCTGGTTGATTGTGCCGCAAGTTAACTGCAGGTAACGATAGGTAACGATAGCTAACATTATCAATGGCTGGTTAAATACCATTACCATAAATACCGTAAATACCAAATACCATTCACAAGTGGACTTGTTTTTATCATAAATGTAATACTAGAAGCGGTAGTACAGCCCGTTCTCATTCCCAACTTATCTTGTCGTCAAAATCTGGCGCTTGCCAAAGAAAAAAGGCATCCTTAAACATCGGCATGATACGCGGATGGTTGCCTTTATAGTTTAACAGTGCCTGGCGGCATCAGGGGGACATGCAGCAGGACAAGGTCGACAGTTAAGGCGGCAAAAATCAGTAAACACTGACTTTCACCCGAAAGAGCGTCACTTGCGTCCCATTAGATTGTAAAGCCAAACCCTGTTCTTCTTTACTAAACCTAACCATGTACTTTTGTTGCCTAAACCCAACCACGTGTGTTTGTTGTTGAAGGAAAAATAACGTTCATTTGCGATGTAATGTAGTGCATTTATTTTGAAAGAGAACTTGACATGGTGTCCCAGAACGTCAACAACCAACACACCCAGGGTACCTTGCACATCGTACGTGGACATGGAAAGTCCACGACCAAAACGTCAATATGAGACGAGGTCGTAGTGAGAATGTGTTGACTTATCATATACTGCCACTTTGGAGGTAAATTTGGCATCAGAGACCCACAAAGTAACCATTCGCAGCAGTATGATAAACACCTGTCAGAGGCAGTTTGTTGCATGAGCATGAAAGACCATTATCCTTTTTCCATTGTCACTCTTGGCAGCTGATTTGTGTTTCCACCCTCAGTTTAGACATGCCATGCCACACCAAGCTGTGCCAGAGATGAACCTTGTCAGAAGTAGGTCCAAAAGCTGGGCCACCCGCCCTCAAGTGGGCAGCGGTGACGTCTCGCTGACTGCAGCCAATCCCTGATGACCCGTCCCCCAAACAAGCGTGCGTTACGAGACTCTACTCACCTCTGTCTGCAGGAGACCAGAGAGAAAGGTGTTTTTTAAAAGTCTCTTAGTACTTTTATAGCTTCTAATTGAATTTAGTTTCTCTCCTGTGTCCTGTTTTTACTTTACATATCTGCTTTATATTACAGTTTCATGTTTGCTATCCACTGTATCAGAAGTTGTGTGAAGTTGCTGCTCCAAAACTCAATATTTTCTTGTTTTGCTGCTTCACAATAAAAGTTTTTACATAACAAAGTAATGGAGGACTTTTATTGTGAAGAATCTATAGGAAAATAAATGTGTTATTACTGAATTAGCAGAACTTTGTTAGCAGCTTCTCTTCAATAGTGGAAAGTCTAATGCTATGGCAGGGAGGAAGAGTAAAAGCAGAAACAGCCACAGTGAGATGAAGAGTTGCAGACAACAGGCTCTTACTGCACCTCCGCAAACAGCTCACCTCCAACAGGTAAACTTCTTTTACCTGCCCTGACTTTAGCTGTGGATCAGCTCTCTGCTTTTTAACGTCGTCACAAGCCATCATCAGTTTTAGACACACCTTCAAGAAGGTAGCCCTGCTGTGCTGGGCTGACAGCCCACACCAAGCCAAGCCAAGCCAAGCCAGCCAGACTTCCGGTGAGCCCTTTGTTTGGCTCCTGTGTGAATTTTAACCCAAACCATAATGTTTCCGTCTAAAGCTAACCAGGTGCTTTTGTTACTTAAACCTAAGGGGATGTGTCCGTCCTAATATATAATAATTACTGCCTTGCTACACAGA
The DNA here is from genome assembly GCA_019142605.1 of Cephalopholis sonnerati. Lineage (NCBI taxonomy): Eukaryota > Metazoa > Chordata > Actinopteri > Perciformes > Serranidae > Cephalopholis > Cephalopholis sonnerati. The sequence continues at coordinate 20,748,936 of JAGQAX010000020.1, forward strand.
AATACAAGCAGACTCTGCAACAGCCCTCCAGAAGTGTTGCAGAGTGCAGGCTGACAGAAAGAATGAGACCTGGCAGGGGAAAAAGCAATGTGGTCTTGCTTGCCTTTTTTTTTTTTTGACAACAACAGATGTTGTAATCCCAGCTGTATAACAGCGAAGGCACATATCTGTGGTTGGGATGTTGAACCGCTGGCCAGGGGTTTAAAACAGCACCACTTTCACAAGCCATTGCTCTCATTGTTACCCATTCTGCAGTCAGCTCATGCAGATGCTCCGTGTAATGTCGTGCACTCGGTAATCGCAGGATTACAACTACTGTAACCAGGCGCCATCATGGCTTCAATCATGCCTCCCACTCCTCCATTCTCACAACTTTCATGGACAGATTTCTGCCTATTATTATGTATGACCTGTAAATCCCAGCAGCAGGAAGTCACATATGCATTTGCACCTCTGCTCCGCAAATCTGATAATGTCTATAACCAATAACGCACGTGTACATTCTGCTACCTAGCTGCTCATTTCAGTGCTGTAAAATCAGTAAATTATTATATTCAAGACATCTGCCCTATTTTTTCTGTCCTATTTTTCCGCTGCAATGACTAAATTCCCCTTCTGGAAACACTCATCCTAATTTTAATCTTAAAATTGAATTTCCTACATTTTGTCTGTGGATTTAAATAAGGAGCGGCAGACATGAGGTACACCAAAAGACGGCACGACATAGAGGCAAAGCGAGCAAGAGAAACACAAAACATTATTTTTGGCAGCCTCTCCGAGCATCCCCGTCAGTCACTCTCATTACCATCCAATTGTGAGAGGAGGGCTACTCCATCCAGCATAGTGGAACACAACCTGGCAGCTGCAGCGCTGCAGGACAAGCCAGAACTCCTCCACTGAGCCAGGTCGGCGCTTTTGGCCCTCTCTGTTCTCCTACCTATGCAACTGTACTGCCTAAAAAAATGTCATTTCACGGTGATCTGTGTTCCCAATTTTCATTATCTGCGACTTAATCTGCGTCAAATGACATCTGCCCTTTTCCAGTTCCACTTCAACTCTATTATGTTATCAACATCTGCAGCTTAAAACTCATTTAAATGCTGTTCACACTCTCAAATTCAGTTTATTGTTGTTCTGCTGCAGGAACATACTTCACCCAAAGCAATGTCTTGTTTTTCTGACTATTTTTGACCTAAAGTGAGCATGGACGAGCTTTGCTTTCAGACACTGTATGACAACCTTCAGCTCAGATTTACAAGGCTGCTTTTCTCAAAGAAGCAGAGGTGAACAATTTTTTTCATTATCAATTAGTCTGTTGATTTTTTTTCTCAATTAATGGTCAATAAAATGTCAGAAAATAGTCGAAAATGCCGATCAGTGTTTCCTAAAGCCCAAAATTACTTCCTAAAATGTCTTGTTTTGTCCACAAACCCAAAGCTATTCAGTTTACTGTCATAGAGGAGTAAAGTAACCAAAAAATATTCACATTTAAGAAGCTGGAATCAGCTTTTACTCTAAAAATGACTAAAACCGGGAAGAGGAGTTGGAAATACAAAAAACAGGCACAGAATGGGAACAGATGTTCACTGAGATTTACAAAACTTATTTTGGAGAGAATTCACTTGGAAAATAAACATGAGATACTTTTTGACCCCAGAGATTATGTCAAAATATGAGAGATCATGCTCTCACTGCTGGAGGAAACTGTGGAGGAAATAATGCTTAATATTTACATATTTTCTACTTGTGTAAAATATTGAATGCACATTGGCTGAAAGAGGTTATGTTGATGGCAGAGATTTTTATAAAACCTCTGTATTTAAAGGCAAAGCATATCATTTTGGGAAAACCTCCAGCTACTCTCAGTCAAGATGAAAAAATGCCTATTCAGAATCTCGAGAATCACAGCTCTGAAACAGATAAACAAAGGGTGAAAAAAAACTAACAATAATAATAATAATAATAATAATAATAATAATAATAATAATCATGATAAAATGGAAAAGTATGAGTCAAGAAGTAAAGTTCATGGAGAAAGTGTGAGTCTAAAAATAAGAATAGAAGATAAGAGACACCACATATACTGTAACTGTATTTAATGTATAAATACATGTACAGTGTATGAGCTATTCTTCTAGTTAGCAAACATCTCTACTGTTTAGTTATTAGTACTAAAATGTTAGCATGGCTAATGAACATGAATATTCTACTAATAGCTCCATCTACGTGCAGCCATGCCTGCTCTGATTAACGTTTCCTAACATGTTGTTTATCATATTGAAATATGAAAAATTGAATCAGGTGGAGCCACTCGTGCTATTTTGGTTCTTTGTATCCACCCACAAATTCTAGAAAGTTTTAAACCACTGGCGACCTGTTCAACCATGTGACCACGCCCTCACTTTAACCATTGCCTTGAAAAGGTTAGCTTTGGGATATTTGCACATATCCAGAACCCTGCTGATAAACAAGTTCTCATAATATTTGAAAGTAAGTGTGTTTTTACTTCAGACCAGAAATGTCGGCTTTTCTTTTGGGCATGCATCTCTACTTCAAAGCCTTGCCAACAGTTGGTTTGTGTACAATACATCCAACAGCTGACTGTGTTGCAAACTGCAGTAAAAACCCCAACTGAGAAGCATATTCTACATGCGCTATATATATGTTCTAAGAAAGCTCCAAAAATGCCAGCACATCCCACATGTCTAATTCTGTAAATCGGAAAAAAGACCTAATTCAGGATATCCAAATTGAATATGTTAGATACATGACCTGCATTAAATTCAAAATATTATCATATTTGTAAAAATAGTGGAATATTACTGTGCATGTAAATGTAGTCAGTGACTCACTGACCGTGGCAGACTTGTTTCTGTATAACCCGAGTACAGTATTTTGCTCTCCGTTTAATCGTCTAGCCATCAGATGACAAACCAAGCACAAGAAAATGATGGGATACGACCCTGAAACAGATTCAGTATACATAAATCATAGCTTCAAAAACTCTTTAGCTCAGAATTTCACAATGCTGAGTGAGAACAGTGAATAAGTTATACTCTGCCGTGTCTCAACAACATTAAGAAGCCCTTGAGTGAACCATTTAACCTCCAGCTGCTTCACTGAGCTGCTCAGTGGCCGACTGCAGAAGACTGGTTTCAACTGGGCCTCACACTCCTGTGTTTAAACTGTATGAATAAAAAGCAGGACGGAGCTTTTCAAACTCCCACTGAGAGATAAAGAAGACTTCAATTCAAAGACGATTTTATGTAATATTGAATAATTTTTCCACACTGGGAAGTCAAAATATTTTCAAATGTAAAATAAAAAAACGGTGCATGAAAAGGAGGGGGAGGGAAATAGCTGAGGGTTGCCACGTTTCCGCACAGCTTTGGATAGTTGTCATTTATGCACAGAAGAAAATAAAATCCTTTATCAGGCTGCATGTGATCACTTAATAGACGATCAGGATTACCAGCGTGGCTTGAGCTGAAAAGTCGAGTAAATAAAGGGCTTGAGACAGAAATGAGTCACAAAAGGTAATGTGGCCACAGCACTGTGTGAGTCAAAAAGCTTACTTTCGCTCTGTTATTTTGGAGCATCATTACACATCGTCTCTTATCCTTGTGTCTGAGCCAAAGAGATACTGTACTGTTCTGGCTTTTCATCGTCCCAGCATTACTGATACCCAACACGACATCAGCTGTCTGCGTCTGTTATATCTTCACTGGTAATAGCTGCGCGAGGCAGAGGCAAACATGAATAGTCGATATGGCATGCAGGGAGAGAGACAGACCCACAAGTGTTTGCTTTGCATGGGAGTGCGAAGTGCTACAAATAACCAGAAACCATGCGAGCTCAATTGCCAATGATTACACCTGCTGTCAAGAGAATCGTTCAGGGCATTACGAAGATGACGAAAAAAAAAAAAAATACAACCTGCGACATCCACACACCGTTCCATTACCTTGACTTACATGTAAGAAGCTGCATCCTCACATGCCATCTGATGTGAAAATGTGATGTGCTAGGATAATTTTAAATTCTTAAGATGAGGGGAAAAACACCTTGTGTTTCCTGCGCCATCAAATTTAAAATTCTAATGACTTTGACCTGTTTTAGGAATTCCTCCTCGTATGTGTGAACACGACTGATGAAACTGCAATTTGAAGAACGCGTCTTCATTTTCACAAGTGTCACTTCATCCTGTCCCATGGAGACAAGTGAGAAGAGCGCGTGACCCTGTCCTTTCTTCGTCGTGATGTGATGTTGTTTGCAGGGCTTATTTTAATTTCCCCTACCTTTTGAAGTCTTGCCGAGGGGCATCACAGAATAAAAAAGTATATAACCCACGTTTTATCAAAGGTCTCTAATTGATGTTTTCTGAAAGAGCACATTTCTGTCTCTATATGAAAGGCCTCTGCTAAGGCGAGCAGTGCAAGCAATAAACTAATTTGAGGATTACTGAAATATTAATAGTTTTTAACTATATACATTTTCACTAAAATTACATCTCTCTTCTGTGTCTGGGTGATTTGGACCACAGCTTCAAAAAGAAAACACTTGCTTCTTTTCCTCTGCAACTTAAAGCAATCCCAGACTTTGAGCTGTTCATTTATTGCTTACACTAACAGGATTAGTGCCTTGCAACAGAACTACTGATATCAAGGCAAGGAAATAACATCCAAGGATCTCTGACTACGTCTGAACTGATTAAAGCTGAAGAAGTAGCCCGTTAATGAAGCAGTATTCTGCTCCAGAGGCTCGTAACCTGATAAATGAAGAAATTGGTGTGTGTGCCAGTTTTGATTCAGAGGAAGGTCACTGTGTGGGTGTGCACATATTTTTTTATTTGCTTTGTCTATGCACAGGATTCTTATCTCTTCCCAGAGTTCCTTCTGGGTATCTGTTCAGCGTATCTGCATAAGTCATTCATCTAGAAGAATTAATATTGTACTGAAATTTGAATTTTATGTGTTGTATATATTTCCATATACACAGACCCTCCAAAACATTAAAAACCACTGATAGGTGAAGTGAATAACATTGACTACCTTGCTAAAAGACAATCACCATTGCAGACCAAGCACATCCATTTATGGTGACGGCACTCCCAGACGACAATGGCCCCCCAGCAGGACAATGCGCCATGCTACACTGCAAATACTGCTTAGGAATGGCCTGAGGAACCTAACAAAGATGTCCTCAAGGCATCAACCTGGCCTCCAAATTACCCAGAGCATTCGTGGATCCCAGAGGTCCGGTGTTCATGCCTGGACCAGTCAGAGCCAAGTCCGATCCATGGTGCTTCCTCCTTGGAATAGGCTCTGACCTTCGAGGCATTGACACAGGACCTTTGGGGGTGTCCTGTGGTGTCTGGCACCAGGGAGTTGGCAGCAAATCTTTTGAATCCTGTGGGGTGCAAGATGGTGTACCAGTACATCTCATGGATGCTTGATTGGATTTCGATCTGAGGAATTTGTGAGCTAGATCAGCACCTTGAGGTCTTTGTCATGTTCCTCAGGCCATTCCAGAACAGTTTTCGTGGTGTGGCATGGTGTATTGTCCTGTTTGGGGGGGCCACTACTGATGTCACCAGGAAGTGCCGTTGCCATGAAGGGGGCGTACTTGGTCTGCAACAGTGTTTGGGTGGGTGGTAGGGTTAGGTTGGGGTTAAAACGCAGTGCTCTGAAAAGAGCACTCCAAGGGGCATGGGCTCTGGAGGAGTGGTAGTCTGGAATCTACTTAAAAATGTCCGTTAATGCATCCTGATATGGGTTAGAAGAGCCCAATGAACATATCAATAATTTAAAATTTTGGATAAAATCTGAGGGCACTGGGCCACTGCGCATGTGGGGCAACAGGAATTTTGTTATTTATTAACAATGCTTCTGTGCCCCAGGTTCTCTGGAGAAATAATCTGGTGACTGCCGACGAGATTCATAAGATGAATAAATAGATAAATAGAACAAAAACATAAATAGATAATAAACAAATACTAAAATAAATGAATAAATAAATATATGAATAAGTTGATCATTAAGTAGTTTAGGGGGTGGTAGGGTTAGGGTTAGGGTTGGTACATGTCAGGTGACTTTCATATGAATGTTAGGACTCAATGTTTCCCAGCAGAACATTGCATTGTAGGAGATGATCAGTGTTATTCACTTCACCTCAGTGGCTTTAATGTTGTGGCTGATCAGTGTATATCAAATGTCAAGTGTTAACAATCTGAATGCCTATACTTAAAAACAAATAAAAAGGGGATTTCAAACACACATTTCATGTTGATGCCAGAAATAAAGCAGACTCTCAACACTTCCAAGAAATCACACAGCATTAAGTCAGCTCTAACTACTGCATGCCCCCCTGGAAGCAAAACACTGGGTGAAACCTGGTACTTAAACATAGTGCAGACGATTTCACAACACATTTTGGAGCTGGCTCTGCACAACTAAGCAACTATTTGCAATTCATAGAGACTACCTTCCCTAAAATCAATCGCTGAGATATTTCTTCTTCTCCAGCGCGTGCAGTCTTGTTCCACACAATCTACAATTGAGATTATGTTAAACGCATAAGGGCGAATTTGCAAATGTTGGAACTGAATGAAGTGAAATGCAATCATTGTCAGCAAATCCGCCCTTATCTCCATTTTTTGAAATGGCTTTTTCCTGAAACATCAGTGCATTGTTGTGCTCTCTACCAGACATGATTGGAAACCAAAGAGCCAAAAGAGGCTTGACACTGTCGGAATGTAGTATCAGGATACAAAGATGCAGAAAGCTTTATTTTACAATCCATTTCACAAAGTATGGGAGAATTCTCAAGGCTGCATAGTTTCTGCAATTGCTGCGTGCATGAGGTGCCAAAACATTCTATCACTCATCTTGCAACTGAGGATGACCTTGGTTGGGAAAAAAAAAATCCATTTGCACTTGCTACAGGGTAATGTACAAAGCTGCTAATCTTCATTCTGAAAAACTGTGAAACTTTCAGGCCAATCCTTCTGTGATCAGCTGAATATCATTTCATGAATCTTCCTGAGCATACACTGTATCTGATCGCCGCTGCCTCCCCTGCCTTAGATCTAAAAAAGGTGTAGATTCCATCCTCAGCAATCAAATCGGAACAAAAGGACAGCCATTGGCGTCCTGCGGTGCACTGTCAAAGAGCCGCTATGATGTGTTTTGTGTCTCACAGCCGGAGATATGCGCCAATACTCTCTGTAACAAAGCATAACTAATCCTGAATCAAGGTTACCGACCAGGTCAGAAACCTAGCATAACTAAAGACAGGTTATTACCTTATTCATCACCTGATGAATATGGTAATAACAGTCTTTAAATCAATGACTGCTGTAATTAAAGTGGACAGATTTAATCAGATGAAGGGAGCATTCATGCAGCCAAGCATGCACAGTCATTATTCAGCTAGTTAAACTGTACGGCTACACGTATTTTTCCATCTACGTTCCCTTTCCAAGAAAGTGTTTGACTTCAGCTTTGAAATGAGATTTAAGCTCACAAGTAACCAAACACAATGTGAAACCGTCTCTATATATAGAGTTTTGCAAATATGGCAAATAAGCCCACTGTTGGAGACCCTCTTCAGTCAAAACACACGCTTCTCCAGCTGGATTCAACTGGATTTACTCCTCTGTTCTGCATGCCAAGTGTGTTAACAGTGTGGTAGAGCCTATGAGACAGGTAAAGAGATCTTGTAATGGTAATACCGTGCGTGCTCCGCATTTAAACAAGCACTGGCAAGGCCCTCTTCAGCCCTATATTATCTTGTGTGGTGCATAATAATATTGCATTCACATCGACCCTTTTGACAGCCTTCAAAATTGCATAAAGGCCCAGAAACACATCCCACGTTACGCACAGGTGGGCTAGATCAGGAATGTTTAAAGGTCCCCTATTGTAAGTATTCACAAACATTGAGTATATATGCATAGATGATTGGAAATTGCCAAACATGCAAATCAGTTTTTTATAGCAAATTCTAGATTACCTCCAGTCATCTCATCATGCTTTAAACGTTTCTGTGGGCGCTCTGTGGGAGTTTTTCCTTGTTCTTCAGTGTAATGTTGGGATCTGCAATCTTCATTCATTTATTTATTTTATTCACTATGTGGGCGAGGGGAAGCTACTTGAGACTGTAATAGTGACTAAGGGCTACACACAGAGCAAAAAAACACTTTCAATCTGAATTTGGTCCTGATTGGAATTGCAAAGGTTCTTTTGCAAATTTGCAGCATTTGGGGTTACTGTTTTTGGAATGTAACCACTCAGCGGGCATATGTTAATCAGCACCAATACTATCAGCTCCCCCTGTGAGGTTTTGCTTTCCTACTGTTTAATTTCATTTTTGAAAAGTACCCTTATTTAGCAAATAATATGTGCTTGCAAACAATTACTTTAGGTCTAGTGTCACATCCTGGGATATCTGCTTGCTTGCAGAGAGTTAGATGAGATGATGGATATGACTCTCATGTCTGTACAGTAAGGGTGTTTTCAGACCTAGAGTTGTCTTGCTTTGGTCTGAATCAGGGGCTAATTTTGTTACAAAGTTTCATAATTGCCTAGAGTTGGTTCGTCTTCTCACGGCAGCATTTACAAGTGGACCAAAAAAATGCCTTGTGCAAGAAAGCTGCTCTTGACTGGTTCAAATTTCCATGTGGGAAAAATACAAACAAAACGTTGATGAAGAGTACACTTGCAAGATAAATGTGACACTTTCTAATGTCACAATGGAGGGACAACTACGCAGGTTGATTTTGTAACTATCCTAGTAATGTCCAGTAATTGTCGGAATTGCCTGTGTTTGCTCTTTGTTTGAGGGAGCTACGTAACTCCTGGTTGTAAAGTCTGTTGCAGAGGACAACAAGAAGTTAAAATACTTTTACTTTCAGTTAAGATTTTGATGTTATTCTCTGCCAGCTCTCGTCCACTGAAATGATATCTGCATTGCCATGTCCCGTTGGCTGGATTCCATTGAATGCAGCATTATTCCTTTAACATGATTACTCTTTTCCTGTGTATTCATAAAGAAAGTAATAAAACCTGAGTGCTGTAAAAGGTCTGAAATGGTCAAGGGCTGCAAGAGAAACTTTGTCCTAGAGAGATTTTATGAATGAGGCTCACCGAAGATCAGCAAGAAAGACAGCATGACAGCAGCAAGGATCTCATAAGAGAGAGTTGAGACAGAGTGCAGCAGCACATTGCAGTGTTGTGGTAATGGTGTGTTTACGGCTCTTGCTCCAGGCACTGTCTAGGCTACTCTACAAAGCAGGTAATGAGTCTACTCCCTAATTTACCCACCTCTAGCTATCTTAACAATTTATGAGATGGCCTCTGCGTTTGCCTACAGAGCGCGGACAAAAATTCACCTTGAATTTACAGGAGGGGTTGTGCTTCGTGGTTTGTTTTTCACCTTCACAGGCAAAGTGGGTTTTAGGTTTGTAGTTACTGTGAGCGAGCGTGCGGACGTGCAGAGTGCATGTACACGAGGAAACATCGGGGTAAATGTGTGTTCCACTTGTGTGTTGTTTAAATTTTAAAAAGGGCCTGCTGGATAGGTTACATGCAGAGAAGAGAAGATGTGGAAAGTCCTCTGGCATACATAAAGATGTGGTGACATTTGGGTTTATAAACAGAGGACGGCGCCTTTACTCGGAAAAACATTGTGCTATACACGAACCATATACTGTAACTCATGCAATATTTAAATAAGCACAGAAAATACGTTATCCTGTCCTGATATGTTTGGGACAGCTCCAAAACTTGAAATGTCCCTCTAACACCTTTTTTATTAAAAATCTATAACGTCCTTTTTCTTCTCTATGACTCATTAATTCCTTATAACAGTATACTCTGCAGAACTTCTCTGTTTCTATGGTTACAGGGAGTCTTATGTTTGTACGTGTACCTGTGTAGCAAAACCAAAGTCCGAATATGAGGGAGATGCTTTTTGTAAACTGCTGTTGGACATTTTGGTAATAAGCTTTAGCTGTATACCCAGGGGCGGAGTGGGACTCACTTTCAGCCCGGGAGTTAAACGATGCAAAGTGGCCCACTGATGATGTGGGAGGCCAGCCTGTGGCGCAGGCAGAAGTTATTTCAGAAGCTCTATGTAATTGACCAGCTCCATTTAGTGAAGTCACACTGCTTTTATGGTGTGACTTGAGATCATTCACAACTCACACTTTGAATTGCGTTCTGCTCAGAGGTCATGAAACCTCTCCGCCTCCAGCATATGGAAAGGACAAACTACCTCACTCAGAGAGGGTAATGTGCCTCTGTAGCACTCACCACTCACCAAATAAAGGCTTGTGCTTTGGAGTCCAAGTTTAAAACAGACAAAGCCAGTGTAGTAGTCACACCAACAACACCAAGACCAAGTCAAGACCAAAACAAGTGTCTAGACCAAGATTAAGGTTGGGTATAGAACTCAGTACTTTTAAGGGTACAGACCAAATTCTAGCAGTACTACCGCGAACTAGGGGTGTAATGATCCATCAATCTGAATCAATATATCGATTCAATGATCAACGATCCAATGTCATTGATGCAAAGTGAAAACACAGATGATATCATCATCTTAAGGATACGCTTTTATTTTGAAAGTCTGTGTCACTGTCAAACAGCGGCAGGCAGATGGCAAGCAGCCGAGAGAAACACAATGAGGATAACGTTATTTACTCGGGGAATAAATCAGCAGCGCGGAAATATTTGGGATTTCGGAGAAAATACAGGTCAACAGACAGAGCACACTAACGTTATGTGCATGGACAGCATCTCACTCCGCTAACTTCTCACTACAGCAACGTTAGCTGCTCAGTTTTATCAATGTTCACCTGAAAAACATGCATGCATGAGTTAGAAAAATAATATCGTTACATGTCATTTGTTAAGCTATGAGTAGAGGAAAAAAAGTCTGCTAGCCGCTATGCTAATTTTTGCAGTGTAAACATGCTAAAGCTAATAATGGGTCAATAGCAAAAAACAACTGCTTTGTCTCTGAACCTTGACAGTTATTACTGAGCTGAATATTTGATACTTTTGTTAAATGATGTTTTTGTTAATCTGTGTTTTATGGCTGTTGGGAGAAATTTGCCTTCAAAGCTTTAAACCAGATATTCCTGAGGATAGTCCAGAGATGTCTTTCTGGTACAAAACCCTGAAGGTTAACTAATCCGATGTACTGTACTATCTTTAATGGCCAAAAGCAGAAAACAAAGGGGTGACAGCTTCTTCTGTAACCCACTGTGTTAAATGGGCAGATACTATTGTCTCACATCAATTGCAGGCCCCTAAATCACATCAAAGCGAAATCATACCATGGCAGACTTTGTAATATCGGCATGTATCATATCATTATCCAAAGCATCAATATAATATCATATTGTGATGAAACTGGTGATTCACACCCCTACTGAGTACCAATTCACATTGAATCTATCAATAAGAAATGTCACTATCTGAGAGCAAACCTAGGTGACAACGCCAGGTTTGGACAAGAGGCAGGAGTGCCGCGAAGCGCCGAAAAGCCTTGAGGTCAGCTATGCAGCTCTGCGTCGGCCACTCTGTCGCCCCGATCTGCCGTGATAGTTTCAGTGTCTGGTATTTTTTTTCCTGTATTATTTTAGTAACAGCCTAGTATTACTGCTAGACGAGCAGACACATACAAACACACACACACACATAAGCAGACAGGCAGTGACAGAAGATTGGCTCTATGTGTAATCAGAAAATAGCAAAGGAGCAGAAATGCATTTCAGTCTACTATGTCACACCTGCAACTTGTTATTACCGGTTTTGTTGTAAACGAGAAATAGGATCTGGTACAGAATTCCAAGTCCTGGAATGTGTGGCACTGGTATGGGTTCAAATGTGAACAGTACCCAATCCTAACCAAAACCAGATCAGTGCGAGTCCCACACTGCATGACACACTTACAACATATGGAACATGCAAAACATAGACACGCCTCAAACTGAAAGATCCACATTCGCATAAAAACACCAGCAGAAAACGAATAAGGATTCCTCTCCATTCACCTCTTTTATTGCTATATTTACAGTATATGTGTGTATATAGAAGTGTACCATGAGAAATGTCTTTGTAAAATAATCAGAGGGCATTGCAGAGGTGAATTTTATATGTGTGACTTTTCCTTTGTTTTGCCTGAGCAAACAAATAGACAAACAATAAGGAGCTGAAATCATCTTAACCAAATTTATTTTCTCCCTTTTTTGGACAGGCAGTTTGGTGATATCCCTACAGTTGTGTTCTTGACTGGTCTTGAAATAAAACCCTGAGTCCTCTTTGTCTGAGACAGACAAGAGTGGGTAAAATGCAGTCGATTCCAAAACAAGACTCAGGCCTTCAAAAAGTGGTCGAGACTGATCCTGAGTACTACAACACTGTGCAAAACACCTGTGCAATAAGACAATGTGACCATACGGAGATTCACTGCAAGCACAGGTGTCCAAAACAACTAGAAATGGCACTTTAAGGAGACAAAAAATGGCAAAAAAATAAAGATTTATTAGTGCAAAATTAGAACAGGAGATGTCATGACAACACAGATTAGAGCGACTCCTTAAAGCCATCAGATGTCAAACATTTGAGGGGGCATGTGCTTCCTCAAGTGAAATGGGCAATACGCCCCCTAGCCTTATTACTCTGCCAACTGTAGCAATTACCTGCTAGGCCAGCAGTATTCACCGAAGCATATCAGCACTGGCTGTGATGTAATTAAGACCTGCTGGATGGGACTTTCACCTGCCTCCTCAATGACACTACTGTATATGTTCATTATCACGCCACAGGGAATTTACTTTGAGGACTCACGTGTCCTGCTGCTCATCCCACACATGCATGTACTGTACACTCACTGAGCACGCACCACAAACAAAGCCTCAAACATATACAACCGCAGACCTGCAGCTGCACCCACACAAAATAATATTCAGTAATATACCCAGACATAACACGAATGTGCAAATACTACCACAAAGCCATCAACCTACACACACAGTTACAGCCGCAGGCTTCATACACCCAGGGACTCCAGCTGCACTCAGAAGATTCCTCCCTCCCTCTCAATCACGCCACACTGATTTTAAGGACCTGCCGCTTGGCAGCTTTTCATTTCATGCAATTACGTCTGAAAGCGCTGCTTATTTCTGCTAAGCTCGAGTCACAACTGGGTAAACATTTTGTTCCTGCTGCATGATGATCATCATATGCTGCGTGAAGTCATATGACGGTTGTAGTGGCATGTGCTGTGCAGATATCATGTTTGATGTACAGAGAGGAGTTCACAGGACAGGGTGTATCACTCTGAATGCATCAGATACAAGGCCGAAAAGTTTTTATTGAATTTAAGTTTGCTCCGGGTTTAATTAGGGTCACCCAGATCTATGTAATTCCCAATGTTTCATTTAATTCAAAGTATAACCATAACAGTTACCCTGCTAATGGCACCGTTTGTTCCACAATGAAAGAATGACCTGTTAAATTAAAATTGATTTCATCTATGTAATGAACTTTAATTATGACCCACACAGACCAGAAGAAGCTTTCAAAGCCTGTCGCCAACAGAACATAAAAAATCAGATGAAACACAACTTTCCACAGAATATTGTTTGGCCTTTGTCATTGCCCAGAGCTTGGGTTTGTTATCCACTGATGTCAGGCCACAAAAACCTCTGGGTGATATTTGCGCTCTGAAGTTTGGCAAACAGATCAGCTCAGTTGTGAAATCTTGCTTTTTCCAATTAAGGATTATCTCCAAAATCAGCCTCTGTCTGTCTTTCATCGCATTAACATCCTCCTAGCTGCAGCAGCGCTCTGTATTCTCATATGAATCAGGTATTGATTATTGCTAAAAAGGAAAAAAAAGCACTGCATTACACCAATACTAGCCTCTTTGCTCTTGTTCCAAACTCTTAAAATTCTCTTGTTTGTCTTCACACCTCTGCATGGTCTCTGAGAACTTCCCCCACAGCAAACTACAATCCCCCGCAGCACTGCTGTGCCCCTCAGATCCTCCCACCATGGACTGCTGGCTATCCGGTCTCAGCTGAAAAAGCCTGCTGATAGGGCTTTCACCACAGCAGCACTGAGAATGAAACACTCTCCCTGAATACACAAGGTTGCTTCTCTCGTGTATTTAAATAATCGTCTTTAGACCCGTTTCGACTCCCTTGCAGTTTGTGCTGCTTGACCCGATAGTTTCAGTCCTTACAGTCCTTTTCTAGACATACAGAGGAAACATGTCCCATCACAAAACAGCTGCACTTCATATTTTATTCAAAAACAAGCAGCAGTTGTAGAGAGGACATAAAGTACACATTCTGAATGCCAGTCTCCTGTTTATCCCTTACCTTTCTTTACTTCCTGCAATCCCCTCTGCTCTTCGTCTATGTTAAAAAACAGGATGCTTGGATTCCCATGGCTCCTTCTTAACTGCTCTGATGTGTGTCCAACAGACACAACACCACCGCAAGCCTGTCAGCACACACAGAGTCCTCTTCCTCCACCTGCTCGCTGTCTCGGAAAAACACAAATTCTTATTTTACCTCCTTGTAGTTTTTGGACAGCTAGAGGTGATGGTAGAGGTAAGTCGGTATCCTCTGTGTAGATACAGAGAGGTAGAGTATGTTCTGATTGGCTGAAGGAGGCAGAGGAAGGTATTTTTGAAAGTGCTGAAAAGTTACTTGTTACTGCTGGAGATCCTCATTTGACATTTAGGCGAGTTTTACTATTTCTGGGCTTGTCTGCTCCTAAACTTAACCCTGGGCAGGCCTAGTTTCCTGCCTTTTAAGTTAACTTGTGAAGCATCACAGGATTGAGACTCGGAGGGAGCGGAATCCGCATTTTCTTCACACTCTCACTGTCCTTGAATTTTTCTTTCTGGCGGTCAACAACTTGAAATTTTACCCCAAACTATATCACATTTATCTTGGTTTAAGAATTTATCCACACCAAAGGAGATTACAGTTGAGGCTTTAAAGAGCACTCAAATGAAATGTTCAACATGAGTTGCACTGCAAAAAAAATATATATATATAATTGGTGTACTTACTGTGCACTGAACCGAATACTCCAATTTGCAATTGAACTACTAACCTGAACAATTTAAGATATTTTTAGAAATAACCACAGCACATAACAACCTCAACATAATACACTGCAGCTTGGCTCATCTTAATCAGGGCTGCTTGTGTCAATCATTCTGCAGGGCCACTGTTAGAGTCTATTTTTGCACCAAAGCTGCATCAGTTCTGTCCCTCTCCTTAACACAGGATAAAGATCCTTATGTCGAACAGTGTGGATTGGCTTTTATTACGACCTCCAAGTATGAAAGAGTGAAGAGAATTAAAAATCAGAATGTTAAGTACAACATTAACCCTCAAAGTCCCTGACTAAAAACAGTTATTGCTATTGCTATTTTCTTTTTCAGAATAAGAATTGAAAGGCATTGTACTGTATGCAACATTCAGAGCATCAACACAGAAGCAACCAACTATTTGCTATGTAAAGATATAGTGGGGTAATGGCGTCCTGAGCAGAGAATAAAGTCACCCTCCTTCTGTGTGTGTTGTAACCTGAGCCTATCTGTGGTTTGTTTTTGTAAGCTAGTCCGGCCACATGTACGTGTAAGTGCATGTGTGTATCCCACTGGCGACCTCATCATCACCGCTTCACACTGCACTAATACCATGGTTACAGCTAATATCAGAATTGTCACAGAAGCGTAGCCCTCACACTCCGGTTCCCCCCTGGTTAACACCCTTAACTGTATCAACACTGTTGCTGTTGTTTAGTGCTGTTTATAGCGGCCATATACATGCTGCCTTTTTTGCACCCTCAAATTCATTGTTTTTAATGTAGACATGCAGCAAGTATGCTCAAACACCAGAGCGATGTGTTCTCAGGTGCTTATTTTTCATGGCGTGACAGCTGTGTCCTGAGATAAACAGAGTTCAACTTCTGGAACGCAGCAGCGCAGACCACATGTCATGTGACAAGGACCAACCAATCACAGCCAACAGATATTGTTTCCTTTAGCCCTAAATATCAGTCTGTGACAAATATGGAAAAGTTGATCATGTTAGTGCAGGGCTGCCAGAGCTTTACATCTGTCCCATCGACAATAGGCCGACACACAAACAGCGCCACGTAGAATTTAGGTTTCCTTCAACAAATGTATTACAAAACGCATTTTATTAAAAAATTGGTGTGGTTTGTTATGTAACTGACTGATTATGGCTAACAACATTAAATAAAAACTGACAATTAAAAGTGCTGGAAAAAAGTCAGCAACTTTTACACTGCATGGGTAACAACCAAAGTTTCCATGCAGATCCCATTTGGGCGTTACAACAACACACAAGGAGGGGTTACAACCCAGCATGATGGCATGTTTTGCTCGTAAGGACCAAGCTCCAAGGAACAGCGCCGGACTTTGAAGCCAATTTGACATATTGGCCAAACCATAATACTACTTCCTGTCTGTGTTGTGATGCCACTGGGCCCAAAAAGACTTTGTTCCATTCGGAAATTTAACATCTGTAAATCAATGGATAAATATTTTTAGAGTCACAACCCCAACAAAATGACAAATGTTTCTAACAGAATTTGATCGATTCAATCCGATAACACTTCTAAAGTCTAGAAGGGCCGCACGATTAAATCATTTTACCCCCATTAAAGTTGGCGGAGGGCTAAACCAGAAGTTAGCTGGCTTAGCCGATGAAGGGTAGGGGCCACACAGTGCAGACGATCTAGGTATATTGTACCTGGTCAGTCAAACTTTTCAGCAGCATGTGCCACTAAACAAGTTTTATAGGAATGAACAGGGCCCTGCCTCCAACACTGTATACAGTTGTCTTTAAACATCCAGACCAGGGCTGTCGATATGTTGACTGACAGCAAGATAGACCAAAAACGTGGTGTGCAAACCTCACTGTGGGCAACACACTGGCTTCTGCAGGGACTGATGGGGTTAAGGTAGATGAGGAAACATTCAGATACAGAAAAATGAGCTGCAGTCCTTGCATCAAAAAATATGACCAAATGAAACCTTGGCGCTTAAAGAAAATGCGCTACACTACATATTCAGCGACACAGGGAGTTCTGCTTCATATTCCCCCGAGTTTCATAGATGACACGATAACAACACCATTTCATCAGACAACTTCATATAAATCGGGGGAGACCTGATGACAGATTTGACCAGTAAGATTAGATCAGAGTGGCTCTCTTGAAATACATTTCAAAGAGCTTCAGGGGGTAGAGTAAAAAGATCCAATCTCATGGTGTCGACTGTGAAGTATGATGCCTCAAAGATGTTTTTACATGAATCCAAGAAGCACACAGTCATGTATGCAGGAGCGACCATTTTAACTTTGAGAAACTTCTCTAAGCAAAACACTTTTTTTTTGTCATTGAGCTGGTACCATGGTGATTCACATGGCATGGTCCTTGGTTACACTGGTGCATTAACAGAATAAGCTCTTTGATTACAAACCAGTCAATGACCCTTGAGAAGCCTCAGACACACTGCCCCCTCAGTGCTTCACTGATAAACGATGCAGCCACCAACCAAGGCTAACCAGACTCAACATTCATTTGGGCTTGTCCACAGGCAAATGGAGGACATGACACTTTCTGATTACTTTATATTGACTCTTCTCTCTTAACCTGGAGAGATGAAGTCCAAAGAGGCCACTCTAACAAAAAGCTACATTGCCAGATACAACAGCAACAGCAGAAGTCGTTAGTTAAACCATCTCTCCCTTAATGATTTGAGCCATCTCTGTCCTACATAGTGATTTCTTGCTAAAATCTGGCTGGATAGGTCACCATGAAGTTGTTGTATGATTGGCATACATTCACCTGCATGAGGTAATTGTCCTGTATGGACACAAGTGACAGTGTTTTCCACAGATTTACAATCTATGTGTGGTGGTTGCTGGTAACTTTCCTTTTTTTCTTTTCTTGCCTATGTGTCTTTGCATCAGTCTGTGTCCACTCTCTAAATTCTGAGGTATTTGAGGTATTTGCAGGTCTGTGAACGCAGCACAGGTAGAACTTTTGAGTCACGCGGTGGATAACTGATTAGTCGATCCGATCACGGCTGATCAGATCAGATTGATGGATATGCAGAGCAGCTGTTTGCAAGTGAAAGCAAACTTTAGACCCAGAGCACTGAAGGTTAAGTTTCGCTTTTATTGTGCCTGCTGTTCTGCTGCTCCAACCGTACCCTCTGTCTGTGGAGCAAATAATACCCAAACAGTATATATATATTCTAATGGCACACCTAATGAACGGTCCAGCTCCAAAAATCTAAACATGGCGGCAGATGTTTCAATCGCAGTGGCCAATCGCAGTGTTGGAAACCCTGAGTTAGGCTAAGATTTGAGTTGCAACTTTTGAAAAAAGGTCCTAATGTCGTTGTATCATGTAGTCATAAATGCAACGCATCATACACTAAAAGCCATGCCCACCAGGGGGGTAAACAACTGACGCCACAACAAGCAACTGAGTTCTGAATCCATGGCTGAAATGCTAACGAAATTCCTTAAGCTAGCTAAAAACATTACATCCCAGCATGTCAATGAATTACTTTAGCATTGTTGGTTTGTCTCAATGTCTCGTCTCCTTACCTTGCTTATCTTGGAATGATACCACTGAATGACCAGAAGTGAAATACTTTATATATATTTACAACAATTTCACCTAATAACCTTTCTGAACCCTTCTGTGTAGAGTTTGCTTGTTCTCCCCTGCATCAGCCTAGGTTTTCTCCAGGTGCTCCAGTTTCCTCCCACAGTCCAAAGACATGCAGGTTAATTGGTGACTCTAAATTGCCTGTAGGTGTGAACGTGAGTGTGAATGGTTGTCTGTCTCTATGTGTCAGCCCTGCGATAGTCTGGCGACCTGTCCAGGGTGTACCCCAGCCTCTCACCCAAAGTAGCTTATAAAAACTTAGTTCTTGGTTCTTCACCCTGTTGGTAGTGCATGCTATGCACGGCAACTTTTAGGGATTTTTTGCTGTTTGCTAGCAGGCGGAAATGACAAGGAGGCACCTTCACGCAAAAAACAAAGTGAATGTCAAGTGAAGTCAGTGGAGAGCGATGAATTGTTTCCCCTCCGGTGGGGGCGGGACTTAATTGTGCTCTGTCTCTATTTTAAAATGTATTGGTTACACTTTGCAAAATAATACACCTGACCTTGGGTGCCAGTACTTCCTTATCTGGGTCATTAAACATTAAAATTTCAAAATGTGTTGACAAGTTTGCAAACTTACACACAGCATGCTAAAACTTGAAGAGCTTAAACATCCTGGAGCATGATATGTCTGTGTAAACGTGCAGCCAAAACGCCTGCAAAGGTCAATACTAATTAACACCCGAAATATAAAAGCATTTCTTTGCTAGATGTACTGTATTTAACTTTGCACGTGCTTATTTGCAGCTGCTAAGTACAAAATGAGTTTGAAGGGTTTATTGCAAACAAGCACACACACAAACACACACACACACTTTGCTCTTCAGTTTGAAGCACATGTGTAAATTACTCTGAAAAAGTCTCACAGCCAGGGTCCTAGGTGTTTATGTTAAGCAGCAGCAGTTTGTTGGTACTTCTCATACTGTGTAAAATATTCTGTCCCGAGGTTCCACAGCAAGCTAGCTCTCACAGTTGACAGCCTACACATGTGCCATAATAAAAACATAAAGATTTATATCCACTCAGCCAGTGTTAATAGACTGCAGTGGTCATGAACAGGTCTGGGACTGTGAGCTCTGAATACATAAGGGCCCACAGGGGCCTCTGGATGCCTTCTCCTCACACCACCTTTGATTAGTGCATATCTAACCTCCTGACCCGCAGACACTTTGATCAGGCCAGGCTTTAAGATGCTGGATGTGTGCACCAGCTCCTTCTGCCTATACACATTCCCTCCATCACACCCTCTGCCACTAAATTATAAATGTGTGTGTGTGTGTGTGTGTGTGTGTGTGTGTGTGTGTGTGTGTGTGTGTGTGTGTGTGTGTGTGTGTCGGAGAGGGGGGTTAGGAGTTCTTTCAGTAGTAGTTAAAGCTGTGAGGGGACATGCTCAAAGAGCATTTTTCTCCGCTCTGCATAGTAATTACCCTCCACCTCAGAACCTACTGGAGTTAATGTGCACGCTGACTGGAGATTTTCTATTAAATGCGGTAATCAGCATATGCTTGCACTCACTGTAAGCTTTACACTGTATGTGGATTTCATATATCTTTCCCACTAAAACGCAGTAGCACTACTTTGTTTATCTCTGCATACATTCCGCTGCAGCTCTGCCAGCTCGTAAACTGTGAAGGACACATTATGGGCGGATGTGCCAGCTGTACGACGCGCCTCTCATCAGCTCTGTAAACTCTGCAAATGGCTGGCAAAGTCCCACCAAGATTTCAAACGGAATTCGCTAGATTTCACTGAGACTTTTATGGCTGCACAGTGAAATAAACACAAATGAATAATCAAGAGGGCATGAAAAATGTATCTATATGAGATACATACTCTGTATCCACAGATGGATATAGAACGCCTCTTGGCAAAATTAAGCCTGCGTACACAAACACACATAAACATGCGCTCATACACTCTGTCACTTGTTAAACAATGTTAGTGTCAAGAAGGACTGCATGGAAACGAAAAGAAACTAAAAATGTAACAAGCATATGAAGATATTTCAGAGCAGTTAACAGAAAAGGGACAACACGGAGAGCAGCGAGAACATCTTCTAACATCTGGATTACATAACCCTGCAAGTTAATCTTACCTCAGGCAGCCTTTTGCCATACACTGTACAAATGGTTGCAGTAATCCTTGAGTGATTGCAGCACTGCTGCATTTAAAACTTCACTTTAAGGGCTTTTTTTCCCTTTTTTTTAAGGGCGTTCTAATTAATCATGAGCTGGGATTCCCTTTGGTCCATGTTAAAAGCCTCTGTGTTAGGCTTTTAGCATGATAGGGAGTAGAAGGTGTTGGGATATGGTAGCAATACCAGAGGAAAACAGTGAGTCTGGGAAGATGTTTTGAAAATCATCCTCCTACATTACAGCACATAGTCAATAAAAATGTTTTAGAGAAATATTCGAAATAACGACCTAATAAATCAACTGTTATCTAATCACACAAATTTGCTATATTATCAACCAATTTTTAGGTTTGAGTGATTTTTTCCTAAAAAAAAAGTAAAAATTCTCAGATTCTAGCTTTATAAATGTGAATATGTCTGTTTATTTACTCCTCTATGACTGAAACCGAATATATTTGCCTTGTGGACAAAACAAAACAACTGAGGACGTCATCTTGGGTTTTGGGGAATATTGATCGACATTTTTTGTCTACTAGGGATGAGCATGAGTATTTGTACTTGAAGTGAGTGGAGTTGGCAGACTAAAAGTAGGTGTGGTTTAAATCAAAAGTGGGTAGAACATAACTGGAAGTTGTCTGTAACAACAAAATTAAATTATTTACAGAACAACCTCAGATCATTTTTGATCACAGTCGATCCTTTGCTAAGTCCCACCCCTGATGCAGACAGGCCAATCATAATGTAGCATCAGGCCGTCTCAGACCAGGGTCCAACAACACAGCTGTGCTCCATTGACTCTAATACAGTCGTTTCAGATTTCCTTCATTTTCAGGCTGGTTTTGTGGATTTGGAGCTAAATGTTGTGCCTGGGGCACGTCGTGTATTAATGATACTCGTTACCTGGAGAGGTTGGAAAAAGATATACGTTTCTTCCCTGTTCCAAAACCAAAATCAAACCCTGAAAAGTGTAGGGTTAGCTAGCTAGCTACTGAAGATATAGCCTACTGAATGTATACACATGCTGCTTTTGCTTTTTAATGATTATAACAGTGAAACAAAGACCAACCCTGCTGTACAGGAACCAGTGAAGGGAAGAAGGGAGACTTTGCTGATATTGAACCAGCTGTGTGGCATCGCAGTGTGTGCAGATGAACATTGTTTGACTTCCCCCACAGATGGGTCGGGTGCTGGCAGCGGCACGGGGGTGAAGCCAAACACTGTTCATCTGCACACACTGTGATGCCACACAGCTGGTTCAATATCAGCAAAGTTTCCCTTTATATTCATTGTCTTCTGTGTCGATCAGCAGTGATGTGGTGGTTCACTTTTACACTGTGATCTGTAGCCTATAGTTGGGCTTTAGCTTCTAACTATCTTTGTCTTTTTAACCTGTTGTTGCTGCTGAGTCAGTTTGACATCCTGGATATATCCTTCAAACACAGACTGTAGACCCCTCTGTCTGCTTCTCTCTGGAATCACTGTTTTGTTTTTCCAAAAATATGATAATATTTCTTCAGGGAGTGCAGTTAGTTACAGTGTGGGCTCCATGCTTACTCCGACAGCTTGTCGGACCATCACAAAGGGGCGGGGCTTAGCGAAAGGTCAATTGAGAACAGCTACCGAAATGAGGATTTTCCATCATCACGAGCACAGATATTGACACTTTTACTCATATGATACTTGTACTCATAAAACGTACATTATCTGTACTGGATACTCATGCCAACCCTACAAACATCTGACATATTCATCAAAAATAATTGTTAGTTGCAGCCCTAAACTTTTTAAACAAAAGTCCAGTGTTCCAGAACCTTTGGAGAAATCAAACCACTGTTCCTGTGTTTGAGAGGTTCATTATCTTATCAGATGCATATATTATATTACAATGCCTCTCTGAGTCATGCAGCCAGTGTGTGGGCAGTTACACAGAGAAATACAGAAATAACACGGTTTCTATATGAAGCAGCAGAAATGTTCACAGCGAGTCCACCCAAGAGCTCACTTTCACTGAAGTGTGGCAGTAAAACAGTTGGGAGATTCGCTCGGGGCACGAGATAAAAGCTACCACAGAAACAAAAAGTACAGCATATACATTCACCTCAACCAGTGTCTGAAATTAACATTTGGACTCACACACCAAGGGGACTGGAAGGTGAAAAAATCCACCGGCCAAGCGTATTTTTTACCAGCCAAAATAATAAACTGCCCTTCTGTATCACATATGCATTTGTTCATAAATATATAATGAGGTATTATATTAAATACAAACCTAAAGACGAGGTCAGACTCTAAGCAAAAATTATTTTAATATACTGAACTCATCACCACAGCCTCAGTATGTGAGTAAGTTCCCTCTGGTAAGCAGAGGCAGAAGTATCTTTGTTCACACTACAGAGCCTTCATGTTATTATTTTGTTACCTTTATATGTAACTCATAACCTTCTGCTACACATTAGCCTAACAGAAGTTAGCAGCAGATCAGCGGCAAGTGATAGTAAAGGGAGGTAGTTGATGACCCTACAGGCCAGTGTGGCAGATAGTCAATCCGAGTCTTCCGAGTACCACAAAGATTTCGCATTTTTTGCGATTAACATAAATTCAGCCACTACCCGTGAATTCTGATAACCAATTTTGTCCAGTCACAACAACTTTACTGCAGATTTGACTATTTATCATGAGACTAATGCTGCGGGACCGGAGCTTTGCGTCACATAGTGACAGGGCTAACTGTTAGCATTACAAAAGCTAACGTCACCCAATGGTTATTAACAGGTCTAAAAACAGAGCTGAGCCATTTTGCATTTGCCCACAAAAGTTTTGGGCTGAAGTAGACACACAACTACTTTCAAATATCATGGAGAACTTGAATATCAACAGGTTTTTGGATATAGGCAAATATCACAGAGCCAACCTTTTTAAGATGGTGGTTAAAGAGACGAAATAGAAAGGCTGTGGTCACAAGGCCGAAGAAGTCACCACCGGAATAAAACTTAGGGAAAAAAGCTGTTTTACTTTTTCATATTTCAGTATAATAAACATGTTAGGAAATGTTAATTGGAGCATGCACGGCTGCATGTAGACGGAAATATTGGTTGAATATTTATTTTCATTGGCCATGTTAACAGTTAAGTGGGAATCTTTGGGCTGCCCCGACTAAGAATATTCCTAGTTGACCAATAGTCATCATTTAGGGCCATTAGTCGACTAGTCGTCCACATGTTTACGATGTTAAGTTAATTATTAGATTATATATTTTGGGCGGGGCAACACAATGGTTTGAGTTGAAGGTGTGAGAAAGAATAGTATCAGTAACATTGTTAACACTGTGCTACATTACAGAGAAATACAAAACCGTACTAATGAACCTTCATTAATATAGGTCTATATTTTATCTACAAGTGCACGTCACACACTGAGCGAGCTGCATGTTAATGACGCTGTGGGCTAATGGGCATGTAGCTACTTCCATGCTTCAGATGATACGTCATGATTTTCTGTCGCTTTCCTGTGCCTGTACTTTCTAATTAAATTCCCACATGGTCCAGTCATATATAGATTTTGTTTTCTTTGTTTTTTTCTGTGACTAACTGACCAATGAAATCTTGCCGACTAACATTTGGTTGCCCTACTTCATATTATGCTTTAGGTCAATATGTACCTTTTCAAATCATTCAAGTGTAGCAGTAGTTTACTAGAATGAAATGAATGCATTTGAGTTGAAACAATTAACAAATCAAAAATGAATATTTCCAGCTTCTAAAAGGTGAACTGCTGCTTTTCTTGATCTTTAGTTACAATCATTTGCATACCTTTAAGTTTGGGAGACAAAACAAACAATCAAATGAGCTTGAAATGAACATTTCTCGCTCATTTAATCGAGAAAACAATCAGCAGATTAGTCGATAATGAAAAAATACAAAAAGTCTCCACACTTTATGAGGTTACCTAAAAGGATAATTTAATTTGCAAACTATTGTTTCAGTATTTCATTGGCTCCAACAGTCTCTCAAGTGCTGCACATGCATTATGCAACATCCATGTTTGGCAACGCAAACGGCTCACTGCTTTGTTCCAATATTGCTCTGCATGCAGCTTACATTACAGGACATTCATATTATGGTATAATGCGCTTGTTTTGCAGTATGACAGTTCTCCTCCTATTCTCCCAACAAATGCACATTTTATTAGATTTTATCATATGAATAGTAACCGGTGTGTTGGAGTAAATCTGACAAATAAAATGGAGATACAAACTGAATTGATTATAAAGGAGTTCCCATAGGAGGGCGTTTATATTGTTAGTCAGCGCTGCTTCATTATTTGGAACGGTAAAATAAGAATACAGATTACAGACGGAGAAAGAGGAAGCTTTTCACACACACACAAACACACACATACAATTTAAGATATGTGCTACAAGTGCAGGGAAGACACTGATTGGACCCTTTCATTTATCCTATATACAGATTGTGTCATTTGCTGCAGTATAATCATCCCACCATAATATGTGTGCGGAAGATGGAAGCATATGTTTGCCTTTATTGTCGTTATTGTTGTTATTTTAACTGTGACAAAAGCGGAGGGAGATGTGCTACCATTTTAGTGTTGAGAAGCACCTTATGAATAATTAATTCTGGATCATGCAGATGAAGGGCCGACTGCTTGATGACTGCTAGCAAAGTGAACAGATTATTCTCTGAGTCACCGACCGTGAATTCAACAGTCTAAGCTCCCTCTCTCATTCAAGGTCACTGCGAGCTCAACACAGCCGACATCTAAAATTCTTTAGATGTCTTCAAAGCATTGACCCTGACCTCTTATATACCCCATTCAGAATGCTTCCCTAAACAGGTGCAATGAAGGGATTTTTGTATAAAGCCTGATGAAAAAGCATAAACATAACCTCCAAAACAGAAACTCTATGACCTTGCAAATTTCAGGGAAATACAACATCAGCTCTTCTTTAAAAGATGGAAATAGGAAAGCCAAGACTAACCTTGGATCTCATTATGACCCTCATTTCACCTTGAAATAAAATGCATGTTGGTGTTTGGATCACAATGGGGTAAGGCTAGACCACATGAAAGTATAGATGTAAATGCAACCAAAATACATTGAGGACAGACTGTGATTCAATTGGCCAACGACCTTCAGAAATGGTCAGGGACATGTTGGAACTACACTTAACACAAGTGTAAATGCAATTGGATTTTAAATCCAAATAAAACAAGTATGTGGGCTGAAATAGGTAGTCACACGCTAGTGTTCCAAACCAGCAAGGTACAAGCTATTCGCCAGTAAGTGAGCTGAGCTACTAGGAAGAAAGCTTATGGATATTTAAGACACTTGTGTATGGAGTTAAGACAAGATTAAGTGTTCGCTTTTGAAATTGGTCTGATGAAAGTATACAAGCAAAACTTGGCAAATCATATCGCAAGCGAGACATTTATGAAGCAATGGCTGAGCAAATGGAGGGTCAATCGAGTCTTAATCGGCTCTGTGAATGTAATCTGATCAAAGGTCGAGTGTGTATCATTTTGTAGCATCTAGCGATGAGGTTGCAGAACTGAAACTTCTCCTGTGTGCCAAGTGTGTAGGACAGGAGTAGGCAACCTGTGGCTCCAGAGCCTCTTAAGACCCTCTCCAGTGGCTGCCTGTGGCTTTGACATTGAAAATAATCTGGAGTCGAATAATGGATATTTTTTTAACATTCAGATTTTCATTTGTCTTTGTTGTGGGCCTAAAGTGATTATTGCATTCTACAATTGTAAAAATGTGTAGCCTAGACGTCATACGTCTATGACCTGGGGCCTTTTCTTCTGACTTTGCTGAACTTCATTAGCGGTGGCTAGCCTGGAGTCTCTATAGCAAGGCTAGACACGGATTCCAAATCCATAAAGGAAATAGTCTTGGAGGAAAATAGAGATTTAATAATGTGTGGACAGATTAATTTGCTTTCACCACCAACTCTGCAAAGTTTAAGTACTAAATAATTATAAATAGCCCACTACAGAGTAGTCACCTTGTAGTAAATCATATTAATGAATGCTCATTTAGACCTATTGGTAATGTTGAAGGGCTAATTTTGACTTAATAGGCTGTTAACTTTATTCAAATATGTTTTTGCAGCTCCAAACAGATTTTTTTTTCTTTTTTTTGGCCCATAGTTTTAATAGGAAAGAGCCACCCCTGGTGTAAAATTACAATTGCTGATGCAAAAACGGGAATGGCCCTACCTAGAGCCAGTGTTTAGTTTGTCCATACTGGGCTTTTGTAGAACCAACATGGCGGTCTGTGTAGAAAAGGATCTGCTTTGTATGTAGATAAAAACAGCTCATTCTCAGGTAACAAAAATACAACAATCCTTAGTTCCTTAATGAAACTCTAGTCAAAGTCAAGAAGAAAATACTTTCTATGCTCAGGCTGTAAGTCTCTTTCTCACCCTGCCATTCACTCCTTGCACGTATGCTCACTCATTATCTGTAGGTGTTATCGTCTGGGTAGGTCAACTGAGTCATCAGCTAATTCACAATCAGCCAACAGCATAGCAACACACCCTCTCTGTCAGCCTATCATCTTACTGCTCCTCATTTTATATATGGTTCTTTCTCTGCCGTAGTTCTTTCTTGCTGCAGTCGTGTGCACCCTTCACCTCCCCATCACCACCTAGTCTTCACAGATTCATCAGCCTCATCTGCCTCAGCAGTCATCAGCTCAGTCATCAGCCACCACCACCACCACCACCAGTGTCTGGACTCCATGGGGGGATTATCTTTCTACTGCTCAGATGTCCCTCAATCACAAAATATCTCCCTCTGGTGTTTGAGCACCAAAGATTTCTGTTAAATCCTAGTCAGCACAAATCTGTTAAAAATCTGTTAATCTGTACACTCACATTATGTATTAAATAATATCTTTACTTCATTCCTCTGTCTCTCCCGATTGAAATTAAAACATATTTATAAAAATAATATACCATTTCTTCCAACAGAAGCCTCTAAATCCTACACACTGGACCTTTAAAGAAGCTGTATGCGACATTCGGCGCATATTTATGATATACAGTCTAAAGTAGGG
The DNA here is from genome assembly GCA_019142605.1 of Cephalopholis sonnerati. Classification (NCBI taxonomy): domain Eukaryota; kingdom Metazoa; phylum Chordata; class Actinopteri; order Perciformes; family Serranidae; genus Cephalopholis; species Cephalopholis sonnerati. The sequence continues at coordinate 20,776,893 of JAGQAX010000020.1, forward strand.
CAGTCTGCACACTGTTCTCACATCTGGATACAATCTGGATACCAGACACATTTTAATGCAAAGTCTAAAGTGGGTCTTTGAGAATCTACCTGGGGCTGCCTCATTAATAATGGATACAAATACTTATATGTTCACAATCTCTATTAAGGGAACATCTCATGCTGCAAAACTGTATTTTCTTTTAAATCAGATCAAAGCTAAATTAACACCAATCATGAAAGTTTGAGTCCTGTTTTTTAACATCTAATTTGTTTGATCAGAGTTTTTTTAATTTCATCTTTTAAAGAAAGGTGTGTGCAGATCCTTGGAGACATGTAAATATGTTATTTGTTAAAGCTTCATTGACAAATAAAAAGGATCCTTATGTTTAGCTGTTGTAATTGCTCGTACTATTTGTGTGCTTTTACTCTACTGAAGTCATGCAAGATAGCAAGCAACATTTGTTCTGAACATCCGAGCATTTTATTCCTAATCCCTTCTTTATTAGTGCTCTGCCTGGCCCTGTAATCTAGTATCATTGTCAATCATTACTGTAACAGTGTTGTGGGTGTGTGGCAGCCATTTTGAGTGAAGGTCAGGCATCTGTTGCGCAGAGATTAAGGAAGATCAGAAGATCACAAATGCTTTCAATCTAGATTTCACCAGGGAATGAAATGACCTCCCTCAATGGAACTTTTAGCTCAATCACACATGAAGTCTTTATACTAGTGGCCTCATACATCACATCCCTTCCCATCCTCTCTTCTCTCCCTCTGCCGGCCTCCCCAGAGCTCATTTGTTTTAGCCGGGGTAGAGCACTTAACAGTCTCTCCAAAAAGCCTCTCTGAACAGGAAAATGTGAATGCAGCAGGTTTAGCTCTACGATCCCCACTCATGAGTGCTTACCTGCGTTTCTTTTTTTTTTTTCTCCCCTGGGAAGCTATAAATATGTCAAAGGTGTTGGTCCATGGAAAACTCCAACCGGCCACATTATTCAAACTTTTTCTATGCGTTTAAGCAAAAGTAACACTGGCCGTTTTATCACTTCCACCAGAACAAACAAGCCTTATTGGAACCTGGCATTTGCTCTACGTGGTTTTCATGTGGAAATAAATTTTAGTGGCTGGCATCCTCTGAAACAGACAACAGCACAGCGGTGGAGGCCAACACTTGGCACAAATTCTGTCATTACTGTTAATCAAGCATTTTGGCTGCTAGTTTTACACAAAATATATTGCATGCAAAAAGTTTACCAGTCTGATGACTACAAAAGAATTATAACGGCCAACATTACCCATTTAAATAAGGCTGCAATAATAATAACGACTGGGGATGAATTTACATAAGCGCTCTCTCTTCGCTGCTTTCCACCCTGCACAAGAAGGTCAGCCACAGAGCAGCAACCATAAAGCTGGCAGGGATCAGTGTCTTGCTCAAGGATGCTTAAGCAGGGTGAATGCTTACCAACACAGAAGCTTAAACCCAGATCGTCCAGTTGAGGGATGGTGTCCCTTTCACTATGGCATCCCGCCATCTCTAAACACCATGCATCTGGGCTGGCTACAGTGGCTTTAGTCTTACAGATAATTCTGCTGGTGCATTTGAATGGAACGGTCCAGTTATTTACTAAAGGCCACAGTGAAATTGCCTTGTGCAAAGTGGAAAGGCCTTTACCTTAGGATGTTCTGCGATAAATAAGCTACTGTAGTCCAAATAAGTGAAGGTGTTTCCAATACAAATACAACATTTAAAAACCCCATTCATAATCTCACTTTGACTTCAACTTTTGCACAATCAAAACTGCTATAGGCTGCAGTATTTGCACGTATGGTAAACAGTAGTGAGGTAGTGTAAGGTGAGCCGGATAGCAAGATGACCTACCTGCACTTTGGCTGAAATTAAAACCGTGAATATAACACCACTTATAGATTATATTAATTAAATGGCTAAGCCATTTTAAAGCCCCTCTGTGTGGCTCAGTGCATGCATCAAATTATCTTATTAATACAACTGTATAATGGCTATGAGAAACATGAGACCATAGAAATGTAATGAGAGTAGAAAGGACATAGAAGTGTTTGCTGTGGTCATTTGACTTGAACAAAAGAAGAAGGTGACTGCTGTTAGTTGTTATGGTGGCAACACACCTCAGTTGGGTCGTAAAGAGTCACACTCACTAGTTGGACAGCTCTATTTTGGTCTATTCTTACACCTGTTTTCCTTATTAAAAAGAAAAATATGACCAAACACCAATCCACGTTTCTCTCTTCAAAGTAAGAGTCATCGTAAAACTCTTCATTCAAACTTCTCAACAAGGAAAAATAAAACTCACTGGCTTCTCATCAATTAGGGTGCTTTCAGGTCTAGCGTTCACTTGCTTTGGTCCGAATCAGGGACTAATTTTTTCACAGAGTTGCATAATTGCCTAGAGTTGGTTCGTGTTCTCACGGCAGCATTTACAAGCGGACCAGATCAAATGCCTTGTGTGAGAAAGCTGCTCTTGATTGGTCAGAATTTCCATGTGGGAAAAATCCAGGAAGTAAACAAAACGTTGAAGAAGAGTACACTTGCAAGATAAATGTGACACTTTCTAATGTCACAATGGAGGGACAACTACGCAGGTTGATTTTAGCGCTGCTCATCGTGGACTATATTGCTGTCATTGTTCATTTGAGTCAAAGCATACAGTTTGAAAACGAGGCGCGGCTCCAACTAGAAAACAATGTTTTGATGCATTGGATGTGCTGAATGTGCATATTAAGGCAGTACAGGAGGAGGCGCACATTAATAATCCTCCAGGACTGTAACATGCTCATGTTTAACCCAAACAATGTGTCATGTGACTGCAGTTGGTTCGGATCGAGGTCGGAACATGTTCTCATCACAAACAAACCGCACCAGAGTTCATTTGTAACCAGACTGAGACCACCTCTTCAAGAGGGTCTCAGTCTGGTTGTTTTGGTGTGCACCCAAGTGCGATTGTTGTGTTCACACCTGCCCAAGTGAACCACACTTAGGGGGCAAACAAACTTGAGTTCGATTGATTCGAACCAAACAGGGCAAGTGTGAAAGCACCCTTAGTCGACTGTTTCAACAAGCACCAGCTCTGATTAAGATGTGAAAACATACTGATCTACACACTGTTTATCTCTTTGCCTACTTTCTCTCATTCTTCGGAGGCAGCTACAGTAATTTTACATCATGTTTTTCGACAAACATGCAATTAATGGCAACAAAAGAATGGAAATAACTGCTTTGGTAGTTGCCTATTCAAAAACAAATTACTTGACTACTCATTTGGTCACAAAAGCTCACCTCAGTGAGTTAGAGACTCACCGCAAGTTGTTTATATGTAAGTTTATATGGTAGTTAGTCCGCTATGGTTGCAAAGGCAACGAAACGCAATCAAACATGGCCGCCGCTCTGACCATCCTACTGAGTTGATTTGAATGAGAATGTCCATTCTACTCATTCAATTTCATGCATGAGACAATCTGTGTGGCTCTTTATGTGCTCTAGTAATCTATTAGCCCCTGGTTTTGATTGAACAGAATGTCGTGCTGCACAACAAAGAACTTCACCATCTTATTGTATTGTGCTGCTACATGTATTTGTTAAAGATGAATAAAGTTCAAATCGGGAGAATTCTTGTTTTTGTTGCCTCTTCATTTAATTATCATGATTATGATTTCATTAACTTTTAAACCCATGGTAGCACACAGTGACTCACTTTTCTGTCTTTGTTTTGACAAGATTCCTGTTGTACACAGACAAAAAGCAAAAAAAAAAAAAAGATCCGGTACTTAATTAGTGTGACTGGAAGATTTAATGACAATGCACTGCGCGAAACCTGCTGGAAGATGGTAAATACTAGAAAAAATACTGATTAATTAAAAAATGCTAGCTGTAAGGAATTAAATTAACAGCAGCAAATTAAGAAAAATGTGTCTGGGAAATGAATACTGTTAATGTGCTGCTAGTCTTTTGGCTTCTGTAATGCTGGACGGACAGCTCCTGTAAAGTGCACTCACATACATCTTCAACTTGCTGCAGTGGTCTTTGTCATTATTGTTGAAGTGGTTTTTATTATCATATTATCATAGCTATTACTTATATGTTGATTCAAGAGGGGCCAAGGTTGTCTAATCTAATCTCTCTTTGTGTCTCTTGCTTGATAATTTCTCATTACTTGCTCGCTCTTGTCTGTGGTCGAATAATATCGCTGTATGTTAATCTGATGTTTTTGTGGGGCAGCCGTGCGACTGTTTGGTTGTTTCTCAAAGTGACAGAACCAAATAGACAGCAAGATAATCTCTCTCTCTATCCCTCAGTTATGTATGAAAAGTAATACAGGCCTTAAATCTGTTGCTTCAACGGCAACACAAAAATTGCGTGCTTCATTTCTGACAGGATATGTGACTTTTCATTTTCTTTGACATTTTGTTTGACTTGCTATGTCACATCTCGTGTCCCACTTTATTTGGTTTTGCTTCAGGTGGTGCAGTTCTGGTGGTGTTTTTATTCTAAGGAGGTTCCACTTGACATATTTGTTTAAACCCCCGGTGCAGTCCGATTTTATCATTCAATTTCCTCTCTTGAAACATTCTGCATGAAAGTTTTTTGGTCCTTAAACCCAAGGTAGACTTCTTACAATCCTTAGCTCCTTCTTAACATAATTACAATGTCGTTTGTTTATAAAAACACTTCCTTTCTATAAAGCCCATACCATTCTGGTGGCGTACTTTGCCTTACACTGCTCATATAAATGAGATGCAAGATGCCCTTGAGGTTAGTGAGGTCATCACCCAACAAGAGGGTGAGCTCAATACCCGAGAAACTGATTTTGAATTAGAAAGGAGGCCACACGTGGGGCTCTCTCCTATTAGCTAGTTCATCCAGAAACATTCTCATCATACTGTAGTTAATATTATGGTTAATACAATTAAAATAGGCACAGAGGCTCAGTTTAAAGTAACGTTCCTGCTCAATCAGGAAGCCATTTCATATTAATGGGCAGGGCTAAAACAAGACCCCTGATTATCCATGCGCAGATGACAACATACTGTACAAGATGATTAAATAAACTATAGAAACAGCATCACAGTAAATATATTACATGAATCAGCTATGCATGCAAAGGTGTATGTATGCCAGCTGAAGTAACAGCAGCTAACAACAGCTTGTTGCAGGTAGCAGCAGCAGGCAATCAGATGTGGAAGGACATTTAAGGCCCCGCACACCAAAAGAGGTGTTGCTTGTTATTCTGGCTGATTAGGCCTTTGCTCAGGCTGAAATTGAGCAAAGCTATGTTGGGAAAAGATCTTTTTTTTTTTTGTTTTTATGGCAGACATTTTGACTTGGAGAAACACAGGTGCAACTAATAACATTAATGATACAGTTTAATTGTTGCCGTAAGTCCAGTGAGCCAAAGCAGCGGGGCCCTGATTAAACTTAATGGGATGCTTCCATCATTAATGTTATTAATTACAACTGTTGTGTCTGAAAAAAGTCTGTAACACAAGGTCACTGTAATTTAGAGTGATGCAGGTTTATGATTAACTAAGTAGCTAGATAAATTCATGAACAAAAAGACAGCGACACAATGAATATGCACAAAAACTGGTGTCCTTAAAAGGAGCTGTATGAGACATTCAGATCATTAATGTACAGAAGTAATGGAGTACTGGCGTCCAGAGCAGTGAAGTCACACTTCAGCTTCTCTGTTTGTTGTTGTGGTAGACAGCCCAGCACGGCATGCATGTTATCTGCATCATTCTTCACTGTGTTTACATAGCAGTAACTACTGAAGCTCTAACGAAAGTTCAAACTGGATGACAACACTTTTCATGCCCAAGCTGTAAGTCTCTTTCTCACCCTGCCCTTTACTCCTTGCACATATGCTCACTCACAATCTCTAGGTGTCACTGTCTGGGTGGGACAACTGAGTCATCAGCTGATTCACAGTCAACCAATAGCACAGCGACACACCTTTATTTTTAATATTGTTCTTTCTTGCTGCTGTCGTGTGCGCCCTCCACCTCCCTGTCACCACCCAGTCTTTACGGATTCATCAGCCTCATCAGCCTCAGCAGTCAGCAGCCTCAAGAGTCATCAGGCACCACCACCACCACCACCACCAGTGGCTGGACTTCATGGGAGGAATTTATCCTGCTGCCGCTTACATGTCCTTTGATTACAAAAAATCTCCCTCTGGTGTCCAAAGACTTCTGATAAATCTCCCTTAATTGAACTGTTATCGGGACTGTGTCGTTGCAGAGGCATAGTGCCAAACCACCGGTTCCCCCAAGGGTAACAATGTCAGCTCTGTCAGCACTGTTACCATTGTTAGCACTATTTATTGAGTTAGCACCATTAGCTGCTAGTCACCAGCTCAGCCCCCTCCATGTTGAGAGCCATGTGCAGACGATCCCTCCCCAAACTCTGAATCATAAATAAGCTCTGAATGCAGCAAATGCTTTCTTTAAAAGTCCAGTGCGTCAAAGAACATTGTGTTTGGTTTGTCTGGGCTGCTGTAGAAACAACATGGCTGACTCTTTGGAAAAGGACCTGCTCCTTATGCAGGTAGAAATGCCTCATTAGATGCTAACAAATAGATGCCTGTAGATCCTACACACTGTTCATTTAAGGGTTGATGCCTGAATGCATTTCTTGTTCACTTCTTCACAGGTAGAAGCCCAAAACTCAGAATGACTATTTCTTGATTTGATGCAAAGGCACAAATCAGTAAGTCGTGAGATTATAGCCTCTATAGTGGCACAGACAATGAGTAAAATTAAAAAGCATGACAGTGAGGGAGATTTTCTAAGGTTTCTAAGGTCTAAATAGTTGCTTGCACCACAGGTGTGTTGGGCCTTTAAATAGATTCCATATGTAAATGTGTGTGGGTGTAAAGATGGCATTTAGTGGGGAGATCAGCTGACGCTCAGCTGGTATAGATGGCATCGACGGCTGTGTTCCTGCCTGATCCTACGCTATGAGCTCCATTTGTGCTTCTTCATCTGCTCACTCCTCCTGCGTTCTCCACTCTGTGACCTGCGAATCGATCGAGGTCCGCCATTACAGAGGATGTTCCGATCAGTTAAATGCAGCTCAAAGGAGATGAGGAGAAAAGAGAGAGAGAGAGGAGTCTTTCAGGTGATCTTGGAGGGAAGATACAGTACACAGTTGAAGTTTTTTTTTTCAAGTTAAGAGTAACACCACTTCACCGGGAATCTGTGTATTGATTGGTCACTGCAGCTCATCTGATTGGACTGTAAAGAGGAGCGTGAAAGGCTGGTGAAAGACTGTATCAAGCTACGAATGTGGGGTCACAACGAACAACAGCACCAAGCGCGGGCGCTACATTATTCCCACTCCTCTATTATTAAGTCAGAAGTATTATGTGTGTTTATATGAATCACAAATGAATCAAAAAGCACTTTTCTAGCCTCTCTACCATTTCTAAATTAGCCAGCCTTCATTAGTCCTATAATATCAAAGCTTAGAAAGAATCCCTGCCGCACATTTGTCGTCCTTTGCAAAGCAAACAAGCTATAGACTTCATTATAGCCGTTCTGAAAGCTTCCTCGTGTCGCTTCTCTTCTTTCAGTAATGAAAAGATTTTCCATTTGTTGTTATTTTCAGTTAGTCACAGTCCGTGACGCCCGCAATCGATCCATCATCAGTATTGGAGCAGAAAACGTAATCAATCACTGTCAGGCTGAAACACTTTAAGTTTTGATATCATTTCCCTACACAATATTTGTTTTTCTGTAAACTGTAAATCATTCCGGCATTTATGGAGCATCCTCGGCATACTCAGGATTAATACAAATTAAAATGTATAGGGACAAAACAACAGATAACTGTAGGCACTACAAAGATGCAGCAGGTTTATACACTGGAGGAGGAGTAAATGACTTTATGTGCCGATAAGCATGCAGTATTACTGTAACTCAGGGCAGCCTAACGTGAGTGGAAATCGACAGCCCCGGTTAGGGTCAGTGACATTTTTAACGTCGTCACAGTTTAATAACACTGTTTCAAAATGTACTGATGGATGATCAGAAGACCTGATCCCTTATTACACAAGCTGGACTACCCTTGCTTGATATGACTGATTTTAGTCACTTCCTCTTATGACGTCTTGTTGTGCATATATGGATCTATGGTGCAATTTAGCTGCAAAATACGAACAATATTTCACATCCTAGTTTCATATCTGCCACGTTTGTTGGTGGTAATGACTAAAAGAATAAGAGTGCAGCAATAATGCGACAGAGAAATACATCAGTCAGCGCAACGGCAGCTCTGTGTCACATCAGTTTAGCAAAAGCAAGCTAAACAGGTGACAGGTGATACAGCGGTGCCCCATGAGTGATTGGCGTCTCTTAAAAAGATGCTAGAGCGAACGAGGATGTCCCAGTTGGTCAATCAGATTCCATCCACATTTCTGTCTTCTTTGCATTTCTCCTTCAGTCCGTATGTAAGAGGAGCTTTGGTAAAAAATGAGGGAATTAAAGAGGAACATTATCGCATTGGGATCCTACACCTCAAAGGGTGAATTTTTATCAAAGTCAAAATAAAGAATGGGAACAAGAAAGGGATGGTTTCAGGTTCATATTACATTCATGACACAACGTTTCACTGCTCTGTGAGACTTTATATGCAACTAGTGCAGAGTTAAAGGTGAATTCTGATGGTTTAAATGCAAAGATGTGGCTGTTTGTGGGGTCATACGGTCAAGTGGAAAAATTCAGATGTTGACACACAGCCTCTCAGGAGTAAAGGCCACGGGCGATTAAGACCTTCCCTGCAGAAATGTCGGGTCCAAATCTGATCACTTCCAGTGTCTGCCTGAGCGGACCATTATAGATCGCCTTTTAAAGGTCAAGCCATCTAGGCTGACATCATCAGACCACATCGAAAATGCAAGTTAATCTGGAATCTCTGAGTTAATTTTTCGATTTCTTAGGGGTGTTATCAAAAGATGTACACCAAAATGCTCAGGACGCAGCTGGATAGACCTATAAGCAATCACAGCTGTTTCATAATGCTGAGCCATGGACACATGTAAACAGACTACAGCATGCAGATTGACCTGTGATAGTGACGCCATCAGAATTTGAAAACAGTACTTTAGCAGAAAGTTCAGCTGCAGCCATCAGGGTTGATTTGGGAAACGCCATGATGGCACTCCTCTTTAATAATTCTAGCGTAGTGTCCCCAGCACAGGGATGCCCAAGCCAAAAATGGCATCACCACCTATTTTACATAATGCACAAAGTCTCCACAAGTTGACAGTCATCGTCTGAAACACGCCCTTTTTTAGGAAGATGAATGTGACTGGCCCAACTCGTCTGAGGCCGACTGGATATCTGTATGAACGGGAGGGAGACCAGACGAACCTGCCAGGGCAAATAAAGCATGAGCTCGCACATTCATCTGGTTTCCAGGCTACAAGCCATCACTACTATAAGGACAAACATTTAGGACCAAATAGATAGATTTATGCCAAGTAATTGTGCTCTCAGATCCCTGCCTCTTTGACAAATTTTATGCATTTATTTATTGTTATTGCCCAGTCGCAGAGAACTGAAGATGAGAGAAAATTGTGTAACAGCAAACGTGAGGAAACACTGCATTATGAGTGCCCTCTTCTCGACAGAATACTCACACGCTGTAGATAATATGGCTAATTAATGAAGGTGACACGAGACCTCTATGGCTTCAAGCAATATTATGGCTGAACTGGCAGGGACAGAGGGAGAGCTGCCCAGTTCTTTATTCCACATTAGTCAGGATTGTGACAACGGCAATATATCTGTAAAGCGTGTAGCTGTCCACCACAGATGTGTCTGAAATGGTTCTTCATCTGAGTCCTGTGGAGACTTGCTGGTTTGTAATGCAGCCAGGTAATCAGGTGGGATTAAATTACACATGGGATGCCAGGTGAATGCAATTAACTAACAGGGAGGATAGAGGAATTACATCTGAATTTCAGTCATTAGCCAGTTCATTATTCAAAGTCTTACTGTGCTGGTTTCTAGCCACGCTAGCAACCTAGCAGCTAGTGGCTCCAGTGATGGCAATGTCAGTCTAATCACCACTTTGGTTCAAAATTCAAATACTTCAACAACTATCTTTCTAATTTTCTATAGCACGACCATGAGGGATACAGTTTTTACTCTTGAATGAAGCAGTACAACTACAAGGAGGTGTTTTTAATTAAATATGCAGCTATTCAAGGTCTTTCAAGACAGACTTGTAATTACTTTGGTCAGCTCAAGGTTAGCTGTGCTGTACTAGCAAATGTTAGCAGGCTAACAAGCTAAACAAGGATGTTAACTAGGGATGGGTATCATAAAATATTACAATAGCAGTACCAATACCAGTACCCTGAAAGTGATACCAGTGCTAATACAGTACTTCATTTAATACCTTTATTTTTCTAATACAGGCGTATGGTATAGCCACACACTACAAGATTTTGGGTTTTAGCTGCTGCAGTAGTGGGCCAATCACATGTTGTATTTAATCGCTTCTGGTATTTGGCTACAAGTAAAACCAAACAAATAGTCTTTTTAGGACTGAAAGCAGGTATCATTTGACTGGAGAAGTTGCGATAGTACTTGCTACTGGGTTATTTTGGTCAATACCTTAAAGGTATCAAGTACCAATACCAGAGGTTGTAGGAAAAAAATCGATACAGCATAGTATCGTGATATTTTTGTGTGGCAATATTGTATTGTTACACAGTGCCAAGCATCTATTTTTTGTTATATAAACAACAAATATGACAAATACAAATTAAACTTTAGGTAAGCTAGAAGAATGATATAATCGTTTTTTCAGTCCACTAGATACATTTTGCTGCTGCATAAAAATGTCTTGTTGTTGTTGATAAATCGCAATATACTTTATCGCAATACTCTGCATATCGCAACATATTTAAAATCACAATAATAGTGTATCATGACTTAAGTATCATGATAATATCGTATCGTCGATCCTGTGGTGACTCTCACTGCCAATGGTGACAATGGTAAAAATGACCTGTTAAACATAAGACTGTTAACATTGTACACATGTTAACGTATAGCTCAATGTACCATTGTGCCCAGGTACAGCCTCACAGAACCACTCAAGGCAGAAGACTCTCATCTTTCAGCTGTAGTGACCATAGCCAACAACATAAAAGTTATTGGAGCTTGGATAAAAAAAAAAAAAGAATCTGGCGATACGATACGTATCACGATACGGGGGGTATGATTCAATATATTGTGATAAATTGTTGATATATTGTGATTTTTTAAAACTAATTTCAGGAAAACTCTAATAGTTTAAACACACCGCTATATGCATAAAACTTTTTATGCAATTAGAACAGTGGGATCTGTATTTGTATTGATCACAGTCCCTATGACATCATAGCAATACTTTTTGGGCATTCTGAGCAAAGGAATTAACATTTGTCAGTATCAGTAAATAAAAATAGAAGTGCTTGCAGGATTCGCATAATAAAAACATGTAAAAAATTAAAAATCAAAGCTGTGTTTTTTCAATACATTGTCATAAAACCTTATATCGCAATACTTAAATATATCAATTTTTTTTTACACTCCTATTCAGTACATTAATCCATATTCTCAATTAGCAACTGTTCAAAATCATGACTAAACCTGCTTATATCAGTCACACAACCTTGACTTAAGGCTTTAAAATAGGCACGAACAACACAAATTGATGTCAACAGTTTCTAGAAATAACCACATTCTACAAAGAGTATCCAGCCTACAGCGTTGTATCTTGAGTATTATGTTAAAGTCAGGCAGATAAAACAAAATTTACGCCCGCCACATTCACACCAAGCTTATACCCCGTCATCATAACACAATCGGTGGACGCAGTTAAAATATATTTCTAGCAGATAAAATAGCTCCATTACAATGTCTTTAGCTGCAGGTGCAGTATAAAATGATAGTGTGGAGCAGCTCCATCAACACCATCATTCCAGACAGTCATGCATTAAAAACAAAACCACTCTTTCAAAGCGGTGATAGATTAATCCTTCACATTTCTACCCAAAGCTTTGAAGTCAATAAGACAATCCAGCTCCTCAAGTCACCGAATATTATCCATAAAAAAAAATGAAAGCAGGCACACATACACACATTTTTCAATAGCTGTGATTTAAAAAGAAACCCCCCTTCAAAGATTAGATGTGCTGGCTTTATTTTCACACGGGCGCACAATATCTTTTTGACAAATGTCTTGCAGGATGACTGTGCAGAGCATGATTCCCTTTCAATATGCTATACAATATCTCGCCTGCAAAATGCAGCACTGTACTGTATCATACTGTCTGGAAGTGTAATATATATGATGTAATATTCATTAAACTTGACTTGTACTCTTCTTCTTGTTTTCATTAAGGAGAATTGATATAAAAGTGCTATGGAGTATGGCACTTACAACATGGTTTTCATTTAGTGCTCTGCCTATATTCTAATATTGAGAAATAGAGACAAATGAACAGTGACAGAGGGACAATTACCACTGGTATGCCAAATGGCCATATTAAAATGATAACTGGTTATAATCGAGACCTCAGGAAAACTACGACTGCATGACAGAAATGCATTGATCATTTCCCACATCTCTGTGCTAATAAGATCAAAGATATTGACACTGTGCTCGAGAGCCTCAGAGATCCTCACCACCCAGAATCTGTCCACGGCGACAGCAGCAATTTGTCTTTGGATTCACACGACAGCGATAGCGAGAAACCCAGGACGGCAAAGCTCAGAGATGATGTGTGCACCATCACCGGAGGTGTGGGAGGATAAATGACCACGCGTGCTCTCAAATTACGATGCGCGAAGACTACTTCAGAATGGAAATGAGGCGTAATTGATATGATTTGTAGGGCCACTCCCCATCTGCGGGCCAAGCAAAGAGCACATCATACAGACACAGCAATCAAAGAGGAGCAGGGAGAATATATTTAAAATATCCCCATTATAACTCCTATCCAGCCTCATAAGCCTCATGAGGATGCTGTTAGGGTGTTTGCAGTGGAGGTGAGAGCAGATCTACTCAGAGGTGGACTGTATTTCTAGCTGTGGCAGATGAAAATTAATGCTGTTAGACAAGGCTGCAGCTGATGTAAAATGGCAGGGCTGAGTGGCTATAAGTTATATAAAGTGACAGCCAGCATTACAGCTTTGTCTTTTTGGTGGCAAATTCCAAAAAATAAAATAAGTGTGAAGGAGAAAATAGACAGAGGAGCTGTGATGTAACCCTTACAGTGCCATCTTTACTGGGTGTTTGGAACCAGGAAATCTAACTTGAAGTAACATTCATAGAGCATGAAGGGGCCATAGACGCTCCCATACAGGCCCATTTGTAAATCTGCTTTCAAGTACATTCTGAAGAGTCTAATGGCTCACTGAAACTCATAAAAGGTCCCTTGTATCTCGACTATATCAAGTAATGACCCACTGTGGCTTATGACCTCTTTATCAGGGGCAAATACATGTTGCTTTATAACTGATTTACAGCAGACCTGCAACAGTTAATCAATTCATCTATTCATTATCAATCGACAACTAAATGGATCATTAGTTTGGTTTGAGTAATTTTGGGATATGGACAAAATAAGTCATTTTCTGACATTATTTTGGGGCTTTCAGAAACACTGACCGACATTTTTTTTGCCATTTTCTGACAATTAATCAAGAAAATGATCAACAGATTAATGGACAATGAAATTAACTGTTAGTTGGAGCCCTAATTTACAAAAGTCTTAAATGTCTCTGGTCAATTTATTATTTTGATCATAGTTAAAAACAACTTTGTGGACAGTGATATTGAAAAAAATTAAATATTGGCATCATGTTAATGCACACATACAATAATATTGTGTCTCTGTCTCCACCTTCCTACACTTATATTTTGAGTGTAATTAATACTCTGATTAAGAGACAAAATGCACAATAAATAAAGTTAAAGATGAATTTGAGTAGTAGCATTATCATTATTATTTATTTATTTATTTTTATTTTTTTAAATGTCCAGATATATGGTACCAATATCGTTATCATACATTTTTTTTGGCCACAATAATCATGTAGTGAATATATGACACTGTGCCAGTAGTTGGCTTAAAAAAAAGAGGCCTTGAAGGTTAGAATAAGGGTCATAGTAAGGTTTATATCTCTTTACGTATAAGGCAATTTACGTCTTCATGCATGATGCATAATACACATTATATCATGATTCAGATAACTATATCAAATGATTAGCAAGCTTTAAACATTCAATTAAGACTGTTACCAGCAACAAAATGTCTGTATTTCTCATGTTTGGTTGTCAAAATTGAAATTCCAACCACAGAGTTAAGTTGCACAGACTTCCAACAGGATCACCTCTGTTTGAGGGCCACCGGTGTTTCAGTATAACCAGTGACCGTGTTAATTGGTGACTCAGCCAAATGCATTGTGGTTTCCCGAAGTGATGGCAGCTGTTAAAACACAAACAGAACATGTAGCCTCTAATCAATTTGAAACACATACTCATCTGTGGTTATTGTCTTTGCAACCATGGAGGCATGCAGCTCAAAGTCACCAGTTAACACGGTTACTTGTTAAACAAACACACCGGTGGCATCTTTGACTGCAGGCTATTAAACGTGTTAATTACCACTGGACTAAGTACACCATAAAGATTCACGTGTTACAGTAAAGCAGGGGCAGAATGACCTTTTTTATATGTAGTTTTCTTGTTTGTTAATTAACCAAAGCCTCACACACAGTGGTCTTCTTTTCTTGTCTCTGACTAGGGAGGAGTTCTGCTTTCAAGACAGAAACTCTATGATATGTCTGCGTTATGTTACTGGTAGTTGGAAGTCAGTTTGTTTAGGTAGCATTTGCAATCTTTGATGGTTAATGTCCTTGAATAGCTAGACAAACTATTACATTCTGTCATCACGTTGCCATTCTGCTTGTGCACCCTCATCATTGTTAACAAACTGCAAAGGCTCTGTCTTGCTGGATACATTCATGGTTATGTTTTTGTCTTTATATTTCCAGTGTTTCATTTGGCTTGACACACATGACTGAAATGCACAAAGCGACCTAATGCCCGCCACTTTAAAACTAACCCAGTGTTAATTTAGCGTCAGTGTCCCCAGATGTGGAGACTTTTAAAACCCTTTTAGTTATATATTTACAAAAGAGCCTGGGGAACAATCAAGCAACTTTTTGGGCCGATATTAGCTATGGCTCAGCTGTGTTCAGTGAGCAGGAGGGGATTTCACATTCAGTCAGCAAATATGAAAACAACATGGTTATCTGGCTCTCTTTTTGTAGTAATTACCATATCATATAGTTACATTTATTGTTCGCAGCTCAACAGGGATTTTTTTCTACTCCTATTTGTTACCTGTTTTGTATCATAGACTCCCTAGACTCAAAGTGAAAACCTGATGTCAGGTTGTTATATACCGAGCTTGTAGCACATTCACTAAAGAACTCTTTGTTTTAAAGTGCATCCCTCAGTATTTCCACGGATGAGAAGCTTTGTTTTCTGTTATTCTATTTCATCAGCTCTGCTCGCCATTTGAGTTTAGAAGGGTGTAATGGGGTGATTTGAAAAGGTTTTGGCTAATCTGATGGACACAATCACATTTCGACCAATGTACACTCATTCTTGTAAACCCATACCGCTAAAAAAAAGGCATTAGGAGGCTCTGCCAGCCCTTCAAATGGGCTGATGTAATGCTTTGGCTATAGGCCGCCTTATAGCTGATGCTATGTTGTCAGTCTGGCTTTTGTTGTGCTTTGTGTTGTCTATTCCAAACCACCTTCTGTAATACGTCACTGGCTAAAATGCTGTCCAGAACGGCGAGTCTGGTTACCGGGGAGCATTGCAAATATTTATCACCCACGTCCCTCTGGAATATTAATCCTATGCAAATGGGGCAGCTCAGACCACAGGAATACAATGGGATCCCATCGACTGAAGACCATCAGGCACAAAAGAGACAAAACAGGCTGACTAAAATACCTTTTTAAGACATTTGTGATGCAAAAACAGCATAGCTTAGAGATTCATTTTCCATCTGCAACCAAGAAAGAGAAAGCATTAAGAGGCCATTCGCTATTAGTAACAGCAGAGATCAACAACGGCCATAGAGTTAGAACTGGCACATACACACTTAGCACATGAAGCATGCATGTGTTAAATTACCTCTCATTTAGATTTAAGTGAATCCCCTTTTGATTCTTAACTGCTCTGCAATGATGAGGCCTGAATGGGCTCATAACCCCTGTAAGCACCTCCTGCAATAGCAGGACTATTACCATTACCACACCACAACCCTAATGGCTGCCACTCTACATCATTATAAAATTGCTTCCAAATGCACCAATGAATGCAGCTAATGTGGTCACAACTTCCTCATACAACGTCTGCAGCCCACTGCCATTGTGGCGAGCCAATGAACACTTCAGTGGACAGAGATAATTACGGTCCTGCTCATCACGTCCACGCCGCTACTGCATCAACTGTGTATGTTGCAATGTAGCGTGTAGCACTGTGAGCCTTTTGTTTCTCAGGTAGCCCATCGCTCTATGTCATCCCATCTTGTTAGAGACTCATCACTGTGTTCCCCAGATGGTTGGCCCAGCCGTATCGGGTGGCATCCCCTAACTGAGGAGCAATTTAACAGTTAACTCACTCCACGCAGGTCCAATTACAGGTGAATCTAATCCTGGATTAGACAATATGCAACTAGTCTTTGTTTACAAGGCTCGAGCAAAAAAGTGACGCCTGATCTGGAAAGATTCAATTTAAAGGCCCCAGACAGGTCCGCCCTGACTCACCGCTCCGATCGACATCATTCGTTTTGCATTTACTTTCAGAAATTGGAATATTATTGACTTGCAGGAAAGTGGCAGAAACAGAGAAATAGGTGCGATGCAATTTTTTTCTCCTTCGCTGCCCCTCAGGCTTTGCAATAAGGACATGTAAGTGATGCATTAAAGCGGCTTGATTTGACTTGTGAAATGTAGTTGGTCCACTGCGCTGAGCTGTTTTGGTAATTTTGCATTCGCTGCACCAAATGTCACATCATGACAGCGACAAAAGATGCTTTTGGGTAGTAACTGTTTTCCTCACATCTGGACACATTAACTCTGGGAACTGACTGTCTGCTGCGTTCATCATTTTCACTCTGTGTACCATAAACAAAGCATTGCCTAATAATGGCAGGTGTCCAGTAACAATAAGTATATTCTGCTAGAAAATAATTCACCCCAACAAGAGAAGAAGATTACATTTTCAAACGCTGATATTTGTTACTGCCAAAGCTATTAACTGTACAGAAATGTTATGACTGAAAGTAAAGTACTACAATACTGGATTAGAAGCCAACACAGTATATCAGCATGAGCTAATATCAGCCAATACATCCTCCTGGTAGATTTATTAAGCTGGAACTACAAAATAAAGCTCACTGAATTTTATTCTACTTATTTTGAACATGTAACAAAAAAAGAAATAAATTAAATGAACAGTAAATGTACTGCAAACAATAAATTAAAATAATAAAGAAAATATACACATTCCCATAAACTACTTCACAATATCAAACACTACATGTCTGAAAAGGAACAGGAAGAAGTGTACATTGATATGGCCCTACCCATTCACCATAACCCAAACAAGTAGCTCAATATCTAACATATATACAACTTACAAAAAAAGTTTGCAGAACCCAAATATCCAGCCAATGTCATTCAGATATAACTTTAAACAAAATCATGATAGTTCAAAATTCTACAACAGTCAATAATTTTAACCTATGATATCATGAAAATTATTGTCTATAAATTGTAAGTTGGACTGTGCTTTCAGAGTTAGAGAATATTAAAATCCAGATATATGAAAAGGGCTTGCTGAAAACATAAAAAGACTAAAAACTGTGTAGCACTGAAATGTAGAGTTCCAGAAAGTAGTATTTTTAGTGTGATTTATCCTGGCTTCATTTGGTTAGAGGAAATCTCCACTCGTTCCTAGGCTAATATATACAATGTAAAATGCCATAGGCTTGTGCTAATAATGTTAGCATGTTTTGGAAATTATGTTTAGTATAAGACAGTTGTTTTGTCAGTGAACCTTGTGAGTGGTAATGGAACAGAAATCTGTGACGTTGCCTTTGTTAAATGTTGCTGTTTGCCCTGGCTTCATGTGAGTACAGGAAAAGTCTGCTAGCTGCTAGGCTAACTGATACAATGTAAAATGCCATAGGCTTGTGCTAAAAATATTAGCGTGTCATAATTGTGGGGAAAATGAATCCAGCAAAAGATGAGTGCTTTGTCTGTGAATGCTGCGAGTTATAGTGAAGTCACTGTCAGTATTTTGGGTGTGTTTTGAATCAAATAAACTTTACAACAGTTAACAAAAACCCCGCCGCTGACTAGTGTGAGGTGTAAATGCAGAGTGACACAGACGCACCACCGCACAAGTATAAATGCTCACAATGGTGTATGCTCTGCCTAGTGTTTTTCACCATATCTGTGTATAAGACGTTTTGTGCGGGCCTGAAATTATGACTCAATGATGCACTGGAGCCATACGTACAACATAACTCCTCCTTTACAATATGAAAACTACTAGCATTTAAGTGCATAGTATAAGTGTCGTTTTAGTCACCCACTGTGCGAGTTTGCTAAGTTTCACAAGCTCTCTTAGCTCTTTCAGTCTAATAAATACATGAATAAATACCCCTGATAAATGCAGACGTCATATAACACAAGCTAAATAGCCGTCACTGATTTCAGTCTTTCAGCCTGAATTGGCTACCTGGCCTGCCAGCAGTTACTACTCATTGCTATAGATGTGTGCTTTGTGCTAATGTTAGCTGCTGTTAGCTTCCGAATGAGAGCGGCTCTCTTGTTCTTCGGTTTGGAGGGTGTGCTCTGTGCAACCACAGACTGTGTGTGCTACTGGGTTAGTCGCTAACGAGAGCCTGTAGCTTCGAAAGCAGCTCAATCTTCGTTCCAGCTCCTCCAGACCTTGTTTAATCATTCAAACTTGGCTGGGTGGTTAATAACACATTTGACAAACTCATTTATTTTTGCCTTACCCAGACTTTAACTTCCAGATTATTAAAATCCAAAACATTCCCAGTTTCCATCTGTCAGTAAATTGTAGCCTATATTTTGTAAGGACATGCGACTGTCACTGCTACTTCTTTTCTTGTGTTTCTGCTACAGACTTGTCTGTCAGTATATTCTCCCCGGTGCCTCTCTTGTCATGCCTGTGCACTAAAAAGTCCTGTCAACTTGTCAATTGAGTGAAAAGAGGCAACATCAGTATATTACAAACCACTCCAGTGCACTTGCAATCTGGCCTGCATACACAAACATCCTTATAGCGTATGTTTACTCAGCATACAAGGTCACATCAAGCACACACACAAAGACAGAGCTGTCCACTATTGCTTGTGCCAGATCAATGAAAACAATCAGTGTGAGAGGACAGGGATGTTCAGGAATGTGTTGGTAAAAACGTATATTTTGTATTTCAACATCAGCAAAATAAGACCAGTGCAGAGTACAAAGGGGAATTTCATATCAACTGAATGTCAAGCCATGTGCACACACAACCTCATACAAAGAGCCGAGCCTTTTCTAATATTTGCAGAAGCCTGTATGTTTTGGGGGGAGCCCATTTTGGCGGCCCTAACCTCTCTCAATCTCGGACTATTGAAGCCGACCCACTGTATCTCTCCACATGCAGGGCATTTGTATCATTTTAAATCACAATCTTGGCAGGTTGTTGGGCGTGAAAACAGCCTCTCCTCCACCTCCATCATACCTCTCTGTACACTCCCCTTGTGAGTACACATGCACTCACAACACACACCCAGTGCTAATGCAGCAGCAGCAGCAGCAGTGTCATCTGGTCCTTTCAGCATGACTTCACCCAAGGATCTTTAGTCGAGGCCAGCAAAGGCCACAGGGGAAGAAATGGGTGCTGTCATGCACTTCTAAAAATCTTTGATCACATCCATATGTGTTTAAAGATTCATACGCGACCATTAGCTTGTGGTAAGTTGGCTTTTAAAGGGAACCACAGAGGGGGAACCAGT
The DNA here is from genome assembly GCA_019142605.1 of Cephalopholis sonnerati. Lineage (NCBI taxonomy): Eukaryota > Metazoa > Chordata > Actinopteri > Perciformes > Serranidae > Cephalopholis > Cephalopholis sonnerati. Next base: position 20,797,030 of record JAGQAX010000020.1, read on the forward strand.
CTGGGAGGTCAGGGAATTCTCCGCCTTGTGCTTTGAGCATGCCCTAGTTTATTTTCCAGAAACCGTCAAATTAGATTAGATTCTGACAGCTCTGATGTTTGGAGATCTAGCCTGTCAAAAAGTAAGAAGCACATGTTTATTTATGTATATCTGCTCCAGCATTCTGCTTCATAATGACACATGTTGGCCTATTGTGACAAATATGAACATGAGGAGTGTGGCGTTTTAAATATTTCATATCTTAGGGATGACCAGCAGCTACCCAAAGATTAGTCCTTCCCCCTCTCCTGTCGGGCTGTGCTGATCTGTTATCCTCTATGTCTTTTGATTTAAGACTTGAGTGACAGGCTGTCAGACTGCTCACTTGACTCTGGAGAGCAAGTATCAGATAAGTTCACTGCAGCTTCCTGATTAGCTGTTTCATGATGTAGTTCATTGTTGCTTGTTTCTTAAACATCTGAAGTGATGTTTGATTTCATCTGCTGACTAGTGGTGGTCAAAAACATTTTTGTATAGTTGTAATCTGTTGATCCTGAAGACAAACTGTCAGGAAGCCAGTATGCCGTCGTCTATACTATGAATTACAACAATACCAAATAAATGTCAGCCAGATGCAGTCACCAGAAGACGCTGTAGGCACTGCACATTTTTGCAAAACACAGATGTGTTACATATGTAGATGACATACCCATTACGTCGACATTTCTAAAGTTGCATAGTATATGAGCTGACTTTTTGGAAGTGGAGAGGACAGTGGGTGGTGTGACGCCTCAGTGAGACGTCTGCCAAGCTGCAGAACATTGGTCATGACTAACAAACAAGCAAACAAGTTGTTTTTTAGTGAGTCATTGCTGTGTTTCCAGCTACTTTTTAGTAACTAAATGTGTGTTTTTGTAGGTGTGTATCCTCCAGGAATAGTGCCACAAAAAGCAGCTGTTTTTTACTGAGATTTCACTTCACTTCCAGCTGTGATTTTACCACGAAAAGCAGGTATTTTTTAGCCAAAACACGCTCTTTTCCTAACCATAACCAAGTGGTTTTTGTGCCTAAACATAACAACACATTAACCACAGCATTGTTGAAATGTAAAGTTTAAATAAATCTGATGTTTAAAAATGTACAATTATCCACCAATAATGGGACATTTTTATAATTATGCATTATTCCGATAATTAAAATTATAGCCGATAAATGGCACCAATAATACGAAGCCTGACTGTTTTCATTGACCTTAACGAGGGCAGCATCTACACACCTGACACTGTGGGTGGCTGTACATGTACCTTTAAACTTTGTTTGCGAGCCGCCAACAAACACAGAGAAGAACAACAACAACTGCAGCATGCTCTCACAGTTCCAGAGGAAGACAACAGGACTGTGCGAAGGGCTCTGATCACTGACCGCCCGACATAAGTTAGGTTACTAATTAAAAGTCTTTTTACTTTGACATCCTTGTATTTATTATGTTTATCTGTAGTGTAGGGTTATTTGGGGGCAGGGGCACTGAGGGTAGACCATCTGACAATACCCCAGAAAATCTTGCTGTTTTCCACAGCCTAATGTTGGCAGGTATAAAGAGTAAGAACAGTTATTTGTTTATGGTGTGATAGTAATAGTGATGTCAGTTTGATTCGGTCAGGGCTATGGAATATTAAATCAGCCATATTTTCTCACTACATCTTAGCCTTTCTTACCATCAGTTGTGTACTAACTACAGGGTATACCCTTCTTTTTAAAATTCTAAAATGTTAAATTATTGTATCAGTTATCGGCCATGAGAAGCAGGTAATTATCGGTCATCGGTATTGGTGGAAAAAATCCATATCGTCCCTATTACCAGTGGTTTCAAAAAATGTACAATGGCAACATTTTTTCTGGCAATTGCGTTGTCTATACATTTTCAAACTTCAATAAAAATCTAAAACATAGACACCTTATCTAAAAGACAATCAGACTAATTCATAAAAAAATTTACTATGAATTCCTGGAGAAATCAGAGCAGGGACTAATTAAATAGTCTGTCTTGCCTCCTTTTCCAGGCTTGTGGGGGGGAAGCAAACTCAAACACGTCAAAATTAAACAACCACTCCAATGTTTGATCATCTGCACACCAGAGTGCTTCATGGTTCTGTTGAGTCCTTCCATGGAAAATTGAAATTCCTAAATCACCAGTGTGTTAAGTACAAAAAATAAAAAATAGGACTCACTCACACCATGTTCTATCAACGAATGGTTTCATAAAATCAATCTCTCTTTACAAATACCTGCTGTTACACCTACAGCTAATCGTACATCGAGCTGGTGACTTGACGATGTCACTAAGCCGCTGACCTTTTCTGACTGATTTCTAATGATTCTGAAACCACTCTGAGATGTGTGACAGGCTAATTAAATGCCTTTCAATTGGCGATTTAATTCATAATGAAGCCAGTGGATAGAACATTAGCTTACATGTTATGCGACTATAATCTTTTCATTGTCGGGATGGGTTACTGCTGACTTGTATAGCCGCTAAAATCCTCTCAGTGCTGTCCATTTATACTTCAGGCATACCTGATGTTTTTATCCATAGTGACGTGAGTGCAACACTGAAACAAGCTTAAATCCCTACATCGCCAAAATTACAAGCAACTAATTAGTATGGAATACTGTCTGAGTTAAGCCCGCAGTACCGCCGTGTTGGATAAGACTAAGAGCAGGAGAAGGGAAAAAAGGCGACAAAAATAAATAAGAGGCGTGGAGAGAAATAAACGGGATTTCAGTGTGGGCAAGCATGAGTCAGTGGGGAAAAGGTGACAGTGAACCACCATTTATCATGGCTGTCAATTCATGGTTTCTAAGCTTTTTTAAAATTGAATTTACTTTCAATTCAATTAATCTAATATAGAAACTAAAACTGCATCATATATATCTATAAATATATACATTTCCAATTCAATTTGATTTGAACATGAGCTTCTGTACTGTCTCGTCTTAGACTGTATTATTGAACGGTATCAGAGAGCTACATGTAACCTATCCCTGGCAAGGGGTTATTTCACACACACACACACGTGTAAGCTCACACATACACAACATTTCAGTGTTATCGCTCGCAGCGCTTGAAGGTCACATTCAATAATGAATTCAGTGGAATAGTAACAATTATACGCACAAACTGTTCGCGCACACCTACACACACGCGCGCGCACGCCCACATATGTGTGTGTCCCTCGACTCCCTTCACTCCAGTGCAATGATGATTGGGTCTCTCCACTGGACTGACTCCACTCCTGCTCTGCCATTCCACTCAGCACAGTGAGAAATCACCTAGTCAGTCTAGGACTATTACAGAGTAATTGGCCTTTTAAAGAGGGGCTCCACCATGTGAAACAGTGTAACTGAGAATGATACTCTCGTTGCTCCATTCCCCATTTTGTCCTCCATCCCTCTACCCTTAACGTTTCTCTCAGTTTCTGGCTTCACCTCTTGCTCTCCCCCCCTCTCTTTCCCAGCCAGCTGCTCCCAGTGTGTCTCTGCCCCTCAACATCGTGTTCCTGTTGCACTCTGTCTTCTGCTGACTCTTGTTGACCTCTAAAAGCTCGCCGCTGTAGCCGCCTGTGTTACCACTTTCAGCACTGGACAGCTCCTTGACTGGACAGACCAACTTTATTTTCGATAGCAGAGCAAGATACGGCTGCCGAGCTGGTTCTGTTAGTAATGCTGTGTCAAAACCACCTGCTATGGCAGAGGCAACTATTTCACTGCTGACAAGATGGCTTTTTCATAAAACCAAGCTGTCTATACAGCAGACAGATGCAAAGACTTTTAAAATTGGTGTTATATGACCAGAGAGAACAGAGGAAAAGAGCTGTGGGGTACAAAACCTACAACTACCCAGATGTACTGCGCTGCACTGGACCAATAAACGCTCCCGCTGGTGGATGAGGTAACACAGAAAACAATATGGCAGGCAACTGGTAATAAACAGTCATGTTTTACAGTTAAACAGTACACTAAAATATGTTTCTGAAGACATTTTAGGCAAGAAATAGGCAACACAGCAACAGAATCTTGGTCTATATTTGATCAGCACTGCTTAGTTGTAACGTTTGATCTCAGTTTTTACAATACAGGAAACAGTATTTCACCCACTTTATATTCACAACTTCTCATATTACAGCCAAACAGTGCACTAAAATATATTTCTAAAGATATCTGTGGTGAGAAATAGGTAATGCAGTAACAGAATCTTGGTTTATATTTGATCAGTACTGCCTACTTTTACAGTTTGATCTAATTTTGACCTCAGTTTTACAATACAGGAAACAGTATTTCACCCACTTTGCATTCACAACTTCTCAAATTACAGCCAAACAGTGCACTACAATATGTTTCTAAAGATATCTGAGGTGAGAAACAGGCAATACAATGACAAAATCTTGGTGTATACTTGTTCAGCACCTAATTTCCTAATGTGTGTCCATGTTGGCAGGCATATGAGAATCCAGTGCAATCTGTAGTTCAAGCAGCAGCCCAAGAGATTTCGGAGGCCAGAGATGAGCAGGGAGATCTGGACGCTGGCAAGATGGAGGTAAGTCTACCACAGTTTATCTACACATGCAACCCACATTATTATGATACAAAGATGAAACTGTCCACACCTAAAGATTATACCAAACAACACTGAATAATAAGAGCATAAATAGCGGGAAGAAGTAGAGTTTAATAGCAGCATAAGATGGTGGTAAAACCTATTATGACAACAACATCTGGCAAAAGGTGACATTGAAAAACACCAACAAGAACTATAAAGGATGTACAGTAAAACCCTCAAACTAGGCTTAACTGAAGAATTTCCAGTCATCATGTGTATTTCCATAAGTTTCCTAAAATGAACTTCCTTCTTGTCTGTACCATCCACAATCCGTCTTTATCATTTTTTAGTATCTGATTCCTATTTTCATATTTGATTTGTCTTTCATTAACGATATTGGAGAACTGTCCTCCCAAGACAAACAGAAGCATCAGTCATCTCAGCAAGTGCCCCAAAACAACATATGTTTCATAAAACTAATTTATTCTTCAGCAGTGATTTGTTTTAGGGGGCAATGACAAATCATATCGTCCTGCCGATAGGGGCGTCAGATAAAACGGACAGTTACAAATGACAGATTTTGTTCTTTCATTTGGAGGACTTGTTGTGATCTGTGTTTGTTACTATTGTATGCTTGTCAACCGTTTCCCATGTACACAACATTTCTAATGTACTATTGACTGGTGCTGCTGATGATTGTTCTTTTCTATAAATTGACCTATTGTGAAGAAATTTTGGATCATTTTTGATTCTGTTTCTCATTAGAACTTATGCATTTCCATGTTTTTGACCTGAGAACAATCAGTGTCCTTCACACTTAGCATGTTTTATGCTGAGAGGCTCCTGCCTGTCTGGAAGATCAGATGTCGACCTTGTTGCTTCCTCACATTTTGTCTGACTCTCGTCTGGTGGCGTGATGGTACAAGGATTTGAATGACGTGAGACAGACAGTGTACTGTATAAGGCTCAGATGACTGTTCTGTACTTGAAGCTCTGGTATGTCCCTATCCACATACATGTGCTGCACTGAAGGTTTCTCTGATATTAGATTGTGTTAAAATTAAACTAAAACATTAAAGTAGCTGATATAGAGGCTCATTGAATTTATTTTACTACTTAGTAAAGATTGACAAGGGTGGTTTACCATATCGGGCAACACGGTGGTGTGGTGGTTAGCACTGTTGCCTCATAGTAAGAGGGTTCCTAGTTCGATCCCGGGTGTGGGAGCCCTTCTGTGCAGAGTTTGCATGTTCTCCCTGTGTCAGCATGGGTTTTCTCCAGGTACTCCAGCTTCCTCCCAGAGTCCAAAGACATGCAGGTTAATTGGTGACTCTAAATTGTCCGTAGGTGTGAATGTGAGTGTGAATGGTTGTCTGTCTCTACATGTCAGCCCTGTGATAGTCTGGTGACCTGTCCAGGGTGTACCCTGCCTCTTGCCCAATGTCAGCTGGGATAGGCTCCAGCCCCCCCGCGACCCTCAAGAGGATAAGCGGTTAGAAAATGGATGGATGGATGGATGGTTTACCATATCACCAATCTCCACACTAGGGCGTGGGAATCACCAGAGGCTCCACAATACAATATCATAACGATACTTAAGTCACAATACAATATCATTGCTATTTTAAGCACGTTGTGATATGCTGAGTATTGTGATAAAATATATTGCGATATATTGTAATTCAATACTTTTTTCAACTGTAAATTATGTCCCCAAAAGGAAAACTTTGACTGAAAAAGCAATTGATGATATTATTCTAGTAGGCTACCTAAAGTTCAATTTGTATTTGTAATAATAATTCATACAATAAAAACATAAATACTTGGCATTGTGTGATGGCAAGATACTGCCACACAAAAATATCGTGATACTATGGTGTATTGCTAGCGCTGCACAGTATGCAAAAAAATAAAATAAAATAAAAAATCATATTGCAAGTATTTTGACAGACATTGCAATATGAGTTACAGTTTTAGTAGGAATGGTAAATTTTGCATTTCATTTTTACTGAAAAAAAATATAAAATGATGATGACTGGGGTATTTACCAAACAAACAAGTTCCCTTACATCAGGAATATGATTTGTGGGCTGGGGCATCTCTGCAGCACCACAGTGCTTCATTTATAACGGTACATTGTGACACATTTTACCTACATCCTGTTATTTGGATATTGGACTTGGATATATTGTGATTTTGATAATATTTTGATTAGTTAATCTGAAAAATTTAATCTGAAAACTGTAAAACAAAACAAAAAATGCAGATTCTCTTTGGGTCTGCTAGTCTCTAAACACTCTAAAAATGCTTAAAAAAAAAAGTCACATTTTCAAATTGCTCATTTTCTTCAACCAATAGTCCAGTATTATATGAAATGGGGTAAACTGCAAATGCCCACATCTGAAAACCTGAAACAAGAGTATTTCTAAGAATATAAGTGATTAACTAATTCATAAAATAGTTGGTGGTTTCACTCAAACCTTCAGTGACACACACCTGAATCAGTCTGACACCTCTGTACTTGACACAGAGCCAGCGAGAAAACTACTTAACAGAGGTATTCTCAACCCTCTAATAAAGTAACTTTCTTCAGACTGTAGATGGATACGTACCATAATGCTATTAAGTACAGTCTACACAGTAGAAAACATTGGCAGTCAATGTTAAAGTTTCACCACCTTTACATTTAAAACACTATGAAGACAAAGCACCAAAGAGCCGAGCATCTACTCAGTATCTAGTATCTGCTTACACGTCTGAGCTCAATGGACACACTTCAGTCCAGTGACATCACTGGCGATTAAGACTGCACCTCACTCAGGTAAAAATATCCTCATTATTTTTTCATTACGTTGACGTGGCCAACATTTAATTATGGAAAATATCCGCATAAGACTTCTGCGTTGGCATCACAGATTAATTTGTGTGTGTGTGTGTGTGTGTGTGTGTGTGCATGGGTCTTAAGAAAGGCAGCTGTGAAAAAAGTGATATGAGGGAAGGAGAAGAAGAGAGAGAAGAAATAGGGGAAACAAGAGGGAGGGCGTGTGTCAAACACATCAGCACATTAGCACACTGTTTGGCTTGGAGAGAGGCAGGAGGCCTCTAGGGAGATGAATTGCAGGGGGTGTGTGTATGTGTGTGTGAAGAGATAGAGGCAGAGAGAGAGAGAGAACCTGGGTGTTTTCATGCATGTGTGAGAGAGAGTGCGTGCATGTTTATTCCTGTGCGCCTGAGAGTGCACGTGTGTGCTCCTGTGCATGTGACATGTGCAGCTCTGAAAGCGAGGGAGGAAGAGAGGGAGGAAGAGAACTTCATTCTCCGACGAACAGCCTCAGGCCCCCGAGAGCAGAGATAGATGAAGAATGACATCTTAAATAGTATGCATCAACCGAATACCGCGAAGAAGGAGGAAAAAAAAAAAGCGAGCACAGAATGAAGCTGCCAGCACACACTCCTGATTGAAAAAGCACTGGAGTAGCAGGGGGTGGCTCGGGCACCTGTAAGATCTCCCTTTGGAGGTTTTACTGGGCCAGGAGGAGACGGTACCAGGGAAGAGACCCAGGGTCTGACCCACGATACACTGCAGGGAATACATTTCCCAGCAAGACCATGGGCTACACACAACCCCCCCCTCAGGTATACACTCTGGAGAATAGCTGATCTGCTTGCCATGTTGTCACAGTGACCCTGACCTGCTCATGTACCAAGGTAATGGATGGCTGCTGAATGGGATGCAGCAGAGTTGAATTGAAGCTTGTACTTCAAACGGAACGAGCTGGGTTCCAACCTGCGTGTCAGCAAGCATCCACCCTGCTGATATGTTCTTTTGCAATAGCTCAACATGGATTAATCAGGTACAACATCAAACCAAGCCTTCGGCAACAGTGCTGGGATCTGCAGCGATTGCAACTGCGCTCATCATGTGGCACGCCAGACTTTCTACTCCATGAAAACACTACAAAAGAGACAGCTATTTCTCTTTTCAGCATCTGTTTTGACCAAATTACAACGGTTGGTGTATCTATAAATATTACTGTCATTAAACAAGGCAATAAGACACTATAGACTCCCCCATCACTCTCTAAAAGCTACGTCCATCGTCCGCTGGATTAGAATCGTCTGTCCTAATCTTCTTAGGTTGGATTTTCTTGCCAGCAGACATGTTGGAAACCTATGCATGCTGTAATATACGACATGCTGAACCTTTGTTCTTAAGCCAGGATAGATGTCAAGGGGTCAGATGAAAAAAATTTGAACATAATGGATTTTTCTGACGCTTGAAGACAGCGGCTGTCTGACCTTTGAAGGGCGTGGCGATCCCCCAAAAGGTTTTCACGGCAGAGACTTAAAGCAGTGTTTCCCACAAGTGCATACAATGTCCAGCTTGGTGTAAAAAGCAGTCAGCTGCGTAGGGGAAGGGTGTTAGGGAGTATGGAGTGAGTATTCTTTGCTACTTAGTTGTACGATAAAGAACTACTCTGAATAAGTCGCATAAATACACTTAAAGGTAAGCGCAGATTCTTTCAATGAGTGAAGTAAAGAGTGGAAAGGTAGTTAATGACCAATGTTGCACTTCTGATCACGGGAGCCAATTAACAGTTTAAGGATTTTTTTTTCTGGTAAAAGACAATGTTTTAATTTTCATTTATTACTTTTTATCACATAGGTGTCTCAGGTTTTCTGAGCTGCAGTGATGGAAGTGTAAAATCAGTCACACTGTCAGCGATCACTCTGGGGACAAAAGAAAGTTTGCAGAATTAAAATGCAGCTAAAATCAACGTTATGTTTTTAGTGTCGTTAACAAGCACTTCATTTGTTAGAAGCTCTGTTTTAAGACCGGAATGGAAACGGAGAAGGCTGGAGCAATGAATTGGTTCTACTCTATGAAAATATAAACTTTTTTGAACCGCTCGCTGAGGACTTTTTGTCTATGTTGGAATATTTTTTGCCCCAGAGATGTGATTGGTCAGTGATCAGAGTGTTGACAGGTTGTGATCCATTGCTCTGAGGTTAGAGCATAAGTTACCCTGTGATTTATTCAGGGTGGGAATCAGCAGACGCCTCATGATACAATATTATCACGATACAATATTACTGCAGTTTTAAGCATATTGCAATATGATAAGTATTGCGCTAAAATATATTGCAATTCATTACCTGTTATCTTCTGTATATGTCCTTAAAGAAACCTTTTTTAAAATGTGATTTATATAATTAAATAAAGTTTACAGTCTGTTCACCTAACAGGAAATCCTTTTTATGGCAGCAGTGTTTCTAATAGACTGAAAAGGCTATTATTTTTATTTTAGATTTTATTTTGTTATTTCTTTTATTTCTATCTAAATATTTAGTGTATTAATATTTTATTTTATTTTATTTTAATTGTTTTTATTTTATTTTATCATTCTAACAGGCTTGCAAAAGTTACATTTGTGTTTGTAATATTAATTATTTAAATTGATACTTGGCATCAGTGTATTGATACACTATTGCGATACCATGCTGTGTCAATTTTTCCCCCACCTCCAATGATTTATCCTGTTATTGTACTAACCCTTAATTGTGCTTCCTAATACAGGCCTCGCAGGCTGAATTATACACAGAGGTCTCCTCCTCCTACACACAGACTCAATATTTAAAACAGGTAAAAACACTGAATAAAGCAGTACTAAAATGAGTGTTTCTATGACGCACCGTGATTGAATCGAGGGGGACTGCGAGCCTGCTGCTGACACTAACTCAGTTTGTTTCTCTGATAATTTAAGATCCAGACGTCCAATGGCCAAATTCCCCATCTGGTTGAAAAATACAGTAGAATCACGATGTATAAAGTGACAGTGACGTGACTTGTTTTATCCGAGTGACAGACAGCGCACCTGGAAAACCTGCTTGAAGGTCTAGTTGGTAAGATTTAGTAGCATAGCAGTGAGTTTGCAGATTGCAACAGGGTGTCTACAGGTATCTTTTAACTAAATTTAGGTCAGAATTTTGGACAAATCATGTTTTACTTATTAAAGTATTGCAGGTAAGCATTGCAGGTGAGTAGTATATATATGTGGTCTTGTGCAGAGGTAGGTGTTATGTAGGAATATGGTTATGAGATCTACATTTTGCCAACAGGTAAGTGTAAGTATGAAGTGAAATAGTTTTTTAAAGATTTGTAACATTAGAAATGTGGACTTTTACATAGAAAGGCTTCACTCATTTTTACAAAACCATATTAAAAGATGTATAAATGAAATTAAACTAAATGTTTGTAGCAGTTAAGACCTCACAAATTCAAATTTAAGACTATTTAATGACTTTAAAGGTCTTATTGTGCTCTGCTTTACATTGAATTTAAGACATTTTAAGACTTTTTAAGGACCGGTGGACACCCTGTGCAAACAACTGAAACTTCTCACATGTTCCAAGAGTGTCAGACAACTACAGTGGCCGATCAGTAAACGCTAATGGCCCTATCTAGACCCAGTGTTTCGTTTGTCCGTTCTGGGCTACTGTAGAAACAACATGGTGGACTCTGTGGGAGAGGACCCGCTCTGTATGATATAAACAGCTCATTTTAAGGCAACAAAAACACAACAGTTTTTAGTTTCTAGTGATAAATAAACAAACAAATAAACAAATAAAAACATAGTTATGAATATTATACACCATTGTGACCAAGAGATGCCCCTAAATTCTACACACTGGACCTCTCAGCAGACAGAACTACATCCAAGGTGGTATAAATTGTAACATGTTGCCAAATATAGACTGCAAGGGCTGGTTGCAAGGTCAAGAGCTTTCAGAGCAAATGCACAGACAGACAGACAGACAGACAGACGGATAAGGTCCCCCCCACACACACACACACACACACACAAAATAAAAAAAACACCCCACTATTCATTTAGATTTGTCTCTTGCTGATCTACCACTTCCTGTCACAATGAGTAGACAGAGAAGCTTTGGACGGGGAAATCTACCCCTCAGCAAAACACATTCATGCTTCTAGCCAGAGAGGAAGACATAAGAAGAGGGAAGGAGAAAGTGAGGCCCAGAGAGAGAGGGGGAGAGAAGAAAGAGCAAGAGAGCAGTAATACGTTTTCATCTGAAATATTAAAGCCTCTGCATTAATCTGTCTTCCCTCTCCCTGGGGTGCTAGTGAAGGCTTTCGCTGTCCTAGAGTTCCCTGGAAAAGGACAGATGCTGGCTACCTCGCCTCCTCCTGCTCTACAGGCCAGCACCGGCTCTCCACCTCTCCTCTCATAATGGCCATTTAAGTGTTTGTGTGGGAGTGGGCTGTGTGCTGGAGGTTTTCTGAAATGGCTGCTACGGGCTGCAAACACTGTCTGTCCAAATTTGAAAACAAGGAAATGGCAACATTTTTTTCCCCACATATTTGAGAGGTACTGACGAACGATGAACAATTTTGATCATGGATTCACTGGTAGTCATTTGTCATGCAAACCTTTGCTGGTTCAAGCGTCTAACATATGAGAAACTTTTGGATTTGATCATATTCTTTAGAGCTGAAATGATCAGTCGATTACACAGTTGATCGACTGCCAAAAACAGTAAAATATTAGTAGTATTATCCAGTTTCAGGCTCTCCTGTGTAACCATTTACTGCTTTTGCTTGGCGTAGATCAAACTAAGCTGAGAACCTTTTGCTTTTTGACATTTGAAAACTTTCTGGGAAGCTGTGATGGACATTTTCAATGACTATTAATTGTAAAAAATAATGGTCAGTTACACTATTTTTTGACAACTGGATTAAACAATGGATTAACCAATCAAAAAAATGTACAACTACACAAATGACTGACAGTTTCGGCCCAGCTTAAATGGCTAAGTACAGTTCCCTGACCAACACACCAAAGCTGTTATGGCGGTTTCAACCTCGTGGACACAGCAAGATGTTCAATTTTTAACATTCTTCATTATAGACTTCATAAAAAAAATAACAGGTGCTAATGAGCGCTCTCTCGGCCGGATGTCTGGGTCCATCAAAGCCTTGAAGCTTTTAACACCTACTCTAAATGTTCCGCTGGCACCTCATGAAGGTAGTGGCACCCATCTAGCCTTTATCTAGGCCACCAGATCCACAGCTGGACCCATCTGGCCTTGCTATCTCCTCTCTCTGTCTCCCGCACAGACACACATGCACGTGTGGACACACATGATATCCATCAAGTACACACACAAACACACACACACCAGCTGTTGTGGATTACCAAAGAACAAGAGCGGGTCTATTTTCTGACTTATGCCCAGTGTTTGATGGTGTTGCCCTAGAAGTGACCCAACACAAAAGCATTGGTTCCCTTATTATTACATACTATATACTGCATGCTTTGCCTTAGATGTATGCAAGGGAGGACAAATGGATTGCAAATGCTCTTGAGGTGAGTTGTGATGAAAAGGAGGTGAACTTTAAATTAGGATCCCGCATCGGGTCGAGTGCCTGTGAGCACTTACAAGAGGTATTTTGTCTTAATTTTATTTCTGGGTTTGATTCTAAAATAACAAGTTGGACCACAGGTGTTGGATGATAAATATATCAAAATAAAATGAGACTATCAATAATTTAAATTAACATTTTGACATTTTAATCCCGACTGCTGACTTTGGGTGTCGGCCCTGTCTTCTGCGCCAGCTGGAATATGAAAGCTGCTTCTATCAGGTGTGTTACTACCAGGAACGTTAACTGTGGTGATGTACCACTCAGTATTATAAGAATAAGCCAAAAGAATCATTCAAATTGTTTGTCTGGAATTACTTTTAGTTTCACATGTACAAAATGTCCCGAAATAAACATCTTAAACGTGCTGCCTAACTGAATTGGTCGGGTTGCCGAACTACCTAGACATATGCGTGGGTGGTAAGGTGGGTCTGGTCTGGGTCTTGAAATCAGACCTGTGCCGAACTCTGCTTTAAATTCAAACCCACCTGCTCTGGCTACATGTTCCAAAAAGCATTTCATGACTGTGTTGAGGGATGCTGCCGTTCGCAGTCCAAAATGTGACAACTTAAAACTCTCCCGAACCGTCTGCCAAGATGGAGCCCATGCTGAATAATGCCTTGTGCTTTATTTTCTTATCTGATCAAGCCTCGACGTGGCCACTCAGAGAAATGTGGGTTCTTTTAATCAAGTCGGTTTTCACTTCTGAGAAACAGGAAATCTGTCTGCCCCCGCCCTCATCTATCTTCACTTTCCTCCATACATTGATCTTACACACTGACCCTCCAATCTTCCCACTACCCGATCTCAGCTTAATCTCCATTATTCTCTGTAATGCCACAGACTCTTTCTGGCTGGAAGGAGCACCCCCCACGCCTCCACCCCCAACTCTACCCACTCCATACCACCCTTACCCAACACACACACTCCAAAAACTCAGAGGGAGCGCAGTCCTTTTGTAAAACAGACGATTTAGGAGTAACAACATGCAAAATAGTCACTTGGGTACCCAGCTGAGGCTTTAAAGCTTAAGTTACTATGAGGGGGAGAGGGTGAAACCGGCGGACTGAGGCAACCCCACCAATTGCTTTCCCACAGCTGCGATAAAATATTCCATCATATCCCTGAAGCATCCCTGACTCCAGCTGGGATCAAAGAGTATACTTGATGACTGAGAGAGGAGAGCATATTAGTGCCGACAACGGCAGTGTCTCGCTTGCACCGCACCCTTCATTCCGTTCCATTAATAGCAATCATGGAAAATAGATAATGGGGTTTGGTGTTCCCATTTCCTCGGTAAGTATAGGTACATAACAGGAGAAATGGAGTAGAAAAAGCCGTGTCACTCGAACGTTGCTTTTCTTTCATGAAATTATGATGATTAGAATTTATGTTGTTGGGTATTGGACTTGGATTACAGTCTGTTAACAGCTGGCAGAGGCTGAAAATATCAAGTTTTGAATCAGGTGTTTCAGCAAACAGCATCACCTTTCTGCTGTTTGTATACAAGGCTCAATGTGCATCATTTTGCTGCATGCTCACTATTCAAAAAGATCAAAACAGATTCCACATCTCGCTCTGGTTGTATTCCTTTCAGGCTGTCTGTGACAGGTGTTTTATAGGGAGGAGCGCTGTTGTTGTGGATGTCCTATCAATGATTCAATGCAGCACATCAGATGGAAGGGGAGAGGAGACGGAGAGAAAGATGTCTCTGCCTGGATGTTCGGGGGGAACTTTCAATATATAATTCACAGAGTTGTCTGACAGGTTGGGGTGTGAATGTGATGGATGCTCTTTTAGTCTCGTGAAGATTCAGTGTTCTTAAACCTTGGATCTCTTTGGCCACTTTGAGCATGAACCACACTGCCAATGTCCTTCTATGATCTTTTGATCTGTACACTATGTTACTGAAGAACTGCAGTACTCCTCGCACACACACACACATACACACATGAAGCACACATCAAACAGGTGTGTTGCACTCACACATTTTTACACAACGATAATTGACAACTGGCTCCTCCATTTAACTCAGAAGCACAGCAGGCTGTGTACAGTAACTCTCCACTTGCGCGAGCTCAATCAACTCGCCATGAGTAATCAAACATCCATGAGTGCCATGAGCAATAAAAACATCTGGTACACTTAAATCGGAGGCTACAATAACATTCAGCGCTGGCAAGCTTTAATACTGACTACGCACTGTTCCCATGGAGCCTTTGTGCTTCCACCATATATTCACAATTGTGTTTACTCAAACAGAAAAGGGCACTTGACATAGTTGAAATGCAATAAATGTCACTTCTGTCCACCATCTTTTTTTTTATTATTAAAAGCAACTGTGCAAAGCTACACAGTCCAAAGCATGTGTGTGTATGTTTGTGTTAATCGGCAAGCTCGGGCAACAAATCCATAGAACAGAGCCATGTAAGATGGCAGATTAGGGGAATATGAAACACACTCTGGAGTGAGCGCTAGGCAAGGGCTTTTGTCTTGTTATCTTCGGGAGTGAGTTGACATTATCCCCATGGATAAGGTTTTACCATGCATGGATTACCACATGAGACAAGCTGTGCGCGCCCCCAGGAAAATAACATGAGAGGACCTTAGTCGATCCCTGTCTCCATCTCCCTCTCCACTCGGGGTACCGCTCACTATTCATCAATGCCATGATCAGCACACCTGGGGCTTCTGACACAGTGTTTCGAAAATAACGGCATCTGCTGTAACTTCACAAGGGGCATTAGGCCATCTTTCTTTCTCCGTCTCTTGAATAATTGGGCGCACAAATACTTCAAAAAGGCAAACAATCTATAATCCTATAAAGATGTTTTATTTATAACAATCCATTATGTTTACAGCAAGTTAAAAGAGAAACAATTCGAAAAAGACGGGCAGAGACATGCAAACATCGCAAGCTGAAAGAAGAAGAAAGCCGACTGAAATAGGCGTCTTTAAAGCCGTCTCACTGAAGTAGCCTCCCTATTATCCTGTGGGAATGGTATTCCACAGTTTGGGAGCGGAGAGAAGCTCCAGTTTTCTTCTTCTGCTTCTCAACATCTACACAGCGGAGGATCAGACTGATCGTAGTCGAAACACAAAACAACACAGGACCAACAGTGTAGGCTGGTCCTCGGCGTCTTAAAGCTTTATGTGCAATAAAAAAGGTTTTAAAGTCGGTTCCTAATGACACATGGAGCCGGTGTTCTTCAAAACACGCTGTGCTGTGTTAAAATAGCTCATCACTCCACTTGAGCTGGATTGATAGGCTCTCTCTTTTTAGTTTTTGATCAGAAGACTAGCAGCAGGATGTTGAATATTCTGCAGACTCTTAATAGACTTTTAAGGGAGGCGAGAAGAGCATGTTGCCAAGGCAGCATCCTCGACATCAAATGTCCTCTATGAGATATCTGTGTGACGCAGGGCAGCTGAAACAGTATTCCAGTAAGTCAATAATATCAAGTTTTGAGTCCTTTTAAAGACAAAAGGTACATTTACATGGACCCTAATATTCCACTAGTAATAGAAAAGAGGCCAATCAGAGTACCTCAATTTGAAGAGACTGCTCTGGTCAGGCCCGATGGGAAGACATGTTCAATCAGGTTGAGAGGGGTGGTGTAAATCTTGATAATCCATTCAATAGGAGGATATAAGCGCCTAATAACAATGCCAATACTTGTGATCGTTTCTCTCTGGGAAACATTAGGTAATGAGGTGCATGCGTCACATACAACATGCCACAGCAGCTGTTTCTATGAGCTTCCTTCTGCTGATTTTGACAGAGAATCATTCATGAATTCAAAAAATTTGAAGCGCTCTGCTAGTGCTACAGTCCTTTATGAGTAATCTTTGATTCTGAAACAGTAGCCTTGTGTAATGTTTTTGTTAAAGGATGCAATCTGGAGTTCTGGAACATAATCATCTATCGCTACCATTATCAGTAGCCTGCACATGAGATGTTTGGGGAGCTTTTGTAAGTTGTCTACTGATCGTCTGCATGTGTGGTGACAAGGGGACATCTGCAATTGATGCTTCGCTAAGTCCCGCCCCTGGACACAGACTGGCCAATCATAACGTAGCATCGGGCCGGCTCAGACAACAACAACTGTGCTCTATTGACTCTGATGCGATCGTTTCAGATTTCCTTCATTTTCAGGCTGGTTTTGTGGATTTGGAGCTAAATGTTGTGCCTGGGGCACGTTGTGTATTAATGATACTTGTTACCTGGAGAGGTTGGAAGAAGATATACGTTTCTTCCCTGTTCCAAAACCAAAATCAAACCCTGAAAAGTGTAGGGTTAGCTAGGTAGCTACCGCCAAACAGCTGGTTCAATATCAGCAAAGTTTCCCTTTATATTCATTGTCTTCTGTGGCGATCAGCAGTGATGTGGTGGTTCACTTTTACACTGTGATCTGTAGCCTATAGTTGGGCTTTAGCTTCTAACTATCTTTGTCTTTTTAACCTGTTGTTGCTGCTGAGTCAGTTTGACATCCTGGATATATCCTTCAAACACAGACTGTAGACCCCTCTGTCTGCTTCTCTCTGGAATCACCGTTTCATTTTTCCGAAAATATGATAATATTTCTTCAGGGAGTGCAGTTAGTTACAGTGTGGGCTCCATGCTTACTCTGACAGCTTGTCGGACCATCACAAAGGGGCGGGGCTTAGCTAAGGGTCAATTTGTAGCTTAAGAGAATAACCTGGGTTTACACTTATGTTACCTACTACTAAATTGTATTAACAGGTGGAACAGCTTCTTCTCCTTCTACACTTTGTGTATTGAACTAACCGGCAGATTAGATTTTTAACAGCAGATGGAACCACTTTGCAAAACTTAAGAGAAGTTATTTTCACACATCTTACCGGATCACTTAATAAAGTGTCCATTTGAACACTTGAGTTGGAATCAGATTGAAGAAATACTGTCTTTGTAACAGCAGCTACTGTTTCCTATCTTCCTTAAAAAAAGGGATGTTTGAAATGGGAGAGTTACTGAGGATTGCACTGTCTAGATTAGCTTTTCTTAGGAGTCTTAACAACAGCAGTTTTGAAAGAGTCCCATTCTCAAAGGATGTGTTTTTTAATTTTCAGGACATTATGTGAAAAAGTGTTAAAATTGTGCTTTAAAAAAATCTAGTGGGGAGAAAGCACATGGAGGATACTTTCAGTTGGCTCTCAGGTAGAAAAATGTTTTCATCAATCTCTGCTTTTTGAAGAGATTTGAGTACGGGGGGTCGTTAGAATTGTGATTTTATTGTTCCAAAAAATTCTTCATTTGTGCCTCTGAGTCAAAACATATTACCATTATGTAATGCTTTACGAAATAACAGATAAAGTGGATAGCCTATTTGCAATCCCATTTGACATTTACAGTAAGGTGCAAAAAGATGTGAGCGGCCATGATTATGTAAGGCACTAAGTGGTCATGTAAAGCAGTGACTCAGCATGTTGCACCTATGCAGCTTTAAGGCTCAGAACAATACGGAGAACTGAAGGATTTCAGAGGCCTACTTGAAAAAAGCACCACAATTGATATTAACAATGAGATGGTCTTGGTTTCCTTATCATAATTTCCTTGGGAGTTCTTTGCAGGAAGTGATGACAGTAGGTAATATGGAATGATGAATGATACTCTTATCTCTTCCGGTGCACTCCTAAGATAAGAGCCCTCATTGGCTGCTATTCATATTGTCTGCGATGCGAGGTGAATGAAAGAAACCCACAAAGAAGAAGTGAGAGTGAGGAGAGAGGCAGGAGTGCGCCTTAAAATAGAGGACAGGAGGATGAGAATAAAAAAAGGAGAAACTAAGTATAGAGGCATGAATGATAGTGGGAGGGAGGCGAGAGAGAGGGAGAGAGGTGACCTCCATCTCCACCTCCACCTCCACACGCCACAACAAGCCTCTCCATCTCAACCAGGGCACCATGGCACATTTCCCGTCACTGGGGGTGGCAGCAGGCCACACATTGCAGTGAATCAATCCGACTGCTGCAACCTCCGCAATCCACACTTTTCCTGCAGGCTCGTCATGTACCCAGATGCTATGTGCGAAGCAGTGCGAGTGAGAAATCATGTTCCACATGCCGCGCATACCTCAGTTTGAAGTCGTGACTTCGGTATCTCTTCACGTTGCACAAAGCGATCTGTAGACAGAGAGACGTTTGATGCAAAGCTGCCTAAATTACCCTTAACAATTGGAGGTTTATTTTCACAGCAACAAGATGAGTGCACGTTTGATAGGGACCATGTGGCAGACAGTGACTGATTATTTCTATATGAATTGTTACTTGAGTATCCACATAAAAAAGAAATGCAATTTAACATTAATAAAACTCAAAAACATCATATATCATGCATGTCTTAAATTCTTACAGACAGTGCTCTCCTTTTATAACCCCTCATACAGCTTTTAAAATGTTGCTTTAAAAGGGTATGTGGGCCATAAATATGTTTTTATAATGGTTAATGAAGGCTTTATGCAGCCACTACAGCTGTAATCCCTCCAAAATGGGACCATATATCCAACTGAATAAGAACTCAAGCTCCGTAATACCTAAATCACACACAGCACCGCAGTTGTGTTGCCACTTGTAGTCCCCTGGACACAAAAAAGGGGGCTGTTATTAGATTCATCGCACCCCCACCAAAACCTGCCTCAAAGCCACACGCCCCCCCACCTCCACCTCCAGCTCCCATCCCTTTCCTTTCCGCGTTATTCGTTTGCAAATTGATAACGGAACCAGAGACCCCGCGGGGTCCATAATTCAATATTGGGATCTAACAGTCTCAGATCAGATATGATGGACTGTAATCCTCTCTGCGCTGCCACAGCCACATGCACTACCATATCTCAGTGCCCCTTGAGCTATCAGCAAGTCACTGAGCTCTATGCACATGAATGGCTGGATGAATGAGTGAGCGAATGAATGAGTGACTGCTGTTTTTGTGTGTTTATAAGCAGGCAAATACTAAGCAGCCATTCCTAAGATGCAACAATAAAGCACTGTGGCAGACTTGTGGGTAAGTAGGCATGACAGCATGTGATTAAAATGAGTGAGTTAGTGAGAACTCCCCCAGCACACAGACACAGCGCCACCACCACTAAACCCAGTCTTTAAAATCGCTCTCTACTCTCCATTTCTTCCAATTTGAAAAGATGTAAAGCGAGGGAGTCATGTTCGGAGACAATAATGATCCCACTGTTTACTTTCAATTAGGATTATTTCTTTCCTTAGGCTAAGAACACCTTTATTTCTCTGTGGAAACATTAGTAACCATTAACTTTGCAGGGCGGGGGGACTTTTTGCTGCTCTTATGAAAAGAGATGAGGAAAAAGAAGCCAAATGTAAATCCTGATTTTGTATCCAGGGACCTTTAATATTATGAAAGGCCTCATACAGCTATTGGTGCCTCTGCCTACGAGGGACAGCCTGCGGAGGCCAACTGTGGTACAGTAAAATCCTATACCGTATTTCTGCCATTAGACTCCAGAGCATGGGACATCTCAAGCACTTTATAAAAGGGAGGCTTCATCAATTATTCACACTTCCGGAAACACACATTCCACATGTTTCCCTTCCCATACATTAATATTTCAGCCCGTACTCCCCCCTCAATCTTACCTCTTCTTCTCTCTGCCACATCCCGGTGGACATTTTGTCTACATAAATCACACGGTGACATTAAGAAGCCCTAAGATGGCCTCGGTCAGTACTTACAGTAGGCAAGCCTCTCCTCCAACAATCTATGAGTCCCCTGGCTGCAGCCTGAGATTCGACTGTCACTCAAAAGGATCAGATAAACTTCACAAGATATCTGTTACAGCAGCAACACAAAGTTTTACTGGTATGCCTGCATATGGATACACAGAATGTAATGGACACCGCATTTGTAATATCAGACAAAGGTGGCTGCTTAATGAATCATTTCAGAGGAGAACGCACAAATAAGTGTCCAGATAAGCTGTCTGATCTTGCAAAGTGAGATTTTTTGTCTCTTTCTTATCTGTATCCTTTTTAAGGTCTTGCCGTGGACTTCTGTTTACCGAGCCAACCTCCCTTGGTGCCACGTCTTTCAGCACCCCCTACAAGGCCTGAACGCTTTAGGCTACAAAAGGTTAAGGTTCAGGTCAGGGCCACGGTTGTGGTAAGGGTCTGCCAATTCAACTGAGGGATCCGGAATATGTAAACAGCCTGAGAGGAAGTGATGCCTAAGAGGCTCAACTCAAGGATCATTTGTCCCTTGTGTGATGGAGGATGGCACACAACGACAATCCAAAGCTACAATCTCGGATGTTACACAGTAGGCCTCGGACTGGACCGCTGAGCCAACATGACACATTTCGCTAGCAGTTTCACCCTCGTGTGTCCAAACCATTAGCGTATCGCTCGTGTTTACCTGTCAGTGCTAGCTCGTTTCATTCTGGTATGGCCTCATCAGCATTATGCATCGTGGTAATGTGTGATAAGTAGTGATAGCTGAGGCTGCTACAGCACTGGCTCTCTGGTTGCACAGTGATTTAAGGTTGCAACTAATGTTTATTCTCACACTCAGTTATGTCACTATAGTTTTCACAACGAATTAATGGGTCGTTTTATATACGATGTCCAGTGCAATGTCCCAGAGCCCAACAGCACACTCAGATTGCTTGTTTTCCTACCACCATCTTGAGGTATTTAATTTACTATCATACATTACAACCACAAACATTAAAGGGTACATTCTGGATTTTTCAACATGGATCCTATTTTCCCATGTTTTTGTATCTAAGTGACTAACAGGAACAACAATTTTTGAAACTGGTCCAGCATTGGGCCAGAGGGCTACAGCTGGCAGCAGTGAACAAGGCAGCTGTATAACCATTCAGGGCATGCTCGGCAGTCAGTGTACGTCCACTGAAAGTGCTTGTTTTTGCCACTGACAGACTCAGATGACAGACAAAGATAGAACTATTGTTAAGGAGTGCGATCCTTTTTGTTTAATCCAGAAACAGCCCCAAAATCGCCATCCCCAAACCTTCAGACCTTCATTTAAATACACAGTATAAACAGAAACAAAATAAAACTCCCATAAACCATCTTGGTTCGTCTTTTCACTGCTCCAAAATTCACCAACTCTGGTTTGGCTATAGGAATTTCGGGGCTTTTGCTGGTTTAACAAAAAGGATCTTTCTCTCTAACAAAAAAGGTCTATTTCTGGAGGGATCCTTTCCATAATGTTGTCTGACACATAAGCCCCATTTCCACCAAGCACTATAGTACGGTACAGTTCAGTTAGCAACGCTTTTTTTTCCCATTTGCACTATGAAAAGTTGTGGATGGTACCAATGAACCGTTCCATACCGTCCTCATTTTTGGTCCCCCCTCTGTTGGGGTACCTAGCACACAGATCTGGTACTAAAAGGTGGAGCTGTGAACACTGCAGTCTGTTGATTGGTCAATAGAGGACGGTCACTCTGCTCAGGGCTGAGTTGTGGCTGGTTTTGAAGCTCATGTAACCTGTTCAACCTGTTCACAGCGTGGAGAGTTTTAAAGGATGTTTTGCTGCCTCTCGCAGCAGCTGTAGTCTGAGAAAAAATAATTTAATTCACTGGGCCGACTGCCGGCAACTTTTAATAATGAGCAGATCTTCAAGCATTTAAAATTATGTATTCATTTTGACCCAGTTGTGTGAATTGCATATATTCTAATCCTCACTCGGAGAAAAGAAAGCGCCGTGGAGCGTTGTTCCTGTGGGCTCCGGTTGGCTGCACTTGCCTTAAAAGGACTAAATGCACAAATCCGCTATTTTTAAATATCCCTTGGAGAGAGACTCTCACTGCAGCCTGTTGAATTTTTTTCTGAAAATGTCAGTGTGCAATCCCATGTTTTGGACAATAAACTAGTGCAGACTAATAAAGGAGGAAATACAGTGAATGCTGGACGGAGCAGTGAGTGACAACAACCCTGCCCACAGGGTCTAGGTACCATGTCTGAAGGGTTACTTTTGGTTCCAAAGGTACCAATACCTACAGTGTTTGGTGGAAACAAGGGTTTGGAATAATATTCTGAGCCTGTCAGTGGCAAAATAAACAAGTACTTTTAGTGAACACACAGTGCGAACATACCCCATGTGATTAGATTGCAGCCTTTTTTGCCAATACAAAAAACTAAAAACAAAACATGTGGAAAAAAGGGGCCAAGTTAAAAAATACCAAACTTAACCTTTGAATCTTCACATTTGAGAGGGTGTTACCAGATAACAATAGCCAAATTTTCAATTAAACAATTATGAAAACAGTCTCCAATTAATTCCCTGTTGAGTGACTGATAGATTCAGCTTTATGATGGTTACTTACTCCTACAGAAAGTTCATGTGATAAAGCTTTCTTTATTATATCTATGTACACAACATAGCACCATGTTCCTTAGACACTCACACACACACACACACACACACACACACACACACACACACACACACACACATACAAACACAGACAGCCGTGGTATCATAAAATGTGCATATCATGTATAATGCACTGATAACCTCCACTGATCTACATAGCCTGCTGATTCTGTTCTGTATAGGATATATCATGCAGGCGTTGTGGTGACAGGATTGAAGAGGAAGACTTGAAAATTCAAATATGGATACCGGTAATACCTTGAGGGCAATCTGCATAAAAATGAGAGAGATAATAATAGAGCCGGTAGAATGGTGGTCTGAGATATGTAAAATGTCTGGCCAAGCCTCATTCACTCAACTGTGATGAGTATATGCCTTTACCTTGCAGCTGGATCCTTACTTCTGGAGCATGCTCTCATGGTTTTTGACAGTCTTCGCCCCAATAAATTCATTTTTTTTCTCCTCTCTTTTGTATCCAACACGCCCTATTTCTGTCCTTCTGTTCTCGCTCCCTCTATCTCCCTCTATCTCTCTCAGCCCTCCTCACTCAGGGCTCTCTCCCCCTCCCTCTTCCTTATTGATTCAGTGAGGTTCAGTGGGTAGAGCACGGCACTGGCAATGGAAAGGGCATGGGATCAATTCCCACAAAATTTCAAGCATTCGCTGGGCTGTCACTCCAGGATAATTTGTCTGCAGGCTTACCCCACTGAATACACTGATGTATTCTGCTTTGTAATTGGTGCCCATCAGTGTCAAGTGTCTCTGCTAGCTAGATGTTCATGGTCAGCGCTGCAGAATGCTGCACACTTTCATTAATTTGCATTTGCAAAGTGTATGCACACATCTTTTACTGTCTGATGAATCTGAACACGGCTAATATTATCAGGATATTCTTTCTTTTCATTTAGAAATAAGTCTGATTAATTAGTAATAAAACAAAGCTCTTTGTTTAGAGATTGTATAGGCACATATTTTGCATTATAGAAACACTAATGGAAGCCAGTAGGTCCACAGTGTCAGAACAATTACATGTACTGTAACATGTCTTAAGGCATAGTTTTTACTAATGCCTCTTCCAGCAGTGCTAATATGAATTATTTCTATTTATGGTATTGGAACAGTCATGTAAGCACTTTATCCTCCATTCATTTTAAATAATTAAGCTTCTATAAAGCCACTTAAATTAGAATTCGATGAACAGCGGCCACCACAGACAGACATATCCACATTTGTCATGTCAGACAGGTATTTCTTGAGAGCAAAATGTTATTCTTTCTGACTGACAGCCCCTAGCACCAGCTCCACTGCTATTACTCAGTATGTTAACATCAAATTGCAGCATTGAGCTACTCTTCTGAGGCTTACAACAACCCCCTGTGTAAGAGCAGATCTGCAAGTCACACGCCGAGACCAAGAAAAAAATAACAGTTTGGGCTCAAATGTTCTTTAATAACTTTGAGCCCAAAATGATAGAAGCCGAGGCATAAGGGCTTGCTTTCCAGCTCGGAAAGATATTTGTAAATCGGTGCAGCTGCACACACACACTGTGCAGAAGCAGTCCTGCTTGGGCCAGCGTCAACGAACAAGCAGAGCGTGTCTCAGGAGAGACAGAGGGGCCTCAGAGGCAGCCTGGCAAATCTGAGCCTGACCTCCCTGGAGAGGGGGAGAGAGAGGCAAACTGGATTTATATCTTTGTTTTTAATCCCCCTTACACGCTCCACTGGTCCTACAGTAGTACTTTGTGCAGGCTTCATGTATAGTCAGGAAAAAACAAACAACAAAACAAAAAGCGGGGGCTTGCGTGTCAGGAAAAACATCCATTTCTGTTCTTTTTCTCTGTGACATCGTCTGTGTCGCTCTCTTGTGTTTTCCTATCTGAAAAGAAGGAAAAAAAACGTGGCACAATATCTGACTGGCTTTTGACTCCACAACTGTTTGATGCTGGCCTGTTTTTCAGACTCAAATGCCATTTCGTTACCGCCCCAGTACTCAGTTCGATGTTGGCCTCTCTAAGCTGTTTTCTGTTTTGGAGGGAGTTTATTTTGCCCTGACCAATCACTGTAACTGAAGCATCCATCTGATTGACGTCATTCTCAGGCGACACAGATTTAACATGTACGCAAAAAGTCAGCTTTAACATGCTGATCGAAGTCACTTATGGTCATTAATTTTAAAGTAGGCACAATCTCGACGATAAAATTCATGTCGATAACAATGATAACCTTTGGACATTCTCCCTCAATATGAACTGCACCAGCAGACTATCACACAGCAGAAATAAATGCCAACAATAGCCAGTCAGTCTGCTGCCTCTTCCTCTGTCTGTGCTGTCTGTCACTGCCTGTTTGCAGGAGGGCGGGGCCGTGATCCACACACAGAGTGGACAGCAGCGTAACTCCAGGGCAGAGCCGACAGCCGAGGCAATGAAACAGACCTAAGAACGGCCTATATTTGACTAGAGTCAGTGACAACAATGCTCATTGTCCATAAGTGCAAATGATCAAGCACATGTTGAACAAGCAGGCTTGCAGAAATGTGGCGTCATTGGCAATTTTGCCCGCAGTAATTTGCTGTTTGTTATTCACAGCGAAGGAGCTCGTTATGTTGGAGTTCTGAAAGTCATATCATCTTCAAAAGATGAGGAAATGGTTGACAAAAGAGCTGACACTACGTTAATTATATAGAAGTCAAAAGCGACAAAGCACAGAGTAAGATATGACGTCAGTTGGTGCCAGCCAACACGAGAAACACAGCAAATTGAGTTACAGATGTAACTCAGGTTCTATGAATTCCAGTTTGATCACCTGAAAAGGAACCATCCAAACAAACACAGCCATTATTTTAAAATGATAAAAGACAAGCTAACTTGTTATGATAGTCACAGCCACACATGGTATTGTTTTCCCAATCCACACTCTTTAAACTTATTGGGTTTTTTTTTATCTATGCTGGTTACTTTAATTTATGGTCAATCACACCTAAACAATTAACATCACACAGTTTGCTTATTTTAGACTCTGTTTATTTGCTTTTAACCTTACATTGTATAATTTAAGTGAACACATTTTAGTATTGTTGGGTTACACAGGCAAAATATTCATGATCTGTTTCTTTGTCTTTGAGTTACCGTGGTTGTCTGGGGAAGTCCCTTCATGGTGGACTCTTAAATCCTGGAGCCAACTCATTGGACCAAACCATGCGCGGCCATGTCATGAAGGGGTTTTGGTCCATTTTGTTTACCCCTTGGGTATTATTTGGTTTGGCCAAGCCCCCTGTGTGTCATTTGTACTATCTATCTATCTATCTATCTATCTATCTATCTATCTATCTATCTACCTATCTAAACAAGATGGTACATCTCAAGGGGTTTATCCTCATAAATAAACCTTGATCATCATCTATTTGGACAGGTCAGTTTGATCAGTTAACACCTTGTTTAGTTATTGTATTGAGTATAGTTGTGTTATGTTGACCTCTTTTATAAGCCTAGTTGTTCAGTTTTTGGTTTGGTTTAATAAAAACCAACAATTTTGCCAACAACTCCTTTGTACTTGTTGCCTCATTTCTTGGTCGTTTGCATTGTTTCGTTAAGGCAGATAAAGCATGTTTGCAAAGTAAAATGTCTACATTTGGATGTTATTCAACACAATATTTTATCAGATATATTCTAAATCAAGCCATGTTCGCACACTTACTGTTTATGTAATTCCATTTTAAGTAACTATATTCTAAAGTTTAACTAATAAGCCTTCTGGTTACTTCAGGCATATTATCAGGATAATGTTCAAACTGGCAGCATTCTCTTATTAAATATTGTGATAAATATCAATATCGATCAGTGGAAATTGTCCAGCCCTATTCTGTCAGATAAAGAAGCCTAACAAGTTCAAATATTCTCTCTTCATGGGACTAACTTTAAGTACTGAATCCTCCCATCTAGTTTCTTAATTGCAAAACGAGCCAACTGATAAATTGAACCCGAGGGGATAAAAGCAACCACACGTTTTCATCTTTTCAAGAAAAATGCCTTCAGTGCACAGGTGTTGTGGTTTAATGGCTGTTGTTTCAGTCTGTTGATTTACAGAAGCCTTGATAGCTGTGTCTGGCTCTCACACAGATGACAAAATGAGTCCCACCTATAAAGGCGCTGACTGATTCGGTTGTTTCCCCAACTGGGGGAAACAGCTATTGATTCCGCTGAAGAGCAGCACCAGACCTTTGAATCGCCTGACACAAAATTTGAATGTGGCCGGCGATTCACAAGTCTGGAATCAGGCTAGTGAGATGTGCACGGCATTACAACCACACTTCACTAAGGGAGATTTCTCACAAGCAAGAAGAGAGTGGAATTGGGCCCAGAGCCAGCACGGCGTCCATGGTTTCCCCAACAGGCATTCATTGTGCACTGCTCCATTCGCCTGTTATTTCCCTACTTCTGAGCCAATGGGGCCTGTATGTAGAGAGCGGAGTCTGATACATAATGGCCTCAGATAGAGGAAACCAAATGACAGATTCATGAGTACGGGCACACACATGCTTCATGCTCGTCTTTGTGTTCACAAGTGTGCCAGTTTTTTCTGCTTCTGCCCATATGCTCATGAATGTGAGCTGAGGAGCTAACGTATAAAAGAAGATAGAAAACACAAAAGCAAAGCAAAAATAGACGGTGGAGCACAATGACACTGAGAGCGGACACAATAACCACGGGGATAGAGGGAGAGCGAGGGAGACAGAGGAGAGGAAAAAAAGACAAAAGGAGTAGGTAAAATATGTCATTATCCCCAACGGACAGAGCTTGTCTTTCTTCCAGGACACAGAGATTCATTTAGATCCTCACCGAACAGCAGGGGCAATAGCAATGAGCAGAGCAGGAAAAAAATAATGTTACTGCTTCCTATACGCAGTCCAGATTATTTGAAACCCGAGACCGTACAGTATAACTGCATTAGCACACAACTTAACATAAAATATGAGATCACTTGGCTATGGATAAAGACAAATGCACCTGGAGCCATGTTTTACAGAGCGTTTCATCATCAGCCAAGACATTTTCTGCGTACCATTACTCTTTAAATAAGCTGCATTGCACAACTCCACATACTAATACAGTAAGCTTCATACATCCCAGATTTAGAAGAAGCTGCGTTCCCGAAACATGCCTCATAAAAGGCTGTGTTTTGCCCTTAAGAATTCGGTGTTAGTGTTCTGCATTTAATATAGCACATAAATGCTGTACACAAGGGTTGTGTGAATGAATATGAACAGCATGGAGGGTGTGTGAATAAAAGTAATATGCAGTAAAGAGAGCGCATCAATATTTTAACCCATAGAAACTGTGTCAATACCAGGCACAGGGAAGAATAACTCTGCAACAAGACGCCATTTAACACAAAGCGTAGTCTTGAGAAAATAAGCAGTAACAGTGGTAGGTGTCCTCTCTGAGCAATTACCATTTAATTGTAGCCATATGCGCAAAAGTTTGTTGTCTGATCCAGTGTGAATTCAGATTATTCACAAATACTGGAGGGGCTAACAGGATAGTTTATGAGCATGATCTGTAAAAATCAATTGATTTACAGCTGTGGTTTTGCACAAGAAGAGCTGTCCTGCAAAAATAAAAAAAAAATAAGCCTTCTAAAAACAGGTGAACGCAGCAAATTCAACTGGTGAATCAAATTAGCAACTCAGAATCAATCAGCTATCGGTCTGACGACGACGATAAGCCTCTGGAGGGCAACAGCCAATATGTAGTGAAGCCAGCAGATATCTGGGTCAGGACTTCCTCTTCTGTGCCCTGGTCATTTCAGCTAATCTCTATAAACAGATATCTGCATATGAATGCAGATAAATTATTTCAGAAAAGGAAATGGAAAGCTAAATCGTCCTCAGGTAATGGCCCTTGGGCTCTGATGCATTCTGCCTCTCCTGCTCTCAGCATGGACTGTTTACCTGCCCATCAAATGTGATTGGTCAGTGCTACTTGGGCTATAAACGGAAACAAGAACACTTTTGATACCAAAATCTTGACATGTTTTGCATAAATATTCAGTGGAGCTGCAACGATTGATCGATTAGATGCCAACTGTAAAATGAATCCGCAACTATTTTGATTATGGCTTAATAAATTTGAGTATTTTTCAAGAAAAAAAAAGTGAAAAATCTCTGATTCCAGTTTCTTAAATGTGAAAAGTTTCTGCTTTCTTAATTCCTCTACGACAGGAAACTGAATATCTTCAGGTTGACTGCGGGCTTTGGGGAATACTGATCAATATTTTTCACCATTTTCTGACATTTATAGACCAAACAACTAATCAATTAATTGATAAAATAATTAAAGATGAACTGACAATGAAAATAGCATAAGTTGCAGCCCTAATATGCAAGTATCTGTTTAGTGCCAACTTTTGGTAACATGTTGAAACTAGGGCTAGGCGATATGTCCTGAAAATTGTATCGCGATATTTTTGGGCTATATCTCGATACGCGATATATATCTTGATATTTTTAAAAGCACTTCATCAACGCTAAGACTGGGAAACAAAAATGAACATAACAATATTTATGACCAAGTTGTTGGGATGAGCCTGACTGTTGTTTGTTTGTTTGTTTGTTTTTTCAGAAAATATTAACACAATGAGATTTTTAATCAATAATCGTCCATAATGTGGATATATAACGACTAAGTCAATTAAGGCAAGCGTTAAAACAAACAGAAAAGATGATATATAGTCTCATATCTCGATAACGATATAATATCTTTATATACTCACGCTTCTTCTATGATAACAGATGTCTTTCCTCAGATGGCATATCTACAAGTTAAAGTCTGCATTGCATCTGTCAAGAAACCTCCCGACTAGACAAGGATTTCTGTTATGTCTTGATGAGCAGAAATAACTTTTTCAACCTGTTTCCTGCCAAAGACGTCTATTTATCCACAGAACAATCAGCCTACAGTCATCAATGACAGCATATCATTTATGCACAGATCCTGGGCCATGAGAGTAGACTATAGTTGAATAACACCTGCAGCAATTTTACTACAAGGACAGACTTCAATGAAACGTCATATTAGTGAAATGTCAACTGGAGGAAAAAAGACACATCCTGACAGATCACTGTATCATAGCTATTTAAAATTATCATGATATGATATCCCTTCTAGAATTTCAACATGCCATAAGAGTGATGAGCATTTTTTATGGTTTCTTAACAATAAAGACTGCCATAAATGTCTGGTGAGGTACCTCGCTATTAAAGTGACATTACTCATGGAAGATATTAATGGTCTTTTTCAAAATGTAGCAGACATGATCTATTTCTACAAATATAACTATTTTTGTAGGAAGGTTTTTATCACAGACACTGAAAGCTTCAGTAATTACTAATGCTTACGGTAGAGCTTGAACAATGCCTGCTGCCATGGTGATATTTCTGACAAACAAGAAACAGCTGAGGGTTTATAACACACAGTTTTTCTATATCCTCTTGAGACCCTGTGTCCTCATATGAGGACATCACATTTTGGTTTTACTGCACCTTATACTTCATTCTACTTAACTTAGACCTGTTGTCCTCGTTTGTGGACACTTTAATGTGCCATCTAGTGGCAGTAAGAGCACTAATCAATGTAAAAACAAGATGGCAGCCATCTCTACCAGGTCAGTCTGTAGCCTACCCCAACACAAAAGTGGACAAAGTCCAAAACCTGATCACATTTTATGGTTAAAACTTGTTTATTTATGATTAAGAATGTTTATAGTTTGATATGGCAGCAAATTTTTACTAATTTTAGCAACAGTAACAAGCTAAGATGCTGTTAATTAGGAAGTACTCATTTGAAGATATTGGGAATTTATTATCATCTCGTTTGAGGACTTGGGACTTTATTATCGTCTCATTTGAAGACGCTGGGACTTTATTATCATTGACAATGTTTAGTTTTTTTGCTTATCAGGTCCTACAGATCCCAGATAGCTGGGAGAAATTAAAAATACATACCAAACAAAAGTTCGGATCTCAGGGAGGATATGCTAGGCTTCAGAATGCATGTTTTTCAAGATCTGGTGCACATTCAGGGATTTATTTTGCTAAAATATTGGCAGAAATGTCCCAGTTAATTTCAAACTCAGTGAGCATATCAGAGAGGAGTTTTGGTGCCTGTAGAGTTCCACCTGTTGCCTGATTTTTTTTACTAAACGAAGGGATAAAGATTGCACATGAGCCAAAATGTCAGCCCACTCTCCATGATGTCAACATGTAGGCTCGAGATTTATCAACAACATCAGCCTCCGCTGAATATTACATGTATATGTGGAAGCTTTTATTAACCGAAGGCAGCTTCACTAAGCAGTGCTTTAGCTTTTGAAGGCAGTGCCCTTTCATAGTATACAGTACAAACAGATGCGTCCTGATGTTCACACAAGGGGGGCTGCCCAGTTTGGCAGCTTTCAGCTGTTTGGCAGCTCTTTGCCGAGTGACGTAATTGACTCTGGAGCAGTGGATTATGCTGCGGGAGGAGTCTGAGGACTGCCTATTGGCATTTCTGTACTTTTGTCACCATTGGAATCCATTGTTGCTGGATGAATTCAAGCTGACCACGGCCAATGTTCTCCCACAATTGGGGAAACTACAAAGTTTAAGCCGTTTTCTCCAAAGCTGTTTAACTGCAAACAGAGTGCACATTGTTTAATGTCCAATGTTCAACCAGCTGTGCTGAAAATATTTTGCCCTGAGGTAAAGAAGGAGGAAATAATGTCACTTGATCACTGTTTGCCTGTGGAATCGATGTCATTGACGCTTTCCAACTGATAAACGAGAGCATACCGGAACTGCTATGCAAACATATGATCCACACCAGAAATGAAGGTTTCAGTTTTCATATTAATGTTTGTCATTGCCCTCTAGAGCACTTGGCTGAAAAAAAAGGCACAGGAAATGGACAATTTCATAATTCCCTCCCATGGTAAATCCACTTAGCTCATAATTTTATCACAGCATGTTGGTCACGGTGCATTTTTGCCACTGCATCTTTTGCATTGGTGCAAATTTAGCTTCCTATATTGGTACCAGGAGGCTATGGTGAATTTGCTGCTAAATATAGATGATCATGAGCCAAACGTTTTAAATCAAAGCTGCCAATTAAAATCCTACGTTCCAGCAGAATTTGTTTGAAAATAGAGCACCTGGAGTTTGAGAATATAAATTCTACATAGTCATACACAGTCAGTGCTCATGATTACACTCGCATCCTGCCCCACCCACGTCTGAAAAAATATGCCTTGTGATGTTAAAAACACGTCCCTTGTGGAATGAATAATCAGGAAGCCTTCCTTCTTTACACAATGCTAAATACGCAAAATTCACAGCTCCCCTGCTTTATAACCTCTATCTCCCTCAAGCCTTTCCCTCACTTAGCCCACTCCATCTGCCATCTCTCTCTCTCTACTCACAGCTCCCACTCTTCATTCCCCTGCTTTGTTATGCTTCCTGTGTTCTCTTCCTTCCTTTGCCATCCTCTTCTACTTTGTGTTGTTTTTCAAAGTATTTCTCCTCTCTTTTTTTTTTCCATTTCCTACCGCATCTATATCCACTTGTCCTTTGCAACCTTATTCTCATCCCGACATCCATCTACTTTCCCCTCTGAGCCTTCTCTTTCTCTCTCCCCCTCTCAGTACATCCCCGCAGTGTGAAAGCAGTACCTGCGACACTCTGCTCCCAGTATCCTCTCATCTAAATGAGATGTGTGGCCTTGCTATATCTGATTCCTCTAGACAGGAGGTGAGAGCTAACCTTTCTCCCACTTCGACACCTCACCAGCTCCTGTTATTTGTTTTCATAACACAAATATGCTGTCCTTGGTCACATCACAATGCTTTAACATCCCAACTCAAGCAGACAAAACAAAATAAATTCTGCTAGATGGAGCCCCACTTTTAATGGTACTTAAACCAGTGTGTGTAAAAAAAACTCCTCCGGAGGTAAGATTCATATCGGATTAATGCACAAGTGAAAGATAAAGACGAGAGGGGTGAAAATACTGAGAATATCCCCTGATATCTGTCTGTGCTAATGAATACGATTAATGTTAAGCTGCTGGAGTATCCACTTTCCATGTGGATATAAAAGGAAATAATTTATATTCTCAGTCCATGAGTCATATCAAAGCAAATCAGACAAAAGAGTTTTTTTCTACCCCGGCATACAGTTATATGTGATAACTGGCAGCCATAGTGGTATACCATTATTATTGCTATAAAGGCCCAGGAAAGAGCTCTTGTGAAACACTCGTCTCCTGTTCCACACAAAACCTCACACAACAGCACTCACACGTCTCCATGAACCCAAAAAGTGAACTCACGTGTTCGGAAGCGGTGGTGTGGGCGCGTGGCCGGGCCCTTGCCTTGGCGATTCCAGCGTGACGTTGGCTTGACCGGGGCTGCCGGCTGGGAGGTGGTCGGCTGCACCTTGGCGGTGATCTTCACAGTAGCTGTAGTCGTGGTGGTTGCTGTGGTGGTGACGGTGGCAGACGTCTGCCCCGGTTTTGAGTTGGCGGCTCCGTTTCGTCCATTGGTGCTGCTTCCTTTTCTAACAGTGCTGCGAGGGGTGACCTCCTTACCGCTAGGTGGCGGGGTGAGTCGGGTGGCGCGGGTGGTGGAGGTGGTAACCACAGTCCCACTAATGCGGGTGCCGACACGGTTGTGAAGGTGCGGGGCGCGGTTGCCGTCTCCGTTGGCAGTGCTGCCGTTGGCCGAGTGGTTCGCCGGGGGCCCGGATCGAGTTCTTGGCGCCGGGGCTGTACCATCCGCGGCTAGCGGCGTGGTGGTCGACACCATTGCCGTGGTAGAGGCAGCTGAAGTAGTGGTGGCTGTGGAAATGTCGGGCCCCTTGGGCATGGCACTGGGTTTGGAGAGAAATATAGGGTCCTGTCCAATGCTACCTTTGGGATCCACCAGATCAGTGGGGACATAGTCTTGGACGGATCCCACGACAATCCATTTCAGCAGCATGAGACTGAGTCCCAGTCCCACAAAGCCCATAACCAGGGGCACGGCACACAGCCAGGTCTGCTGGCGAGGCCACACGGCACAGGGGCCGCAGCGGAGAGGGCCCGGGGCTCTGGGAGATGCCTGTTCAGCCCCTGGCTCCTCCAGCGTCATGGCTGCTAGACTGCTTGCACCGGAACGCTCACTCATCCTGCCGGAGCTTATTCTTCTTCTCTTGGGGTGTTCAGGAGGTCAAACAGGTGGCCAAATGATACAAGGGCATATACGAGGAAGGGGATGTGGCGTGGAGGAAACGCTGGGCATCTTAAGTACGTACCCACACAATATCAAGCCTATATGTCTACATGCACAAACATAAAAAAAACATGAACTAAATGCACAGGCACCCACAAGCACGAGCAGACACAATCACCCACAGTCACCTACTACTAATTAAAAGCTGGCACAGCACTCAGATGCAAACACAAGCAATATAACCTACACTCCCTCTGGCGGACAACAAACCAAACACACACACCAACAAAAAAAAAAAGAAAATGCACGAGAATATACACACTTGCACACGAGCACGCGGGTTATGGACAGGTGAGAGAGCGGAGCGAGGGGGCGCCTCACTGTAGTTCAGCGCTAACGAAGCGATGATAAATCCCAGGATGCTTCACTCCCTTGTTAAAAAAAGCCGACGTAAAAAAAACGGAGAGGGATATCGATCCGTTTCAGACTGGAGCTGTAAATCCATGTGCGTGTGTGCGTGCGTAGATCAACAACCCAGGCTTACGGCAGCACCCTTCTCCACTCTCAGTTGGATGATTATCGGCCGCATAAGGTCCTTAAAACACAAACCACTGATTGTTACCTTATTCCTTTATTCTCTTTGAGTTCATTTGACCTTTTCTTGGTACATCAGAGAGCTCCCTTTTCTCTCTCTTGCAGGTGTCTTCAAGTTTGCCTCTAATAGCCGTCAGTTCTCCATGCCCGGCCACCCCTTTTGCTCGCTCCAGCTGTCGGTAATCCAGTGACGGGAGAGCCGGTAAAACTGAAACGAGGCAGGGCAGAAGGGATCTGATGCGATCTGCCAATGAGATGGGGTGGTGCTGCTGGTGGTGGTGGTGTCCGGGCTAAATCCAACTGATCCGGGTCCAATCCCTGCGCCGACAGCTCGCACTCTGATTTCCCCGGGATGACAGCTCTCCAAAGCGGACTGTCTGCGATGATAGATCCGGTGTCGGTGGTGGTGGCGGTGGGGGTGGTGGTAGTGGGTGGGGGGGGCAAAAAGAAGACTCAACGATTCGTTTACCTTCGCTGCATTCCCACAGTGGTGCAAGCAGCAGAAAGGGAGATGGAGAGAAGAGAGAGGATGGAGGGAGGGAGGGGGCTGCTGCTCTGAAAAAATGATGCGGCGGCTGTTCTTGGAGGCTGCAGACTAGGGAGAGACAGAGAGAGGGAGAGAAAGAGGGGAGGATGGAGGATGGAGGGAGGGGAGGAGAGGAAGGGAGGAGGAGGAGGGAGAGAGAGGGGGGGGCTTGCTCAATCCGCGGTGAGTGATGTGGGTTTCACGGCTCCTATCCCATCCGGCGCTCTCCTCCGGTTCACCGCCGTCCTCAATACTCCAAAGTGACGACTAGTGACTGCCCCATCTCTCCCCCCAGACTCCACGGGTGTAGGTGTGCGCTGACTCCCTTATCAGCAAAAAAGAAAGAGAGAAAGAAAAGGGAGAAATTGTGGTGGGTAGAAATAGGTAGGGAGTGGGAAAAAACAAGAGACAGAGCATAGATGCGTGTTGGCTAAGCTCTGCAGCAGATGCAGATAGGAGGCAGAGGGAGGAGGCGGCAGCAACAGCAGCGCACGCCACACACACATATACACACATACACACACTCGGCGTGGAAAGGAGAGGCGCTGCCATAGACACACCCCAGGGAGCGGTGAGATGGAGGGAGGGAGGGAGGGAGAGGATGAGAAGAGGAGGAGGAGGAGGAGGAGGAGGGAGGGAGGCGCCACCCCGATGTCTTCCACCAGTGGCACACAAGAGCAAACAAACCAAACACCTGGCTCATAATTTATGGGCGAGTTAGAGCACTACTTCAACTTGATACTCCGTGGGCAGTGGATGAATCCTTTATTTTACAGTTCACAGGGGACAGTAGTGCTTTGGGCGCGCAGCCAGCCACATTTCATGGGCAGCGCTGATATCAGAATATGAGTGAAAAACACACCCATGGTACAGTAGAATCCAGGCGCCTTTAATTAGCCACATTTGGCATTTGGGTTTGTATTTATAAAAAAAAAAAAGAGTGCCACACAGCAACCATGCATAGATATGGCCTTGGAGGAAAGATATAGTTGCAGTGCAATCAGCAGCAAATTACTGGAAACAGGGGCACTTACATAAATTATAATGTGAGGTAAATTCAGGTTAAAACTAAATGTGAGAATGAATCACAGAGATTTACAGTGCATGTGCATCAGGAGATACAGTTAATATCTAAAGGTATATATATATTTCTTGAATTCCTGCTTCATGCCAACGAGTCACGTGAAGCTGCGACGATTAATCGATTATCTGTCAACTATTAAATTAATCGCCAGCTACTTCAATACCCAATGAATCATTTTGGATCATTTTTTAAGGGAAAAAGCTAAATTCTTTGACTCTAGCTTCCTAAATGTGAATAAAAACGCCTTACACCTCTTCCTAACATACAGCGAGCGGACTCTGGCATATGGAGTGTGAAAACGGTCTAGATATACTACGAGCAACACCAACAGGGAGCCTACGAGCCCTCAGCGAGATTAAGGAACCGCTTGCTGTTGCTCTGAGAATAAGTTGAAGGTGTGGAAAGCTTTACCAAAATAGAGGCAGTTTTTCAAGCAAGCGACACGTCTGGAGCAGGTTAGTACACCTTTGTTGGGAAACACTAAAACAATCAGATGTTTGACTGCTTTGCATTACGTCAAGGATCTACGCCCACGTCTGGATCTTGGGTCGAGGTTGCGCTACTGCTATTATTATTAGTCATACTTCTACTGTTATTATGCACATATGATTATTACTGTCACATACACACACTGTCATATACTAACATACTACCAAAATTCTGTTACTAAAACTAATGCTATTGTAGCTATTGTCATTACTGTTTGCCCTGCATCTCTTTATGTATCATTTTGTCCTATTGAATACTGTTAATTTATGTGTGTTGATCTGTTCTGTACACACGACATTTATTGCAAATGTTCGTCCTGGAAGAGGGATCCCTCCTCAGTTGCTCTTCCTGAGCTATCTTCCATTTTTTCCCTCCATTAAAGGGTTCTTTTGGGGAGTTTTTCCTTACCTGCTAAGAGGGTTCAAGGACAGAGGGATGTCGTATGCTGTAAAGCCCTCTGAAGCAAATTGTGATTTGTGATATTGGGTTTTATAAATAAAACTGAATGGAAAGCAGAATTATAAACCAAATTTTTTTTGGTTGCGGACAATAAATACATTTGAAGATGCCATCTTGTTCGTTATAAAACACCAATCAACATATGTCACCATTTTCTGATATCTTATAGACCAAACAATTAACTGACTTTGAATTTAATCAAATGAATTAAGTTGGGGGGTTTGGCAAAATTGAAGTTAATTCCAGTGAGAAACATGCTTTCTTCATTTAGGATGAAGGACTTCACTTGCTTTGGTCTGAATCAGGGACTAATTTTGTTACAAGGTTGCATAATCACCTAGAGTTGGTTCGTGTTCTCACGGCAGCATTTACAAGAGGACCAGATCAAATGCCTCGGACGAGAGAGCTGCTCTTGATTGGTCAGAATTTCCATGTTGGAAAAATCCAGGAAGTAAACAAAACATTGAAGAAGAGTACACTTGCAAGATAAATGTGACACTTTCTAATGTCACAATGGAGGGACAACTACGCAGGTTGATTTTAGCGCTGCTCATCGTGGACTATATTGCTGTCATTGTTCATTTGAGTCAAAGCATACAGTTTGAAAACGAGGCGCGGCTCCAACTAGAAAACAATGTTTTGATGCATTGGATGTGCTGAATGTGCATATTAAGGCAGTACAGGAGGAGGTGCACATTAATAATCCTCCAGGACTGTAACATGCTCATGTTTAACCCAAACAATGTGTCATGTGACTGCAGTTGGTTCAGATCGAGATCGGAGCACGTTCTCACCACAAACAAACAGCACCAGAGTTCGCTTTTGTAACTGGGCCAAGACCACCTCTTCAAGAAGCTCTCGGTCCGGTTGTTTTGGTGCACACCCGAGCGCAATTGCTGTGTTCACACCTGGCCAAGCAAACTACACTTAGGGGGCAAACGAACTTGAGTTCGATTGAACCGAACCAAACAGGGCAGTCACCCTTAGAAACTATTTTTTACAGAGGAGTACAGAGGACTGGTAGACAGCTTCGTTACATGGTGAAACAACAATCACCTGAAGCTCAATATGAGCAAAAACAACAAGTTTGTGGTGGATTTCCAGAGGAACATGATAGGACACAAAGTTGTAGCCATGACAGTAGACAATATTTCAAATATGGACATTGCTATAAGAACCTACAAACCCTAAAATGTGGATACTTCACAGTCATCATCCTCCCAGCAGCATTGTATAGCAGACCTATACAATCAGCACAGTTTTAAGATGGGCACCCAAGATTAGTGTCACCAATTCAGTATCTGATAAAATGTCTCTTCTTCTGCTCCCGAGGAAAGACATTGAGTAATGGCCAGAAAAGTGTTCTTGCAGAACATTATGATGTCACAGCGAAGCTGACCTTTAACCATTTGGATATAAAAGGTCATCCCTTCATGGTGTTATCCTATTAGACATTTGTGTGAATTTCGTCATAGTTAGCATTTAAATATTTGAGTTATGGCCAAAACTGTGCTTTGAGAGGTCACAGTGACCTTGACCTTTCACCTTTGACCACCAAATTCTAAGTATCTCATACATCAGTCCAGGTTCATGTTTGTGCAAAATCTGAAGAAATTCCCCCCAGGCGTTCATGAGAATTGGACGGATGGAGGAGCGGATGGACAACCAGGAAGCATAATGCCTCTGGCCACAGCTGTTGCCAGCACAGAGGCATACAAATGCAATAGGCCTCGTCATAACTTGTAACAGTCTCTTTTTGTACACACACTGTTATCATGGGAGACACATCAATGCTGTTACATTATTAAAGTGTGACTCCCCAGTTTTCCTCGATTAATTTCTAATCAGAAAATAAGCTATTTTTAAACAAGTTGCTGTTGTTAAAGGGCTGATCAGACATTCAGGCGTCTCTAGTGTCTCCAATTTTCATGAAGTGGCACTGAACGCAGCTTATTTTTGTTGCATGTCGAAAAAGAACAAGAAGTTTATGAATACAGAGGTACTTTGGTTTCTAATTTACTGTTGCTTCAAGATAAAGTAGGGATGTGGCGTTATTTAAAGCTCAGAACAGAAGAAAACTTTGCACATCTATTTGTTAAGTGGTATATGGACTGCTCTAGTATAGCGCTTTTCTAGTCTTCCAACCACTCAAAGCGCCTTTTACACTACGTCACATTCACCCATTTACACACTGGTGGCCGAGGCTACCATACACGGTGCCACCTGCTACTCAGTAACCATTAGCATGCTCTCACACACTGATGGAATAGCCATCGAGAGCTGTTTGGGGTTCAGTATCTTGCCCAAGGATACTTCAACATGATCAAACTGCCAATCTTCCCCTTACTGGACGATCCACTCTACCTCTTAGCCACAGCTGAGATAGGTGTGTAGGACGGGGACCAGTAGATCAAAAGTTGCAAACAAGCTCCTACACACTGTTTGATGCAGCCCGGTCTTACTCCAAAGTCATCAAATGCCAGCGCTTGGTCAGTGACTTTCAGCATCAGACACAGAAGAAAAAAGCCGTCCTTTTACCTCGGCATGATATGCAGCCCAGCAGCATTAGGGGGAAACTCAGGCAGGGTCAACAATGTAAGTTAAGGGGGCAGTAGTCCAGATGGGACGTGTGGTGGATGGGTCCAACTACCATTGGCTTTTACCTGGGAGGTCGGTGTTTGCTTCCCATATCACTGTAAAGCCAAACCCTGTTCTTTTTTCCTAAACCCAACCACGTGCTTGTGTTGGCCAAACATAACCGCATGTGTTTGTTTTTGAAGGGAAAAAAAGGTCAATTTGTTGTGTTGCACCAACGTGGTGTGTTTATTTTGAAAGAGACTGTATGCAAACTGTATATTTCCTGTGAAAACACATACATTTAACAGGCTGAAGTTGACATAGTGTCTCAGAGGGTCAACAACCAATGCAACCAGAGTACCTTGCACGTCATATGTCGATGTAGAAAGTCCATGACCAAATGTTGATATGCGACAAGGTTGGAGTGAGAATGTGTTGGTCTGATATTGGCCTTACACCAAATGGCTTTTCAAGCAATCTCACTGTCACAGACAAATTTCCAATGTCAGTATAATCATGGGAGTCTTACCTTAGTTGGGGCACCCTCCTTTATTCTCAACAACCAGTCGGTGGACTCTCTCCAGTGCGAAACAGGAAGCAGCAACACGGTAGAAGGTTACCATGGAGGAGACTCCGGTGAGGTGTTTCAGTTCTCTTGCACTGTGGAAAAGGAGAAGAAACTGGTGGAGTTGTGGAGGGAACAAGAGTTGTGTTTAACTTGTTGTGCACGGCACCTATTTTAGTGAGAAATTTAAATTTTGAAAATTTTCTCTTCTCATTCCCACAGTCTCCTTCCACTAAATTAGCAAGCTTACCAATGGAAGCTGGTAGCGAGGTCAGGCAACAAAACCCAAACTGTCAAGTTTGTACAAAAATACAGTTCATCTCTCAGTTTAGTTTGGGGCAGCTGTGGCTCAGAGGTAGAGCGGGTCGTCTACCAATCTGAGGTGGTTCGATTCGTGGTTCCTCCAGTCCGCATGCCGAAGTATTCTTGGGCCAGACACTGAACCCCGAATTGCTTCTGATGGCTGTTCCATTGGTGTGTGTGGGCTTGTGAATGGTCACCAAGTAGCAAGTGGCTCCATGTGTAGTAGCATAGTCTTTGTAAAATCCTGTATTCTGTGACTAAAAACTAAAAACATTGTCTTGAGAAGTGAGAGGGTGTCAGACTTTAGCCTTCTAAAGGTGCTTTCACAGTCTTCTAGCGCATTACTTGCAAAAATACATTGATTTGCAACATTTCAGCTCTAGACCTTCATCAGGCAAACGGTTCTTGACAA
Source organism: Cephalopholis sonnerati (assembly GCA_019142605.1). Lineage (NCBI taxonomy): Eukaryota > Metazoa > Chordata > Actinopteri > Perciformes > Serranidae > Cephalopholis > Cephalopholis sonnerati. Next base: position 20,838,688 of record JAGQAX010000020.1, read on the forward strand.
TGAGAGGCCATCTTAGATGTGAGTGCCTATAAGTCTGCAATCAGTCACATTCCCCACAGGCTCAGAATGCATAAATACCAAACATCAAAGTACTAGATGGCAATCCAACCACACATATGAAGCTAGAAAAGTAAAATACGCTGTGGCGTTCCAATCATATATGTACCCCACAATGCTTACATTAAATGTGTGAATTCATGTAAAATGGATGCTTAAAGCCCTAAAGACTACACTGCATTCTCTAAAATATACATTTCCATACATGCAGGTTACATTCGCAGATGAACCTGTGGGACATATTTCCATAGTGGGTGAAAAACCAGCATCAATAAATAAATAAATAGAAACCTTCATCATAAATACAACAAGGCCTCTACAAATCCAATATGCAAACACTACATCATATACATATGTTAAATAAGAAGGTTTTAATTTACCTGTACCCTCTCACGACTGCATACATTAAATACAGTAGTTCCCATAGCGCCTTCATGCCCCAAGAGGTAATCCAGTCAAAACATGCACATATTTAGCAGGCTACATTTGTGGTTGAACCAAACATAGCATACAGAAAAAAGTCACGCTAATATTACATTTACTCAACGATAATAAATGCAATGTACAAATACAATAGACATCAAAGCCTCAGAACACTTCAAGGCCATAAGCAGCCATCTGCTCATTTAAAACATGATTGATTCTGTTTAACAATGAAACTGGAGTAACCGTCGAGTTCGAGGAAATCATTCATGGGTGAAGATGTGGGTGGGTATATACTGTGATAATAATCCTGGAAAACTGGCGTGTGTAGTTAGAGTGTGCCTCCGTGTGAGGATGAAAGAAAGTGGGGGAGAGTGAGGAAGAAAGAGGAAGGTGAGATAGGTGGGAGAGAGTCAAATGTGGAAAATGTCTGCTGCTTTTTTTTTCCCTCCACGTGACTTATATAAGCATCTGCAGCACACAGTTCAAGATCCGGAAACCTTGCCGTCACTCCAACAAAAATCCCAAACGCCATTCATTACTGTCTAAACTGCTTATGGCTCATGGCAAAAAAAAATCAGATCCATTTCAAACTCCTCACATTTCCCAAATGACTCTAAAATTATGCCATTTTGAATGCATTGTTTTCACAATAACAATTTGCACCACCCTGAGGTTGGTTTCTCAATTGATTTTCATAAATAATAGAAAATGACTGACACAATTGCAGCACTGTGACATCTCCGCGCTTATTCATATTTCTGTATAGATCACATCTTTCATTAGCGGTTCGCTAATGCGGCTGATGAGTCTGACTGCATTGTTTACTGCTTTAGGAGTAGAGGTATTGTCCCGCTCTGAAGATCCGTTTGAACTTGACAGGCTGTCGACAGTGATTCCCTCCCAGGATTTCACTCTGCTCTTTTTACCCCTCGCAAGCATTTGAAGATTCTCAAGAAAAAAGCAAATCTGACGACTTCCAGCAGAGGAATTTATTCAAATCACTGAAATATTGGTTTCAAATGTGTAACACTTTGTTTTTGGAATAAGAGGTTAGGATGGAAAGTTTCTATGAGATTTGCTCTGGAGTATAAATGTTTCCCGAATAAAGATCTAAAAAAGCAATTTTCGCATTCAGCATGGGGGAATACTTTTAGCATATTGTTTACAGCTTTTGTTGTATAACTCTCATGGAGTTAGTCTTGTATGAAAAAAGAACACATGTAGCACAGCATACATTAACTAAGCATCACATTTTGCTAAATAAAACATATGCCCTCGACTATTTACCATCAAATTAAACTTACATATACAGTATAACTGGAAATCAGGTTCGAATTTCGACCTTATCTTTGCTGGTGGTACTGGTGGGTTCTGACAGTGTCTTATTCACCTTATAAGTTTGTGTGGTTAAAGCCCCCCTGATACTGTGGTCAATGACTGGGTCAGGAGCCCGTAATGCTCCGTATTCCTCAGTGAGGAGAAGGGAATTCACCTCTGCTTTCTGGAGGGAGCCATTAAGGTCACTGGCCTTGATGAATGTCCACTGGTGTCGGTTAAAGTTCATCTATTTGCTATCTCACTTATTCTGGTCCTGGAGATTGTCACCAGAAGGACATATCATTTTATCTGGTCTGTTCCCCCTGGGTTTCTCCTGGTCTGGGGATATTTATGGCTTTATAGACTGTTGGGCGGCCGCAGGAGTGTCCATCGTGTCAGTTATCCTGTCTCTGTCCAGGAGACCTCCCATTGCCTCCTTTCCACTCCAAAGCTGTAAGCACAGGTGCCTTAATGTGTGAGCTTACTGGGGCTTAAGTCTCACACGCTAGGCGTCCAACCAAGTACCAGATAGGGGTGGAGGAAAAATTATATGCAACATAATATCGCGATATTTTTGTGCGGCAATATCGTATCGTCACACAGTGCAGAGTATCAATTTTTTTTTTATTACATATACAAATTAAATGTCTACTAGAATAATATGTTCAGTTGCTTTTTCATGCCACTAGATACATTTTGCTACTAAAAAATGGCTGAATTTACAGTTGAAAAAATCGCAATATATCGCAATATATTTTATCACAATACTTATCACAATAATATTGTACTGTGACTTAAGTATCATGATAATATTGTATTGTTAATTCTCTGGTGATTCCCACCGCTAGTTCCAGGGGCCTCAGGAGACATGAACCTAAATAAAAATGTACATTATGATGTATATACTGTATTCGTACTGAACAATATTGGGAACAAAGTACATCCTCAAATTACAAATCAGGTATCCATTAGCATCGACTACAGAGCTAAGAAGCAGTCTGCCCTGAGCAGGTTAACTTCAGAGGATCTAATCACAACCTGTCAACACCCTGACCATTAACCAATCAGATCACTGGAAAAAAAAAGATCCAAACATGGACAAAAGTCCTGAATGATTGGTAAAAATAGTTTTATAGGTCAGTAAAAAAACATTTATTGTTCCAGGTTTTGTATTTTAACTCAAAACAGAGCTTCTATCAAACAGAGAGATTGTTTACGACACTAAACACATAACGATAATTTCAGCTGCATTTTAATTGCTCAAAGTTTTATGTTATCCCCGGAGTGCTAGCTGACAGTGTGGCTGATTTAAACTCCGATTCCATCACTGCATCTCCCAATAACACCTGTGTGATGATAAGTGGATATAAAAACCACAAGAAAAATTATCCACATATAAATGCAACATTTCGCTCAGATAGACCTCATCAGTCATTGACTACTTTTCCACTCTTTACTTTGATAGCAGAAACAGCCTGGCATTACTTTTCAGTATTCTCTTGTGACACATTCAGAGTAGTTCATCATCATCCAGCTAAACAGCAAAAATCACTCACTCTATACCCAAGTCATATACACTAATACCTACACACATTTTAAACCCTGGCTGTCTTTAATATTTGGAAATCATTTGTAGTGTTTAAACCATCTTCTTCTGTAGTATCGTTTACATTTCACTCCAACGAACAGGACTTTTAGCTGTCCCCTAATACAAAACATTCCTACGAGTAACTATCACGGTTTCATCTCATATCATATGAAGTACTTAATTTATGGTTCTGATGATGTTGCTTGTAATCAGTAACCCCTTCACTTTTATATGCACATGCTCATGGATGGATCGGAAAACTTAAGAGTTGACTGCACTAGCCTCCAGCTTTGTGGTAACAGTTATCCAGACGGGCAGTGTTAGGGTTAGTGAAGCCAGATGTGTACAGGTTATAATGAACTTGCTTAGAAGGTGGCTCTCTTTTAACCTGTTTAGCTAACCATGGTAACCTGTGCTGCAGACCTAACCTGGTTGGGACCCGTTTGTGTTCCAAGTTTCAGCTTGAAATCGACTACAAAGCGCTTTTCATGGCTCCTTTGTGTTAAAACAAATGTCAGTGTGTATAGCTATACATATTCTCAGCTGAGGGAAAACATTACCAATGCATTTCATTCAACATGTTGAGCAGTAAGGTTACATAAATGCCACTGAAGGAAGAAGTGCAATTACAGTCGAGCTGACTGTATGTAGGCTCTTTTTTTTGCCATGGAAACCTACAGTATATCACCAATGGAGAAAATCTGAGACAGACTATATAAATCTCTATTTATATAGCTTTATTTTATGCACAAGGATGTTGTTGCTCTCAATGAACTGCTGGATATATTTTAGTGATCTCTGGTCCATTTGCAAAGAAGCTTATACTGTAAAACTTCAATGATAAGACTAGTCCCTTTTACTGTCTCAATCAGACACCTGGTCTGGTTGGCAAGTGTTCATGTTTTTAGTAGCAGTTCTTCAGATGTATAAAAGTAGGTTGTTGGCTACCTTAAATTACAGTTACCCTGTAAGCTATACATATTTCTTTAGTCCGCAAGGGTCGTCAGATTTAAAGGATCAAAACTGTTTTTCAGAAAATGAATCCAAGTTGTGAGTATTGTTTTAACAGGATGAAGTGGTGTTGTGTCCGTATGCTGGGTGCCGTAATTCACTCTCTTTCTGATGCCCTGTCTGTCGGAGTTAAATCAAATAAATAATTCATAATTGATATGTTAACTGAAGCCTCATTTTTATACAAGTATAATACAAGTAATAACTGATATTTTTTTTAATACAAGCAACAGTTTTGTGTGAAAGGAATTAAAGGCCTGTCCCAAATATAGGCCTGTTGATTTTAGTGATTTCAGCAAATAATAGCCCGGGCTATTAATTGAAGTTTCACGGTAGTTCACATTATTATTAATCAGAATGTCGTTTAAGTTTTTTTGCATATGAAATGCTTTATAATTCCATTAAATCGTAACATTACCACTTTGAATTTTGATTTCATGCTTGGTCGTGATTTGCTGAAGTCCCTTTTGCACTGCTATATTACTGCTAATAGAACATCCATCCATCCATTTTCTAACCGCTTATCCTCTTGAGGGTCGTGGGTGTGCTGGAGCCTATCCCAGCTGACACTGGGCAAGAGGCAGGGTACACCCTGGACAGGTCACCAGACTATCACAGGGCTGACACATAGAGACAGACAACCATTCACACTCACATTCACACCTACGGACAATTTAGAGTCACCAGTTAACCTGCATGTCTTTGGACTGTGGGAGGAAGCTGGAGTACCTGGACGCTGACACGGGGATCGAACCAGGAGCCAGGGCTTGAACCAGGAACCCTCTTGCTGTGAGGCGACAGTGTTAACCCCCACTCCATTCCATTAATTATGGAACAGTGTCAGTACTGTATGTAAATGCAGTCATGGACTCTGCTGGAGCTTCCTGCTGCTCCTCCTGCACACACTCCTCTGCTCATCCTCCAGTCATCACCTGCAAGCTTTTCTCACCAGTACACCGTCCACACACACTGGCACTCCCTCTGTATTGACTGTCAGCCTATCAGTGACCTGCCTGCCCAGTCTGCCACACACCTGTTGCCCCTCTGCTCGTTGACCTTTCAGTACATACACCAGTCAGTTTGCCTTTGTTGTTGCCAGGCTGTAGTTTGTGCTTCTGCCTACTTCGTTTCCCATCTGTTGTTTGTATTGCTTTTTTGGATTCTGACCTGTGCTTGCTTACCTGGTTTGAAACTCTGTCTGATGCCTCTGTACCTCTGCCTGATAATCTTGATTTTTGGTTTTGACTCCTGGAACGGTCACACTCCTGCCTCTGACCTCTGATTCAGCATGTGGGTCGTCTCTGATTTCTGACAGTTACGTTTAAACCTGCTGCATCAAGTTTAAAGTTTAAGAGCTGTGGAACGTGCAGCTGATAAATCTAGTGGTAAAATACACATATTAACTCCTGATTTCACATGATTAGTATTTTTCTGCTAATTGAAGCAACAGTGTTGCTTTACACTGTGATACATTTTTAATATTCTTCAAAGGCTGAAGTAGGCGTCACGGATCGATTATTTTTAAGTGTCAAATGACTCATTTGACTCATTTGCGCAGCCAGCTCAGGCAGAGAGAGCCTGTCTCTGCTGAACTTGTTTCGTGGCAGAGCCCTCTGGTCTCTAAAGATAGCACTTCTGAAGGTAAGACAACACTGTTTTTTTTTTAATTTACCATTTTTCTTTTCTTTTTTTCTTTCTGCTTTTGATGTTTGCTGGCTTTTAATTGCAAAAAAAAACAATCTGGTTTTGCTGCTGTGTACACAGGCCTGCCTGGCTGATTACCTACAGTAGCTTTGTCTTGACTTATTGTCTTCTGTTGATGAGTTTCATATTCTGTTTCCTGATGAGAAGGCCACTCCTTTTACTATTTGCCACTTTCCATTGACAGGATGTTCTGGATTAATGTCGCCTTGGCATATTGTGACAGGAGGGAAGGGCGTCCAAACGTCCGTAGCCTCAGGGCCTAAAGTAATATTAAGGCGCCTTCGGCTGTAAGCTGGAACAGTGTGTCTCCAGAGCTCGAGCTCTTCAGTAAGTAATGGGTGACTTCTCGCTCTCTGCAACCTCCCTGTGACTCCGCTATCACCCTGCCTTCACCCTAAAGATAGCTGACATTTAAGAACATATCAAAAAAAGCTGCTGACATGTGGTTCTTTTACTCACCTACCTCACTTTGTGGGCATCAACAAAGCCAGCATCCATCACAGTATTTATTAGTACTCTGTGCATAATATTAAAAATCGATGTCTTCTCCCACTGCTGGTGTCTGCATTTGAGCATCTCCAGGGAGACACTATTTACCAAGACGGATCAACACAACTCCCCTGGATGTGTAACCTTGTGCACACCGAGGGAGAGACACATCACTCCTGTTGTCACAGTGACTACTTGGTGCTTTTCTCCGGTGCGGCAAATGCCAAGGTTTGTATTTGTGTTCATGGACATCATCCGGGCATATTTTCAGAGCACGAACAAGCACAAGCATGTTAAGCATCGGTTCAGCGCTCAAAAGACTTTTAGAAAACAACTGCTCCTTGAGCCAAAGTGGTTGAAATAATTTGCTGTGTCGTCTCCCTGTGATACATCCTCATGGCTTTTTGAACGCGTGTGGAGCCAGAGAAGGTGAATGCGGTCTTCAGCTGGCCTCGATCCAACTCTGTAAAATAGGATTAGTGCTTAATGGGGTTCACCCGTTTCTACTACTGGTTCAGTGGGAAGTTTATTGCTGCTCCTATTAATGCACTTACTAAGATCCCTCTCTGTCACTGAGCTCTAGAAACATACCAGGCCTTCACACAGCACAGGTGTACTTTTCCTCAGGCTGAGGGAATGATAAGTTGGCCCCACATTGCTGTGGACGTCCATTTCTGGTCATCCTGGATATCTTCTCTCAAGCTGGACGTTTTGTTGTTGATGCAGCAGCTTTAACGATCCACTACCACGTGGGGTTCCACGGGATGTCAGCTCCGTGTTGGCCCTCACTTCATCTCTAATTTCTGGGCTTTCTTTTCTCTTTAAGTGAAGCTGATATTTCTCCTTGGCTCTCTACTCTCAGTTAAATGAGCAGATGGAGGGGGTTAATCAGGAGAAACCACGCTGCACTGCCTGGCTGCATCCGATCCATCCACTTGGAAATCCCAGCTCTTGTGGGATCAATGCACTTGCAAATACCCTGCAGGTCTTGTTCACAGGGAGGTCTCCATTTGAATGTCAGATGGGTTACCTGACAGAGCAGAACCTAGATGTGTGGGTACCGGCTGCAGAGGAGAGCGGAGGATCTTGTTAGGCGATATGTCGGCTTCTGAAGAGCCCGAGCTGCCCTGCTGAATGCCAGGTCTACACATTCTTGACAGACTAACCAGTGAGACAGGCCCGGATCTTTGTTATAATGCATTTCAATTTGGTTAAAATAGCAGTGCACAAGTGAGGTCTGACTTCTCTTCCTGGATATTTGGGTCTCAACTGAGCTGAGAGGTATTTTGAATCTAAGAATACTAGAGGCTGGGGAGGGGAGGCTAACAGATGGAAACAGTGGAAGCAAAATAAATTGAAGCAAATTAAAGATGTCAATCTTCCTCTACAATCCCATTCCAATTTTATTCATTGATCATTATTTTTGATATTTTAATTATACTTGAATTTTTAATGCTTAAATTCAGTGTATTATTGATATTTACAATATACTGTGCCTACACAGGTTTATGTATTACCAGTGTCGCTAACGGGTATCTGACACATTAAAATCCGAAAGGACGAATAAAATTCGCCATCAACGCACCCATAGAACACGTTCTATTTCTTTACCTTACAATGCTACACATATTTTGATTTTTTTATGTTACAGATTACTGAGAGTGAAACTTATTTTGGATGTTATTATCATATACCATTTTTGTTCTGTGGCTCTGCACAGATCTGACACCTGTCCGCCCTCTCGCCGTCAGGCGGTGTGTCGACAGCACAACACAGAGGTCCCCGGAGACCACTGGTAGTCAATAACATATTTTTAGGTTCGTAAAAAGTACCCAAATTCACAAATGTTTGATATTACTGCAGACATTTTTTTTAACCTTACATTGCAACTCATTTTGAGGCCTTACCGTACAGGGGACGCATCATGTTGAAAATCTATCTTCACCAGCAGTCGCATTTTCCCACTGTCACGCACATACGGTATATCTCAGGAAAGACGAGATCCTGTTTCGTTCATGTCAGGAAAAGTTTCTTGTTTAAATTGATTTAGGATTATCTCCTATCACAATCATATATCGCATTTTGACAGATGATTTTGGTGCTTTTTATTTTCAGCTCAAGATGTGACATTTGCATCATGTTTTGTACATATTAAAAGATACAAATGCAGTCTGTGGTTTTGTAAATAAAGTTTTCAGAATTTTATACCAAATTTGAAAATTTTTATAATTCTCAACATACAAGAATATAACTAAATGATAATAATCATAATAATAATAAAAATAATTACAACCATATACATCAAACACAAGTTTTACACTACTGTTGATCAAAAAAACACAAACTGCATTGGAAGCCCATTAAATTTCCCCGGGACCCACTAAAATGACCAGCTGTGGATCACAGGACACACTAAAAACCTCTCAACATTACTGTATACATTCAGTCCACTAGAGGGCATTCCAACATTATCAATAAACCATTGGGAATTACCAACAGGTGACAACTTTCATGCTACAGTAAGTAATAATTCACTTCATTTGGGCAAGTGCCTGCAAAACATGGGAATGAAGGAAGATTGTTCATCAGACTAGACCCAAGACATCATGGACGGCTAACAACAACAACAGCAACAACTGTTTTCAACATGAAAAGTATTGGATTATCATTATAGATGTATTTTACAAAGTCTCCGAAAGACACTGCAGTTCAAGGCTGGATGACAAAGCTTTTGAAAGGGATACGATCGCAGCTGGTACGGTTTAGTGGCACTACTGGGGAGTGTCGGGACTTGAAACTATTGAGGTATTGACTAAAATAACCAAGTACCCAGAACTAGAAAAAAAGACTATGTGTATGGTTCTGCGCGCAGCAAATCACTGCAAGCGTTCTACAACCCCTACACTGAATTCGAGAGCACTGTTTTCACATAGTTGAATGCTTCCATTCACATGATGGGCATCAGATTGATTGATTTTTACTTGTGTCATGCACACTTACATGTGTCCAACCCTCATGGGTTTACAAGACACCATTACAATGATGCTGCAGTAACAATCTAAAGTACTTGTTATATAACTACTCAGTCCAGAAACAGAATACTCTGCCTTCAATCCCAGGCCAGAATATTCAGCCTCAAAAAAGGTTCCCTTTCTGAAACATGATCATTCAACCAGAAGAAATCAACACAAATAGAGGTAATTTTACTGAAAGAGGACAGTAAAACAAGACGTGAACCTCATTCTCAACTTCACCGAAATTACACACCAAACAAATTCTGTCCTCCTCTGGGGTGGCGTTAAACCTTCCACTCTCTAAGGCCAACGTTCACACAGGGATCTTTGTCTTCTGTTTCAGTTATACTTCACGTAAGGTTCAACACTGTCACTATTTTTTATGAAACAATAAGCTCGTACTTTTGGTTTATACCATATGTCAACAGACCATTTTTCTCTAAACATGCAAAACATCTCACTCCTAATCTCCTGGATATCACAGCTTAACTTGTTCAGGAAAATAAATAACGGATTGTTCAAAGAAAATAATTATCTCAACTCGTTTGCTCAGGCACGACAATGTGAGGCGTCCCAGTTAAAAATCTTTTTAGTGAGTCTCTGATCTGAGATCTTCACAAGTCCATTCCAAAGCCGAAGCATTTGATGTTTATGTCTGATGTTTGGAGGTTCCCATCCTGTAACTCCACAAATGGTTAAAACTAAAGTAAATTTACGGACACCCAGGAAAGATTGAATTGTTATATAGAGCAATGTGTCAGACACAGGGCACACACTAATTGTAGAGTTGTGTATAAGAATGAAATCCTAGATTGTATCAAATTATGTATGATATCACTTTAAGGACACTGGTCTTGGCTTAGTATTGGAAACCAGCCCCAAATGGCAGAGTTTAGAGTTTATTTTAATGTGGCCAACTCCTAATAGTTGCATTAGTGGATGGAAAAGCACATTAATGAGCATTTTTTTCTGCCAGTTTTCTGGAAATGCTGCTAAATTTGGATAGGAACTTGACTGTTGCCACCTGCATCTGCTCATTTTACTTTGAGTGGAGGGCCAAGGGGAAAAAATGCAACAGAACCCACAAAGGAACAAAAAGCACGACGCAGAGCGCTGTCCATGGTGCTGATTCCAGAGCGACTAACTCTGCAGAGGTTGTCCACTCAACATGCCTGCTACCTATTATAACTGCTGCTAAAGCATTGTGTTTTTGATCATAACTCCGAGTTGCAATACTCAGACAAATGAATAGGATCAAAATATAACCTCTCAGGCAGACATAATGATACTCAAAGTAATTGAATAATAAACTAGTGTGCTCTTGCCCAACACAGAGAGTATGTGTGGAGAGGCAAGTACTGTTGCTGCTGCAACGAAGATGCTTCAAGACTCAAGAGTCTTTCATTCGAAGCAAAGCAGAGAGGTTAGGTAAACTGATAAGAAAGCTACCATCCATTACAGGATCCATGGCATTTCAGAGTTTTCACAGAGTAGCAAATGACTAAACAAAAGTCATTCCTAATGAAATAAGAAAATACACGCCTCAAGAACTATTTTTCTTAATTAGCCTAATTATATTACATTTTAATGATGCATGAATGTTTTCATATAGTGATTAAAAACAAAATCAGCCGCATCATGCCACCATAATAACAATAGTATTGCTTAAGGCGTCAAAGTTCTTCTTAAATGCATTTTAGAAAGTTAGTCTGGACCCATCTTATCATTGGGGTGCAGCAGATGTAGCAGTAATTAAATCATCAGTCCCCGATGAGAAACATCACAGAAATTAGCCATGTCTATTCCATATTGTTGAGGCAGCCAAATCATAAGCTTACAAATGGGATCAGCTGTTCTCCGCTGTTGTTGCCAAAAGCGGTGGACCTCCAACATGGCCGCCAGAGGGCACATCGCATCATTCATTTATGAGGCTTCTTCTACACTCCTGAGCTGAGGAAGAGGGGGGGCGGGGATCATTTGGTTACCCCAGCTGGGTACAGTATCACACATGCACTCCAACCTATGCTTTCAATTTCCCTGTGTCAACTGTGATATGTGTCGCCCGTATTGAAAGTCAACTCTGTCGACAGAGCAGCTATTTGGATGGCTCTTTATTCAAGCTGGGCATGTCTGCATTTCCAGGATAGCAATGACTGAACAGACATGGGAGTCAACAATGGTTCTCCTTGGTGGGTTTCTGCCCAGGCATCAATGTTAACATGCTCTCACCAAGGTTAAAAAACATCACAGTTTTGCTCTGACTGAGCCGAACCGTTGTTAATGTTAATTGCAGCGTTTCCATGTGCGCCCACACACATGTAACAAAGGAAAGATTTCATTAATATTTCAGTAGAAAACACAGACCACTAATGTCTCATTCATATAGAATTCTGAGGACAAAATGTTTGCTTTTTCATCACATGCTTTTGCTGTTTCTCAAATTGATGCTTGATGCTTGGCTTTGGCTGAATAAATAGTCAATGTCAAACAAAAAAGAATTCAATTATAGTGGAGTGTACAAGCCTCCCATGAATTTTTAAAGCAAGTTCAAGTACAGATACATGTGTTTTTCTTCCCACATCTGTGATGTTCCCTCGCAGTGTCCTTCACACATCGTTCGTTTTCCTTAGCGTCTTAAACAGCCAATACTTTAACTCTTTACTTAATTAGCCACCAGTTTCCCACCAACAAAGACTAAGCTGACCTCCAATGACTTATTGATGAGCCCTCTTTATAATACCATTTTGTGTCTTTCTCAAAGGGAGGTCCTGTCTCTAGGGAGCCTAATCATTGGATGGTAAATCTCTGTTAAACTGTGAAACAACTATATATCCTGGAGGTAGTATTAGCCTCTGTCCTCTGCTGTTTTCCTACTGCCTTTATCTTACCCCATGGTTAATGGAAAGAGCAATTTCCAACACAATATTTTACTTTGATACCAAAGGGGTTTTAAATCAAATGTTTCCAAATCTCCTGAGTCACAGTAACAAAGAAATACCAGTGTTAAAAAGTGACTTTTGCAGAGGTTCGTGTGAAGTCTTTCACCTTTTTAGAACAGGAACCAAAAATACAGTCTGTTATTTGTATGTAGCAGATGACCATTAAAAAACCTGGTTTACTATTTATAGCACAACATTAAGTCCTACGTCCTATTAATTCAAGCTGCAGGACAGCACCATACAAATATGTTCACACTTTTCTCCCTTTTCCGGAGAGAATAATTTGGGAAACACTAACCTTTATATTTTATTCAAACCCCTGCTTAATAATGCATTATATACAGCGTGATTAGATAGTGTGTTTGCTATGTGTGTGTTTCATGGATTTTTTTTTAATTAGCTAGAGGTAGCCCCCTGACCAGTGTCACATCCCGGGGACATATTGCAAAAAACACATGGAATGAAGTGTAAAACAGAGGGGTGCTGCATGTAAGTGGTCTCAAACAGTGATTATGCTGATCCAGTTTGGTCCAACTGTGGAAACACTGGACGACACATCACCAGAGATTTAAAGAGCTGCACTGACACGTAGAAAATACGCGGTCTCCCTGCTTTGCCGATAACAATGCAGGGCTGGTTGGGAACTCTGCATTCACAGACGATATCAAATATATATATTCTTAAAAACTCACTCGGAGTATTTCAAGCTAGGAAGTGGCTGTGTTCAACCATCTGAACAAATTAGTCATTTTAGCTATGCAGCATGGGAATCTGATTTGTATGTCAGAAATGCTATTTCAAGCTCACTGCCCATGCTTCAGCCTACAAGTGACCGGAGCAGATTTGTGTCTTCAAGCAACCCTTTTTTTATGCTGATACAGAAATATCTACTGTAAAATGGTTATAACTGAGACAGAACACTAATATGGCTTTACCTTTTGGAGTATTTTATGATGAGACTCCTGTGCTAATATAATGTGTCTCTATGATGTCATTAATTTACTTCACAAGACTAACGAGTCTAAAGCAGAAGTGCTGAAGAAATGCTTTGATGACTGAGCGTCAATTTAGGGAGCAAGAATATGATTGAGTTGATTGAAAAGTGCAGTTACGAGTTGTCCACCAAAATCACTAACTTTAGCTAGCAACACTAGTGCTGATGACAGAGTGTAGTTCCTGCACACTCATAAGGTGACACTAGTTGCTATGCAAGCAGTAGCTTTCTGAAAGTTGTCATCCTCTGAAGAGAATGAATACGAGTACAAGAAATTGTGGTAATCCATGTGGTTTATGTTGAGATATTTCACAGGATGCGTGAGAATTCTGACCTGCTGGTGGCAACAGATGAATAGTTAGAGTATTATTAAAGTCATGAGGATTCATGCTTTGGGGACCATGAATGTCAGTACAAACTTCATGGCAGTACACCCAATGGTAAGTAAGATTGCTTAGTCGAGACAAAAAAAATGGTAGACTGACCAAACTGACCGACCCTGATTATGTAGAGTCACGCCACTAGTGTAACAAAAAAATGTAAAAGCAGTATCAGATCACATGTAGGGACAAACCGATCTGATATCTGGATCGAATATCGGCCCCGATATCATCAAAACAGATGGATTGGGTATCAGAAAATGCAACCGATACCTGAGCCGATCCTTTCCTTTTAATCTATTGTGACGCGAGCCACATCATACGTCAACAGCAGCATGTGTGCCGCATGCAAACAACATGGAGCGAGGGAGAGAATCTGCTGTGTGGAGATATTTCAGTGAACACTCCAGGGTATATAGCTTTTTAGGTCAACCATGGTATCGGATCAGTATCGGGTATCGGCCGATACTCAAAGCCACAGCATCGGGAACGGTATCGAAACTGAAAAAGCTGGATCGGTGCACCTCTAATCACATGTGATACTGATTAAACTCATCGGATTATAAAACGCATTCTGTAAATTGCTGGAAATGTTAGTTAAAAACACTAGTTAGGTCTTTGAGAGGATGCCCTTTCCCAGTATAACAAAAGTTCAAGTTCCGACAATGAATACCCAGAAGGTAAAAACACAGCACACAGAGATCTTCAGGACAAAGTTAACTAACGTCAATTCCCTCAATTTACTCTGGCCATGTCAAACACACGCTAAAGTTTTGGCCTGGTGGCCTTCAACAGAGCAGGCTCTGATCAGTGCACGCTCTGATGAAGGCCACCAGTAGTTTGCTCTGGTGCTTGTTTGTTTGACATGCCCAGAATAAATTGGAGAAATTGACGTTATTCAAATTCGTCCTGAAGATCTCTGTGTGTGTGTGTGCTGCCTTTTCACCTTTGGGTATTCAACAAAAGCTAACAAACAGACATGCATGAGGGTAATTTTGTTACAATAAATATGAACTTCTACAACTGAATCCAGATAAGAATCACTTTTAATTTCAAGTAAGCAACATTGTCGGTTTTTTTATGTACAAGGACAAAAAGAAACCTACATTTAAAACAAAGATAACAAAGGTAAACAGAAACAATAAACTACTTTGTACAGATATAAATATGTAAGTAAGGTGAAACATGAACACTCATAATTCAGAGTCACGCTCTGACATCTTGTTCACTGGCATAATGCAACCGGCAAATGTAAAAACATTATTTTTTTTAGACAGAAAAATAGTTCTATTGTAATGATTCAAAATCCACTCTGTAAGGACATGTATTGTTATGAGGCAAGCTTTCATTTTGAATTTTTTTTTCTTATAAAAGCAGTATGGTAACACTATATATTAACTTTTCAACACCTCCGACTGTCAAACACACCTCTTACTCAGTGACACATGCACAAAGAATTTGTCTTTGTAATACTTCTGCACATATCTCCACACAGTAAAAGTTACGTTGGATTGCCACTGAGGATATATTATTAATCTGCTGATTCAATGTGACATTTCACGCAAACAATCTGCTACCTAGTTCACGGTGTGCGTCATTTGGAGGAGGCAGCAGCGATGCACACCGCGGAAATACACAGGAGAGACACGCGTTGCTATGTGGGAGCAAGGTCCTTTGTAGGTAGAACTGCTTTAACAAAAGTAAAGTATAATAGAAAGAGTTTCACTACATGGAGACAGGACAGATACTGTAAGTCTGTGTAAATATGTCACAAAATCAATGATAAAATGGCACCTGAGTGTAACAATAATGAAAACTTTTAATGGAATAATGATGGGGAAGATTAGATAGACTCATATCTTTTTGTGCATCAGCAGCAGGCTACGGCACAGTTTAAAATATATATTTTTTGAATCACCTCCAACAACAGTAAAAAGAGGAATCTGCACCTTGAAATCAATGTCACACTATTAGTAGGAAAATGTGGCCAAAATGAATATACTGTATTGGCCGTGGGTGAGATGGTTCAATATTTTATCACAATATCAATGCAGTATATATTCAGATGAAGTTTAAATTGTCTGTACTTTTACTACTGCAAAATCAATCCCACATAGTAATGTCTGTTAATCTAGTGAATTAAGTACCTGAAAAATCAAGGTGCTTGTCGACCTCATACTAGAACTATTGCAGGAGTAGATACCATTATATATAGAGTGATATTAATGTGCATTTTTCACCATTTCCTGATATTGTATAGCCAGATTGTAATGGTTTGTGTATTCATACCTAACTGTGACAGTACAGATGTGACAGTTCAAACACACAGCCACACACAGAATACACAGCATGTAGACTGACATGGCTGTTGTGATAACGACAATACCGCTACACCGCCCTATTGACAATCCAACCACAGGGGATGGCAAAAACGCCACAATCGCTATGTTCATGTTTATTTTTTCCTCATGGGAGTGTAAAGTATTTACGCTCTGCTACAAAAATCAGCAGTGTGACGAAGCACTGAGCGTCAATTTGCTGTTGTGGAGAAGGGGCAAACAAATACCACAAAGACCAACAGGTGCACTGTCCATACATTTTCCCACGAAAAGTCCATCTATACCATTTTCACCCACATATCCACAGCCTCCAAGGGGAGGCACCCAGGAGGCATCCTGATCAGATGCCTGAACCACCTCAAAACATAGGACTTCCCCAGGAGACCAGTGTTCAGAATCATGTGAACTCTGAGTCATTTTAAGGCACGTCATCACCATGTATTTTTTCTCGAACCTACCGACAGTAACCTTAATTGCCTTCGTCACATCACTAAAGAACATCAACATTCATTCATTCATTCATTTTCCATAACCGCTTATCCTGTTGGGGGTCACGGGGGGCTGGAGCCTATCCCAGCTGACATTGGACAAGAGGCAGGGTACACCATGGACAGGTCACCAGACTATCACAGGGCTGACACATAGAGACAGACAACCATTCACACTCACATTCACACCTACGGACAATTTAGAGTCACCAGTTAACCTATCCTGCATGTCTCGTCATCAACAATGGAGTAGAAATTACCACCGAACCTACAATGACTGGCACGTTCATCCTCTCTCCCTACCTATCAGCCTTCCCTTCATCCAGAGCAAGTATTCTACCTTGTGCAGACATTTTTACTACCATAGATATTCTGCATTATAGCAACCAGATGCAACCAAAGCGTCTCAGCTGAAAAAATACTGCACCCCTCATGGCACCTCACTGCCCTTTTGTATTCTGCCTTTAACAATTAACAAAAAACTGTATCATCTTTATCATTTAAAAAGCATCAATAAACCTATTAACAGTCCTAACAATAAAGCTTATTTACAAAGCACTAAAATCAGGATGAATAAAGTTACTTGCCAAAACCACAAAAAAATGGCAGTAATACTGCTTATCGCACCATTTAGCCACACTTAAATCACTACAGGGGAAATTGCTTGGTTGCACAACATACAAAACCAAAGTGTATTCCCCACACTGTGAGGGATTGGTTGTCCTAGTAAATACAGTCCTAGTGTTTACTTAAAAGTCTTACTTTGCCAAGCAATTCTTAACCCAAGGTCTCCTAATGTCTTATTCCGAAGCCAGTTAAGCTCTCAACTATTCCTAAGCAACCAAAGTTTCAAACTTTGGCCGTGTGATGACAACCAAGCTATATCCTTGACAGCTGAGCAAACTCCATCAGCTAAGACAGACAATGAGATACCGCTGAAAGCTTTAGAACAAGCTATACATGTCTGTTTGTTGTTCTTGTTGTTGTTTTGACAACTACAGTTTTAAGGTCAGGAATGAACTTCCATGCTGTATATTACGGTTATGTCTTTATTTTCCAAGGCCTGGCAACACAAACAAGTACTTCATAGCTAGCATACCAAATTATATTACTGGTTTTACTCAGTACAAATCTGCCTCTTTGATATTTCACTGGTCTGTCATCAAGCAATGTTGATAATACAAACAATTTCTGATATACTATAACTGCAGAGGAAGAATGACTCATGTCTCACTTGTCCCTCTCTGCATGTGTGCTTTCATGTCAAACTGATGCTTGTCAGGACATGTAGGAGAGTAACAGCATGCATAATCACATATTATTACACTCAATGTGACAGAATCCATGAAGTCATGTCAGTGTAAATGTAATATTGAGATGTGGCAGCCAACTAATAATGTTATTATTAACTGTTGATTAACTCTTAAGAGTTGTTTCTTTAAGAGATAAATTCCACTGATTTTCTGGATCGAGGGTGAAATTTTTCTGCTTTTCAGTGTTTTATACAATTGTAAACTGAATATTTCTGGGTTGTGGATTGGTGGTCAGACAAAGAAGACATCTGAGGTTAGGAGTCACAGTTCAGTGCAAGTTCGGTAGAGCGGGAAAAAGACAAATACACTAGGCAACATTTCTTTTCATTTATTTTGAACAGACAGCAGTGCAAGTGTCAAAGACTGACAAAGCCATCTTGCTGGGGACTACTGTAATATTCTGCCAACTGGCAACTTTGCCAAAATATTTTCTATTTGAAAAAATAAGTGAAATTTTAAACACTTGTGTCCTTCACTGAGCAAACACTTTTCCAGAGGCAGCAAATTACAACAGCCTTTAAAACTAAAAAGACATCTTTGAAGTGGTTGCGTACGACGGTACCTAAACCACCAAGGCTATGCCTTATGGGGGACCAAACGGAATTACCGAATGACGGTGCATGTCCACCATACACG
The DNA here is from genome assembly GCA_019142605.1 of Cephalopholis sonnerati. Taxonomy (NCBI): domain Eukaryota; kingdom Metazoa; phylum Chordata; class Actinopteri; order Perciformes; family Serranidae; genus Cephalopholis; species Cephalopholis sonnerati. Next base: position 20,857,383 of record JAGQAX010000020.1, read on the forward strand.
ACCAATTCACCTTGCTTCGCTGGTCGCTTGTGGCTGTAGCCTGAATGGCTGTCTGATTGAATCCTTAAAACTGGCACACGCTCTAGTCATGTCACTAGCTTGGTCCGTTTGCAGGGTATCCCACTGTTTTATGCAGTGAATCAGTTGCTTCCAATAAACACAAAAAATGGGAGCCATTTTGGTGTCAAACATGTGAAGAGGCTAACCACAGCAGCTAACCCCGAGTGGGGCTCTTTCCTGCAGCACAGAGCAAGCGAATTTTATCATCTTTCATAGTAAGGAAACCTACCATTACTGATGCACAGTAAAATTTAACCATCCACTTTAAAACACTGGACACAGATGATTGTATTGAGTAACTGTTGGAGCTTCTTAAAATTACAAACCATAAAGTGTTGCAACCGCAGTCAAGCTTATGGAGACACACCGGGCTTTCCCTCACCCAACAGTGAAGCTGCGGGGCACATGGTTGTCTCTCTCTCTAACCTGACACTAAAGCTGTCAGGGGTCAGGGCCCGGGCTGTCGCTCACCTGACAGTGAAGCTGCAAGGCACCCGGTGGTCTATCCTAACACTACTGTGTCTGCCTCATCTGTAATGTAGGCTATTCCTCTGATCAGTCTCTGTGTTCTCAATTAAACGGGCCTGTTTCATCCTCGTGGGCCTCGCTATTGCCTTCTAAATATTCCTGACTGGCTCTAGTGTACAGTATATAACAAAGAAAAGTTTGGAGCAGCAAAGATTTTTAAAAAATATTTATTAAACTTCATGCCAATATTGGCTCTGATAATGCACCATATCATGATGTGCATCCTATAATTCTATTTTTTTAAACAATAAAAGCATTATTTTTTAATATTTTTGGTTGGTTTGTTTTTTTAATTCTTATCATGATAACATGCATTGCAATTTTTCAGAAAAGCTGCAGTGAAATCAGACATTTCAAGCTGCAACAATCACAAAAACAGCCTGTGAAATCCTGGAGGGGCTACTTTTCTACTCTGTCAACACATTCTCATCCCAACTCGTCAAATATGAGAGACTGACAAAGACACTCAGTCAGTAGCCGAAAAGTCACACTATAACATTCTATTTATCCCTCACAGATGTCTAGAGATGATTTATCAATTTATGCTTGTTACATGCATTGTGCCTTTTCAAAATAAACTTCAGTTTGCACAGGAAATGTACAGTTTCATTAAATACATGCAATTTCTTTTCAAAATAAACTTAGACTTTAGGTAAAAAACTTTGATTTTTGCTTTACTTCCTTAGTTTTAGGCAACAAAATCACATGGTTAGGTTTAGAAACAACATGGTTTGGCTTGTAATATCTAGGGTTAGGGTTAGTACATTTGTTACTAATGTAATGTAACGTCACATGACACACATCACTAGTACTGTATGCTACATATACTAGCACACTATATTGTTATTGAAATGACTCGATTGAGTTTTGGTTTCACACAGGAAACAAACAGAGGTCTCCCAGGTGAAAGTCCAGAGTTTTTTTGGCCCATCCACCTCTACTCCCGCCCGTCTTATGTGGAACCTTTCACTCAGTAGCTCAGTCCATAGGGCCTTGGCTTGGGAACTGGAGGTTCTCTGGTTCAAGAACCCACCTGGACCAAAATATGGAGCGTAGACAAGTAGCTGGAGAAGTGCAAGTTCACTTCCTGGGCACTGTCAAGGTACCCTTTGAGCAAGGCACCGAACCCCCTCGGGGTGCCTGTCCATAGCCCCCTCACCCTGACATCCCTCCATTTAATGCATGTACAGGTCCTGTTTGTGCATGTGTGTATTTCGGACCTGTGTGTATATGTGAATAAAATGACAACAGAGTGAAAACAATGAATTTCCCCTTGTAGGATTAACAAAGTATGTGAAAAAAAAAAATTATATCACAGCGGTTGCTTGGAGCATCAAAAAATGCCGCCCTGTGCATCTCACACTGATGGCAAAGGGTGCCTTTGTACATCTGTATCTGACGCCAAGGGCCACTGCCCAAGTATTTCATGAGTTGGGAGTTACACCGGTGTTGGTTCTGCTTTTGGGAGTCGGCCTACAGGAGCTGGGCTCTGCTGTTTCAACTGGGGCATAAAATTCATGACTTCTGTGTGCCATTACACCCCCAGTAATAGAAAGGCCAAACAAGTGCCAAAGAGAAATTCACCTGAAACAAGCTTATTAACAGTTAGGTTCAGCAGACATCAATATGCAATGTAATTTCCCACAGAAAAGAGGCAGTCTTCCTTTTGCCTTGTTGCACTCAAGCAGAAACATAATCAATGCAAAGTACATGATGACTGTGGTAAGAAAAAAAAAACTTATCCAAAGAAGCTAGAGGATAACAGCACAGATGGAAGGAAAACCAGCACTCTGGTAATAGCATTTTCAGCTGTCAAACTGTCACATACAACATCACTGACACAGGGCCTACCTACCTCCTATATTTCTATGATAGGTGAGATGACAGGCAGCAAGCTAATTTGCTGTACGCTCTGTATCTGAAAAGTCTGGAATAGCAGGGAAATGGCCAAGTGAACAAAAAAATTTCAAAAAGCCGCTTGTCATAAGTGGGATTTCAACATTTCAGTAGCTCCATTCAAAGACCAGAAACCCTCAGATCAGTCAGCCGTCGTGATGTGTGCGGGGGAAACAAAAGATGCACCAAAAAGAAAGAATAATGCTATATTAGTCATCCTTATGATGCTAGAATTTCCAGACTCCCTGTCGTTGATAGCATCAAGGTAACTCCCACTCCAGACTCTTTTTTTTGCCCACACAGTTTCAATGAGGATTTTCTTTCTCAGTAAGGATCAAACAACTTCCAGCAGAGACTTCTCCCATGGATAGGAATTCAACATTGTCATGTCAGGTACACCTGCTATTGGTAAGGTGTGATAGCAATTCCACACGTCAGGTTTGCCTCGATGTTAATTATTGGTCAGTGTAAGAGGCTTTCCCACTCACTGTGATCTTGTCAGCTTCACCTCTCGTGGTTAGAAACGTGCAGAAAAGTCAATGGATGTCTTATCAGTGCACGATCTATGACACTGGGAGACTGTTGAGTCATTTCTTCACGATGACATACTGCAGATGATTCAATTTAACAGTCAAAATATCAATTTTTCAGAGTGTGCGTACACGCATACTGTACAGAGGTCCTTCAAGGTAACTCTCTGTGATAGCATGACTGAGATTTAGCTTAACCTGGCCTGATGCCAGGGCTAAACAGAGCCTGCCTGTGTTTGTATTCGCAACAGTTTTGTGGTGGAATAACATTCCTTTTTCCACTTCAGGGAACAGAGGGGCCTTTTGATAGACGGTGCATGTGTGTAGGCAGGAAGAAAAGGCGCGCATGTGCACACACACTCGTTTGCACGCACGCTCACGCACACACACACAGAGCAGCAGACAGAGACAGGAGCTTTTAGTGACTGAGGCACTCTGCTTTTCCAGGAATGTGCGGATGAAAACAGCACTTCAGCGTTAACCTTGAAGCATTGAGCAGTGCTGCCTTTAGAGTACGTGAGAACCCAGAAGGACCACAAAACAAATTATTGGACCTGCAGGCTGTGAGTGAAATTACCTCCCTTTCTGCCTCTTTATTTCCATGAGTAACCCTTCATAGTTGATGTTGACGGAATATTAAAGAGGACGGTGAGGGAGGATAGAAAAAGGGTACATTCATCACTCCATCTAGTCAGAATTTATTTTCCTGTCTCTATGGGCCACTGCCTTTATGAATGACATCCAAGCGAACAGACTCACACTTATCTTTCTGCAGGAATTTCATCTCGACACAGTATACATGCAGAGCATAAGCAATCGAAACTATGATCTTTCACAGGAAATGTTTTCCTCTATCATGATTATCAGTGGAAAAACACAGTGGTGTTTCCCATTGTGTTGCTGCAGTTGCATGTCAACTTTGTTCGATCTAATTTTCTGGATTACAGCATTACAGGAAATACCAAGATACTCACAGTGTACACTTTGCTCCTTTGACTCTCATATGTCGACAAAATGAAGCAAGAACTCCAAACCTGTCTTTATCTAAATCTCAGATTTCTGTTCTGTGAATGACTACAAATTTGCATTTTTTATTAGATAAAGCCTAATTTGCATATTTAAATATATTATTTCAGAAAACTTGAAATACAAATAGAATTCTCTTAATGTAAGTTATCGACCGGGTGATGTTTCATGGTGATTTCTAGTAGTTTAAAGGAACCATGTGTAAGATTTCAAGGGATTTAGTGGCACCTAGTGGTGAGGACTGCAGATTGCAACCAACTGAATCTTCTCTCAGTTAAAATTCCTTCAGTGTTCACAGTTCAGGAGGTTTTTACCGGGAGCTGAATTATCCACAGAGGTCTACTCCTCTCTAAAACAATCAAACCAGGTGATTAAATCCAGAAGGAACACTGAATAAAGCAGTTTCACTCACAAATTAGCGTTTCTCTGACGTTATTCTGCATGTCGTAGACAGCCCTCTTGCCCAGCACATGCTAACTTGTGCTCATCTACCTTCCAGATAACTTCTTGTTTGCTTAACTTATTTCTGATGCCAGACGTTCAGGAGGTTTTTACTGTTAGCTGAATTGTCCACAGAGACCTCTTCCTCTCCAAAAAAAACTGACTTGGTGATTTAAACCAGTAAAAACACTGAATAAAGCAGTTTATTGTTAAAAATAAGTGTCTCTCCAATGCTATTGGACCACTAGCCCAGCACCTGCTAATGTGTGCTCACCTTTTCTCTCTGATAACTTAAGATCCAGACCAAGATGTTCAGGAGCCCTTTACCAGGAGCCAAATTATCTGCAGTGGTGTCTTCTCTCCTGGTAAAAACACAAAATAAAGCAGTTTCAAGTTAAATATCTGTGTTTTCGAGATGTTCTTATCGCAGTGGGGCTACTAACTACGGTGCCCGGCGCTCAAAGGCCGCAACAAATACGGGTGACAAGGCATCTGAACAATAGGATGAAAGCATATTTATTTACAGAAACTAACAATAAGTAACAGCAAATCAGTCATCAGTAATGGAGGCATGTATGGGTGTGTGGAAATGCCTGTAGAAAAACCAAAAGAGCAGCAGCTGCACCCTTGAGGGAAGAGAGAGCCTGTTGGAAGGTGGTTAGCTTTTATGTCATGAATCAAACTGTGTCTCATGAGGTTAATGACAACCCTCTGCTTTGACCCAGACCCTGTAACACAAAGAACCACCGGGAAAACAGGCACACCTAGGGGAGCAGAGAGGTCATCACAGATGTGAAAACACAAATGGCCCCATCTAGAGCTCATGTTTGGTTTGGGCTACTGTAGAAACATGACAACATGACAACATGGCAATCTCTGTAGAAAAGGACCTGCTTCCTATGTGGATATAAATGGCTGAATCTAAAGGTATTTCTTGTTGAGTATCACTACTTTTTGTAGTCTTAGAGGCACCTCTATTAAAAAAAAAAATCCAAAAAACTACAATTTCACCTTGAATTTGCATGTCATATGGCATTTTTTAATCTGATGTTTCAGTCATGTGATAGTCAAGGTGATACTCTAGGCACTGCTGACCTTTTTGGAAATGTATTTTTTGAAAATAGATCCTTTTTGTAAATGGATTGTATTCCTGTGGTGTAATTTTGTACTGGTTTTGCAGTGTGTTGTACTCTGTTTCTGTATAGCTACATGTGTTATCACATGATCTTTTGGGCGATCACCATTGGTTGTATATACAGAGGTGTGTCTCCTTATCTTGTTCATGTCTGATGAAGGGCTGGTGCCCGAAATGTCCCATGTGGTGTACGATTAAAATCTCTGGCATGCGGACCTGTTTTTGTATTTTTGTATATAATTCTTATTTTCAGGTAATTATACACGAAAGAAAACATACTTATTGTTTCACTTCTACTAATATATCCTTCTAAATCCTACACACTGGACCTTTAAAGTTTTACCCTATTCACCTGAAGTGTCTCCTCTTAATTACAAAGACATGAACATGAGGTGGTCTCATGCAAAAACATTAAGTAAGAAAAGTTGAAAAGCCAGAAAGAAATGAAATATTTGCCTAATTTTTGCCTATTAATGTAATCCAAATTAAGCAGCTGCTGATAGTTATGTCACAGACTAAGCTATGCTGTCCCGACAGACTTTAATGAAAATACTTGAAATGAAACAATTCAGCTCCTTGATGTATCGAGTAAGGAAAGAAACATGCAAATATCCTCCAGGTGAAAGTAATCACAATGTGGAAAGTATTCCTTACAAGCATTTCCACTTCTGACTTGTTCTCTGACACTGCTGTGATTTGCTCTCTCTTCATTCTTGGCTCAGATTTGTTATGGCACACTTTAGGATTGGTTTCATTTTCTTTGCAGCGTGTAAAGTCAGATAGGGGCATAAAACCCTAAAATCCCAGCTTATCATATTTTCTCAAAACTCGACCTATCAAAAAAAAAAAAAAAAAAAAACAGACTTATCTTGTAAGTCTCCCACATCTCCTTGGCAAGAGTTGTCATTCTTGGGCAGGTAGTTGACCCCGGGTTGCCCCTCTCTGCTCCGCTCCTCAAGCCTCCCTGAGGTATCTCTTGTCTGTGATTCACGTTCTTATCTCCTCACCGCATACAGTGAGGTAGACCGCACAGACACAGGTCGCAGGACCAATCGCATCCACACATCTGAGTGAATTATTCAAATTGCCAAGAGCAAGAGGTGCACACAACCTTTTGCTGTTACGTGAGAGGAATGGCTGGTCAGGCAGCAGTTATTGCAGATCAGAGAGTCATTTAGATTGGACAAAAATGCAATTTGTTCTCATATCTGATTTTATTGTAATGGTGGTGTAATAGTGACTTGGTAATGACCTGGTGTCCATCTCTCGCCGTGTGCGGCGTTACTTAATGAAATCACAATGAGCAGCGGCTCATGTGGCCTAAATGGATTACATAGATCATATTTATTCCCATGATTGTAATAAAGTGCATGTACGTGTGGAGGTGTTGACACAAGGCGGTAGAAAAAGACAGGCAACACTAGCGCTGTCTGAACATCACAAATACCAGAGCTAAAGGTAACAGGGTGGAAATCAATTACATGGTTGGCTCACCTAATTGATATCCACCTCAGCATGAAGATAGATAGCAGCCTGAGTAATATTAAGGCGGAAGCTTTCCTCTGAAGAAGGACTTTTTTTACAGCACCCAAATAATTTAGAATACATTCAATTCCGAATACAGAAATTGCTACTTGAGCATATCTTAAGTAAAGATGTTTGTCCACAGAAAAAATGCACACTCTTCAATTTATACTCAGCGCAGAGCGAACAATTGTACAGCGTACTGCAAAACAGAATTAAATTATCTGTGAAAATGAAAAAAATATATTACAACTTGGACACATTTTGAATAAAAGTGTATGTTTTGGTTTAAGGTGAACCTGTCCAGCCAGGAAACACTAAAAAATACTTTATTTCAGTGTGAGATATTTTTCAAAATATGTAATAGTTTCTCCTACACCATTTATCCTCAGCTGATGAAGTGCGCCTGCTGCTGCAGTTACCATAAAGTGGAAAATGGAACAAAAGCTGCACAGTTGCAGAAACCATAAATTTGCCTTAAATGAGGAAGATGTTTCCTCAGATTGGACAAGGAATCCTTTGGTGGCAACAACAGCATTTTTTTTTTTTAAAGTGCTGACAGACAAGTCTCGCATCGAACCATGGAAAACACTCTTCTGTGGACCTAATTATCTGAGTTACAACTACTCGGCATGGAGTCTTCCCTTTTTTGCTTGTGTGTTTCGCTGATCTTGAAGCAAAACCGTAATTTTACCATGCTTGTGCTGCAAGTGTAATCCTTTTGTAACCTTTGCCCCTTCCCACTTTTCCATACAGGTTAATGATACATACAGATGCCCATACCGTTACATCTAGCTTAAGTATTGTGATATATTCAATAGTGAAATTAAATTGGCAGGCAGGATATAACGTTAAGAGGAATTTGATTTGATCATTGAAAGGCAGGCATGTCATAACAAGCAGAGAATTACAGTAAGGCCTTGACAGTGTACAGCAACAGAATAGGAGTATCCGTCAGGGAGAGAGAAGAAGCTTACTGTATACTCCATGTAGTTGCTGCTGAAGCAGTCGAATGTAAAATGCCTTGCGCATAATCTGGAGGTGTCACAGACACAACTTCTCAAAGTGAATAAATTTCAGCTAGTAGGCCAACAACCATGGTATTTTGGGAAAACAAAAATACACTGCAATGCATGCAGTTGCTAGCTAGCTGACTCAAAGTTAACTCTGTGAAGCTAAAAAATACACCTTCGTCATTCATTCATTGATGGGCAGATGTCATGATATTATTGATTGAAACTCATTAGTACTAGCAAATCTAAAGGCCCAGACACACCAAGATCTAGTGGCAACAAAGGTCGACTGTTGTGTCGCCTCATTTCTGCTTTTAAAAAAAAGCTGCTTTTAAAGACACCACAAAGACTACAGCCAACAGCCAGCTAGCTTGTACATAACTCTCCATAGCAGCAGGTGGCTGCTGAAAGGCCAACAGGATGGATTCAAGACGTTAGTTAGCCAGTTAGTGTACGGGTTGTGTTTGGACCCAGTGCAGCACACAGGATACCAGAGCATTTGCTAATGACGTTTAATGTCACAACACAGTAGATACAGGGCAGGGCAGGGAATCGGCATACAGTTCAGTTCAATAACAGGCAACAATACTATGGAGGAGCAGGCAGGAGATGTAGTCATGGAGACCAAAGATCCAGAATCAGGTAAGTACACAGTCCAAGCAGACAAACCAGTAGGGAACAGGCCAGCAGGTAAGTACTCACAAGACGCACACACAATGGTGGCAGTGGTGGCAAGGGTGGCTACATGGTGACAGTCCCTGAACCAAAGGAAACCACAGATAAGCAGATGGGAACACTCACAATGTAATTTCGTCGCTGAATGGTAATGCCAGGCAGCCATAGGCAAGCAGGAGCCAAGGACACAGAGGCAGATCTCAAGGTCAGGGAAGGAAGGCTGGTGCATTAACCAGGATATCAGATGAGACATGTAGGACAGGGGCAGGCAGGGTCGGCAACAGGAAATCAGTTTGGAAAGAAAGAGCTAGAGAGTCCTGCATGAGAGGCAAAGAACAATCTGTCAAAGAGTGTCTGGGAGGCTGGGGTATATATACTTGCTGTGTGTAATCAGGAACAGGTGAACTGAGTTGCCTTGATGAAGTAGCTGTAGCTGATGCTAAGGTGCAGGAAACCAGGGGGAATGGAAGACTACTGAATGGAAGCTGGGTAACTGGGCAGGCAGAAGAAGTGAGCAGGTCTTAGCTTTAAACAATAACACAAATGTTTACAAGCCGTTTCCGCTAAAGAGCAAAAAAAATTATCTTGTAAAATTCTTATAATGCTTGTTTCGATCTGGTGCCCTCGTTTAGTTGTTTGTTTGCTTTCCTCACTTCTGTTTTGCTTCTCGTGCACCGCACGCCTGAAAGAAGCCATTTTCTGCAGCCAAATAATGGCATTATGTCCATTACCTGATGTCATGTGGCCAAAAATGACTTCCAATGGACTTCGAAAAGAGAAAACGTAAATCAGTGGATACAATCTTTGAACGTCACAACCCCCTTGATATGACTTGTTTCATTATCAGTCCAATAGCAATTGGTAAGTCTAGAAGAGCCACACCATTGAATTATTTCTTTTTCATCTCTATTCAATTTAGCAGACCGCTAAACCACAAATAGTCGGCTCAGCCAGTGGAAGTCTCTAATGTACCTGCTCTTTGGGCCACAGTGTAGAGGCAGTGCCGATCATCTGGAAAATTTAATTTGCAGTGGTTAAACCTTTGTGGCTTCATGCGTCACCGTGCAACTTTAATAGACGGGGCCCGCCTCCAACACTGTGTCTAGTGTGTCCTGAATTGCCAATAGGCGAGATTTCTCTTACCGACAGGCTCCGCTGCCGATTCAACATGCCAAATTGGCCAAAAAGGCGCCAACAAGGGCCAACTACAGTGGTTTGAGACACATTGCAAAAGCTACGCCAACAGACACTCACCAACAACCTGACATTGACCAACAGCCAACAGTGGCCCTGGTGTGCCAGGGTCCTAAGCACACATCTTTCCGTTTTACAGGTAGTAAATACGACTGGATTTTGTCAACATGAAGAAATTGAATTTTTGTAGTTTTTTTGGCAGGAATTGTTAAATAGGTGCACATTGACAGGGGACGTGTTCTAAAAGGGTTAAAAAAGACATTTTTTCAGTTCATCTTGACTTTAAGCGGTAAAGAACATCATTCACAGATTGAAATCACAGGAGAGGCTTCTGAAATTATGCATTACTAACAAATGGACTGATCACAACATTTCCACAGCTCATCTTACAAACATACACTGCACCCACTAGTTTGTCTGTAAAGAGCATAAGCCCATTACTGAGGTACAAGCACAAAGGTATAATTTAGTTATTTTCCTCATGCAGAGAATTCAAACATGCAATCATCAAGGTGAGAGTCTAAAGGCAAACCCTTATTCACCCTCAAATTATATAAGTGCTTAGACTTGACAGAAAAAAAGACACTGAGACGCTATCTGCTGCTTTTCTCACAGATAAGCACTTTTCTTTCTCTGCTCTCAAGCTAAAAGTTGTCTTACTTACTGTAGGTGAGTGGGTTATGCACTAATATTAGTTTTTATATGACCAATGACAGAATGACACAATAGAGGAGATATGTAAATGTGTCAGTCTAAGCCAGGAGTTTGATTAACAGATGGTAGAGTGGCTTTACATGCAACACATATAGCTGAGGTTAAGACTCATGCCATACTGAACTGAAGGTGTCTTTATGTAGGGACCCAGTGATTATTAATTCATCAGTTACGAAGCTTACAGTGATAACAATGAGAGACTGATCACTGGATGGACATTTTTCAAAAAACATGGAAAGCCTCTCCTTTTGCAATATTGGTGCAATTTATGCTTTTATGTTCCTATTTTGAAACAATATGCCTCACTTTTACAACAGATTTGAGAATAAAGATATGACTTTACCAAACATAAAAATATCTATTACAATTTTGGCTAGTGTTGCTGAAACGTAAACCTCCCCAAATCAAATAAAGAGTAGATGCTCCTGTTACCCTAAACTGTATATACTGTATTGTATACTGTACTTACTGTATATCATTCATTTTCATGCAGGTCTATTGAATAACGCATCACTTAGAGCGTTCTTGGGCAGAATAAAAGGTAGCATATTCACTAACTCCTTGAACCATCTTGCTACAGCTTATAATTGATGTATAAAATCCATCTTTATCTTTAACAGAAGCTTCAGCTTAATATTTTCATGACCTGATCATCATGATATGATCATGAGATGATAATAATCATTAAATGTATGCTTTGTGTGAGAAGCATGTCCCTTCATACACATCAAGTATGATAAGAACAGCTGATTTCAGGCGCAGTTCACTGCTTCAGTTCCCATATCACTGCCCCGCCTGATGGATAGATAAACCATGCAACTGGTTTGCGCACATGGTGCTTAGGGGTGTGACGAGGCAACCCCGCGTTCACTACGTTATCGCAGAGGGTCTCATTGCAGCCACCAACTGACCAAGGACCTGGCAAGTCCCAGTGAGGATCCACCATGGATCTGCCTAGGCCCCATCACAGAGCATTGGAGACTCTTGGTGGCCGCATCCAACCCGGTCTCACTCAAAGCAGTGTCTAGCTCTTGAGCAGTGACTTCAACCGTAAAAAAATGATGACAAAATCCGTCTTTTAACATCATTATGATACTTGGCTGGTTCGTTGTCCCACGGACAAGAACGAAAGTTAAGGCGGCTACACATGAATGTGTCAGTCCTGAACCAGGATTTTCCTCACATAGCCTGCAGTAAGCTAATAACATTCCACCTGCCTTCCAATGTAACATTTGTTTACTACTATGTCGGTAAGCCAGCTCTGCTAAGCTTATATTAGAGCAGGTGAACAGGTAGCTGACTTCATTCCTGACATTTTCACTCCCATCTTTCATTTTCAGTAGTTGCTAGTTGGTTGCTATGCTATGTTTGGATAAACCCTGTTTGAAGAATTGGACAGTAATAGGTGCTTGCACGATACAAGCCAGTTACAGATTTTATTAATGACTCACACCGTGCCTGTCATGAGGATCTGTAAATCCGTAGACTGCAGGGAGAATATTTTCTGTTAGGCCCTTTGTTATTAAATGCATCGACATCAGATGTTATCTTAACTGAGGCTGTAGCAGATCACCGTCCCCTGGCATTTGAATGACTCAACAGAAATCAATTCTCATTTCCTTCATCGTCACGTTGTTAAAGTCAATGTTCTTGTTCGAGCATCAAATTTGAGTCATCAGAATTTCCGTCTGGCCACTTTTCCCTGGTAGATTGACTCATCAGTCATCTGGGTCCAGGCAGACTGATACCTGCACCTCTGCACTGATTCTCTCCAGGGCTAACTGATGGTACGTAAAGATGACTTGGGGCACACCTTTCCTTGCCTTTGGCCTCTGTGGCCTATTAGCACAGTGGAACCTGCTACTTTTGACATCTGCCTGCTGATGCTATGCCTGAGAATTGTGGTTTTTAGAACAGTGGAGCACAGAAAATGAATTATATCAGGCTCAAACTATTTATTTATGTCACCACTATATACTGTGTTATAACTAATATTGAATCTATGGAGTTATAATGGTCATATGGTGCATTTAAGTTTAAAAATGCAACTTGATTAAGTGAAATATGTCATTTGTAATGCAATCTGTTCATCCACCTGATTCCTACATTTCTCTACTCTGCACATGGGGGATGCAGAGCTACCCCAGGATGCATAGGGTTGATAAAACACCCCAGTCAACTTTATTATCTGTGCATGTATTCTTAAACTTGTGTTTGTCTTGTGCTGTGTTTCTTATTCAATTTATTTTATGCATTACGTGAAGCACTTTTAATTACCTTCCTGTTTGAAGTCTCTTAATTAACTCGCCTTTCTTGCCTTGGACAGGTCGCCACTCTATCTCAGAAATTAAAAGCAGTCCAGAGAAGGTTCACCACGGAGACACCAAAGTTAGGGTGCAACCATGGTGTACTGTACAACTTTCTAGGACAGGGAAACAGAAAGCCAAACCACAGTCTTTAATTAACCCACAGACATAAAAGTCTCGACCAAACTTGAGGCTTTAAACGTTGAACACCCAAAGGACATGAGCCCAACTACCAAAGGGATAATGTTCCAATATCTTCAAAAGGTCCTATTAAATCTTTCAGATATTGCCGCGACGCTCTCTAAGGGCACCAGTATTCAAGTCGGTGCCCCCAATCTGTGTGAGTCCAACAAAACAAGCCGAGTCGCCGGGTCCAGACATCCCTCTCCCTCTGTAACATTTTCCTACTCCTCCTGGGGGATCCCGAAGCCTTCCAAAGACAGATGAGACATATAATCTCTCCAGTGTGTTCTAGGTCTACCCTGAGGTCTCCTACTAGTTGTACGTGACTGGAAATCCTCCAAAGGAAGGCACCCACAAGGCATCACTGATCAGATGCCTGAACCACCTCACCGGGCTGCTTTCAACGCAAAGGAGCAGCGGTTCCTCTCCGAGCACCCTTTTGATGTCTGAGCTCCTTTCCCCATCTCTGAGGGTGAGCTTGATTTATTATTTATAATTCATTTAAATGAAGGATTTTGTGAGGCAAAAAACAAGCTTGTCAAGACGTCAAGATTACAAGAAAATAAAACTAATAAGAAAGTCTTTAATTATGTCCTCGCAATAATTATACGGCAATACAAAAAAAAGCGAAAGATATCCATCTTTTAAATTGCATCTTCAGATAAGATATTCCTTTAAAGCAGATAACTGGGTCTTTTCAGCCAAGGGACACCCACACACAGCACAGACCACTTTCAGACAAGTCTCAGAAGCACCATTGTCATCATACATACGCTGCTGCGACTATACTTTAAGATTTAATTGAGAGCTCTGGATTTTCAGAAAAAGTTGTGGACCTCATGGACTGCAGCTTCATCATGGTGGCCCAGCAGCAGTGAGTGTCTACAGGGATTTGTGGTTTGGGATTACAGCAGAACACAGAAGTTCTTCTGAAGCAGCCAAGAAGAGCAGCCAGTGACTGAAAAGAAAAGACACCAGCTGGGGTGTAAAATATGGAAATCTATCTCATGACTATTCTAGGAACCATATGATGGCATAGCAAAGAAAGATCAAGTTTATAGTCATATAAATGTAAACACATTGTGTGAATATTCTGATTTCATTCATACGAATTTGTTTCTTTGGGGAAATTCTCGTCATTTTTCAGTTTGTGTCTTATTTTTCCTTTAAGCTGATGATTTGAAATCGGCCTTTTTAGTTTCTTGTGCAACATGAATAAGGCAGTGTCACTGTCAGAGTAAACAAGTTATGAAATCACAGTTGAATATGAAAATATGGTGTAAATGTTTTCAAAAGACATTGCTTTTTCTGTCTGAGGTTCATTATGTGGTGCCACAGAGAATTTACCAAGCAATGTTTTGATCAGAGCCATAGACTGTATAAAATAATGGACATAGCCAACCTAAGGTCACCCTACTAATTTGTGGACTCCAGTTTTGAAGCCTTGAGTTTGGCATTTTGAGCAGGTTGAGGAACTCTTTTCTTCCTCAGTCTGTCAACCTATTAAATGAGTATGGTTTTTTAGTAGCCTTAGTTTACCTGGGTCAAATACTGAATGTAACAGGAATGTTTAATTCGTTGCATTGCATTCACATTTTGTTTTGTCTAATGTGATTTAATGTGGTTGGTTAAATGTTGCTGTGTTTTTATGTGAAACTGCTGACATCCTGGGATGCAAGACAAATGTCAGACTTTTTCCTGAAAATAAAGTGAAATCAAATCAAATTTTGGCCTTTGCCATAGCAGATTTTTGCCACCAGAAGTGACTGGCATATTAAGACCAAGTGAAGCAAACCCAATGCTAGCTGCTAGCTTAGCTATGGCAGTGCATTTATATCATGTTTTGATAATGGACTGTGATAATGCTACTGCTAATTTGCACTAGCAAAAAACAGGTTTAGAATCATAAAATCAAATTGTACTTCAGAGAAAAACATTTTGACTCCCGATAGGGTCTTTCAGCACAACTAAATGATAAACAAGACTTTGTATAGGCAACCGAAATGTTAAAATTAACTTTAATGAACTGAAAACACACTTAAATAGCGATAGCTGCTGCTACATCTATCTCTGTGAATCTGAGGTTGCTATTTTACCTCATCAATATTGTTGCTGTGGTAGCAAATTGTCAATGGATGACACTCATCCATTGCTCGAAGCAGCAAACCCCTTTATTATTCATAATTTCAAACCTGAATAATATCTAAATTAGGGATTCATGATATATATCAGGCCAACAAATTATCAGACAATTACCGGACATTTTTATAATTATGCATTATTCTGATAATTAAAATTTTAGCCAATAATATGAAGCCAGACTGCTTTCATTGACTTAACTAGGACAGCATCTACACACCTGACACAGTGGTGGAAGGAAAAAACAGACTGTTTTTTGAGAGTCAGAACTATTTTGTGTTTCTGTTGTGTAAATAACAGCAGTGCATTTGATTTGGTTAGATCAGGGCAATGGAATATTAAGTCATATTTTCTTACTATATCTTAGCCTTTCTTACCCTGAGGTGTACATAAACTACAATCATACACTTCTTTTTAAAATACAAACATGTGAAATTATCGGTTACAGTATGGGTTATCAGCCATGAGAAGCAGGTGATTAACGGTTATGGGTACCGGTTGAGAAAATCCATTTCGGTGCACCCCTAATCTAAATGGGTGAATTATATGGAAGTCACTGCCCATACAGTTATCATGAACAGGGATATTAGCTATAGAGACCAAAACTGTTTTTTGCACCAGGCTGTAAACTTGTTAAATTCTGCTGTAAAGTTGAGCATTTTAACATGGAGGTCTATGTGGATTGACTCGAGGTTGGAGCCAGCCTCAAGTGGCCATCAGAGGAACTGCAGTTTTTGGCACTTCTGCCTCTTTTTTCAGTCCTGGGGGTTGCTGCTTGATCACAACCAATCAGCCTGATGCCAAACTCATGGAATTTACTGCCTGTATCTATAGCTTATCATCATGTTGAACTATTCCGCTGGTCTCGATTTATGTCCAGTGCCAACTGAGGAAATAGTGTGTCCTCTACAGAACAAGGTGGGAAAAAAATGATGTAAAGGGTGGGATGGTGGATGGTCCTGTCTGTCTCTAAGGTGGAGGACCAGAGTTTTTGCTCTGTCACAGGCCTGCAATTCATTTGCACCTCTTTTAATATCATAACTATAACTTTCCTTAACCTTTACCCAGTGTTTTAGTTGCCCGGCATACCCCAATCATAGTTCATCTGCCGTAACAATGATTTATGTCTAACCTTAACTACACTGTCATTGCCATTGGCAGATATTGTAGAAATAATTAATTTTTAAAACGTTGGCACTGAATGTTTAACAAGACTAAGAGGCTACAGACATGCTAGCAGTCCTGTGAGGCTGCACTCAGGCACAGCAGTGCTTTGATCTAAATGCTAACGTCAGAGTGCTAACACGCTCACTATGACAATGCTATCGTGCTGATGTTTATTAGTATTTACCATATTTACCATGTTAGATTAACATGTTAGCATGATTGCATTTGCTAATTTGCAGTTTCATGATATTTATGACCAAATACCTGCAAATATGCTGTCATTGTTCCAGGTGAGGGGGTCAAAGATGAAACAGTAGCTCATGTAAGTCGTGTTAAGTGCATTTCTAAAGTGAAAGCAATGGAAGTGTTGCTATAAATACAAAAGATACAAAATAAGATATGGGACAACAGCAGCAAAGACATCCAGAGCTAATTTGCATGAGAGGGAGACAGAGGGAGAGTGTGTGTGATTGTGATTGCGCATGTGTACAGTATATCACTGCCTGTGTGTGCCCACACACACACACAGCAGTATATCCACTAATCACATCCAGTCAGCCAACAATACCAGCACAGTCTGCAGGAGAAGAAAGTGAGGTGCGGGCTGCAGGTTGCAAGCTGTGCTGAATTTTACTTCTTGAGTGTGGATTTGAAAACTGTCGAGTCTGAATCATTGACAAGGACAAGAGGCTTGTTCCAGAGGCAGGAGGCCCCTACAGGAAAAGACTCTGTGCCCCCCCTTCCACCTGTTTTCTTTCTGATATATAGATTTCCTTGCAGTCCTGCAACCTGAGAGTGAACAGTGCAGTTGGGCTTACAGGGAGTGAGTCAATAAGTCATACAGTATATTGAAGAGCAGGGACGGGCAATATCTTGTAGGTTAGAAGCAGTATTTTACAGGGAGCTGGTGAAAACAAACAGACACAGACAGAAGGCGTAGGTTTTATTTTCTGGTTTGCATGTATACTGTGGCTGCTGAGATTTGATTACGTTAGATATTGTGAGTGTGGAGTTGGGGGTGGGTTTATGCATAACAGGAGCCAACTCTGAGGCAGACAGATCAATTTTTCTTGATTGATGAATTACATGGCATGCAGCACTTTCTCATTTAGATGACAGTGTTACATATTGTTTTCTTAAACATTCTGAGTCTCATCCATGGCAGTATTGTGTATGTTTTCTGTCTGTATTTTTTTTTACGATAAAATGTCAGATATAACAGCTGATTTGCAATGGTACTGAAGATGAAAAATATGGTTGTTTGTTTCCCACAATCACATTAGTATGGTATTTTCTGATATTTAGATGTTGAACTGTCATTTCTTCGTGTCACACTTAATCATTCACTCATCATGTGTTTTGAGTTCTACCGATTAAATTACAGGCATAGCTGCAGGCAATGAAAACTGTGTTTTTCTTAATTGATGCCCACTGATTTCAGATGACAGCTAAAGTAAAAACCAAATTTACTTTTAAGTATAATACCACAGACTGCATGAAATAACTGGACGTATCCTTATCCCCCATTGGTTTGTGGGCTACTGTTTTCAAGCCTCGAGTTTGGTGTGTTGGCTGTCATAGTCTTGGTTTTTGGGGGGTAGAGGTCACTAGGGGTGGGGGAAATAATCCATTCTTGGATGCATCCCAATGCGGACATGGAAGATTTGGCCTCGATTAACACTGAATTCAACTGCGAGAGCAGTGCAGTACAGCGTGGACATGATAGAGTTAACTTGTAATTCATCTTTACAAAAGGCACTGGTTGCAACATTGTTTTGATTTACCGTCTAAATAATTACATCAGCGAGGCAAATGTGAAATATATTGTGAATACCTTCTTCTACCATCACCCAGACACGAACATTAACAGAGCAGCAATTAGCACATAAACAAATTAGACTGGCTGACCAACAAACAACCTGACCATTAAACAACCTAAACAAAATTTGTGACTCTATGCTAAGTCTATGTTAACCTCAAAAACCCTGCATCTGGTCTGCTCAGTGTCTTGGCTTTTCCCAGAGCTAGTATGGAGCCAGGAGGCTGCTCTCCACTGCTGGAGTCATAACCTACACAAAATAGTAGAGCACACCACCTCCCCCTCATTTTGTTATTGCCATACAGGCGGGAAACTCTAAGGTGCTTTCAAATTCATTTATTAATTAGTGCAGTGAACTTTTTATAATAAAAAGGCTTTGGACCATTTACTACTCAGTAGTACATAGTAATCTCATGCTATTTCCAGTGAAATATTACAGTACGCAATTATTGGACACTACGCCCACATAAATACCCACAAAAGATTAGCGTGTGCAACTGCAGATGAGGGCTAGGGTATGGAAGCATTTTGGCTAGAAAGCTGAAGAGAAAAGGGGCCTGTAGAGCCAGATGGTATGAAAGTAAATTCATCTATTAATTACATTATGGATCACTACAAATACAGTATGCTATGTTTTAAAAGTAGCACGTATTCACACAGTGAGAAAAATGAAACATGTATAGAAATCAAAAATTTTGATGCATTTGTTTTATCAATGAATTGTTACTCTCTGAATCATAATCAAATCAAATCGTGAGGTGCCAGAGTTCCTAACCCTAGATATGACGATATTTGGTCATGAGGGTGGAGCTGTGAAGGAGTGAGGGGCGGGCCTGACTGAGAAACAGGGGACACCACCATGGTAGAAACTTGTCAATCACAAGGTAGCCAATCCCTAAAGCATACCCTTCTTTCTCGTCTATTTTACTCTTGAGATGCCCCGATCGAGTTCTTTTCCTGCAGATACCTGTTTTTTATTTTGTCAACAGCATGCTTATACTTAGTCCATTCTAACAACAGAGCAGTACAAAAAAATACCAGGGAGGAATGAAACAAGTAGCCCAAAACAGGCTTAGTCTAGAAGGACAACTGAAATGCGCAATGTTATCTCTCCCCCTTTCCTTGCACCTTACTCAGACATTCAGTGTGTGGATGTGTGGTGTGAGGAAGGTAGGAGGACGCTGCTCTCTGCAGGTGTGAGAGTTTAGCTGTAGTAAGGTAACAAAACAGCTACTGGTAGCTTTTCTTACTTGGGCTTAAAGACACTGGACACTGTTTTCCCCAGGGGCTGGTACTCACTCTGCAGAAAACCCCTGTCACTCAACTCAGCAGCTGAGAAACAGGTATCTGCTGCTGGTCTTGACGAGCTGCAGCATTTATTTGCACATAAATGATAAACTCTGCTGTACATGCACTTGATATCTTCACCACTAAACTAAAATTCCAGCCTGCTCCGACCGCTCTCCCTCTCATCCAATCATTGTTTTAGCTCTCTGTCTTTCTGTCACTCAACCACTCACTGCTTACTCACACACACTATGCACCAGCTCTACTATTCTCCACATGACTTTGCTACTCTTACAACACTACAAAATACCTAGAAACTCATGCCTCATTTCCACTTCTGTGAGTGACTGGTGTCTGTAGATCCATAAATATACAGATGATGCCTCTAGTGTCCAACTCAAGGAAGTGCATGGATAGAACCTAATAGAAACTACCTGTAGCCATGGGGAAGAGCCTAATTTTGTCCATTCTTCGCCATCCAGTAGTTTGGAATATACGCTTGGAACATTACTGGGACAAAATAAGGACCTGCCAGGTGCATGGCATGTTTTGTGAAATATTTAATTAAAAAGACGTATGAACAGCTGAAGGAGTCATAATGACGATCTGACTGTACATAACGTATAACCATATTTTAGCAGAATGACAATACTCAGACTCACAATGTGTTAAAACTAGATAAACAAGTTCTTTTGAACCATACAAACTCACTTGACAATTAACGCAGGAAACCTGTTAGCTAGTTAGCAGCCTGTTAAGCTAGCACACATATGGTCTCTGAAATCCACTGCAAAAGTTCTATTTTTTTAACATTCTCGAGGCAAATCCTGGACCGAAATATTACGGAAGGGAGGAATTTCCCATAGGAATGAATGGACTTCCGGTTGCCTCGTCTCCATACACATACGCAAGTGGAAACAAGGCATTAACAAAACGCACATGTGAAAGCTGAGTTGTCACTTATTCGCTAGTTGCTGTCCACCCTCCCACCGATGCCATGATTGCCAACGTAAAAGCAATGTGATTGCCCACATGCATATTTTTAAAGAATAATGGCCAATAATAACTGTCGGCCAATCAACTGGGGCATTCCTACTTTACTTTAAATGTTGCCATAATTTCAAAGCAACATCATGCTGCGTCGGAGAAGACCTGAAGCAAGCAGTTGAGCTCATGAACTAAGGTAGTAAATCAAAAGAAAAGTAGGGTCATTTTCTCTTTGACTTTTATACAATCAAACTTATTTTTGGAACCGCTGTAGTCGCCCCCTGCTTGCAATTAGAAAGGATACAGGTTTAAGGCACTTTTATATTGGCTTCATGTTTTAGACCCTTTTAGTTTGCCACTTGTGTAACACCTGTTCAAAGGAGGTAATACATGTTCCTCCATATTTCAAATCACTAGATCTTCTCCACATACTCCCTTCAGTACTTAGATAATACCAAACAAAGACAAAAACATCCTCTTTTAAAGAAGGCTTTTAGTGCACAAGGCTGTTATGTTTCTACCTTGGTTTATTTAAAACTTTCAGTCCTCTTCTGCCCTCCCTGACAGCATATTATAAACGCACTGATATTTTGAACAAGGACAAATCCCACTGCCATTGTGTTGTGCTTGGAAACCATACCCATGGTACAATTCCACCTCATAATGAACACTTATTGCCCTGAATGGCACCCTCATCGCTGAAATAACCAACACAGGAAGCAGGTCTAGACACTCAATTGAGAATTACTTCCTGGATTGTCAATATGGATTCAGGGGCTGCTTCCAGGCGAGGCTTTAGCTTAAGTTTTTCTGCATTTGGAGAAAGATTGTCTTGCCAGGCGAGCTGATGGAGGACTAACTTAGAGTGAACAGCCTTAACTGTAATGACTTAGGTGGCTACATTTGACTCCAATTACCAATATCGCCGTCTTTGCTCACATTTTACAAAGGGAAACAAAATTGAGGGTAGTTCAGAGTATAAAGTGAAGCTTATCTTTTAAACAATTTTCTTCAATCAGACATTTAAAGCAAATGGAGTCAAGGAGAATGAGAATATATGAGCAGCAGCAGAGCTGACTGAATAGAAGTGACAAGGTGTGTCACACTGAGATATAAATGGTAAAAGAAAGTCATGAACACGCGGACAGTTTCAGAAGATAATTAAGCTGTTACATCAACACCTTTAGAGCAGACTAATGCTAGGGTGTGATGTCAACAATGAGCCAGAACAACATTGTGAAATTTACTTCAGTTTGCTTGTGATGCAAATGCCTCCTGAAATGGGTTGTCAGGTTCACTGACATGTAATAACTCCCAAAGTAACAGTCTGCTATCAAAACTTGTCACCATATCTGCCAGAAAGTAGCACATTCCTGACAAAAATAGATGTATGGGCACAGTTAATAATTAATGAATGTCAACACTCTCTTATTAAATCAGGTTTGGACTCAGTGTTTGTGTCACAGGCCAAACAATTCATCTTCTTTATTCCCATATTCTCCATTCATTTTATCTTTTGTGTTGAATTACCAAACAGCAGCAAGGCAATCATTTTATCATTACACAAGCTGAGTCACAGACTATGATCAAACTCTAAGTGTTTGGGTATAGAAAACAATAATTACTGTGAAAATGAATCTAGATTTGTGCTGTACGTGGTGCAGCAGAACCGAGTGACATTAGAACTTTTTATATGAAGACGTAAATAGAGTACATTTCCTCAGGCAGTCCCACATAGCCGTGAACACTACCTGTAACCATAGCAATGTTAAAGTGCAGAGGAAAGACGGTGACTTCAGAAGATGCGGGAAGTATTTAAAGAATTTATCCATCAGGCTGTGATAGACTGACTCAAACTGCCTTTTCAAATGCTTTTCCTGCCCACATACATACATACAGGTATTAGAATATAAAATATAGTGCTCAGTATTAAGCAAATATCTTTTATTAATGCCAGAATATGTCAAGCACTCTCTAGTTCCAGCTTCTCAAATGTGAGGATTTGCTGCTTTTCTCCTTGTTATGTTAATGTAACTGAAATATCTTGTTGCTCACACCACCAGGGTTTCTGTAAGAAAAAAAGTTGATTCCAACATCACGGACAAATGGAAAAAATTTCGGTCAAATGTTATCAATTTTTACAAAACTTAAAATAAGTGATAGGTAGGCTATGTAATCAATAATGGCATCATGAAGGCAGGTGAGGGCTGAGCAATATAACAATATTATATCACTATCCTGATATGGGACTACATATCGTCTTTTCATGGTTTTAAAGGCTGAATTACAGTAAAATGATGTAATTTTCTGAACTCATCAGACTGATCTAGCTGTTCTGTTATTTGCCTTTGACCATTTATTTATCTGTTTTTAACATGTATAGCACTTTGTGCTGCATTTCTAATGTATGAAAAGTGCTTTATAAATAAAGTTTGATTTGATTTGATTTGATTTGATTTGATTTGATTTGATTTGATTTGATGTTATGGCAGGAGAGTCTGAAATGTGTCGGATTTCAACAGATTTTCCCAATAAAAACAGCATCACCTGATCATGGAAACCCTAGATACACCACAATGGTAGAAAAGACATCACCTTAAACTCAAGGAAATTACAACTGGCAATTTTAATAATATACTTGTAAGAAAGCACTTTTTAATGACTCAAAGATGCTTTACACGATAAAAAAAGGATTAAAAAAATTGAATTGCAACCATGTCGTATTAATCAATTTGTCAGAAAGATATTTTGATAATAAAAATCATCAGCTTCTCTAATCTTCACAGAATTGAGTGCTTTTCTGTTGTCAGGTGATAGTGACCTGTATATCTGGGTTCCTGACTGTTGATCAGGCAAAACACATATCAATCAATCAATTTATGTGTCACATGAAATCATAAAATACAATTTCAGTGAGACGTAGATGTCAGTTCTGTTAATCTGTATGTTTAAAATAGTCTAGTAATATTAAATAAATGTTGAGGCAGGGTCATCATTCAGTATCTGATACATCTCCTTTTATAAAACCATTTTCTGACATATTATTGACAATATGATTTATCAGATACTCAGAAAGAAAGCCATGATGATATAATGGTTAGTTATATCATCATGGCTGTTATGAGCATGTTAGCTCTAACAAAAAAGTATGGGGTATTTAATTTTGGTGTTTTATGACATTTACAGATAATGCCCAATAAGTATTACTAGTTGGACCCCTGGTTAAAAAGCGTCTTATCTCTGTTTCTAAGCTGCTGGCCCCCCACCTAAAATAAGTGTTTTGGTGACACTGCCAACTATTAGTCACCCAAATCAGGGTTCTTAGAGAGTTAATTTATTTGTAGAGTGCTCTCTTTTAACAAACTGTGTGTGAATTTGACATGATTTAGCACTCCCAAGGGTCTGTGTTTGCACAGAGTAAAGCAGGCACGTTCTCAGTGCACACTGTGTTTGCTAATTAATAACTTTATCAGTGTGGGAAGCAGAAGGAGCCTTCAGGATGTGTGATGGGCCTAATTCACTAAAACATCCAATTGAAGTTGCTTTCTTGATAAGAAAAGAGGTGAGGGTCCTTTTTTTTTAAGAATAAGGAATAAAGGGCCGCCCGCAACTAGAACAAGAACAATAACGATAATGAAACGATAACGATGTGAGCAGCCACGCTGATGATCAACAACGCTCTTTCAACAGTGATGCCAAGCACGTGCGTTTTTGAACTGTAATGATGAGTCTCTCTGCAGTCATCTACCATGCTGAACGTGACACCCTGTAATGTGGGGTGGTGGGGTGGGGATTTTGATTGGCTGCCAGTGTTTCTATCGTTCATCAAATCACTATGAAAGTGAACTCAACAATATTGTTCACCACTGTCATTGTCATTATAGCTGTGGAGTGGGCATCACCACCCACTTGAGTTAGACCACTTAGAGATAACAAAGCATCGCGTGATGCACGTTAAGTGCTGCCCCTAGCACACACTGGACGTATTGCACTGCAGTTCGTCAACAGATGACCATGCAATGTTATCAGTACTTCTACTGAAAGATCTGTACTTCCTCTACCTATGCATTAGCTTAAAATCAAGTGTAAATGGCCTTAGTAAAAGTTGATTTCTGACCTGAAGGGTCAATCTCCAAAGCTATGACTCACCAGGTATTATCTTTTTGGCCATTTTCTTTATAACGACAGGATTGTGGGTCGTTTAGCTCAGAATATTTCTCAACCTCAACAAGTCTCTCCTTATCTATTCTGTGTCACACATGAGACACAGCAACAGCAACTCTTTACACATCAATGGTGAGGAGAGGAGTCGAGCTGCCATAGGAGCAGAGAAAAGGAACTGCTGCAGGAGCTAGTATGTACAAGCAGAGAGCAGTGGGAGCATTTAGTTCCACAGGCAGCAAGGCTGAAAATAGAACAGTGATGTGAAGTGCTGCAGGGTAGCACATCCAGGTGCACCAACGCACATCTAGCCGCTGCTGGTGTGGGATGGTACATTGAAAATAATAGAGGCATATATTTTGACGCGCGGTGTTCGCCGCCCAGTTAGCACAGATTAACACAGCAGCAGCGGCTAACATCCTACACAGATCCACTAAACAGTCCAAACAAACCGAAACAGCTCAACTTTGCGGTGAAACCTGTCAGATAACGTTAGCTGTGTGATGCTAACAGTTAGCCCTGTCACTGTGTGTGTGCGCTGTAATCCTGTCCCCCAGCCTGGTGGTTAACGGTTAATGATTGGTTAATGAGGGTCAACTAGCGGTCACAAAAAACATTCTAAATTAGCATCCCTAGTTATCGCTCTTTGTGTAGCTTTATCAACGTGATTTCTGTAACTTAAAATTGTTCAAAGCCTCGTTCACTGCTGCTTAAATAATTTATAATGTGTTTATTTTCCGAATATGCCTTGTTTCTTTTATCAAGCATCACATAAGCAGTCACAGCTTGATATGCTGATCATGTGCTGCCAATATGTGATTTATTTTAACTGTAAGCCATTTCATCTTATGTTTAAAGAACTTCACAAAGGTATTTAGTGCCGTGGGGTGCGGCAGACCACTGTGTAAACATAGCACACGGCCACCTGTATTTACTGTTTATTTTCCAAACAACAAAAAATGATTTGTAAAGCAAGAGGAAGGCCTTTGAGGTGATTACATGCTTTTATTTCCTCCTTCCAGCAACAAATTGGAATGAAATGATCTCTCATGGTGATAGATGAGAAAATCATTGCTCCAATGCCTGCTGGGTGATTTCCTTGTTTTATCTCTCATTTCAAACACCACACCTAGTAACTGAGCTGGGTACAAAAGACAACATTCAATTTCGCTCTAAATCCCACAGTAGTCTTCTGTTTTCACGTTGCAGGAAACTCCAGGACAGTGCCCGACGGCTGCTGGAGATGAAGGCTTAACGGCATGGAGCCGTAACGTTCACACCTGAATGGAACTGTAGCCACAGGTAAAAGTGAGAGGGCCTTTCTCTCATCTTTGTTTCTTTGAGGGGCTAGGTGCCAAGCTTTCTGTGTCCCCATCTCTGTTTCCATCCAGCCATCCATCTGAAATCCCTGCTTTAAAGAATTCATGACACCTTCTAAAGCTGTTTATGTTTATACATTGCATCCCACATTTCATCATACTATATAATACCTTTGCTTAGTTTTATCTCTGCTCATTATCATTTCGTGGACTCACTATTTACTGTTATTGTTCTAGAGCCTTTGAGATTTTTGCCAATGAGACTTTACGCCGGGAGGAGGTTGCACACTCTCTGGTGTGTTTATTCCTTTTAATTTTTTAACATATCCACTTCATTTGTGTTGTCTACTGCAGCACATTTCTGTTCATTAAGCACTGTTTTTAAAGGGAAACTGGTGCCCGAAATGGATGTGGGGCATTCAGACACCCCGCTAAAGATGTTAATGTGTTCGGTGTTTATTTCATAAGAAAACAATTTAAGATTTATGCCTTTCTTTAAAATGCTTTTTCTTTTTATTTAGATAAAAGTGAATCATTGGGAATGTAATTTCTCTTGACAAGCCCTTAATATAAAATTAAGATCATCCCCTGTGTACTTTCAGACAATCAAAAGCTTTATCTAATTAGTGGTGGCAGTGATTCAGCATGCACACTGGTTAGCTGTGACCTCGTAAACATACCGCGGCTCATAGAAAGACCAGTGGGAAAGCATTAAGAAGCGCCACTATAAATATCTAAAATGGATACAACTGATGAGGTTTAAACAGAAATTGGATGTAACTGAGAAAGTTGCAATAAGGGGTCGTACACGTGCTGCATCTTTAACCGCCTGGAAAACGATAGATTGGGCGCTGAGTGCTACTTGTGGGCCTTTTTTGTGCCAGCTTTCAAGAGCGCGGGGGCGGGTTGCGTCTGAGGTTGCTAAGCAACCTCAACAAGCACGGTACCATAGCCTTTTTACCTGAAATTCTGGGTGCAGAGTTGATCTTCCTCCTGGCGCTGTTTATAAGTGTAAAGCAGGTGTACACATCTGATAGCCCCGAACTAAAACGATCAACTTCTCCTCGATATTTATCATAGACTGATATTTGAGGAAGAATGGAAAGATATCTGTCGGCTGTGATTGGTTGCTCCTCGTCAGATGACATGCGTTGCGCGCTGCTGCATTACAAAAGTTGAACTCTGTTTATCTCAAAGCACAGCCCTAAAAAATGGGCACTTGGGAATGTGTGCATGCCACGACAGCGTCGCTTTGGCTACTGTGCATCTACATTGAAAATAAATTTGAGGGCGCAAAAAACATGGCATGGGTGCAGCCCCTTCAGTTATTTCAAAGCTGATAAGTTCGGCCCTAATCACACAGGCATGCCACACCGCCTTTTTTTTTTAATCGAATGCAACTTGTATAAAAAAAATGCCTGCTGCACCTTTTTATTGTTCCCAGGCAACCACCCCATCACCTCCTAACATTCCTGTGTAATCAATGTACTGTTTATTTAAATTATTTATTTGACAGCAATTAGTATCTAGTTCATAAAAGGTTAAGATACTTGCTGTAGCTCTGGTTGAGGGTGAGGGTATATAGTTTGTTGGGCACAGGGAAACAGAGATCTGTGTGGGTACATGAGACCCTAAAAAAGAGGGTGGATCACGGGGAGTAAGACCAGATGGTCCAATAGCTTCGCCTCTATGATGGCTGCTTCCAGGCATATTTTGGGATAACTCGGGGGCAGTTTGACAACCTGCTGTCTATGGTCGGGCTGTATAGCTCTAAGGTATCCAGCAATCACTACCCCCAGTTTCTTCTCCATTGTATTCCAACAGTAAAATTGTGGTCATGACCACCACAGAAGACCCTCCTCTTCGATCATCCGTTTGGACAATGGGGAAAAGGCAGAGATGACGTAAGGGGTTTTTCCATTCTGCGTGTTTTCAACTCGCGGTGTTCAGAACACTCCAGCAAAAACACCAGGCACTTAGAGTGCAAAAACGCAAGGTGTGTCGCAACACAAAATCCACAGCTATAGTCATTTTTAACTTTCTGCACTTCAACACTTCTTCACTCTCTTGAGAAGACTGAAAGCCATAACTGGCAACTTCAGGTGTGGAGAGTGTGATCAGTGTCATATTAAAACAGACTGTAAAAACCTTAACCATCCAAAATGTTATCATATACAGTTTATTCTGTCAATTTAATAGTTCCTCGTTCAAATATGTACATAGGTCAAACAAAAAAACAAACAAACCAAAAAACAAAAGCTTAGCCACAAATTTCCCTGCAAAACCTGCAATTAGAAGTGAAAACTAAAATTATTGCCTCAAGAACGAGTTTACATCCTTGTCTGTGAAAACATGGATGTTTCACACACACCAATTCAATATCCAACCAAATGTCTTCCCTTCTGTTCCTGAGTTATGACATTGAGTGATGGCAAGAAAAGTGTTTTGGCAGAACATTTTGATACCGCAGTGAAGTTGACTTTGTGGATATACAACATTATCATTTCATCATTATATTCTTTCAGACATTTGTGTGAAATTTTGTCATAATAAGCATACCAGTATGAATTTTTGAGTTACGGCCAAAAACATTACGTGAGGTCACAGTGACCTTGACCTTTAACCTCAACCACTGAATTCTAATCAGTTCATTCTCGAGTCCAAGTGAACGTTTGTGCAAAATTTGAGGAAACTTCCTTAAGGCCTGCTTGCAATGTAACATTCATAAGAATGAGATGGACGCAAGGTCACAGTAACCTTGGCCCCCAAAATCTAATCAGTTTATCGTTAAGTCCAAGTGGATGTCTATATCAAATGAGAAGAAATTCCCTCAAGGTGTCCTTCAGATATCGCGTTAACGAGAATGCAACAGACAGGGTCATAGTGACCCTGACCTTTGACAACCAAATTCCAATCAGTTTGTTTAATCCAGGTAAACGTTTGTGCCAAATTTGAAGAAATATGGTTTGTCTCCGAAGTTGCTGGCCATTCTCCTGCTGGGGAAGTAGTGTCCTAGCGGTGGGAAGTGAGGCATAGGGACTGTTGCTGCAAAATAAACATAGCGGAAACACAGCATAGGTGGACTCTGTATTGTGGTAGGTGCTAGTCATTTGTTGGCATCAGTGGACTCCATTTCTTAACTAGAGCAGCTCTGTTGCAGAGCTTACAAGAGGCAAGGCACACCAGAATGCAACTAAACATCACATTCTTCAGATTTTCCAGGAAAATTCGTCACAAGTCCTTTACATAGAAATTAGTCCAGTAGTTGGGGAAGGTCTCAGTTTTTAGGTGACGTTACAATACATTTACCCATTGGCAAAAAAAGTGATAAATACATGTAAAAAGCTACATACTCTACCTTTATGGGAACTGTACCAACAAATTCATGTACTAGTACATGTACTAACCTGCACAAACACATAAATATGCACATGCAAATTACCCAGACCAAATAAAGCTCTAAAAAAGGCTTCTGATAAGAATATATTGGAGACATTTTAAAAGAGGATCCAGATTTAGTCAGGTGGGTTGCTCACTAACTAACAGTTTTGTGTCTCCTCAATCAAAGTGTTGCACTGTACCAAGTAATTACACGGAAATCATAATTATTTCATGATTTACTTAGAATTACTTTGGAGTTTTTGTCTTCTTAAGTAAAGCAGAGCATCATCCTGCCAAACTGTCAAGCAGCTTCTTAGAGTTTTTAACTGAGAAACGCATCAGTGGTTCAGGAATGTCAAAAACCTTAGACAGCAGAATCCTCTAAAAGATTTAAATCATATTCAGAGCACTTTTACAGTACATTAATATTCACACCCATATGTAATGCTATTCAAATCCACTCCTCCACCTCCCCCATCCTTGGAATCACAGGCAAAAAAGGATGTGAGAATTAAAAAAATGGTGCTAAAAATGTCGTACGAGATAAGAGGCGGTTTTGTAAAAAAGGGCTAGACTGATTTTAACATGAAAATTATCTCAGCAGGCAGTGTAAGTGGGAAAATCAGCAGAGCAGATAAATAATGTCAAAGTTTGCTGTGTAAACATGCACACGTGCAGTCAGTGAAGCAGACATACTGTCATGTTTTGTACATTTCAGATTTCAGGAATATTTTATTAATATATAGTCAGTCACAAGCTGAATAACGGACCAAATATTCATATGCATCCATCCATCCATCCATCTATCTACCTACCTACCTACCTACCTATCTATCTAGCTATCTGTCTGCCTGTCTGCCCATCCATCTATCCAGCATATCCAGCTAGCTACATAGCTCTCTGGCTATTAATCTTTCTGTTTTCACACCATCAGTGTATTGACTAATGACTATTCAGTGGAAAAGGGAAGCAGAAATAGCACACTCTGACTCAGAGCTTCTTAATTGCTCATGGCAATTCTCTCCAGTCTTTTGGCCCTCCCCAACAAACCAAACATACTTTTAACTCAGCCCTTCACACACACAGTGAAGTGCGATGTGTCCATGTGCCAAACTGAAGCGCAGACCTTTTGCTCGCCAAATTTTGTTTCTTCCGAGGCCCCTCGGGGGACCTGTTGGGCTCCAGTGGAGCTGGAACAGTCAGTCCTCCTCACAAGGATTTGATCTGAGTTTTTTAAAATGCGTGGCCTCGCATGAACTCCGCGTGAATGAGACACTGCATTGCAGAGCTGAGTTTATATCACAGAGGGCGTTTGTCATTCTGGTGCATGCTCGGGTTGAAAGAAATGACATAATCAAGCATCTTCACAGATAAACAGAACAATTGTTGGCTGCTATATTGTACTGTAAAGTCTGGTATGTTGCAATGCTGAAAACAGAATAGATGCTTCATTTTATAGTTCAGGTTTTGAGTTCATTTACCATCTTAGTGGAACTGACTTAAGTCTGCCCCTGAAGTGCAGGTTCTATTTCTCTCAATAATTGGTAAAAACTGAGAGCATAAAACAAGTGATCATGAAAGTTTGCAGGATGCAGTGGTCAGACGAGATGGGCTTTTAACTCCCGAATAAAAACAGAGCAATAAGGAGTGATGAAGTGTGATTTGAATTCCATCTCACTGCTAAGGCTGAGGTTTCTATTATCCCGAGGTTCCTGACCTTCAACTTGTCCTGAGGCTTTGTGCTGGAGGAATCCTGGTGGAGGAGGGCCTGAGGGGAGCCGAGCAATGCTTCAAACCCCAAGCAAGAAAAGAGGCCAGGCTGAAGATGGCTACGGGTGAGGTGGACACCTGCAGGGGACATCTAAGCT
Source organism: Cephalopholis sonnerati (assembly GCA_019142605.1). NCBI lineage: Eukaryota > Metazoa > Chordata > Actinopteri > Perciformes > Serranidae > Cephalopholis > Cephalopholis sonnerati. The sequence continues at coordinate 20,888,736 of JAGQAX010000020.1, forward strand.
CCTGGGAGGGATACACTAGGTAGGGAAGTGGAAAAGCTGATCAGAACAAGAGGCATCTGCCCAAGGCGGCAAAGTGGCTAGAGGCTCAACTACTTTATTTCCATAATGTCATAACATTATGTAGGAGGATGCTGAGGTACTTTGTTGCAATAATTCTGTTTATTTTCTAAATTACAAAGTACAGTGTGATTGGATTCAGCAGCATAATTACATCCCAGTTGAGCTGCAGTTAATTTGATGTAATATTCAAATACTTGCTAGAATCCGCTTTTTTAGGTTTTGACTGGTGGCCAGGTATTTACTTGAGGTAGTTTGTTGTACGCTAGAGTATAGTGAAGCCTGCATTTTAAGAGGTTTTCATTACACAAGAACCTTGTGATAACTATGAAATGGCACAGACTTTGATCCGGGTATTAGTCAGATCCCCCAGGGAAACATGAGGAGTTGACAACACAAAGTTTTAACCTTGAATATCAAAAGGATGAAAATCTGAAGGAGCCTTTCTCAAGTAGGATAATAAATAATGCTATTGGATTCTGAGGAGAACATGTGGCCCCAATTTGTTCAAATAACATTTGAGGGGAAATAAATAAACAAGACCAGTAATATAATTATATATGACTTATGTGTCTAGCACAACAGGACCGGTTGAGCAAGGCTGACATCTTTTTAACATGTTTCTGAGCCAAGTGGTTCTTGACTCTAAGTTGGACTGATATTGGCTTCATGTTAGAATGAAGTTTCAAAGGCTCTTTCCCTGATTTGACAAGTTCTACGTGCCAATCAACAAAACCAGCTGAAGAACTGACACTGCCATATCTGGGAATCCAAACCAAGATTTAATCTATTAAATTGCCAATGGAGATGTCTAAGCCAGCTGTCTGTGGGTATAGTGGATGTCAGGGGCACTCATTATCATGTCCATTCAGTCCATTTCTCAAACTGTATGAAAAAATAAGAGCTTGGGTGTGGATTGAAAAAGTATTTCACCCCTGGAAAAATGTTCTTTTCATAAAACTAAGCAGTCTGTGCAGTAGAATGATGCAAATGCTTTTGAAATCGGTGCTATATGACCAGAGAAAACTGAGGAAAAAAGCTGTGGCATTGGCCTTTGCTCAAAAGGTAGAAAACCTACAGCTACCAGAATCTACTGCCTGTAAAAAGTATGTACTTTTTGCATGTAGTATGCACACAATCAGGACATACAACTGTCTCATTTTATATGAGTTACCATGGAGATAAAACAAACGTCAGAGATGAAGGTCAACCCAGAGAGCATTATGATGTATGTAGTTTAACTTTAAAGTGATAACTGCGCAGATTGTAGATTCTAACATATATTTGCGACAGTAAAATTACATCTGCAGTTTTCTGTCATTGTTATTCTTAGTTATGTCGTATTGTCTGTAATATTTATGATTATTTTGTTCACTTAAACAATTAATATTTCAGTTATTTCTATTCAGCTGGTCATCAGTTACTTGAATGCACTGTCATCCTTCATTGCCACTTCTGGCAGCTGTCAATCAGCTGCCATCTGTTTGCAGCTCAGTCGATGTGACGTATCGTCTGCTGTGCAAAGGATTGTGGGTCAGAACAGCCAGACTAGCATGTTGGCTTGCATATTTCGAAATCAGACTGGATGTAGTAGAACATCCTGGTATTTTTGGCACACTGCATTTGACATACTATGTATTGGGACATACTAAATCTTTTCCTGCATACTGTATAGTATGGCAGTATGGGGATTGGAACACACAGAATGGTGGCCAGCTGGTGACAAACATTCTTGAAAGATGAACTGTAAACATACTTCTGAAAACAGCTGAGGCAAAAAATAGGCAACACAGTAACCTTGGTTTATATGTGATCAGCACTGCATAGTTTTACTGCTTGATCTCAGTTTTCTTAGCCTCTGTTTTTACTATGCAGGAAACAATATGGTGCCCACTTCCTGTTTACAAACTATTACAGCTAAAGAGGGCACTAAAATATGTTTCCGAAAACATTTTAGGCAAGTAATAGACATTGCAGTGACAGAATCTTGGTTTATATTTGACTAGCACTGCCTAGTTTAACTGTTTGATCTCAGTTTGGTCTGGGTTTGAGAAAGAAAGAGCAAGAGGCGGGCAGATTTCCCCTCAGATCTGCTTCTACAGGGTTTGTGTCTGTGGCATGGATGGCGGGCAATACAAACATGTGGAAGTACAATCTGTAGTACGAGTGACAGCCCAAGAGCCAGCTCAAATCGCCCGATGGCGCGCCTTACAACATCTGGCGTTTTTAAGTCGAGAGATGAGCAAGGAGATCTAGGCACTTGTTAGATGGCAGAAAGTTTACCACAGTCCATATACTCATGCTACCCTTATTGTAGTGACACAGAGCTTGCTGGCAAAGTATCCCTTTAATTATATTGCAGGCAGAGGTTATGATTTCAGCCTTTTTTTGTTTGTTAGGTACTTATAAAAAATGTTCAATGAAATTTGTTGGAAAGTGGTGGCAATGGGCCATGAAACGAGTGATTAGCGTTTGGTGCTTAACATTCTTAGAGGCAGTTTTGAACATTTTCCACTCCAGTTTTCCTCTGTTAATGCTCAATACAGTAGGTAGTCAGACTAGCTTCGTTATCTCTGTCAGTTTATTATCTCCAGGACTAACAGTTGGGTGCATTATGCACTGACAGGTGGGTATATACTCTAACACCAGCTGTGCTTTATTATATTTTGCATCAACTGTTGTGGTAAAAAGCAGCATACTGTTTGACTTGCACATGCAGAAAAGTTGTCCTCTAAAGCTGCACATGCACACAAACTGATCAGCCAAAACATTAAAACCACTGACAGGTGAGGAGCGTCGATCATCTTGTTACAATGCATGGCAACAGCACTCCTCTCCATCAGGACAACGCACCATGCCACACTGCAAAAACTGCTCAGGGGTGGCCCAAGGAATGTTACAAAGTGTCGACCTGACCTCCAAATTCCCCAGATCCCTTCCGGACGAGCATATGTGGGACATACTGATACTCCAGAGGTCCTGTGTCTATGCCTCAACAGGTCAGAGCCAAGTACTATGCAAGGTGGGGCCTCTGACCTTTGAGGCATGGACTCAGGCCCTCTGGGGCTGTCCTGTGGTGTCTGGCGCCAGGGGCACTGGCAGCAGATTCTTTGAGTCCTGTGGGTTGCAAAGTGGGGTACCAGCACATCCCAAGAATGCTTGATCAGATTGGGATCTGGGGAATTAGAAGGCCAGGTTGACATCTTGAGTTTTTTGTCACATTCATCAGGCAATACCTGAGCAGTTTTAGCAGTGTGGCGTGGTGCACTGTCCTGCTGAGGGGCCACCGCCATCAGGGTGTGCCGTTCCCATGAGAGGAGCACTTGGTCTGCAACAGTATTTGGTAAAGGTGGTGGAAAAAAATCAATACAGCGCAGTATCGCGATATTTTGCGTGGCGATATTGTATCGATACACTGACGCAATGTATCAAACTTTTATCATATGCATCATTAATTTTTTACAAATACACATTTAATACAACTTTTGGTACTAGGATAATTAAATCAATTGTTTTTTCGGTGACTAGATGGTGCTGATGTTTTTGGGTTTTTTTTTTTTTTGGGTGAGGTCAGCAGAGGTCTCAGTCAGCAGCATTAGGCAGAAAGTTTATCAAAACAAAGATGGAGGCACCGGAGAAAGAAATCAAAGATGCGCCGTCAGTGTTTAAATCAAAAGTCCAGACTTATTTTGAATTGTTACACAGAAAGAAAGGAGGACTTGGATATGACACATGTGATTTGCAAGCAGTGTCATATGAGAATAAAATATTCTGGGAATACTGCGAACATGAGGGCTCACCTCACACTCCACCATCCAGAGACAGCGTTAGCCATTGACAGCCAAGCTAATGCTAAACCCGCTCTGCCAAAAAATCAACCAACACTGGATACACTTAGCCTGATAAAACTACCATCCAACTCTGAGAGAGCGAAGAAAATAACACAGTCCATCACTTATTTCATGAACAAAGATCTGTATCCATACAGCGTTGTTGAAAACAAATGCTTTTGTCACATTCTAAAAACACTTGGCCGGTATGTGACACTGTCCTGGCATTTTTTTACCGACACAGCCGTACCAAAGCTCTACAGAGAAGTGAAGTGTAAAGCTGAGGGATCTTTGAGTATAGCAGGAAGGGTGGCATTAACTTGTGACGCCTAGACTTCAAGGTCAGCAGATTCATATGTGACTATAACGGCACATTATCTCACAGAGGACTGACGACTGCTGTCTCATGTTCTTCCAATTAGAGCAGTACACAAAAGTCACACCGGTGCAAACACTGCAGACCTCCTGAAAAATGCAGCACAAGAATGGGGGATTGTGACTGTACCAGACAACACTTCTAACATGGGTGTTGCCATTCAGTTAGCAGGATACCTGCATGTGAAGTGTTTCGCTCACATGCTTAATCTGGCCTCTCAGAGGGCGTTAAATCTGCCAACAGTTTAGTTTGTCAGGTGTATGCAGTGTGTCTGCTTTGCATCACAATTTGCTGCAATAAAAAATTATTAAGTGAGATAAACAGACTGTGAGGCAAAACTGATGTTGACAAAGTTTGCCTTTGGGGAAATAATTTGCAGTTGGAAAAAAAGGTAACAAATCGCAATATATCACAATATATTGTATCATTGCATATCGCAGTATCGCAATAATATCATATGGTGACGCAAGTATTGCGATAATATCGTATCGTGGGCCCTCTGGCGGTTCCCACCCCTAGTATTTGGGTGGGTGGTGTGTGTCAAGTGGCCTCCACATGAATTCCAGGACCCAAGGTTTCCCAGCAGAACATTGCATTGTAACAAGATGATCAATGCTATTCACTTCACCCACCAGTCGATTTAATGTTGTGGATGATCGGTGTATAAGCCCGCTTCAAGGATGTTCTTGTGGGTCAGGTACCACAAACATTGCCATTGTGCTATTTCCACAATCCAGTAGACCTCACAGTCTTTGTCTCCTCAGTGACTCAATACATCCGAAGCAACAGTATCCAGGAAACAACACACTGACCCTTGTGTATTTTAGACTCAGTGTTGTACCTTATAATATGTCACGACTGTTGCTACCAACCATAAGCTATGGACAAGTGTTATCAGTGGCTGTTTGCCTAGCACCTTTATCTCCAGCTGAATACTGAAGCTGAAATCGGCTCCTTTCCCATTTTTATTTGAAGTTTCCTCTCAACAATTTAAACATCCTCTGGTTAATAAAAAAACTTTTTTGCTTGACTTTCTTTTAGATTGTGTCACTTTTCTTCCCTTTCAATATCTCTTTCTGCCCTCTCACTTTTTATTCTAGGCTCCTTTTCTGTCATGTGCTTTTTATGAATTTATTCAACTGTATATTTTTGCTCTGCGTCTGAACCTCAGGCTGCCGTCTTGGTCGACTCTCTCCCTGCAGAAATCTTAAATTTTTAATATTAATTGGTTTAACCTGGATAAGAATAGGTAACCTAAAACAATAGAAGAGAAAATACTGTCTGCTACCTGCACTCTCAGTTGTCGTCACTCAGGAGGAAGTGAAGCTTTCTCCCTCATTATCTCGTTGCAAAAGGTTCATCCGAGGTCCACAAGTGGCAGTAATACTTTTTTAAAGCTAAAAGGATTTTAATATAAAGCATGTAATTTCTAAGCCACTCCACTCTTCTTATCAGCAGTCTCCACCTTTCCTTTGCTCTTGAAGGAAACGGAAAGCTTTGCTGGTTGACCGATGCACCTGTTAACTTTGATACGCTTACTTATATAGAAATTAAAAGGGGTGGTGATGTCACAGGGCTTCATTTTGTTAATCATTTAATCCAAGGTTACTGTGTCTATATTTAACATTTTGCTCAGTAGACCTGTTGTGGTCAGATCTATGGTTATAGGGGCTGGAGGGCTACGACTAACGCCTAGGTTTACTTTAAAATTGTTTTCTTACACAGTGGTTGTCTGCTGCTATAAGATGCCAAAAAATGCATTGGGACAGTAGGAGGTGAAGCTCCAGCTGTTCAGTTCCTGCCCTACACGAACCTTCACTCAGCATGCAGGGCAATAATCCCAGACCTTATAGCACAGCAATGGTTGTTAAAGCTCTTGTGCCTTATACTGCTTTTTATTGTTGTTTTTGGCTCTTTAAACCACCACATTAAATCTGACATGAAACTATTACTTTTAGAGCAAAGTGGCGACTTCTAGCTTTAATTTGAGGTTGTTTATGTCAAATAACAGTGGGCCTGCTTTACACAGCATTTTAGGAGACAAAAAGTGGTTTGTACATGTAAACAAACTCATCATCATATTGAAATATTGGCTGAAAAGCCTTTAAGGTCTACAACCTCTAGATACAGCTATGTTGCGTGGTGATGTTTTGCCCAACATATTCACTTCTTTCTTTGCTTCAGGGTCTTTTTGCTCTCAGTCCAGTCTTCAGCAAATAAAATGCATGATCAATTGCACTGAGGTTGGATGACTGATTTGGCCTGGTCAAAACATTACTTTTTGGTTGTTGTGTCTGTGTGTTCCCTCAAATACTTGAAATGAAAACCTCAAATATTTTCATTTCAGGTCCAGTGTGTGGAGAGACAACACAATGAAAGAACACATCAGTGTCTAATAGTTTCTTAGTGAATGTGGATTCAGAACGTGTACTGTATGACTATTAGGGCTGAAATGATTCCCCAAGAAACTCCAGTGACTCTACAGCTAAAACTCATTGATGCAATTTCTTTGCACCAATCTAATCAATAGAGCTATATACAGCTAGGGCTGCCCCAAACTAAAAATGTTCCTAGTCAACCAATAGTCGTCTCTTAGGGCCATTAGTTGACTAGTTGCCCACATGTTTACCACATTAATGCAAGTATTAAATGATATATTTTGGGCGGGGCAACACAATGGTTTGAGTTGAAGGTGTGAGAAAGAATAGTATCAGTAACATTGTTAACACTGTGCTACATTACAGAGAAATACAAAACCGTACTCATGAACCTTCATTAATATAGGCCTATATTTTATCTACAAGTGCACGTCACACACTGAGCGAGCCGCCTGTTAATGACGCTGTGGGCTAATGGGCATGTAGCTACTTCCATGTTTCAGATGATACGTCATGTTTGTAGTCGACCAATGAAGACGAGTTCACATATCACCTTGGGTTGGTCCTTCACCTTCTCAAAATGATCCCACATTTTGGATTTCCTGCCCGACATGTTATTAACTAGCCTGTGGAATAACTGCAGGTAGAGGTGCCCTGTAAATTAATGTGACTCCTGTCTGGCTGCTGAGCGTGGCCTCTTCCTGTGTCTGTCCTTTCAAATTAAATTCCCACATGGTCCAGTCATATAGGTTTTGATTTCTTTTGACAAGGTGCAGCTCCTAACAGTTTCACACTTCTTTTTTTGCTGCGACTAAGCGACCAATGAAATCTTGCCTTTCTGGTCAATTAATGTTAGGTCGACTATTAGGGGGCAGCCCAATATACAGCGCACTGTATTTTGCATGGATGATTACTACCGCCACACAACTCGCTTACGCTGTGGACAAGTGACGTGATCTGATGGTGCAGAATTGAAAATGGAGGAAGAGAGAGACAATGGCGAGGGACCAAGAGAAAAGACAGGTCAGAGGAAACGACAGTGTCCAAAGTTTGGCATCATTTTAAGCTGAAACAAACCTAAAAGTCTGTACAGTGTGCCTACTGCAAAACTACTAGCCCACCACAACAGAACAACATCAGTGCTTCAGCATCTCACAGCACAGAGATTTGAATCTACACATCCAGTCCAAGGAGCAGACCTGACACAAGGTAATGTTGCCGTTAGCATTAATCGTAAATCAATATGATTGCTAGTTGAGATGAAGGCCCCCCCAGCGCTGGGGTTTGTTCTGAATGTTTCCAAGCTGCTACAGCTGCTAACTGGCCCATCTCCTGAGCTGGCACCAGCTCTCCTTCCGGCACCAGCTACACTTCAAGCAGCAGGCAGTGAGGTGGTTTGCTATTATTATGATAGTCTCTCACACATAAAGCCCACAAGCACACACACAGGAGATGTGCTCTTTCATATTTCTTATCTGACTTGATTAATTGATGGAATAACTGGCAAAATACTTGTTTACTAAGGTAATCAATCGCTGCAGCCCTAATGACCATGTACATGGTTATGCAAAAGTGTGAAATCTAGTCTGGGACACATTCAAAACGCCTGATTGATGACTCAATTAATGAATTGCTAAAATCACACGCTAAATGATGATCAAAGGCAATGGAATTTGGTCTGTCAGTTATTGCACTGCTCTGTCAGACTGCATGCAATTTTAAAAAGGTAGCTTTAGGCTATCTACACTACATTTGCAACTTTGAAAAAATGTTACAAAACAGCTTTTTTAAAAAAACAAAATTATCAGCAGTGCTTCCTGTTCTACCATAAGAACAAGCAAACCTGTGAGCTGGACACAGCAGCTCGACTAGGAAGCTCTAACTGATTAGCACCTTTAATGGGGGAAACTAATCACCAGGTGTAGAGACTGAGTGGAAATAAAACCCACAGGCTTTGGGGCTATTGTGCCACATGGTCGAGAACCGCTGATGAGAGGTGTGTGCATCTCACCCACTGAGGCCAATTCGTTTCACATCTCAATACACAAACTGCAGCTCGATGCATCTAGATACATTTATAAACAGGCAACAAATCAATACGGCTCAATCTAGCCCTGTCTCAAAACAATTTGCTGCAGTGACATGCGACATGATTCAATGCGACATGACACACATATTTCCACTAATGTTTTGCTTTTGTGACTCCTTTCCAGAAGAATAGAAATAGCCACACATCTATCCGTTGCGGTAATGAGATGAGGTGAGAAAAATGTTGGTAAGACGCCACTGAGGATTGGACCCTTAAGTTTTGTAATTATATAAGATGTATGGAGAGGTATTTCAGGACAGACCGAATGCTTGCCATCTTTAAACAGAAAGGCAACCAGCTGAAATACAGTTATAATTATAACAAAGCCTAAACTCTCCATAACCTCTATGAGAAATCTAGTGGCAACAATATCTGAAGGGCAAGAGGCCTGACTGATAGCCAGAGGGCTCTCCTGTTAAATTGTTATCAGGGGCCTTAATAAGCTTAGCCTTTTGGCCCACTAGATTAGCAAGAGAACAGAAAGCGTAATGACAGATCTGATACCATCAGGCTAGAAATGCACAATAAGCAGAACAGCAGTCGGAGCAAGGTTTCAGAGTTGATCCGTGATGCTAAGTAAAACCTGGAGTTTAAAATGTTTACATTCTGCATATTTCAGTCTTTTAAGGTGGGAGGTTTAAAGTCTTTCATATGCAGAAAGCCGACTATGAGTCCGGTGGATGCCGCCCACATCTCATACAGATATTGTGATATTGTCAGGGGGATAATGTAGCCGTGGATGTGAACGTTGTTCTGAGAGTGGCAGAAGCATGCAACGTGCACGAGCAAACTGGCAAGAATATACCGTAACAATCAGGTACAGACAGTTTTAAACACCTATTGCATTGTTGAGTTGTCCTTGAAGAGGAAGTGCTTTTCAATTATGCTTTTGATGTTTTTGTGATAAGAGTTTTTGGATGAGAGTGTTATTATTTGTTGAAGCAAGTGGCATTTTATGTTGAAGCTCAAGTCCGTGATGGGTGTACAGCGTCCCATTAGCCACCTGTCACATCATGAGTTCACACAGTTCTCATTAGAGTGTGGGCAATGGTTTTCAGTCTACATTAAAATTCGCACATCATTGTGAAAAAATATGACTTTAAGGGCATTTCACCTTTCATTAGATACCTGCAGGTACAGAGAGGAAGGACAGATTGGAGCGGACGTTGTATCTCAGAACACAGGGACCATTTGCTCACTGTTTAAGGCCACCTGAAAGCCTCTTTAATAATAATAAATACCGCTTCATGAATACGAGGCGGCGGGAAAAGACACCATCACAGATACCGGGAAACGCAGAATCCCCAAGGTCAAAGAAATCAAGGCAGGGCCACGGATATGAGGTGGAGAGCAACCATGCAAACAAACACAGCAGATGCGGATCCTCCGAGTCTGATCAATGGCTGTGGCTGTTTGCTCTACACACCAGCCAATAACGCTGCGGCGAGGAGCATTCATCACTTGCTGCAATGTGCGATTAATGAAGTCTGAAAAATGGCTACCACTCATTAGCACCCACTGACCCCTGCAGATTGCAATGATTGGTCATGCTTCCTAATTGTCACCCTTGGTCAAAACGAGTGTCTCAACAAATCGAGTGACATGATCTGAAAATCTACTGCCAGTTCACAGCCTGTAAACCTTGGAGAGAAGAATGTGTGTGGGGTGATGTACTGTTTATTTCAGTCTCTAGTGATACAGATGCACTTTTATAAAGCTAGTTAATTAGCTCCTAATGAATTCATTTTGATTACATGTCTTTAGTGTCTATTTATGACTCATGCATACTTAATTGTTTTAAATTAAATGTAAATAGATTGGTTAGGCTGCCGTTTTCACCTTTTGAAAATATTTGTCACTTTATTTCTACACTGTTGCTATTAACATTATATATGTGACTTACAGCAGTTGCTGCCTCTTGCAGATAACTTTATACAAATGAAAGGTAATTAGCTAAGTACTATCACACATGCCCAAACATATGGCAAATAGTTACATCCTACATAGTGAGATAAAATTAGACAGTACCACTAGATTACATACAGGCATTCCCAGGGCTGATGCGATAACTGCAATATCGCACTACTTACAAGCTAACCACAGGGAATGGTAAGCCACCGCCATGACCGCTGTGTTTATGCTTTTCCTTTTTTTCATTGTAGCACCACATATTTACACTAAACTACAAACAACAGCAGTGTTACGAGGTGCAGCCAGCTATTCAATGACAGTAGAGGCAGGGCAGGACAAATACCACAAAGACCAAGCGTCACATTGGTGAACAACAATGGAGGTGAAATGAATACTGAACCCACACAGACTGATGGGTGTGTCCTCTCCCTACATGCTACATGCTTAGCCTTCCCTTTATCCAAAGCAAGTACTCCACGTTCTGCTAACATTTTTACTTCTTCCATGAATATTCGGTATCACAGCAACCAAACTGTGTGCTCCAACACCCATACTACCACACTATAAAATATGTCCCAATACATAGTATGTCAAATGCAGTATGCCAAAAACTCCAGAATGTTCTACTACATTGGGTCCAATTTTGCAGTATGCAAGCCAGCATGCTTTTCTGGCTGTTCTGACCCACAATCCTCTGCTCAGCGGACGATATGTCACATTGACTGAGCCACAGGCAGCTGATTGACAGCTGTCATAAGTCACAGTGACAGATGACAGCACATTCAAGTAACTGATGACCAGTCAGATAGTAATAATAGGAATATTAATTGTTTAAGTAAACAAAATAATCATAAATATTATAAACAACAGGATATAGCTATAAAAATAACAATGACAGAGAACTGCAGATGTGATGTAGAGAAATGTACCACTTATGGCTTACAGAATAAAATCATCAACATGCATGAAAAATTATATGTTTACACAACACTGACTGACCTTGTATTTCTGTAATTTCCCCAGGACATTAGCCAATGACAACATGATCGTGTGGTCGTTGGGGAGGAGCCTCAGAGCCTCTCGGCCAATCAGCTCTGCTTGACCCAAGTTACCTCAAAGATGAGCACAAACAATGTCAAAACATGAATTTTTCTGTGATACACACACCACTGACACAGACTGAGCATACATACTCACATGTAGTTTAATGTAATTTACACGACGATCTCCATCTCTGGAGAACTCGTCAGTGGCTTTTGTTTTATCTCCAAGGTAGCAGATGTAAAAGCAAGAGGGTCAAAGTTCAGGGCGTAATGTTATGAGAAAGTAGTATGGCCTAATTGTGTGCATACATGCAACAGTATATACTTTTTAAGGGCAGCTGCAGAAGCTACTAATAGTAAAAAGAAAAAGTACACGATTCGGAACGCACCCCTAAGATTCTCATCTGAAGAAACACTGCAACTCTTATTGTGCTTCATAGCCCTCCTATGTTCTGCATTTAACAGTTTATCTATTTATCTATCAAAGTATCTATTTTAAAACGGTGTCATCTTTGTCAAAAAAGCAACATACCTAACAATAAAGCTTATTTACAAAGGACTAGCATCAGAATAAGTTAATTAATTAAGTAATACCGCATGTCACACTGTTATCACTGCAGGGGAAATTCCTTTACCGAAACAGCCCTGTGCATCCCTGTGAATCCTTAGTAGGCAATATGAATACCATGCAGGAATGGCGGACTCCGCCAGTGCCAGAAGAGAAGTCTTGTAAAGAAAGGTAATTACAGAATGTAAACAGCTAATGCTGAAAAATGCAAACTGTATGAAGAGTTACAAAATCTTGAGGATTAGAGCTCCAAAGTGCTTTAATATCTTCGTAAAGTTTAACAAATTGTTCTCATGTTATATCAACACGGATTCCAGTCTGGAGACAGACACGAATTAATTGCTCTCTAATTCCTCAGCGTGGCCCTCTCAGAGATAGACTTTGACAACCCTGACCTACACTGTTTGACAGACGGGATGGAGAAAACATACTTTCAAATTACTTTGAGCCACTTCAAACATGTAGGTTTCCTTTTAAATGTCACCCAACTTTCTGTTCAAAGCTCACGTCAAAACTCCGGGAACTTGTCTTGGTGGTAATTTGGCACATCAACTCCAACATTTCCATTATAATTCCATATTGATCTAGATGAGAGCGAAGCCACTACACCGACGGATCAAGCGCACACACCACTTAAGCGGTTAACCTGTTGTATCAATGAGCAGTTCTTCCAGTTGGACTCCTGCCAAACTCAAAGAGCTCCTCTGCAATCAGGCATGAGTAGTGAAATTGTCTGCGACTGAATGGAGCGGCTGGAAAAAAGATAATTCGGCAAGATTCCAGGTAATTACGACATAAAAATGCCTTACAGTTGAGTGATTTTTTTAAAACAATAAATGACACACAAACCCAAACCCTTTCCACTTAATCATAACCTGCTGTGCTATAATTTTCTATAACGTCTCTTTCTCTTACATCAATTTGTTTTTTCAGCACTCTAACCTCCACTTCTATTTTCTGTTTCCATTTATCATCTATTTGTCATACCATCTGTTTATAGACTTCACAGTTTAACCCTCCTGCCTCTCCCTCCTCTCGCATATAATATAACACATAGCTGATGGATCAGCTAACCCCAGCACTCTTCTCTCTGCCCATACAGTACATGACAGAAATGGATAATGCTTCGGATATCATCAACGTCGAAATGAAACGTGGTGTGAAATGAGCTTGGTATTTATTAGCGTCACTGTGAATGACATGATTGCACCCCGGAGACTCAGTGTGATGAAGGACTAATCCACAAATCTGCATCCCCATGTAGATGATTCATGCCTATTCTAAGCATTTGCACACGCACGTTTGATGCAGCGATATATGTGAGCGCTGTGTAGGTGAGCGGATGGATGGCTGGGCAGCAGAGTGCACAGACTCGTAGTCAAGTGCAAAGAAATGATGCGGCACAAAGACAACTCATATGTCCTTTCACCTCACAGTTCCATCTAGTCCGTCCATATCAGCCTTTGGAAATGAAAGGCTTCTACACATAGATGGAAAACAGAGATCCCACTCGATTTTGTTGTTAAATTATGGAAAATTCCATCTTCAACAGATGTTTGAAGTGACTTGAAAGAACTGGAAATTGCATCTGAACATTGCTAATGTGATTCCTTCATAATTCAAACTACAAAAGCATTTATTGTAGTTGATGTTCAATGACAATTTTTGAAACTGATAAGTGAATATATCAGATGCATCATAAAAGTGTCCCACTGAAGCGAGGCCCCAATATTTCAGTCTGAATGTGCTTGACAGTGATCTGATTTCCATGCACTCATACATGCTTTGTTCTTTCATATAAATGCATGAGGTAGTTCTGTATGCAGTAAATGGTGTTTATTCATCATCTCTAGATTCAACCTTATCGCGCACATATTCTGTAGCTTTATATATTGTGGTATTATTACCTGTGACACATTGTTAGGCAAAGCATGTATATATTAGAAATCTCACATTTTTAGGAACTACAAAGGAACCTTGACAGAGATACATACCACAGATTTATCAGCCAGTTGCCAGAAGAAAATGCTGGCGTTTCTGTAAACCACATACAGTATACGTTACATTTGCATGTTTCATGCATATCACAAATGTCTGTAAAACATTCTAATTACACAGTGTTTCCCACACGTTCACGCCCGCCACGAATAAATTTTGGCCGCCAGGAATACATTTTTCGGCTTTTGACTCGACCTGCCTCCGGACTGTTTGCTTTGTGAATGTCGCGTGTCGTTACAATTCTGGAGCATTGGGTGGCGGTATGCATTGTAACACCGCCTATAAATTAATAAGACGCAGAAGAAGAAGTCGTGGCGGAAGAGGCGTGGAACAACAAAGGTAAGACGTGCCGGTACAAAGTGGTCAAATAAGCCCAAAAGTGGTCCGAACAACTCTAACTCATCATGTTATATCAGCCTGTGTCTGTGTCAAACCTGGAAGCTCAAAATGTGCAGAGACATTAACTGTTACTGTACGTTAGCCGACAGGCACCCGTTGAGCTGCTGCCGCTAGCCCCGTAATGTTACCCTACATAAATCGGCTCTGCTCATTAGTAATTAACTTGGATGTTCACTCTTTTACACAGATGAGTATAGAAAAATATTTTCTGAAGAAGAAAAGACCTCGTCTTGAAGAGGAGGTAGGTTCCGGACCTCACGAGGTATTATCAAAACGGTATAAGACGCTTAAGAAACGCATGGAATAGTGACAAGACTTCCATCAGTGTGAAATGTATTTGCTTTCAATATTTCCAGGCTTCAACTAGCGCCGCAGCTGTGGCAGCAGATGCAGCTGCGGCAGAGAGAGAGAGAGAGAGAGAGGAGGAGGAAGGGATAGTAGTGGGGGGTAACGTTACGTCAGATAACGTCAGATAAAGAGTGCAAACTTTGCAAGCAGTAGAGATATAAATGTCTCTATATCGAAATATACTTGTATATCTAGTAAAAAATAAATACAAGCTATTATTCATATCTTTTATTACTATGTATATCTATTAATCTATAAAAACTAAAAGAGTAAATGTAGGCTATTATTTATATCTTTTTATTAAAATGTATATCTATCAGTGGCGGCTGCTGGTCTTTCAAACAGGGGAAGCTCACTTTAAATTTACATAATAAAATTTGTCATATTTTAGCGAGGCAGTAACTTATAAAAGGAAGCCGTTTTTCAACCACACTCATGCCATAGAACCATACCTGTCAAGTTTTGGATTTGAAAATAAGGGAAATTTTCCGGTGCTCGCTGCGAGCCGTCCCACCACCCCAACCAAGCTCCAGTATCCCTTTCATTTTAAGACAGGTGTACAAGATATCTAAAAACAACTTGTCAACCGCTTACTAACTACAGTTAGGTGATCAGAATCTGATAGGCCTACCTTTGTTGACACTGAAATGCTGTGAACATTCCTACGTTATAATACAGCCTAAATGAAAACACAAAGGGTATATGAAGCACATTTATTTATTGTTTATAAAACGGGTGCTTCCCATCCTTAAATGTGATTGGCTGAGCCGCGTTCAGGGCCGTTGTAAAATCAGTGTAACCCACTGGTAGACCGCAGCATCTGTGTTACTTGGCAACCATTCTGTCCACTCGATCTTGCTTGGTGGAAGAATGAATAGTTCTCAGTTTTATTGTTGCATTATTACCAATAAATTGTTGATTCTTTTTTCGTGTGTGTTTATTTTATGGGCTGTATGTAGGGTAACCGTTTTATAAAGGCAATAAGCCCCAAGAAGCCGTGAGTTACAGTGATGTAACAACGGCGGAGGGGCCCTGAACGCCCCTCAGCTGAACGAACTCGTCGTCGAGATGAACGCGTTCTAACGCATCTGTAGTCAATGAAATGTTAACACAACCGTACATATTTGACCATTTAATTTTTGACATTTTAGGGGAAGCTGAGCTTCCCTTGCAGTCTTAGAGAAATCGCCTCTGATATCTATATATGTAGATCTTAAGTAAAAATTTACTGAATGCAGGCTACTTTCATCAATACTTGTACATGATTCATCTATTGTTCTATTCTGTAAATATTTCTATTCAAGTACATTTGTATAGCAATTATATATGTATGTATATAGTGTTTACAATTGCACCTTTGCATATTCATGTGTGTATATAGTGTTCACAATTACAGTTTTGCAGTTCCATTCCGCCCCCCCCCCCCCCCCCCCCCCCCACCCGACCACACCACCACACCACCACAAATAGATCCTTGATCTGTGGGAAACACTGTTACATGTTCACAAGCTGACATTGTCATAGGCAAGTGGAAGAGATAGTGGATGGCGTGACAGCCAGGCGAGACAGCTACCAAGGGTAGGTGTGTGCTGAGGGTGCTGCAGCACCCCCTATTGACCAGTGGTTAAACAACACAGTGTGTAAAAGTTGGCTATTTTACCATAACCAACAGGCTATCTGGCTATTTGTTTTAAATTTTGAACAGCGTATGAGCAGGGGCCTGTTGGAACACATATGAAAAAATCTGTTTAAAATTAGCAAATTTAATTATTTCATTGCATCTGATTGACAATGTCATCACGTTGGGTCAGGTGAAAGGGTCAGCGTGAGCTAAACTTACGTTTCTGGGAGCTAACATAGATGTCAAAAGAGAACAAAGCTAGTTAACATTACAGACAGGCTCAGAAAGAACAGAAAATTGCCAGTTTTTAAACTGATTTTTGGATCTTGGACGCAAGAGACTTCTTCTGCAGAGCATAGCCACTGAGATGAAGTTTTATGAAGGGGATGACAAGTGGACGTAACATTATGATTTGCCCAGGGGAAGTGAGTGGATTCAGTGAAGAGACAACCGGATGTCCGACATCATTTAAAATAAAAATATTAGAAATTTGGCACATGCAGTCCACATGGAACCACCGGTGTAACTACGTCTGAGCAGTTTTCCTGAAGCTGTAAGCGCCTGCACATACAGTCATGTGCTCACATTAATACTATGCAGCGCCCTTCAGCAAAAGTATATCCCCTTACTTATGTCGACAGCATTGCCAGCCATACTGTGGCACTAAAACTGAGTATTCATTCATGCCCAAACCTAACCACATCTTAACAGCATTTTTAAGAATGCAAACTTTCAACGAATCTGCCACAGAAACCTCAATGCCAACATTTATTCTCATGATTGGGTTGATATTTATGCAGTTTTGACAAAAGGTTTCAAACCCAGCTGTAGAACTTGTTAATTTTTTGTAAAGCTGTCTCCACTAATTGGAGGGCAGACAAAATAAAAACATGAAAATCACCACTCCAATGTCAACAGACAGTGACAAAACACATTGTTTAGTTTGGATGCCAATTCTGTCTGCTGTCTCTTTCCACAATAATATACCTGTTCCTTCTTTAAGGGGGTCTGCGAGCCAGCCCCAGCATGCACTGAGTAAACAGCAGGGAAAGAAAATCATAGAAAACACATTTACACTTCTGGACAATTTAGAGATTCTTGTTGACCTGAGCTGCTTTGATGGTGGGAGGAAACCACAGCAGCCGGAGGAAAACCCACACAAACAGAAGGCGAACCTGCCTCCAAACAAGAAGGAGCACGGCCACGATTCAAACCCACAAACATCTTGCTGCGAGGCTACAGTGCTAACTGCTGAGGCAGCATACCACCCTCGTTAGAACACTTATAGCCTAAGTGTGTCCCCAGTGTGCATAAAGGTAGGTGGTAGCGCTGTTCGGCAGAGGCATGGCAATTTATAAAATGGCCATAAATTGTTTGGCAGTGATCATCATTTAAATGAATACATGTGGAAGCTGAATGCCTCTCTCTGTTAACGCCCCGTTTGAGTGAGAGAAGTAGAGTACAAGACAAAAAGGGCAAGTGTAGCCGAGTGTTAAACATCAAGCTGTGTGTTCGGTGGCTATAATTCTGTAATTACCATCGGAAGCCCCACTTCTCTATGCTGGCTTACTCTAAATTCAGTAACAAGCTGTAACCAGCAGGTCTGGGACGTAACCATTTATTGCCAAGTATTCACTCGCCAGCTCAGACAAGCGTTTTGATTGGTTGTCACATCTGAATGGCAACCCCTTCCGCCTTTCAGTCACTTGACTACATGCCCCCACAGAAACTAATGGAGTTTCCTGATATTAAAGGGATGGTTCCACATTTTTGGGAAATATGCTTATTTGCTTTCTTTCCCAGACTCCCATATGGCAATGGTTTTAAAAGTAATTTCACTTCGTATCAACACACCAGTATCTGCTACACTCTTTCTTCTTTCTCTCTTATTGTTAATGTTTCCTACAGTCACGACTGTTGTTCTCTGCTATTAACCAAGGACAGACAAGTCATCGTTGTCATGTAACAGCCTTTTCATGTTTATACTGTAGCGTCCCTTAACAATGAGGCTACAAGACATGAACTCATTCGTCCTTAGCCTTAGTGCAGGCTATCGCGGGCCATAGCCAACACCAAAACAACAAACCTGTCTGCTTTACAAGGTGTTTTCTCTGCATAAGTGGCTACTTCAACATCTCCCACCTTTCGGCTAACACACACACACACACACGAACTAACAGGAATAACAGCAACCCTCCCTCCTCAAGCCCCTGCCAATCACAGGTGAGTATATCACACGGATTATAGGTGCTAGTATTGACTGACAGGCTTGGCAGCGTCTAAAAACACACAACTTTGTTGTCAGTAACACATTTACTGACATGACGGAAAACTCAGTAACTGCCATGGCAGACCTTTTTACTGTAGCTGAACATAACACATTCTTAACAGTGGCAGAATCCATACAGTCTGTTACAATATTTTAAAAAGAATTTCAACTTGTATGCATTCAATGTCAATTTTTCCCCGTGGTATCGGTGATATGATGAGATACAATAGCATGTTACGCCATAGCGAGCATTGGGATCCTATAGACCTACTTATGGTACACTCAAGATATAAGTAATGCATATGATTATAGAATGTTGAACAATTCTGAATGATTTATGAAGCTGCAAGGTCAGTGTTCATTTACAAGATCAGCATTTTCTGTGAATAACCTTGTAAATAGACTTAACTGTGTGAGGTGTCTGATTTGTTAGTGCTTTTCTTTATTACTTCTTTTCATTTTTTTCCCTTTTTATCAGGAATATAAACACTTTTGGAACCAAAAGTAACCCTTCAGACATGATACCTAGTCCATAGGTCTGCTTAGTGTTTCCACTGCAAACAGTACTCTTACATGTGGGTGGGGTTGTTGTCACTCACTGCTCCATCCAGCACTCACTGTATTTCCTCCTTTATCAGTCTGCATTTTGTTTATTGCCCGCAGGATGGAGTTGCACGCCGACATTTTCAGAACAAAAGTCAGAGTCAATATAGTGGGTTTGTGCACTTAGTCTTTCTCAGGCAAGTGCACCCGGCCCAAGCCCACAGGAACAATGCTCCACGACACTTTTTTAGAATATATGCAGTTCACATAATCTGGTCAAAATTAATAAATATTTTTAAACTCTTAAAGATCCACTCATTACTAAAGGTGTATGTCATCCAAGAGGGAGAAAATAAGAACTATAGAAATGGTCAAAGTTGTCACAGTGAAATTTAAGGTGTGCTGATGGATTCACATCGTCAACTCATACACTGAATAACAGTACAAGTAAACGTTCCACCTTAAAAGTTGCCGGCAGTCGCCCAATGAATTGCAGCTGCTGCAAGAGGCAGTAAAACATGCTTTCCTTTTATAATTCCACGGTATGAACAGTGGTCACATGAACCTCAAAACCAGCCACAACTCAGCGCTGAGCAGAGTGACCGTCCTCTACTGACCAATCAACAGACTGCAGTGTTCACAGCTCCACCTTTTAGTACCAGATCTGTGTGCTAGGTACCCCAATAGAGGGGGGACCAAAAATGGGGACGGTACGGGATGGTTCCAGTGGTACCATCCACAACTTTTCACAGTGGAAACAGAAAAAAAGCGTACCGAACTGAACTGAACCGTACCGTACTGCTCAGTGGAAAATGGGGCTTAATGTTACAGATGGTACACATGTTATTGAGAGACACACCCAAAGTTGATTACCTTACCCACACTTGTGCACACAAAATGGGTGGAGCACTACCTATTTCAGATCAATGTTATAAAAATTGTTTAAAATACAAAGGTCCAAAGGGACAGAAATGTCAGTATGTCTAATAAATTGTGATGCTGAGCAAGAGTATGGTGCTGGATCTTCTTTTCTCAAGACTCAAGTGATATTTTCAAACGCACCTATATTTGAGATAGTTGGATATGAGAATGTCTGATCTTTATAAAAAGCCAGATCAAATATCAATATTTTTCAAGGTATTGTATTTAGAAATTCAAGTATCATGACAACACAAGCGACCAGTTGGAGAATTTTAACATATGGCCCAACCCTAACATCAATCTCAGTCAGAGGAGTAGTACTGAAAGTAAATAGGTGCATTTAACCAATACACCCAGAAAGAAAGTGTAGTAGAAAGAGGAGTAGCACATACATAAGACAATCGATGAACAACACTTGTCGGCACTGGTTTCATGAAGTGACTGCTGGATTCAAAATGAGGAAATTCAATCAGTGTACAACCTCATCTCGAGATCTAAAGGCACAGCCTCTCATTATCTGTGCTATATACCAACAGGATGAAACAAGCTCTATCAGGAATCCCCTTCTCTCCACTTACACCACTACCTGCTTATTTCCCCACAAAGCATCCTGGCTGACCTGCTTCCTCTCACGCTGTTAAGACGGCTGCAGCTCCTCATTAATTTCTTGCATCTCTTGACTCTTAATAAATTCTGATATGCTTAGAGAGAAAATAAACAAACAACACACTGGTTATAGAAGTGAGAAAGTAGCCATGTACTGTAAGGCTAGATTTATGGTAGAGAGGGGAATATAACTGAACCAATCAGATCAAAGAGTGGGAACAGGTAGCAGTTGCTATGGCAGCAACATTGCTTCACACAAAAGAGCTATTATGCTTTGGCTTCTCTTATTCTCTCAGCAGATCTATATTACTTCCAAATAGGTTATTAATGCTCCTGTTTTATCATGGCAGGATGAACCACAATACCAGTCTTACAATTATATTCAACTAAATATAAATGGCTCTGTGTTCCTTTTGATTGAGGGAGCCATTAGGAATTAGACACAGTGCAAAGCAAAGCTGACCACAGCCAATTGTTGGAGAACCGAGTGAAGGCTTCTTGCCAATTTTGGCAAGGCAAAAAAAGTAACTTCTTCTGAGCTGCTGAACTGTTGACTTTCCCTTTTTCTCGCTCCAAACCATCATTTTATCTCTGCTTTCTTTTAGCTGAAATCCCAGCAAACACTTGATTGTTTTCAGTGAGAATAAAAAAAAAGTGTTTGTGCGTTGGTTGCATGTCGCAGTCAGGTGGGAAGTCAGCCAACGTCTGAAACTTAAAAAAAGAAGAAAAAAACTGTTTGTGTTCGGCTGGATGAAAAGCAAAATGAACTGTTAACACCACTGGTGGGGATTTATTTATACACAGGGTACTGTTGAGGTGACATTTGCAACAGTGGAGCTAAAAAACGGGTCATTTCAGGTGCGTGGTTATAATGGGAAACACAGTATGGGTAAGTCTGAAGGTGACGTGGGCACATCTGTGTTCATGCCGTGCTAATATGTGTAAGCATTAGTGTCGCCCCAGAAAGGTAAATATTTACCAAGGTATCCGTTTTGACCGTTTTTTAATTTCCGACATACCAGCTGCTTCTCTCCAGTGTCCTTCCGTCCGTCCTTCCATCATCTCTTTTTCCTTGGTGACTCACAAACTCATGTTTACCCACCATCATGCTCACAGTCACAGTATTTTGACATCCGTCATAGCAGCTTTGTCAGAGGAAACATGGAAGTAACTTTTCAGTAAGTGTCCTCACATGCAATGCTCCTCACCACATACACGCTGCTTGACCTACATACAGTACACTGCCTTTTAAAGAGACACTGGTGTGAAGACACGATCCAGATAAGGGCTCGAACAATAAATGGCATTGAATTTCACTTTTCAAAGAGCAAAGGTTGGGTCGGAAACACCTGGCTAAGTGGGCTTCACATGCACAGACTCTAACCTACGCCCTATCTGACATATGGGAATGACAGTAAATGAAGAAAACTTGTAAAATCCCACACACAAGCTTTGATGCTCACACTGCCAACGTCTGAAAATGGTCCAGGTCAGGTTTAAGTGCAATCCACATGTTAACATACTACATTGTTTGCTACAGCAAGTGTGTGGTCAAGTGAGAGGATTATGGTGAATGTGCTGAGAGAAGACAGGTGTTGCAGAGCAGAAAGACCATGTGTTTCCCACCCACAGACTGGAAGCTGAAGCAAGAACGGATATAGGGCTGCACTATATGCACAAAACATACTGCGATTATACTGACAGATATTGCGATTGCAACATGAGTTGTGATTTTAGTGGAAATGGTAATCTTTGAATTTCGATTTTACTGACAAAATATAAGAAGGACGATGACAAAATTTTTGCTGGGGTCTGTACCATGTAAGCATGTTTCCTTACAACTGTGATTTGTAGGCCGGGGCTTGTCTGTAGCACCACAATGCTTCATTTAAAGTGTTGTGTTGTGACTTTACATTATTACAAAACACAGTTCCTGCGATTTGGATATTGCACTTAGCTGTATTGCTATTTCGAAAATATTACAAATAATTTGCAGCCCTAAACAGTTAACAACATGTTTCCAAGGAGGTGAGTGGTAGAGCTGCAGTCAGGGTGCATTTGAGTGTGTCTGATTTGGTACAATGCTGTTAATGACTAAGGGGATCAGTAAGATTCATATTATTTTCATATTTTAATGTTTACATCCGGCCTGTTGTTTAACACTAAAGAGCAGCTGACTGTATCCAATGTTGTGTTGATTATACTGTAAAATGATTTATTGCTTGTGTAGTAAATTATACAGAAGAAAAAAAATGCATAGTTGCAATTACAATAATAGTCAAAAGAAAAAAGCGCAATTACTTTGTTTTCTCATATTATTTAGCCCTATTCCAGAATAAGCCAGTGTGAAATGTTTTGCATCTCGTAATATTGGAGCTCTCCATCCACACTAAATCCATTTAATATGCATTTCTGTTACGTCATCTAAACAAACCACGTAGCTATGAACTGGAGACGTAACCACTTAAAAGATGAGTGAGTAGCCTGCTTGCTATCTTTGTAACATATGTTTTTAAAAGAGAAAACAGGCATTTGTATTGACATAATTACTGGAAACGGCATACAATGTGCCTAACAGCATGAAGCCTTGCTTGTGATTAGCAATGCTCGTTTAGCTTACCAGACACTTTCAGCTCCCTTCAGCCCGTTGCACCTCATTCAGGTTTTGTCGTAAAATAAGAAGGTAGCATATAGAGCATCCTCATTTCAACTTCATGAATCAGCCTTTCCTCGCCTGTTGCAGTGGGAATAAATAGAAACATGGTGTCAAACAAAAGTTCAGCTCAAAATGGGGCTTGCAGCCAGTTAGGACAACTCTTTCGTCGACCTCAAAACCATAATGTTTTCATACTGGCACAGTTTTACTTTTCTTTAGAGACTAACTGCCGTGTCTCATCTCGTCACCCCAAAAAACACATTAACTTATGTAAACAAACACAGCATGAGCCGCTCCTCCCACTCCCACCTCTACTGAAACATGATCTCCTTCATGCCTCAGCTCTGCAGTAAACTGCACACAGCCTGTCAGACACTAGTGGCTCCGTTAGTCAGTTTATGAACATAATATTATATTAATCATGTTGTCATAAAGCTTATTACTAATGCAATACGAGTTGGATTTAGAGCTGTGACGCCATCAGCGCAGGATGCTGATGTAAGCTAGTTTTTAATTTACCAGAATGTGTCATAATGACAAATGTCCGTTTAAGCTTTTACACCTGACTGGACCAGCAAAACCATAAATTGACCCCGCTCTAATCCAGATGATATGTATGTGTATGTGATTTCACAGGGTTAATCCGAAGCTCCTTGAAATGTCTGAAGCGTACATACAGCTGCTACAGCTATACAGTACCTCATTCAAAATGCCAGTTCAGACTAGATTTAATGATGTACTGTTTAAAAATCTGTTGCCTTCTGCAATTTCAATCAACTCTGGGCATGATTAAACATGATTAAGCCTAACGACTGGCTTACCACTTGTGCCACTTGATGTGTAATCGACACTGACATTCGTGATGATACATGTTCAAAAAAAAAAACGTCTCATCCCAGTTCTGCACACATCTCCTCCTTCTGTAACAAATTTCCCTTCCCTCATTAGTGCTATACTTCCTGGTAGGAGATGAGAGCTTGTGTGGGAGGAGAGAAACGGAGCCGTAGCAAAGGCAAACAGAATGCAAACTGAATGGATGCGTGCTCTGTGGTGGATGGCAGCAAAGACAATATAAGCAGCCTCCTAGTGCAACCTTTCGCTACAGGTAGAATAAAGCCATCCGAAATAAGCTCCTGTGATCTGTGCTCAAGGTTCACTAACCCCTATAGACAATAATGTGCTCCAAACCCCTTAAGCCTCCAGTCTTTGGTTAGTTTAGAGACCTTTCAGTAGCACTGCCTCACCTCTCTTTCTTCCTGCCCAATAAATGCGGCGTGTTTCTCGGAGTCAAAAATGTTCAAGAGGCAGAAATAATCTCATTTGTTGAAGTAAATCACAATGGATGAAGCCAAAGAACTATTGTTCTGGCTGAGTTCTGTTAGGCATACAGCAGCCTTGGATGGGGATCATAAGGCTTTAATGCTATTATCTCTCTACAAAAGGTAATGACATCCAAATGATTATTTTGCCGGCACATTGCACACACACAAGATGCGACCATCGGATCCTCATGAAATCATTCAAATCATAATACAACAATAGTACAGACAACTGGGCAGCGAGGAATTCTGTAAGAAAATGACTCTATATGTCACGGCTTAGCTATTTGCTTAGGTATATTCTGCTTCTGCAACCATGAACAGGAGCAAATTCCCCGGTGAAGTCTTTATACCTGCTTAGCTAACAGATGGGCTTATTCCTGCCAATGACAAATATCTTTGAGGTCACTCATTGGTATTCCTTGTATTGCTTTCAGCCATGTTATCAAGCTTTATTATATTTTTTTTTCCACCAGACCCTGTATCTTCTGATTCACCTTTCAGTAGCCCTGCAGCAGTGTCTGTTCTTTCTTTTTTACTGCCCATTTTGCAGCAGGTGTGCCTTACATGAAGTTTGTCCAACAGAAAAATACTGATGTTGAGCATGTAACTTTAAGCATCTTGTATTCTCAATTTTAATTCCATACCCCCTAGCAAGCACCCAGTTTCCCTTAGCACTGAACAGAGCAGCGCTGCTCAGTGGGGCGTGAATGTGCAAAAACATATTAATTTAAATTGGTGTGGTGTTCAGCATCTATTAGATTGGATTAACATCTGGATAACAACAATGTTGTTTTGAAGGAGGTGTATGCCACATTCAGGGCATGTCTTTTAATCAGATTTTGGAGCAGAACTGACTGAATACACATGGAGGTGGCTGAGATAGCAGCTAGCAGCTGCTGGTAGAGTTAACAAAGACAGCAGTGCTGACAGAGCTAACGCTGTTAACCTGGGGGAAACTGGAGGGTCGGCATTATGCTTCCACAACAACGCTGTTCTGATCAGTGGTGACCACCATATGAGCGCGGTGCAGAGCAGCTGCATTTAGCTAGCTAATAGGACACACTCAGGGACTCACATGCATAATTATCTCAATAAAAATTTCTTCAATAAAGATAATATTTAAATCCTCCATATAATTAAAGCACCCACAAGCATCATTAACAGGCGGCTCGCTCAGTGTGTGACGTGCACTTGTAGATAAAATATAGGCCTATATTAATGAAGGTTCATTAGTACGGTTTTGTATTTCTCTGTAATGTAGCACAGTGTTAACAATGTTACTGATACTATTCTTTCTCACACCTTCAACTCAAACCATTGTGTTGCCCCACCCAAAATATATCATTTAATAGTTAAATTAATATCATAAACATGCAGGCGACTAGTGGACTAATGGCCCTAAATGACGACTATTGGTCGACTGGGAAAATTCTAAGTTAGGGGCAGCCCTAGACTACAACACACAGACAGGAACGTGACTTTATTCTATGCTCAGGACACCAGTACTCCACTATCTATTTCTTTACATACCAAATAGTTGTTTGCCATTATATTAATGCTCCGAATGTCGCACACAGCTCCTTCGAGAATCGGGTGGCTGTTAATAGTGGATTTTAATGACATAACAATAACTTGGGTTTCAATAGTTCAATTGACACTTGTCATTGCAGGTGTTTCATATTCACATAAAATACCGAAGGGACTGAAAACACCTGTGTTTACACTTATCCACATTTAGCCAGATCACAAATGTGATTGTAACACATCTTACCCTTCCCAAGCAAACTGATAAGTAGCTTATGATCGACTCCAATCTAGGGGGTGGCGGTAATGCATCGCAAACTGTTAACTGGCGGACGAAGAGTAGCCTGTGCATTTTAGTAATTCTTTTTACAATAATATCAGTTTAGCTAGCTCGCTAAAAACTGTCCTTAAACCCATGGATGATTCCAAGGAATGGACTTAGAGTGAGACAAAGGTTTTATCATATTCACAGGCTACAACAGTCACTTCAGCTGGTGTTATCATGGGGGTACTGACCTGGTACTTTCACAGACCACTTACTGACATGCTTACACAAGTACAATACATACAAATATTCAATACACACCAAATCTACCCAAGGGGCATCAAGTAACCAAGTGTAAATGGGGTCAAAGGACAAAATTCCATGATGGGATCACTTTCAGTGTACAGTAATATTATCAATGCTGACCGGAAAATCACCTCTCATCTTCCTGACATTCAACCTAATGGACATTATTATGTTGTTACAACCAAATGGAAAGGAATGAAAGGAAAGATATAAAATTACTACAGGAACATGAGGTTGTAGAAGGTTAGAGCACAAATTCTAAACCTGCAGCACAAAAGCTAAATTTTTAAAGCCAAAAAGCAACATCAGAATTACACCGAGCGGCTGTGCTGCGATGGGATTTTTTCATTTATAAGTGTAGAAAAGCAGGAATGTCTTTTCCTTCACAAGAGGGCTCATGGAAATTGAGCAGACAATTGTTTATTCAAAGGTGTCACCATTGCCTTTGGCCGGGGGCATGTTTCCCGTCATCTGAGGCCAAACAACCCTTTGAGTTGAAACATGAAAAAAAAGCTTTGATTCACAGGATATTTGTCAGAGATTCAGGCTTTTAATTTAATATTCATATTCAGTGGCCTCTTTTAAAATGCAGCTACTGTAGATCAAATGCAAAACGGCAATAGATTTTATTTATTGAATCACCTCGAATTGGGGATTTAAAAAGGTTAAATATATTAAATTTTTTGGCGTATAGTAGTCATTAATTATCACTTAAAATGTTCATCCTAGGGCTGGGCAGTATTTCAATATTATAACAATATGGTGATATGAGACTAGATATAGTCTTGTCCTGGTTTAAAAGGCTGTATTACAGTAAAGTGATGCCATACACTGAACTTACAGACTGTTGTAATTGTTCTGTTATTTGCCTTTACACACTCAGCCATAATATCCACATTACTGGTGATTATCTATGAGAAGTCTCACTTTGTAAATATTTTTGTTAACCAATAGTCAACCCTACAATATCAATATCAAGGTATTTAGTCAAAGATATTTGATTTTCTCCAAATCGCCCAGGCCTGGTTCATTCATTCATACCAGGTTATAGAACACTCTAAAATGTATATGATGTGCTAGTTAACTCAAAACTGACGTGTAACATCAATTACCGTAAAACTTCTATTAAAAGCCTAGTCCCACTTAAACACAAAGTCTCTTTTACTAGCCCAGTGTAGCTACACATTTTGATGAATAAAAGCCTGTCTCAATTAGAGGCCTGGTCTGGTTGCCAAGCAGCTCATTTTTATAGAAATTCTTTGGATGTACAAAACCAGCTACACACTTGAGCTAACATTAGCTAGCTGTTTAGTTCGTGCATAACTTTTGTCAGTATGGAGATGCTACATATTGTTAGCTTGGTTAGATTCTCTATAATTCAATCGTTGAGTTAATTTTCCTAAAACTATGAGCACACAAAAAGTAATGCACTCACATTTACCGGCATAATAAACAAAAGAGACGAAAAAAAAGAAGCCGACTCCCTACTTCTTAAGCGATCATTAAGTCAAATGATGTGTCCATTACTTGATTACCCTGTAAGTTATTCATATTCCTTTAGTCCGTAAGGGTCCACCAATCAAAAGAATCAAAAGGGTTTTACAAAAAAATGAAGTTGTGAGTATTGTTTTAACCGGATAAAGTGTCGGTATGCTTTGTGCCGTAATCCTAGGGTGCTGTAAAAAGAGTGTCATAACTCTCTCTGATACGCTGCCTCTCAGAGACAGATAAAATGAATGACTCATTATTGATATATTATCTGAAACCTTATTTTTATACAATATTCATTCTGGTTTAAATAAACAATTTGTATTTCCCCATGTTTGCTGAGCAACAGTTTTGCGTGAAAGGAATTAAAGGCCTGTGCCAAATATAGGCCTGTTAATTTCAGTGAAATAAGCAGATAATGGTGCATGCTATTAATTTAAGTTTTACAGTAAATGACAACTTTAAACAAAAAAATAAATAAATGTGCACAAACTTCTTCATAACCAGTAGGAATTATGTTTACTTAATGGTTAAAGCATCAGTCTGGATGACAGCACAAAGGTTGCTTACATGTTTCCAGCATAACAGTAGAGGTGACATCAATTACTGAGCACACAGCAATGATTTCTTGACCTGAAACATTTTTCCACTTTGCTTTTCAGGTCAGGAAATTAAGTCAAAGAGAAGCTGGGGTCAATTGCTGACTAATTAATGAGAAAAAAGAAAGAGAAAACAAAACATAAAGAAAAAAAATGTGTCAGAACAATATTAGACATTGCTGCTGTGGAGCAGAAAGAATCCCCCTGTGACATCCTCAAGGCCAGACTGCAGCTGACCACTCCTCGGAGAAAAATGAGATGTTAAAGTCACTGCTGCTGCTTATATAAAGGATACTTGCAGGCTAGTTGGCAAATAAGAAGATGGGAAGATGGAGAAAACACAATCTGGAGGGATGTTTAGTGTGCAGGGAAGCAAAGAGTCTGTCGAGCCACTGTGCATGTGTTAGTTTGTTGTCTGTGGGAGCTTCGACAGCTCTGCGGTGAACTCTTTACACCCTGCAGATGTCCTCATCATTACAATGCCAGATTCATTCATGATAGTGTACACAAGGTAACAGAAGTCGACACTTAGAGTTATATCAATATATAGTGCACAGCATAAATGTATCCAGTGATGTTTCAGCGTGAATGACTTTAAAGAAGGTCGTGTGCTAACCTTGGAACACAAACATGGCTGAATACTGAACATGTACAGACTATTATGTGAAAATTTCTCTGCAGGTTGAAGCTCAATGTTTTGTGACTCAATCCAGCAAATTGTGCCAAAACTACAGGCTGAGCAAAGTTGTGATGTAGACTTAAAGCCTACACGAGGCTGCTAGCTGTGGTCATGTCTTCATTCTGAATTATTTATGTTTAACACTTTGGAAAATAAAACTGTCACACTGCAGGAAAAAACAGTCGAAATCAAGATTTTTTCCCCTTATATATGACTCAGAGTGGAGAGAAAGAGAAACATCTTAAATATGACATTTTCACTGTCATATACGGTCCTACAGTATATATAGAATGTGAGTAATATGACCTCAATCTGAACAGTCACATCGGATTTCATTCAAGTTTTATGTGTGTTAGTAGAGGGATAATGGAGGTGTAGGTGTTAAGCTGATGGACAGTGAGGTCATTGATTTGCCCTAATGCAAGTGACATATCTGGTGCAAAGAATGCAATTATGTTTTTTAAAGTATTTTATTAGTATTTCTGCATTGAGTGTTAAATCTTTGTTCTGTTTTTTCATTTTTTAAATGGAGGTATTAAGTCAGAACAAAACGATGAAGCCTGCAATATGAATGTAGCCGTTATTGCCTTGAACGTCCTGCCAAACAATTTACTTTGCAGCAGTATTTCACCAGGGTCGCTGCTTTAGTGTGTCTCATTAAAGAAATTGAATAGAGCAGGATGTAGGGGAGAGGGAAAAGAAATAGACAAATGCTCTCTCTCATACCTAAACAACAGAACAGATCGATTTCAACTGACCTCCAAAACGACATATATGACCGTCCCCTAAGCGACATATATTACAGTCCAAATGACTGCAGTTTTTTTAACATGTCCTTAACCTTATGAGTTGCCATTACACAATAAAATGTCATGGTCAGGTTTAGGCAATAAAACTAGGTGGTTAGGTTTTAAAAAAGCATCATGGTTTGGCTTTAAATAAGTCCTCCTGCTGCAAAGGGAATGTCACATAACACACGTCACAAGTGCAGTATACTACACATACAAGTATACTATGCTATGCTGTTACTAAAAGAAGTCAATGCTGACTTTGGAGCATGAACATCAGCCACCAGGGTAAAGGTCCTGTGCTTATTTGAGCCAATCTCAATCCTTCCCGTCTACCCTATAAGGTAGGGGTAGGCAACTTGTGGCTCCAAAGCCACATGTGGCTCTTTAGCTCCTCTCCAGAGGCTCCCTGTGTCTTTGATAAAAAATTATATGGAACTGAATAACAGTCATATCATTGTTGCGAGCCTAAGATGATTCTTAGATTCTTTAATTGTAAAATGTGTAGCTTATACACTGACTAAAAAAATGTTTTACCCTTTTATCATTTAAATATATGTTAAATGTCTATGGCCTGACGCCTTCTAAATTTCGCTGAACCTCAATAGCGGTGGCTAGACCTGAGTCTCCCTGGTTAGGGTAGCTATGGTTTCAAATCCAAAAAAAGGAAGGGTATCGGAGGATAATAGTTTCATAAAAATGTTTAATAGTGCGAAAACGGATTTGTTTGCTCCAATGCTGCAAAGTTTAAGTACCAAATAACCAAAAACAGCTCACTGCAATGTCGCCACCTTGTGGTAAAACATATTAACAAATGCTTGTTTAGATCTATTATGCCCAGTTCAGACAAGATTTGCGACAAGATGAGTTGAAACAGGCAGCTACTTGCAATGCGTCATTCCGCAAAGTTCTAAAAACCTGACAGTTCACACCACTACAACTAGATGAGATGGTGTATCATCTCTATGCAACAACTCTCTGTACTTCTTTTCTGATTTCCAGCTTTTCAGGCTGATTTTGTGGCTGAATATAATTTGTAGTTTCTTAAAATAGAAAACAGAGACAAAACCAGCATCAGATGGACTGTATTCGTAACAAATACACCACAATAATATAAATAACCAGCGCCAATTAGTCAGTCAGTGAGACCAGTCGATGACCATCCAACACTGATACACTGTGAAGACGGAAACAGATTGCTCGGTGGGGACGGAGCACCTGTTGAAGCAAGCAAACACACTGTCTGCGGCCATTTTGATTTCACCAGCAGACTTCACTACAATCTGACTGCCTGTAGAAACACTTGGCCAGCCGGATGTTCTAAAACCAGCCGCTGGCGCTTTGACCAGCTAAGTTGCAGGTGACTTGAGTTGAGCTCAGACTGGAGAGTTCCCACTGCTGCAACATTCTAAGATGGTTTCTTCTCATTGCAAATCATTGGTCTAACCTGGGTTTTACAAATGTTAATAAGCTTACTTGGGCTCAATAGGCTGTCTCGCCTTTATTCTTTATTCCTTGTTTATTTTATGGCAAGGACATTGTAGCTGCTATAAGAGAGCACCATACACAATTTCACTGTATTTATTACAGTGACAACAATAAAGCTTCTTCTTAAGCTCAAATATGTTTTGTCATTGCCTACCCCTGCAATAGGGAATTCATATCTGTATACAACATTACACAGTCATTTCAGCTGACTTTCTCCTCTGCTCCCATAACAATTGCTACAGCTACTTAAGGACGCCACCCTATAATAAATGTAAGTATGGGTCATAATAAGCTGTTGACTGTTGGTGAGAGCGACCTGAAATAGACATGTGATATGTTTCCATTGAAAACTGAATATCAGACCCACTTTCCGCTGTCTGGGTTGGCCATCCTCTTCCCGAGACTCATGTCTGTTCACTAAATTTACATAAATCTGCACATGCTTTGGCGTAAAACAAACATTCCTTTGTCACTCTCACCATAAACTGTGAGATCTTCCAGCGTCCAAGTGACCAGTTTACACATGAACTAATCATTCTCCTCAACAGATGTGTTTTGTCCTGACAGCATGGCTGCCAACCGCCACACCTGACGAAGCACATGCCGCCAAGGGTTAACACATCTCCGAGACACCGTTCCCGAGAGGAGACAGGAGCACACAGCTCGCGCACAGCAAGGTGCTGCAGGGTCCGCATATCTGTCAGCGATCACATCTGCTCCTCACAAGGAGAATCCTGATGGTTGCACATTTGATGGCTTGTTTCTGTGCCTGTGTGCTGCTGAATTGTGCACCCTGATCAGAACTGCTTTTTAAGAATGGTGCCACCGCTGATATTAATAAATAGTAATAAGCACCAGGGTCAGGTAGTGGTCACATTTGAACTGATGCAGGTGCTGGTACACGGAATTCGGCACCTGTACCCAGTTGTCCCATTTTTGATACCTTACTCTCTCTGTAATAACAAAATGTTGCCTACCTGCCTGTCCCCTGTCACACCTATCCTGACAACCTCCAGCCTGTCACAGTCTGCAGTGCAGCAGGTGTCTGCATTGGGTTTAGTGTAACCACACTTGCAGCCACGTTCGGCTCACTATTCCCCTGACTCACTATGACTTTAACAAGCTGCAGTGGTAACGTAGTCTCACTGGCTGTCCCAGGTAAAAGATGACTAACATGACAGAAACATGGCAATGTCTTTGGTTGTGGTTCTTAAACAGTGGTCCTACAGTGAGAGAGGTTCAAGGATGGCCGTTGTCATGGTCTTGCAATCAAAGACAGCCTGGGATAACATTCTGACAGTGTCAGAAATTTGAGATGACCATCTTAGAGTGTGACAGACAGACAGATGGATAGCAGCTCGCCATGGAGGTAAAACATGTTAAAAAGAAATGTGTGGGATTTCAGCAGAGAGGAAAACCTTGTGAAGTTGTGGCAGCAGACGCCTTGCCTGTATGATGTGTCCTCCAGCTCTTAAAATGATTGCGTAAAGAAGGACGAGGCATGGAATGAAATATCAGGGGAGCAACCTAGACACAGACACACCACAGTATATAGTGCCCACAAAACTTTTGGTTATTTAATGTGACCCTCTATGTTGTGCTTCACAGTTGGAAATATAATAACCCGTGCAGCATCCTTGCCCTGTTTGGTTTGGTTCAGTCGAACTAAAGTTGGTTTGCCCCCTAAGTGCGGTTCGTTTCGGCAGGTGTGAACACAGCAATCAAACAAATGTGTGCACATAAACAACCGGACCAAGACCTTCTTGAAGAGATGGTCTCGGTTCAGTTACAATCAAACTCTGATGCGGTCCTCCTCCTGTACTGCCTTAATATGCACATTCAGCACATCCAATTCATCAAAACATTGTTTTCTAGTTGGAGCCGCGCCTCGTTTTCAAACTGTATGCTTTGACTCAAATGAACAATGACAGCAATATAGTCCATGATGAGCAGCGCTAAAATCAACCTGCGTAGTTGTCCCTCCATTGTGACATTAGAAAGTGTCACATTTATCTTGCAAGTGTACTCTTCTTCAACGTTTTGTTTACTTCCTGGATTCTTCCCACATGGAAATTCTGACCAATCAAGGGAAGCTTTCTCGCACAAGGCGTTTGATCTGGTCTGCTTGTAAATGCTGCCGTGAGAACACGAACCAACTCTAGACAAAATTAGTCCCTGATTCAGACCAAAGCAAGCAAACTTTGGATCTGAAAGCATCCTAATATACCATTAATTGGTACATGGTAGTATCTATGTAATTTAAGTTTGTACCATTGAAAGTATTGGGTTCAGTACCTGACCAAAGAAATTCAAGAGAATATCTTTCATTTGAGTGTGTTCCGACTGGTATCCTATCAGGGTTTTCCATAATCGCTGGCTGTCAGTCCAACGGCCAGACATTAAAACATTTCCAGCCGACTACTCTCTTGCTGTTTCAAGTCACCGTCACTTTAGATCACTTTTAGATCTTGGTCATTTCTATCTGTCTCTTAACTGGATGACAGATTGAAGTCATCAGATGTCTGGATTCTTAAATAACGTTACCGGTAGCTCGCTGGCTCCAGGCTTTCCATTTCAACTCTGGTTTTAAAATAGAGCATCTAACAAATGGAGAGATAGTTTATGACACTAAAGATGTAATTTTAGCTGCATTTTAGTAATGCAAAGTTTACCTTATCTCCAGTGTATTAACTGGAAATAAAAAAATAGTCCTTTATTAAAAAATTATTCCACACTGTTTACTGGCTCTTGTGACTATAAATGCAGCATTTCACTCATATAGACCTCATCAGCTGGCTGCTATTTTCACCCAGCCAGACACTGCATGCACTTGTGGAAAACACTACCTATCTATAGTTACTTACAGTAAGTGTCCATCTATAAAATGTCTAGCAGCACTGTTCAGCAGCCATAACAATTATGAGAAAGACACTTAGCCCAATGTGAAACATGGGCATTAAAAAGCTCTGACCAATTAAAGACGACTGGAGGTTAAGAAGGCCGGTCAGGAAACGATGCTAATATCATGACTTGGATTAAATGTCATACAATAACAATAACCTTCAGCAAATTACTTGTTAGGTTTTGACAAGAGGGGATGACACTCTGGAGGGAGGACATAGACTCTGGCCTTTTAATTTGATAGAGAGTGATGGTCGGGTATGGGAGCAGGCCACAGCGCACATGATTTTTTTTTTTTTCTTCCACCTGCCCTGGACTCAGAGGTGCCCCTGTCATGGTCACCCAAATTAATGTCAAGTTAATTCTGCAACAATTACAACCCCAGTGGCTCTGGCTCCCTTTTAACCACAGACATTGGATTATTTCTTTTCAACAAAAAAAACGTTGTTTCAAATTTGTTTTTCAGAGTGAAACAAAATATGGTATTAAACGTCTTGAGATTTCCTCACAAAAAGATGTTTGCTCTTCTACAATCTGTCGTCTTTTTATGTGCAGTGTTGAGTTTATGAGCGCGGGACTATTTTCCAATAGTGTGATCAAACTGTAGTTTCACAATCTTTCCCTCTACATCATTTCTCTTGCAACCTCTACTCTCTCCCTCCCACCCTTTTTGTCAGACCGCACTAATACAAAATACATCTGTAAACTGCTTCCAGCTTGCTCCATATTTATGCGCACACATGTCTGGCAACAGCATCACCTTGCACTCGAATGTCACTGGTCACTTCAGCAGATGCTCAGAACAGTTTAATAATACAATAACATGGAGCCGAGCCAGTATTCCTCTGCATCAAAGCATAACCCAGTTTAGCTATCCTCTCCTGTCATGTAGGTCAGGCCTCATGCAAAAATGATTCTCTCTCATTTCTTGTCCATCTGAAATTAGGGCTAATACAAGAGGAATGAAGAAGCCGAAGCCATGCTGAAAATTAATGGGAGCTCATGAATAGGTAGCCTGCCTTGAACTGTTAATGAGAAGAAAGTCAGTTTTGCTAAGCAGATCGCGCTAACTCGAGATCCGTGTGGAGTTTCTTTTGACAACTAACCAGCCTATTTTACATTATTCATCCCTTCAGAGGATGTGTTTACGCCCAATAACCTATTTTAACTCTCACGGTCTGAGTGCTCTGATGTCCTGTTTTTTTATTTTTCCCCACTCAGCATTCATATCGAAACCCTTTACCTTCCCAGCTGGACGCTACAGTGTGAGTAAAAAAGCCATTGGTGCCTTGTGTACTGACTCTGCTCAGACTGAGGACACAAATTCAGACGCCCAGATGGAGTGCAATGTCTTTGCTTTCCCAAACAGCATTCTAATGCAGGTTAAACAATATGCCCTCCATTATGGCACATATTTTTAGATATGTACTTTCATACTTAAAGTGACAGGTCACACTGAAATCAGAAGTACATATTGTTTCTCTTACCTGCAGTGCTATTTATCAGTCGAGATTGTTTTGGTGTGAGTGTTTGAGATATCAAAGCTGTCTGCCTTCTCTCCAATATATTCGAATGAGCTAGTACACAGCTTGTGGTGCTCAAAGCACAAAAAATACATTTGAAAAATTCAACAGCAATGTCTCTTTCCTGAAATCATGAACTGGTCACTCTAAGCTAGGGGTGGGCGATATGGGCCTAAAATAAATAAAGATTTTATTTAATTTAATAACATAGAATTGCAACAAAATTCAATTTTACATGTCAACCTAACAGTTTGCCTTCAAATATTCAGTAAAAACTAAACAAAAATTATCTGTCATTTCTTTAGTTTATAAACAACAACAGTAACTCAGAGTGAGACAGTTCAACAAAATAAAATCCACCACAAACGACACATTTAAACAGCTCCCAGATACAAACAATGTCCCCTGGGATCTATATATATAAATCAACAGGTGATTTCCTTCTTTTAGTAAAATCCTAAATGACTGAGTTGGATTTTGTTTCCACCTGGACCTTTATGCTCTGCCATTTCTCCTCTAATCATCACGCTGTAACCTGTGACAGGCTGTTATGATACCACAACTATCACACATTCACATATATGTAGTTTTTTTTGTCAAGCTGCAAGCCTCACATAGGTTTACATTACCAAAGACTTATGACAAAATGACTTGAGGACACCAACTTCCGTGTGAGCAAGGCAAGAAACGAGAGGAAGAGGCGCTGTGCTGCTGCCTGGAGGAGCCGCTGACTGAGTTCCCTCTGAGGTGTAAGTCGCTAAAAGAGTCTGAGAAGTCCAGGGCTGTTCATAAAACGTTCAGGACGCCACAGTTTATTCCACACTACTGAAGCTGCTCCTCTTTTTGGAACCACCTGCGGAGTCTGTAGTAATTTCGCTTTCAGTCATGCTTGTTGTTGCCGTGGGTAACAGTATGACGTCAATATGTCAACAAGTCAAAATATCACAAGTATCACAACATTAATTTTTCATATAATATGAGTAATTATACCAGGTGTTATCATGAACAAAATGACATGGCACACCCCTACTCTGATCCACAGACCATGTTGTGAGCAGCTTAATATGGGAACTGCTTTCTTTTGCTGTCACAAACCGTATCACCGCACTGAAGGAGGCGTG
The DNA here is from genome assembly GCA_019142605.1 of Cephalopholis sonnerati. NCBI lineage: Eukaryota > Metazoa > Chordata > Actinopteri > Perciformes > Serranidae > Cephalopholis > Cephalopholis sonnerati. Next base: position 20,926,353 of record JAGQAX010000020.1, read on the forward strand.
CGTCTACTCATGGACAAGAAACTAGTCCTTGTGACAGTATGAGATACAAACATTAATAGCGTTTACCTCAGCTGAGCTATAACATGAGCTAGCTCAGTGGTGCTAGCTGAGCTAGCAGAAGATGCACGCTTCTGTCTGCATGGTGATACAGCTGGCAGGTGCACTTCAGTAGGCAAAAAAAATTGTTCCTACATGAAACTGCTCACAACAAGGTCTGTGGATTATCTTGAGTAACCAGGGTCATGATTTCTAGAAAGAGACATTGTTGTTGAGTTTTTCAAGAGATTTTGGTGCTTGGAGCACCACAAGCTGAGTAGTGCCATCTAGTTCCATCATATTCAAGAGAAGGCCGACATCTCTACAGCTGATATCTTCAAGACTCAGCAACTCGCACCAAAACAATCCTGACTGACAAATAGTGCTGCAGGTAAGAGGAGTAATATGCATTTTTAGGGGTGAACTGTCCCTTTGAGGTTATTTCATTTCAGCACAAGTTTGTCCCTGGTAATATTGGAGGGAAAATATTATGCACTGAATTCCTTATTCTCACCTCCCTCGTTTTCATTTAGATTCTTGTTCTTTCATGAAAATACTGCATATTTTTAGGGAATTTAATCATATTTAATGTGAAATGCCGTCTACCCTTTTCAACAGTTATGTCTACCACTGGCAAGAAGGATACGGGAAGTAATTTGTTTTCATTTGTTTTGCCGTAACTAAGTAAAGCATTTTTGAGACTGTGATTTATACTTTAAAATTAAATTTAAGCAAAATTCATTCATATATATTTCCACACAGTAACTAATCTTCCACAATTGAGATGTAAAGTTATTGAGAAGTTTTCAGAGTGCACTGTTCTACTGAGAAACACTGAAAGTCTTTATTAAAAGTGCAGCTGAGCTTCTAAGAACAGATGCTATGGAAGTTTCCATGCAGTTTGTATCCATAAAACACAATCATATCGTCATGGTGACAGCTACTGTGCGCTGTGATGACTACTCTTCCCATGTCTGACGCTTCTTCATGTAATCAGTCTGTGCATACCAACACCTCCTGCCACACCTGTCACTATCAAGCTTCCCACCTCAGTTCATCACCTGACCCTCACAGTCAGCCTCAGTGTATAGATGACAGCTATTTGTCACTTGTAATGGACGGTATATGCTACTATCACTTTGCCTAAAGGGACAGTTCACCCCAAAATTGAAAATACATATTTTTCCTCTTACCTGTAGTGCTATTTATCAGTCTAGATTGTTTTGGTGTGAGTTGTCAAGTGTTGGGGATATCAGCCGAAGAGATGTCTGCCCTCTCTCCAATTTAATGGAAATAGATGGCACTCAGCTTGTGGTGCTCAAAGTGCCAAAAAAAATACATTTGAAAAACATAACAGCAATGTCTCTTCCCAAAAACCATGACCCAGTTACTCAAGATAAACTACAGACCTTGCTGTAAGCAGTTTCACATAGGAACTATTTTCTTTCTAAAGAACTACACCTGCAAACCGTATCACAGCACAGAAGAAAGCATGCATGGACGAGAGGCTTGCACTTATGACAGACAAACTAATTATTAAAATACATGTAAACATGTTAGTCCAACTGAAATCGTACTATAGAAGATGATTAAAGTTTGACTAACACACCCAGATAATGCAATTGAGAGTCAAATTACTCCACGTATACAGTTAATCAGACCCAAACTGGCCGAGGCACTCAACGTATGCTCCACAGTGTCCGTCCTTGGCTATGACCTGGAAGTCGAAAGCATTACATTCTGGGTCTTCAACAGGGGGTGCGTGACCCCTAGGGGATCCTCAGAGTCACTGCAGGGGGGGCACAAAATGACCTCTAAATAATTTAATTAATTAATTAAAGTTTTAGTAAGTAAAATGTGCCTGAAAATCCACATTAACGTAAAATCTAATATATCATTAGCCAAGATAAATCAGCCTATTCATAAAACCTATTTAGTTAACAGTACACAACATTAATGATAGGTTGACTGTTACCCATGAATCCTCGTGCAATCATATGAGCAACTTAACGCTACATCACTGTGCCGCACCTTTTAGCTGTATCACTATGTCGAGGTTACAGACATTCTTGTGAGCCTCAATGGATAGTTTTATAACTTTCTACCAGCCTCTGACACTCCGTCCACCTTGGAAACCACCGTTGAAAGTGCAGAGGGGAGGCTAACGCACCTAGCCATGCTACAACTGCTGCTGACTTAGCAGCTACAGGCTAACAAGGAAAGACCCGAAATCCCGAAATGTCCCAAGTGCGACTCAGTTTTATACAATTTATGTAGTAGGGGGTCCCTGCTCTGTCTCTCTGTGAGTTAAGGGGTCCTTTGTTGTATTTTAGATAGCCTTGTGTAACATCTTGGCCAAGGGACTACAGATGAAAAATAGCCTTTTGGCTAATTCTGGCATTTTTATACTATGTGTATTTATTCTTTGCACTGTCCCTTCTTAAATAAACTGAACTAAATCCAGAGCTGTGACGAATGAAATGTAAAGAGCTATAAAGTTGTCCACCATGACATCAGTTTGCTGCTGGCTAACTGTAGCTAACTTGTGTGTCGATTGTTTGGTCTGCGACGTAATAGGTCAACAGGAAAAAGGTCCAATACTAACATTGTACTGTATTGTACATTGTATTTGACTTAACTGTGAATTTAAATGTACTGAGTGTGAGAAGTAAACATTAACAGTGTCGACCTTGGTTGAGCTGTAACATTTAAAAGTTTTCAAATGTTTTTTGGTGGCGCTTTGAACACTGCGAGATGAGTGCCATCTAGTTCCATTATTTTGGAAAGAAGGCAGACATCTCTACGCCTGATATCTCCAACACTCGGCAACTCACACCAAAACAATCTAGACTGATAAATAGTACTACAGATAAGAGGAAAATTATGTTTTGTTTTTGTGTGTGTGTGTGGGTGTGAGTGTGTGTGTGTGTGTGTCCCTCTAAAACTCTTTTAAGTCTGATCTGCCTCTTTAACTTCTACATAGTTTTGAACACCATATCTATGATCCAGTGTCACAAAATAATTCAAAACTCCACTCATAAATTAAAAACCAAAGCTAGCAACTGGCTTTGGTGTGATGTCATTAAGGACACATAGAGTTTTGTGAAAACAGCAATCAAAACAAAGCGTGATAGCTTAACACGGAATGCATTTGTTATTAGGAAAGTAAAGCCCCGGGTGCCCTTTCGGCAGTGTTTGCAAACCGACTGTATCATTAGTGCCAAAGTACAACTTCTGACTGCAGCTTTCTTTATCTTGTAACTGCTTGTTACTCCTGGGTCTGTGATATACATTAGTATTCCTGCACGTTGATGGCCTATTGTGCTCAATTGCTGAGCAAATTGCTCAATCAGTTGGCTGCAGATTGAATTTGCTCATGACAGTGTGTGGTGTAAATATCCTGCTGTTACATTTCCCTCAAAGTGATAAGTGGAAAACATATAATGCATATTTGCTAAGATCAAACGGCACATTGAAAACATACTTATAACACAAAAGGATCACTCCAGAGCAAAATATGACACAAAGGGCTGTCAAATCCTCGTGTACGTGGAGAAAACAGAGCTGCTGTACGTCTAAAGGTCAGTCAATTGTTTACAGTATTTGGACAAATGACAAGAGTCTGTATTTTTAGATGCAACAGTGTTGCAGGTCTACAAATAGTGCTTTCAGCTCTAAACCAATCTCCTGTAAATCTGTCAACCGCTGTTGTCCCTACAGTGAAACACACACACTACGCTTTGCTACTGTGAACTGAACGCAGCGGAAACATACAACCAGAGGCATCTCATCCGCTGACGGCACTCAAAGATATGAAGGCTGCATCTCTGGCATAAAACATCAGAGACAATCATAGACGTGACATTTCTCACTCCCCCACACCACCACATCACCACAACCCCCATCGACACCCGAGAAGACTCCCTATGGCTCTTTGTTGTCTAACACTCAGCGGGTACAGATGCCTGTGCACAGACAAAGATGGCCTCCTCTCTACTTTGTTCAATGGTTATTTCATTTAAAGTGTCAATCCGAGACTAGAAATACTGGCAGTTGGTCAGAGTCAGTGGGGGGCTTGTCACGGTGCTCTTTGAAGCATCAGAGGGTGTAATTTGCAGGACGGAGGTTGTCAGAGGCCAAAAGGAGAAGGGAATACTGATGACAAAGTGACCTCACGAGCTCAGATCTTGTAGCCTGATCTAAAGTGAATGTAAATACAGATCAAACAGTCTTTTTTTTATTGTGTCACAGTTACAGTTGAGAGATACGTTGTAAGAGATTGTGCTTTACGACAATCTTAGAACAATCAAAGGGCATCTGACATGACCCCACTCCCCCTTCAGTATTTACTAAGGGTTAAATGATCCATCGATTGGGGTCAGTGTATTCAACATGTGTCAGTGATCAATGGTTCAATATCTTTTATGCAAAGTGTAAACAGCAATCCATACAGCCCAGCCTAGAAAATGTTTGCACTGTATGTTTCTGTAAATTACAAATATGTTACATGTCATAATTATCATAAACATTTCTAAAGTGACATAATATATATAAGGTGACCTTGTCATCAGGAGGTGGACTGGATGGTGTGGATGGCGTACAAAATTGTTTCGGCGACCCCTTCCTGCATTTCCAGCGGCTTTTTGGGGTCCAAACATGGGTGTTTTGTAGTGACCCATCGGCGCGTATAGTGCCATGGAAAGCAACTGGTTGTTGCCAAAGCTTTTCCTGTCAGGATTGTGTCCCCTAAACCAACCATTTTAAGCTAAAACATGATGTTTTTCTAACCATTACCAAAACGTTTTTGTGCCTAAACCTTTTAGGGGTGGGAATCACGATATGATATTATCACGATACTTAAGTCAGGATACAATATTATTGCGATTTTAAATATGTATGTATGTATTGCGATAAAATACACTCCGATATATTGTGATTTATTACCTTTTTCCAACTGTAAATTATGTCCCCAAAGGAAAACTTTGTCAATGCCTGTTTTATCTAATAAGATTAAGTTTTCATTCTGTTTATCTCACCTCAGCCATTTTTTAGAGAAGCATTGGGTGTAGTGTATGTATTGGGTGGCCTGAAAAAGCAATTGATTATATTTTTCTAGTAGATACCTAAAGTTTAATTTGCATTTGTAATTTTAATAATTTATACAATAAAGAAAATTGATACTTGGCACTGTATGACAGTGATATATTGCCACACAAAAATACTGTGATACTACGCTGTATTGACTTTTTCCCCCCACCACTAAAACCCATCCAGATGTTGGCCACAGCATTGCTAAAATGTAAAGTTTCAATGTATCTGCTAAACAATAATGTGCAAATGTAGTGTATTTGATGATTTGATAAAAGGTATGACACCAACATTTTTCAGGTGATTGGGTTGATCCATATCATCATCTTTTAAATAAGCATTTATTTTAAAATTCTCATGGCACACCTGTGTCACCATCAAACAGCACCATGCAGATAATGGCAAGCAGCCAACAAAAATATGATGGGGATATTTACTCCCATATAGAGAATCAATCAATAAAATGGAAATATTTTGCATTTCGGAGAAAACAAGGCACATGCATATACTTGTATCTCAAATCTTGCCCAGGCCAGGAGACTTGTAGCTCTCGCTATGGCAATATCAGCTACTCTGTTTTAACAATGTTCAACAGAAAAAAACGAGCATGTAGGCTAAAATTGAACCAAGCTGTTCTGTCAGGAGCAACATATTCTCACTCCCAACTCAACAAATACTGACACTCGGTCTGTGGCTTGTCACATCAAAATATGACACGTTCAGAGACAGCATGTCAAATTATCCTTGTTACATGTTTTATCTCTTGGTAACATAATCTTACAGGGAATGAACAGCTAAGTCGCTACATGCACACAGTCTTTTTCAAAATAAGCTTAAAACGTTGGTTAAAAAAAAGGAAAAAAAAAAGACATAGAAAACATACCACTACTTCGTATTAAAACAACTCGATTGAGTCTTTGTTTCACACTGGATCCAAACAGCTGGCTCCCAGGTGAAAGTCCAGTGTTTGTTTGATCCATTCACCTCCCCTCCCGCCTGCCGAATGTGGACTTCTTCACTCTTTATACTACGTTTGTTGCCTAGACCATCAACAAATGCTGGCACCCAGGTTGTCTCATACTGCTGCTAATGGTTGCCTCTGCGTGTCAGTGTCTGACACCCGAGAGCCACTGATGAGGCGTTGGTATTTGAGAAGATGGAAGTGAGACTGGGCTGTCAGGAGATGCAGTGACTTAAATGAACGGTGAGTCAGAGAAAGTATAATAATACGTGTAATTTGTTAAGCTATAAGCAGAGGAAAACTCTGCTAGCCGCTAAGCTAATTCATCCAATGCATTTTGTCTATGAACTTTGACAGTTATTACTGAGACAAATCTTATACTTTTATTAATGTTCTAGTTGTTAAACCACGTTTTATGTGTGTTTTCGGTCATGGCCAAAAGCAAAGAAGAAAGGGGTGGCAGCTTCTTCTATTAAATCGAATCACGGCAGACTTTGTGATTATCATATATAATTTTGTCCAAGGAATAAATATATCTGTATTTATGCAACTAGTGATTTAAACCCTGGGCACATACACGATATAAAACGAAATTCACTTAACTGTCTTCTGATTACAAGTGCAGGTTTGTTAGGAGTTTTATCTTCATTTGAGAGTTCCACACATTCGGTGCTATCTTTTACAAGCAGGAGGGGATTGAGTGTTGGTTGGAGAGCAATGACTCCAAGCTAACCCACTTCCTTTGTATCTGCAGTATAAGTTTCAGTCGCCGCTGCCGGATGAGAAACTGTACTAATCCTGAGCAGGAATCACAGCTAAACAGTTGAGTGCCAGCTTGATAAAGGCGTTTATCAATTTATACACCGCAGGGCTTATCTCTCACAGAGGGAACATTTGAGCACCTTTGCTCCACATTACATTATAAGCTCTGTAGCATTAAAAAGTACAGAGGCAGAGGCCCATCTCCTACAGGATGTCCTTCCCGCTGTGCAGAGATAGCTGCGATACCACACAATGAGAAATCATTTTTATCTTTTTTTTCTTAATATATTGCCACTAATCCGAATTACCTGCTTTTTATTGAGGAGCACGTACTGTACCGCGCAGTGAACTCCCACTGAGAAATGTTATTAACTGTTTTTGTTGAGAAGATTGATGGCGTTAGATGTAATATCTCTTCTCCTGTTTCTCTTTGCGGTATACTTTGCTGCACCCTAGACATTTAAGCCCACTCGCTTCCAGTTTCACAAGAGTCCAATATGTACTTTTCATATTGTAATGCCTTAAAGCATACCCTGATGCCTTTCAATATACACAAGATGTAAACCGTGGCTTTGCTCTGGTTTCATTCAGGACTTTTATATGCTTGGTCACAACCTTAAGCCACCAATCTCTGCTTAATTACAACATATTTTCAACATTGCCTTCCTTTGTTTATCACGTGAAATAAGATGTGTCACATTTTTACGTAAAATCTAACACCCACACATGAAAACAATTAAGGTGGGCAGCATGGCAAACCTCTTCATCATGGTATATGTAATTTTATATAATGGTAATGGTATATATATCACGATACAGTAATTGTTCTGTAAATTCAATTAAGAAATGGTTTAAAATAACTGCACCCAACAAACAAACAAAAAACTGCCTCACAACACGACTCAAAACAGCAAAACTAAAATTCTTCAAACTGGAAGTGTTACGCCCAGTTCAGACCAAAGACTTGCGACAAGACGAGTTGAAACAGGCAGCTACTTGCAAAGTTCTAAAAACCTGCTGGTTCACACCAATGGAACTAGATGAGACGGTGTATCATCTTCCATTCTGATTTCCAGATTTTCAGGCTGATTTTGTGGCTGAATATAATTTGTAGCTTCTTAAAATATGAATGAGGATAGTGATAGTGAGAAACTGGCTATGGTTGTATTTGTAGTGGTGATGAAATGGTGAAAAACACAGACAAAATAATCATCAGATGGACTGTGTTCTTAATAAATAAATACACCACAATTACATAAGCAAGCAGCGCCAATTAGTTAGTCAATGAGGATGTGTGTGTGGAAACAGAGGGCTTGGCAGGGACGGAGTACTCTCCTGCGGTCATTTTGACTTGACCAGTGGACCTCACTACACGCCAACTGGCTGTGGAGGTGATGAGCTGTACGTTTTAAAACCAGCCGCTGGTGATTTGACCAGCAGAGTTGCAGGTGACACCATCAGCCAGCTTGAGTCAAGCGCAGACGGCCAGTTCACACTGCTGCAACTTCTCTCTGCAACGTTCTAAAACTGTTTAGTCTCGTCGCTAATCTTTGATCTGAACTGGGCTTTAAGGTTCCTGAGAACAATCATTTTAGGTGTTATCATTTTCCGTACTTACAGCTTCATTCTTCTCCACCATGTCTGCCCAAATCATGTGACTATGTGAGGAGGCTAGATTCATGAGAACAGAAGATCACGCAAGAACATGAGACCACATGAGAATCCAGCCCAATTTGCTACATAGCAATCCCAATTGCCAGAATTAACGTTGGCATTTTACATTTCTGCAAATCACAGATATGTAACATTTGTACGTTATCATGTAGTTGATATGTTTAAACCTCACAGTTCTTTACGTTTCAACAACTCTAATTAATTTAACTCAACTCTTAGTCAACTGTGATTTAAGTCAAGGCTAAAAACATTCCTTTTTATACTTACTACTCCACCCTGCAATGACTGCAACCTAATTTTTAGACTAAATTTCAAATAATTTGAAGTAATCTTCTTATCCTTCCACCGCTTGTCTGCACTTTTGCTATTTTAATGATGATTTTTTTTTTATTGTAAATCATTTAGGAATTAATTTGACCTTTTATGTCTGTTTTTCTTTTTACTCTTTTCTGTATCCTTTATTATGTTTTATATTTTATTGCTTTTACAGCCCTTTGAATTGCCAGTGTGTATGAAATGTACTGTACAAATAATGCTGCCCTGCCATGCCTAATGTGTGGTTATATTATGTCGTGTTTTGGCTTAAAAGACATCATTTTTGTGCCACAATCACACCTGAAAATGCTGTGATATCTTGCTAAAAATACCCAGTTTTGGTGGCACAGTCACAGCTGGAAATGCTCAATGTGTCTGTGTGTTTTTGTTGGTCTCAAACAGTGGTCTCTGGTGGAATGCAGCAAGTATCAAACCATCCATTATCACCTCCACCTCCTGACAACATAGCTCATATACATGTGATCAAAACTAGGTTGATATGTGTCATATTAAACATGCAAATGTAACCTGGGCTGTACATAGCCTGCCCTGAATATCTCCTGTGGTAGAAATGGTTTGGCCACATCTCCACCAGTGGACATTTCTACAGTGAGACGTACAAAATGAAAATGGCTCAACCCTAATATCACATAAAAAATATATTTAACATAATTCACACACATGCACATGTAGTTTTTTGGCATGTAAAATATGTCATGTGTAAAATATTTCTGTAAATTCACTCAGTTCTCAAGGTGCAGAAACTCGTCTTTCCTGGCCCTTGACATCGTCTCCTATTCCAGCTGAGACCTAAAGACAAAACTTGCCACTCAATTCTTTCATTTTTGGTCTTGGTTTATTATGAAAATTATGTCAAAAATGAGCAGCACTGATATTCCGTCACCTAAGCTTTGACCTTGTCACTCCCCACTAGGAAGCGGGTGCTCAGCACAGCAGGTAGCACGGAGTACCTAACAATAACTTTCCCCGTGGAGGAATGTCGACTCAGAGCCTGCAGGTGGTGGGGCGGAGGTGCAGCTTCAGAGCAGCAGCAGTAAGTGACAGCGTAGCTTTCAGGTGAGCGCTGTGGCAAGAACCGTGCAACTTTTTATAATCTTTCAAAAGCTGTTTTTAGGAGACCACAGTCTTTAGAAGGCGCGGGGGAAACTTTAATGCACTTACTGGCAACATGAAGACTTTTCTAAGGTTTACTTCAGTTGTTGCTTGACAGATTGTCCTCCCTTTGTCTCCACTGGCTGTCCCGCTGTATCTGTGTGGCGCACTCTCAGTCTGTGTCTGCCTGCGTGGGTTGTTCTCAGTCTGTTCGTCTGCACACGTCGGTCTCAGTTTGTCTCTTGCTGTGAGCATCTTTCTGTGCTCGCGCCTGTCTGTGTTCATTATTATCCGTCTGTGTGTCAGTGTTAGCTTGAATCGGTTGGGGGTCTTTTTTGTGTCCGAAAATCAAAGCAACACACAGCTTGTTAAAGGTCACAAGGCCAAAAGTTTGCTGTGGATGTGCACAAGGAAAGAAATCTTAAACAGCAGTTTTTCTAGTGTTGTGGCCTTACTTTTTGGCTTTACTACATATTACACTGTAAATACATATCTTATTCCATGACGATTTCAAATGATATATTCGAGTCGTTTTAAGTTATGAGCTTGTAAAATGTTGTTTACTGCACCTTAGCTGTGTTACATCCCGTGAAAGAGTGCTTCATATTGCTTTGAATAAGTAGAAAGAGACCTGGCAGTTCAAGACTTTAACTTCTGATCGTTCGAGGGGCTCATCTCTTCCAACAAGATATGATTAGAATGCATGTTTCAGATCCCTGGATAAACATTAGTTGAATCTTAAGCAGTCTGCTCATTGTTGAGAATAGTGTTTGATGTGCGGCAGGCATAGCTGCAGGATTGTAGCAGTTGTCAAAAACTCTGAACATCTTGACAAACAGGCTGGAGTTACAGAGGGTGAAGATCAATGGGATGTCTCATCTTTAGACTTTGGAAAATACTAACTTTTAACTTAAAATGCACAGTTTTTCTTTTTAATTTGCTACATTTTGGGTCTCCATCAGATTGGGAGTTTTTGAATTCTGCTTCGTGTCATGTGGAGGGAAGTTTCTGCTGCCTGCTGATTATTATTGAGACGCACCTGAAAGCACCATTTGAAGGCAGGGATCGCTTTGTCTAGAAATTAATCTGTATGATCAAAAGACGAGTGGTTTCGGGGTGTCATTGCTAACAACCGGTATCTGTTGAGTGAAAAGTGTTGATATGCAAAATTAATGTGGGCTCATTATAATAATGGGATCATTTTAAAGGTTCCCCGCACAGTTGAAAAGCAGGTTATTCAATCTGCAAGCATGTGCTTTTTTAATAGCCACCCTCCGCATCAGTAAAACACCAAATAACAAAAGAAGCTGTTTTGCAAGCAGGGTTTAACATAAGTAAACACATTTATAAATGAATTCATTACAGTCTGTGAAATATTGCCTCAGTAATACAGCAAAACTTTACATTCATATCTGTGGTAATTCTGAGACCATTCTTCTCCTTTTCCTAACTGTTGAAAGCAGTGACCTTACAGGGGAACACCACCTAAATTAAGAATTCCAATATGTTATATTCATGGCCGAGAAAAGTTCATGGAAAGTTCAATCAATATTTGTGAACATGAGCTGCTCCCTTTCAAAGCCAGAACCCAGAGAAGTAAGTCTTAAACTTGTGATGTCATCAAGTATAAAGTTTGGAGCTGCTCCTTCGAAAATGAATGGAAGCCGGATTTCGTGGACCCAAAAATGTTCGTTTTCTTTTTTATGTCTTAACGAGCTTTATTCTGTTGAACTGTTCTCAGCTCTGAAAGAGAAAAGGTACCCATATACTCAGAACATTCCCGTGGTTGCTCTCAGTGTCAGAATATCTTACCCAATTCATTGTCTAAGGAGCAGTTCCAGACTTGACACTTGATGCTAGAGATGGTCTATAGGTTAATTTTGCTGGTGGGAGCTAGCTAACCTTGCCGCTCATTTGGCGATTACCATTAATAATACCTTCCAAACCCAAAAGCATTGCCGTGGAAATGTTGTGCCCTCCCTCTTGTCTCCCTCCAGGTTGCCCTGGTGAGTAAGCGGTTCATTTTCAAGCCCAAACCCCCTTTAGCATTGTTGACAACTGTTAGCTTTGTTAGCACTCTTGGCAGTGTCAGCATGGTTACTGGTGCTAACATATTTAACAATGCTAAAGGGGTTTTACAGCTCAAAATGAAGCTGCTCACTCACTAGGGCAATCTGGGGGAATACCAGAGGGCGGTTATTATGTTTCCGCAGCAACCCCGTCCCACCACTGGGACATTGTTGCCAGTAGTAATCTCCAAATAAGCTGCACAGTTAACTAGCTCCTACCCAACCCAATAAGCGACCAAGGCTAAAGTTAGCCAACCAGTGGAGACCAGGGTGGGCAATGGGCACTATGTGACCGCATGCTAACAAGGCTAGCCATCTGTCTGTCAGCAAAGCCAACATAAATTAAAATAAAAGCAAGACTTTTACATCACAAAACATTTAAATTTCACCACCTTTAAATGAATGGCACTTTGGAATGCAGTGCTAAACTTCACTGAATCAAAGGAGCTCTAGACTGAACAGAAAGGCCTCTTGTATTTCACATCATTTTGCCTTTTTTTTTTTTTTTTAATTAACCTGTTAGTTACCGTTTAGTGGGTGTCAAGCTAAACTAAAACCAACACTAACTATAACTAACCTAAACTGACTGACTGCCTAGTTTTTGGATTTAGGAGAGACTGTCTTAGACTCAAGGAATAATGTATGAATTCTGAAAATGGTAGTAGTTCCCCTTTAATAACATTTAAGATGAAACTACATTTTCAGAACTCAAATATTAAATCTGTGAATGAAATATTTTTTAATAAGAGATTGGAATGATGGCTAAAATGACAAAAACAACCTCCACATTATTAAAAAATTTAATTTTCCTCCAAGGGAAAGCAAAACCAGAAATGAATGAAATTTTTAATTCTATACAGTTTGTCCTGAGGCAATCAATTACTTGCAATTATTTGAAGTTGTTAATTTCTGTCTCTGGGTTTAAGTTTTTGCAACAACATAATTACATCACAAATCTAAAATGAAGGAGCAACACGGTCGTCTGTGTGAGGATGGCAAGTCTGGATGAGTTTCTTTCATATTTCTGACAAGCAAGTCACTGGAGACTCTAAACTGCCTTTCTGTGTCGGCTCTTTGATGTTTGGCTTTGTGTTTCACTGCCTTCCACCCAGTAAACTGGATATACTCCAGTCCACTAAAACCCTGAATGGGAATATGCAAAAACAATTATTAAGTGTTGGAAGACTCCACCCTTGTATGAATGGGGTTGATTAGTTGTGGGATTGCATTAAATCTTAAATATAGCTGGCATTATTGCTGCTTAGCTTTCCACTCATTTCCTCAAGCTAAGCTGCTGGAGCTACTGCACTGCTGCTGCAGAAAGGAATCCCACTGTTGGAGATATAATGGATGATGACATATTCAACCACATTTTATCTGCGCCTTCACTTAAGGCATTCCTGTATGAATATACTGCTGAGGGGATTCTGCAAAGAAGGCAAGAAGGATCTGCTGCTACGAGTCAAGCAGCTTCCCTGGGGAAAGATATTGCCAGGGCGGATGGAGAGACAATGATTGGTGAAGCATGAGCATATACTGCACAGCCATGCTCACAGAGATTGAAATTACCAGATATGCTGCAGCACATCAAGCTATACTTGCTTGAATCTATGGCGGATGTTGGACAAATGCTCAACAGGGCCACTCAAACATTGTCTATAGGAGACATGAATAGGGCTCTTACCCTGGCTGAACTCAGGCTGTCTGATATAACTCAAAGCACTACTCCACTATGACTTTGATCCTCTCAGATTCAGCAGTCTGGAACAGAATATCTTACATTTTCATTTTGCTGCCTTCTCTGCATGCCTTTCCAAGAAACACTGGCACAGACCCGAGCTATCATGAGATGCACATGAGTTTACGTCTAATAGCTGTCTTTATGTCATCTTCTTTTAATGAGAGCAAGCTCAATCTGAGCTCTGATGCATGGTAATGATAAAATGAAAGCATTCAAGTTCATCTTTTCTCTTTCTCTCATTTGTGATTCAGTGCCATCGCTGTAGCGATGCTCAGCCTTTCTTGCACTTCAGGGGTCAGTAAACACTGGTCCGTAGAATCGTTAAACTGGAACAAATGAATATAATGTACAGTAAAGCATCACATTTGTTAGGGATGCACCGAATGTAAACTTCTGGACCAAAACCAATGCCAATGTTTAAAATAACAATTTGGCCAATAGCTGTAGCTCATGCTGATGGGGTTTTTTGTTTGTTTGTTTGTTTAGGTTGTTGTTTATTTCTCTTTGTGGTTATTTTTTCTCCCTTTTGTGCCAAGAAACAAAAACCTTTACTTAACATTTAATATAACCTTCTTTCAAATGAAAAATATCTTTAAAAGTTTTTTTGAAAGTCTTTTTAATGTCCATCCATCCATTTTCTAACCGCTTATCCTGTTGGGGGTGGTGGGGGGTCTGGAGCCTATCCCAGCTGACATTGGGCGAGAGGTAGGGTACACTCTGGACAGGCCCCAGACTATCACAGGGCTGACACATAGAGACAGACAACCATTCACGCTCACATTCACACCTATGGACAATTAGAGTCACCAATTAACCTGCATGTCTTTGGACTGTGGGAGGAAGCCGGAGTACCCAGAGAAATCCCATGCTGACACGGGGAGAACATGCAAACTCCGCACAGAAGGGCTCCCGCACCCGGGATTGAACCAGGAATCCTCTTCCCTCTCTAATATCTATTTTATATTGCTGTATAAACATCAAAAAATGTCTCTTTCAAACAACTATTTATTCAAGTTTCTCCAAAAAAACAACATTTTACAAGATAATATCTGAACATATCATGAAAACGTTATAGTTTACCCAATGCCCAATGCTCATTTTTACTGAACATAGCATAAACACATCATAATGTGACTCAATGCAGCTGCTAGCTGTTAGTTCCATCCACCGCCGCTAAAAGCTAACATTAGCTAGTTTTCCTTCTGCCGATTTAAACACGGATTTGTTGCTCACAATGTTACATTACCAAGGAAACAATGGCGCGTCCTCTGACGTGTCAATACTGAGTTTACTGCTTTCATACTTCCTAAAAGGTGTCCCGTGGTACAACTCTGTTTGTCCAAGCTATGTTTTCTATTGTCCCTGGGACAACAGGAGGCTGTTAGTTTTGAGCCCTGCTTTTTAGTCCTGCAAAATAATGTGACACAATGGAAAAGCATCGGCCACTACCATCTGTGAATGTCATCTTATCTGCCAAAAGGCAGATGGCAGTCAACAAGGCGAATATCGGCCAGTACCGATGTTCAGCAGATCAAACAATGCATCCCAACATTTACTCCATAACCCTCTCTCTATAACTTATTATATCTGTTTCCCTCATCCTTAAGAGTCTGGTTTGGTTTTGCTGTTATTAAAAATGCTGTTTAGGAATACAGAAAAAATGCCACTGACAGACAAGCCTGTGAAGCCAAATTGCCTCAGATTTTACCAAATGTTCCATCCAAACTGAACAGGTGTGTGGGAACCATCGAGTTTTGCTTGGCAATGGTCTTTGTTTAATTTAATTAGCATAATTTAAATATAATGCCAGTGCTTTGAAGCAGCTTAATATCCTCTTTTTTTTGTCCCAGATTTTTAGTCAGAGCCCAGCGTGTGTACAATGTACGAGTGCATGCAAATAGTCCACATGCCACCTTTTAACAATATTGTATCTGGTGCAGTGCAGTCTAAACAAGTAGCAAGTGTCATCTGCTGAACTGGCAGTATCTCAGATCGTTTATCTGTCTTTTGATTTATGTACCCACTACACTGCTGTACTGTGGGTTCTTATCTTTTATCAAAAGCACATCACAGACATCCCACTGGCTGAACATCTGCAGCAGTTCAAACCATCACCAGCTACTCATCTACATACTTTTACTGAGATCTTATACTGTATGGAGCTGCTCTGTTGTACTTTCTACAGAGAGCCTCACCACCTGACTTCCCCTCCAAAAATGTCACTTTGCTTTATTCCATTAGTCAGTCAGGAAGTGTTGAAATGTTGTCCCTGTTGCTTTCACTGATGCCAAAACAAAGGAGATTGTTCTAATAGAATTAATCAGTGGCTGTGAATTCCTCAGGGATCAAATAATGTAGGGGGTGACATTTGAGCTGCCAGACACATTAATTTGAATTTCCTGCTGAGAGAAATTGAAAGATGGATCTGAATCTATAAAACAATTATTAATGGAAAAACAACAAATAAAAATACTTAAAGAATTGGTTAGATTTAATAATACTAACAGCCGATGTATAGGGTGAACGGTTACAACACGTCATGTAGGCGGGGTGGGGAGGGTTTTTTTAGGTGCTGCACAGACTCCGTCTTTGTAGCGTGTGGTTCCGTCAGCTTCGCTGTGTGCATACTGAGTTTGACCAAGTGATACTGCAGTTAGGACGGGCAGGCTATATCTACCGCTACTGGCAGGGGTGCTGAACCTAATTTAGAAAGGACTTAGACAGACATTTTCCAAAAGATCTGGTATTTGTAATCCTGCAGTGTTTGGTTTATGGAGGTCCTATCATAAAAGTATAGACTTATAAAAAAGCTCAGCATAATAGGCTCTGAATCAGAGACGAAGTGCTGTGAAACAGAAACGTAGAAACATACTAGCTCCAGCAAATTTAAGATTTGAAATTTATTTATAAGATTCAGGGTTTCTAGTTAGACGTGACGCTGAAGGAACATCTCCAGAGCCGCTCTCCTCCTTGCTAACAGCTACTTGTGTTCTGCCCTGTTAGCTCAAGGTAACACAGCAGCTGTGCTAACCTTCAACAAAAAGCTAATAAAAAGTCCCAAAATTGGAAACCAAACTGAATCAACATATCCTCATACAATGGTTTGTATGATACTATAGGAAAATGCACACACAAGGGTTCGCATGACATCCTACGAATTATCACCCAATTATGACGTAAAATTACACACTTAACGTGAAGTTATGGAGGTTAGTTTTTGGCTATAATTTACTGTGGTTAGGTTTAGGAGCAAAACATACTGAGAACATACTTTCAAATAACTCAAAGTTCACTTGGTTCCAAAGACGAGTCTCCTAGGGTAAGTCCTGTGTTTTTTGGCCCATCCACCTGGGAACCGTTTCCTTCTATATTCCCTTAAGAGTGTTTGTCACATGATCACAACCTTCCCAAATACTTGGGTTATACACAAATAGCTGGCTCATGATAACCTATGATATGTACAAATTTGGGTGCATTGTTTTTTGTAGGAAAATGTACTAACGCTATGAGAACAGCCTGAATGAGTAGTTGAATATTCTGGTCCAGCCCTGATCATCACCATGATTGTTTAGCCACAGAACAATCACAGATGTAGTGTTAGACACCATATTTTAAGTTATTGTGTGTAGGATTTAAGGGAATATATTGGCAGTGTATAATTTTTCTTACCTTACAATGAGCCATTTATATCTACAAACAGAGAGGCTACTCCTTCACGGAGTCCACCATGTTGTTTCTACAGTAGCTCAGGATGGACAAACCAAACACTGGCTCTAGGTAGGGCCATTCACATTTTTGCCTTGGCTACCATAGTTCTCCTACATGTTTGGCACACAGGGGAGGTTTTAGTTGGTTGCAATCTTGCACCCTAACCGCAATACACCACTAAATCCTAAATCACATGTGGGGATTAACCATCAGCTTCTTACTATTATTTTATCTAGTAGACCAGTTTTGCTTTTGAAATTACACACATCATACACACCATTAAAAGCAGCTGTCTTGCAATTATTAGTCCTGCTGATAATAACTGGATGTAAAATGAGGAAAAGTGCTTCACATGCTGTTATTCCACCCTTCAGGAATCCTTGTCTGGAAAAAAACGGAAATGTGTGGAGGCAGGAAATCCCTCTTGCAATATTGTAGAGTCAACAACTGTCTCTTGCTGCAAACAAAAGTATGAAATACTGTCACTGACTCTCAGCCGAAACCGAAGCGCTCTAATCTACCCAGTGGTATCTCAGTAGTAGGGAAGTTGCTACCTATGCTACACCTGTTTGGTCTCAGCTTCTTTCTCCTCAGTAGGTAAAGTTCTCCTCCAACACTTGTCAATCATCTTGATGAGCCATCTTGAGATGGTGTGTTGCCTGAGGCTGAACGAACTGCCATCTGTAAAACCAACATCGGCATACTGATTCCATAGGCAATATGCAAGGCAAGCGAAAAGCAATGCTGAATGGTCCTGATCTGCTGCACATTAAGCCTCGCTCGTCTTTTCTTTCTTACTTCTTCCTACCTATGCTCATTGGCTAAAATGTACCTACAATTAAGAGTTACCACCAACCTTCATGCTAACCAGCAGTCAAACAAAAGCACCCAAAAACATCATAGACACCGATTAAAGTTAGTTGCATTTGAGTGAATAATTTAAGTGCATTTAAGGCCATAGCTATGAATGTATATAACTTCAAAACTTTGTTAATGACTGCATGTTTAGAGCAATAAAACATCCAGATTTCCGCATCATTACAATGATGGTTATTTGTCTAGAAGTAATGTTAGTATTTCCCTTGTTAATTATCTAGCTTTGGCCTTTATGTGCATCACTGACCACTTAAATTTAGAAGCATGGGGCAGCCTAAATACTTAAAGCCCCAAATACAATGGCTCCACTCTGAAGATAATATTATACAATTAACACCAGCAGATTTAAAGCAATTCGTTATTATGGGTGATTTTTAGAATTCTGTTCACTTAATCATGAGCTGTGACAGCAGCTTAAGTGTTATTTATTAACACTGACCAAAGTCAAACCGTATAATGCGCTGAATAGCAAAATCTGCATTTGCAATTTAATACTTGGCAACTGAACAATTTTTACTACATTCTGTGAAATAAAACAAATGAGAAAATGTTGGGGGAAAAGAAAAATCCCCCACCTCTGCTGTATCTCGTTAATCCCTTTTGACACCTATAGATGCAAATGATGGGGATGGTGATTTAATATATATAACAAATTACCAGAGATGCTTTAGTTGGTTTGTAATTAAAGAGGCATACAGATTTGCAGGCCATACAAATACTAATCTGTTTACACAACATGTATCGTCATATATAACACATCATATGTCATCGTTATTTCTATAAAGGGAATCTTTGGGGTATTCTCAGCTGCTGATGATTCATGCAGAGGGGAGCTTTTAAGAGACGAGATTATAGTCAGAGAGATGGTATTTGAATGTTGAATGATGAATCTGTTAAGTCGCCCAGAGCATTTTCCCTGTGTAATCAGAGATCACAAAATGCATTATATCACTTCAACTGAAAATGGGCTCAGCTTTTGTACAGCTATTGTACTGTAGTGGCTTGATTGATGAGTATTGTATTATTCGTGAAAAGATATTGGTTCAGCCAGACAGCGTCTCATGTCTGTGTTGACATTGTTTGTGACTGACACCTTGTCACAGTCTGGGTATCTCAATTGGAATCAACGTGCACCAAATGAATGAAGTAGATTAGGCCACATTGGTTCTTATCGACTTTATTTGGCCTTACAAAGCCAAACCACAGACTGCAAAAAATAATGAATGTAGCTACCGTGACATCATCTATTGGTTTGTGGACTGCCATTTTAAAGCCTCAAGTTTGGTATTTTGGCCTTTGCCATCTTGGTTTTTTACAGTCAAAAGTGACCATATTTGGAGGAGAGGTGGAGCTGTGAAGGAGGGAAGGGTGAATCTAACTCACAGCATGCAGCGACTCCCTTAATTACTTAATTATGCAGAACTTTAGGCCTTAATAAAATGTAAACAGATGAGTAATTACCCCCACCCTCGTACTGCTGTCATGAATGTTGAAATTAGCTACAGAGACCAAAACCTTTCTTCGTACCAGGCAGTAAACTTGTTTATTTCTGCTGTAAAGATGGGCATTTTGACATGGGGGTGTCTATGGGGACTTGCTCCATTGTGGCGCCAGCCTCAAGTGGCCATTCAGTGAACTGCAGGCTTTAGCACTTCCACACTGGCTTCATTCTTCAGCCTCGGGGGTTGCCACTTGGCCAAAATGCAGTAACTACATTCATACATTCATTTTCTGTAACCGCTTTTCTGTAATTGTCCTGTTGGCGAGAGGCAGGGTACACTCTGGACTAGACTATCGCAGGGCTGACACATAGAGACAGACAACCATTCACACTCACATTCACACCTATGGGCAATTTAAAGTCAACAGTTAACCTAATATGCATATTTTTGGATTGTCAGAGGAAACCGGAGCACCCGGAGGAAACCAGTGCACCTGGAGGAAACCGGAGCACCTGGAGGAAACCGGAGCACCTGGAGGAAACCGGAGCACCCGGAGGAAACCGGAGCACCTGGAGGAAGCCGAAGCACCCAGAGAAAACCTACGCTGACACTGGGAGAACATGCAAGCTCTGCACAAAAGGGCTCCCCCACCCTGGGATTTGAACCCCCCACCCTGGGTTCTAACCAGGAACCTTCTTGCTGTAAGGCAACAATACTAACCACTTCAACACTGTGCCTCCCAGCCACATAGTTAGTCAAAATTGAGTTTGCATCTGTTCAACCATATAAAACTTACTCGCCATAAAATGTGTAATTTGGGAGAGGAAAACAATAATTTGCAAGAAACTAGAAAACAGATGTAAACTACTCAAGGGTGGTGAGTCAAATTTAGCTACAACTAATTTTCCCATTTTTTTTTTTACTGTTTCTTGTGATTGAAAAATGTATTTTGATAATTTAACATTTCTAAGTAATTGAGTTTGTTATGCTTAATAAGGCAGTAGCTTAATCTAATCATAATGGAGCAAAAAAAAACAGAAAAACAAGTCCTGCTGAAAGGTAACAAGCTTAATTAGCTTAGCGGAGAAGCTGTCTCTGTAGCCTCTGACTCATGTGATTTGCTGTGGTTATGCTCCCTTTAAAAAGCTTATTTAAATTTCTTCAATTAAATCTTATTTCATTAAAACTAGCTCATTAGTTCAAATGGACAAGAAAGCTGAAAGAGAAACAGGAACATATTTTGTTTGAAGACACTGGCTTTCCCTGCGACCTTGAGATTCACCGTCTGCAGTGTCTAAAGGTGTTTTTTTTGTTTAGATGTTACATTATGTGACAATGGTTATTAATCATCATGAAAAGACATACAATTAATGTTTTACACCTTATGTATGTGTTACAGTTTGGCCTTTAAACTTCAAAACCCTTTTTTTCTCAACTTGTTTCTATAGTTACTGTACGGCTCTCTGCCTTTGTATGCCAGCATACATAATGACTAAATGTTTAAAAGACTGTTTTACAAAGAAAAAAATCAAGCAAATAAATGCAGCTCCAGTAAGCAGCAACAGTAGGTAGGGGAATGGTGAAAAAATATTGCCTGTTGTTTATATATTCATATTTTGAAACATGTCTTGCAACAGAGTTATCTTACATTATGCACATTCCTGTGCCCTTTATCCAAATACATACAAGTTGAGCACAGTTAGCGGCACAACTGTTTAATAAAAGATTGGGTTGTGTACATTCGTGACAGCTCACGGAGCGTATAGCCTAAACTGGATGTAATGTATAATGTAAACCAAGCCTGAAGAAAAACATGTGGGCAATAAGACATGACAATCTTAAATTCAGGGCTCCAAACATACACAATCATGTTTGTAAGAGATGTGCTTTACAGCAGTACGACAGCATAATATGCAAATAACTATCACAGCGGGGAGCACAGTTTCCCCCTCAGCCTTCAGTATGGCAACAGAGCTTATCATATAGCGTCAAAGTGTCTGGATAGGTTGGAACAGGCTACAGGGAGGGCTGTGTTTCAGCCCAACATTGTCATCTGTGGAAAGTAAAAATGCTGCCATTGCTGTAATACTGAATGCTAAATGGTTACAGTATAAACCACATGATAACCTACATATGTCTGAAAATACAGAGTTAAGAACGTTACAAAAGTGAACTCCTAGATGTCTAATAACATCTAATTAAATCAATAATTAATAGCATGTAAATCCTAAGCTTAGACTTTACATTGCAGGCAATTTACCCGCACAGTGGGAGTTGGAATTACATAACAACACTGGCACTAAAAAGGGCTCAAATTGTACAGTGTACGTCCAGCTTTAGATTAGGGCAGTGTATTGGCAGAAATCTGGCGAAATGACATGTATCACAATACAGGTGTTATGACTCAATGCACTGTGGCATTGGACGCAAGATGATATATTCCTTATTTTTTATCTAACTTCACAACACATTCTCACTCTGACACTGACACATATTGACTCTTGGTCATAGAGCGTCCGCATCCAGATACGACTTGAAAGGTACCCTGGGTGCGCTGGCTGTTGACGCTTTGGGACACTGTGTCAAGTTATGCCTGTTACACGCATTGCCTACTTTCAAAATACACTTCTGTTTTCACAGGAAATTTACCATTTACATACTGTCGCACATGGTTGCGTTTAGGCAACAAAAGCACGTGGCTAGGTTTAGGAAAAAAAGAACAGGGTTTGACTTTAGATTCTTACGGGAAGCGAACACCATTCGTCTGTGTTTGTTGGACCCATCCACCACCCTTCCTGCCCGCCCTACTCGGACTTTGGGCGCCCTAAAGGATAAGTCCAGTATTTTGCACTTTGAGCCCCATTCCTGGTTGTTTATGATGAAATAGAGTGGTTAAGACCAAAATCTTGACGATTGCTCCTCCTCTGAGAATTTGAGAGAATTTGACTTTCCCCTGCCTGGCTTAACAATGCTGTCTATGGCCATGTGTAAATCTGTCCTAAAACCACCTTAAACGTTGGTTTTCAAAGCCATGAAACTCACCGAGTGGTCAGTGGTGTTCCTTGATGTTCCCACATAAAAATCGTAGCAAACTGTGGTTTCTGTGATGATTTATTTGACATTTTGTCCATGCATTGATTTCCTATAGGAAGCCTCATTGTCCGTTGGTAGTAATCCGCCACCGGAAACAGAAAGGGGGTTGTTTACGACAAGGTTGTAGTCATTGTAGTCTTTTAGCTCAGCGAAAGTGCCGGCTCGACAGTGCTGTGTGCGCTCCTCCTCTTCGGAGGAATTCTCCTGCAGTCACTGACCACACAGAACTTGCCCATTATTACTCTCTTGTAAACAGCCTTCGCAGTACGATGCCTTTGAACACAACGCCAGCCTTCTTCTTCTTCTGCTTCTTTCTGTGTCCCATTACATTGCAATGGTTTCCTGCCGGTTGGTGACACTCACGTAAAGAAGCATTATCACCATCAAGTGGGCTGGAGTGTATAACGCTTCAGGGTCAAATGAACGATCAAGCGGAAGTTTACACACGGGTGTGAGGCAGCTGAAAAAATAGTTCCACAATCGAGATGAAAAGCAAAGACACGGATGGAAACCACAGTTACAATTTTTATGTGGGAACATCAACAAACACCACTGACCACTGGGTGAGTTTCATGGCTTTGAAAACCAACGTTTAAGGTGGTTTTAGGACAGATTTACACATGGCCATAGACAGCATTGTTAAGCCAGGCAGGGGAAAGCCAAATTCTCTCAAATTCTCAGAAAAGGAGCAATCGTCAAGATTTTGGTCTTAACCACTCTATTTCATCATAAACAACCAGGAATGGGGCTCAAAGTGCAAAATACTGGACTTATCCTTTAACTTTCATTCTTGTCTGGCAACGTTTCCCCCTGACACTGCCAAGTACTGTTAAACTATAACGGCAACCGGCCGCGCATCATGCCGATGTTTAAGGACAGCTTTTTTTGTCGATGTCCGGCACTACAAGTCACTGTCCAAGTGCCAGATTTCGACAACTCGGAGTGAGACCGGGGTGAACTTTAGGAGGAATTTCAATGCTAACCGTGTGCCGTTAAGACTGCCTGTTTCATAGGTCTGTGTTCTTTGTGTTTATGCTAGCAATACATTTATAAATTTAAGTGGATGAGTCATATAGCTGAAGATACTGTATATTACAACCAGGGCTGGGTGATATGGAGAAAATCAAATATCACAATAATTTTGATCAAATACCTCTATTGCTATCATGATGATATTGTGATGATATTTAAACAATGAAATTTTTGACAAATAATCATCAGTAATTTAGATATAATGACTAAGTGGGTCAAGGCAAATAGTAAAACAGCTGGTAAGTTCAGAAAATGACATCACTTGACTTTAATGCATTCTTTAAAATCAAGAAAGGACAACACTCTAGGATCAGTCTAGGATGGTATCTAGTCTCATATCACAATATCGGTGTAACATCAATGTACAGCCTTCAGTACAACACTGAAGGACCTAGTGGTGGGGGGCTTAAACACAACACAAAATAAACCACTGCCGTGAATCTTAGCATATAAACTATTAATTTAAAAAATCAATACAGTGTTTTTGGGTATCAATATAGTTTTGCAAAACATAATATAGTGATACTCAAGTGTAATGATATTTTCTTACACCCCCACTTGAGATGATGTTAGTTCTCAGTGAGCAGATCGAGGTTAGAGGCAGGAGTTTTCAGAAAATATATACATATGGTATATAATACAATAGGTACCATAATAATAACTGCAGCAGTGACAAAATCACTATAATTACAATCCTTATTATTTCTTAATTTGGTCCAGAGGGGCACTCCACCGTACAAAGGGCAGTGGCTTGAGCTACTATAGAGACAAAACGGCATGTCCCTGGTTAAAGGCACTGAAGACTGAGAGGTTAGGCCTTCCAGGCAAGTCAGAGTTGTGGTACCTGTGATTTCCTCTGTTGCCTTGATTAATTCAGCGCTTGATAGAAGGAGCTATCCACTGCATAGCAAAATGGTTAAGTCCTGAGAAATAGCTCGGAGTCCTGCATTTATTCTCTGTTAGTATGTCTCTGTGTGGGAGAGATTGTGGCACACAAGCTGTGTCCCAATTTCATACTATATGCTAATTCTCACACTCTAGTATAATAAGGACATGTCAGTTTACATACAGAATGTTGGACCTTTTTTTACTATGCAGCTGATAAATGCTATTATCACAAAAGCCTGATGTATAGAGAAAATTGAGGAACTGGAAGAAATTAAAACACATTCAGGAAAAATGGTGTGAAGATTCCAGGGGCAAACCTACAGTTACTCATAGTCTGAAACAATATTGTACATTAATGTCTTGGATACTAACTGAAAAAACAGAATACAAATATTTTAAGGATGAGCATTGTTGGGAACTGGGACACAGTCTCAGGCTCCTTTTACACTGCCTGTTCAAGGTGGGAACTGTGCGCCATTATTCCACCTCACCATTTCGCATAATAGGTATGAACACAGAATGGGGGGACAGAGCTGTTCCACCTTTAAGGTGGCTGCAGAGGTAGTAACAGAGGCAAACTGGAGAATGAGCTGGCACTCCATCAATTTATGCTGCTTGTTGAAAAATGCAACTATAGCATGAATGAATAGCAGAATGAAATGATTTTAAACGTTGAATGTACTGTAAGAATATAGGGAGCATATTTTGATGCTCTATTATAACACCTTATTTGATATTTCAGGGGTAGCATATTTCGACAGATCAATATCCCCTTTTAAATAATGCTCCCACTACAGAAAAATTTTATATAACACCACTACTCACTCTGTGTATACTGAGAATGCTAAGTAGCACATTTTGATAGGCAGCACATATCGACAGAAGACTGGCAAGACTGGTAGAGTGTGACGTTTTGACAACATGTTAATGCATGGATATGAACCAGATTTAAAAGCTAGCTAGCAGCAGTACTCAACTAACTCAAAGGGGAAAAACAGCAACCGAAAATGTCTGCAAACTGGAGAGACAATAAGGTCTGGCTCCTTAACCTCCCAGCAGAGGACGAGATCAATGCTACATAATAGGGACGGTAAATGGTTGTAATTGCCTTGTTATGCTATTGCTATTGTTTAGAAAGCGCTGTCCAAGGCTAGGTTTGTGTACCAAGCTCGATACGTTCATGGGTACTGACCAAATTATCTCACTTCTTCCGAGTACAGATTCACGTTAAATCGATCAGTGCCGAACTCTGGTATCTATGAGCTCATCGAAGCATCGTGACGCACCCCGCAGACGACCACAGCACGTCCCTGCTTCCTTGCTTCCAAGCACATTCAAGCATAGACAACAGAGCTCCAAAGAGCCCCCGAGTTCAGAAAGGAAGCAAAGGCACCAAAAAGTGCCATGAAGCCAGGAAGCCGGCCAAGAAGCTTCATCAGCTTCCCAGCAAGCGAAAACTGCTTGCTTTCTTCTGCTTTCTTTTCTACTTAATTTCAGCAATAGCCTAGTATCATTGCTGTTAATGGTTTTATTGGTTTTAAATTACATGCTTATTCCACATATTTGTCAGTTGTGTCCAAACAGAGAGCAAGAGAGACGAGCAGACACACATGCACATACACACACACAAGCAAATGGACAGAGACACTCTATGTGTAATTACAAAAGAGCAGCTGGGGCTACAGAATTACTTGTGGTTTGCAGCTGTTCAAAAATTTCAAAACTAATTTTTGATATTACAGAAAGAGTAAGATACCAAAATAAGGTAGTGTCTGGTACTGGTACCGAATTCAAGGCACTGAAACCAGCAGTGGTACCAGTATCGGTTCAAATGTGAATGGTACCCAACCCTATCTGCGTGTTTATATGTCACACTGGACGCCGACACTGTTGTCTTACACTTCCCAACTGTCACACCTCTTTTTTTTCCTGAACATCAGTGTTAATTTTGTTATCGAAAACTTCAATGAAAATTATTCATCAACCTTCTTTTTCCATGACAAAGACAAGACACTGATGAGCTAAAATAGCTCTTGATAACAAAAGCTATTTGAATGTTTCATTTGTGTTGTCAAGACGGGACAGGACGGAAATTTTAATGGTAGACTACTGGACACTCAAAATGAGAGGAGAGAATGATGAATTCTTTTATAAAAACTTTTAGACAAATGCTTTAAGTATGAGTCACGTCAGATCGGAGCACCGACTGGCTGCTAACTCCAGCAAATAGTCAGCACCATGATGCTTCGCTAGCCTGCAAAACACTCTCACCAGAGCAGCGTCAGTCATCAGTGTGAGTTGTGAACTCTAATTCTGCAGTAAATAAGCAGCTGTGTGTCACACTGTGGATGGTGGAGCTGTTGAATGCATTTTGTTGTGTTTGTTAGTTGCAGGGGTGGCTGTTAGCAGCTAGCTCCACTTGTTAGTCGTTGTACAGCAGCACAGCGAGCATCCACCGGCCACCAGTCTTTACATCTGTTTTCCACAGGACTCAACTCAGATCTGGACTCTCTGGAGGTTTATGTTTAGATTTCTGTTTGACAGGCAGGTAGGAGGAGGTATCTGTGAGTGCAGCTGTGCTGTATGTAAACAGTCTGAACTGAAGCTGAGTTTTCTCTGACAGAGCTGAAAGTTTAGTTTTAATCACTGACTGCGGGATGACATGAGTTTAAACCTCCAGACTGTTGCAGATTTACAAAGAACTCAGACTGAAATAAAGTTGTTTTTCTGCTTCTTGACATTGAGATCAATAAGGCAGAGTTTACAATGAACCTGGGTACAAATCCTAGCTGTCTCATATTAGGTATCTGTGGTGTCAGTGTTTTTGAGACCACAAATAGAGAGATGTTGAGCTTTTCAAATGATAATCAGTGAGTGTGTATTTGTAAATCTTCCTTTAAACGTGTCAAAAACTGCTGGAGGAATGCAAGCTTGTTAGTGTGCAGAAATTATTCGTAGTTGAAGAGAAAAAATATGTCCAAATGCAATTTTTATCCAACCTGCCACCTTGACTCTATTTTCTGATATGTGTATTAGCCGTATTTAAAGAGAAAAACATTCTGACTAAAAGTATTGCCTTAAAGTTGATTAAAATACCATGAATTTTCCTTGACTAGAACATTTTGAGCTGTCGTCAACTAAATCTGTGAAGGATAAAAATGACTAAAATGTGACAAAAACAAAAACTAACAAGCATTTTTGTCTAAAGACTAATATTAAGACTAAATGTAAAATAGCTGCCAAAAGTAACACTGCTGAACATGCTGTCTGAAATCACACACTGGGGCAGCATTGTGCCGGCATTGTTTGATTCTGTATTAAAATGCAAAGCCGGCGTAATGAAGGGTCTTCAGTGTGGCTGTATTGCAGTGCATCAGTCTATCAAAGAGGTGCTCCAGTGTGCAAATGTAAGATTAAAGATGACGCTAAAGCCCACACAGTTAGGGGATAGTACTTTCCTGTGGAGCTAAGAGCTCAAGAGGAGCAATTCAATGGATGGGATAGGGCTGACAAACGGGCACTTTTATTGGTTTGGTAATTTCATTTTTACAACACGTTTGTAGAAATAACAAATAATGTGAATCAGGTGTTTATGAACACAGTGAGCAGTGATAAAGAAGTTGGAGAGACCCTGAGGACTGAGAAAAGCAGATGAAAGCAACCTTTTTTTGGAAGTTTCACTCCATGAATAAGTAGCAGAACAGCTGAAGCAGCAACACAGGCGGCACAATAAAGTCCACACACATTCAGAGAGTCCGACTGTTCATTGAAAAGGAGGAGAAATAAAGATTGTGCATGGCTACACACCCAGATTCAGGTCCACATTATACGGCTGCAGTTGCGAAATGACTTTCCGCTGATTTGTCACTTTCTCTCGCTAAAGTCAACAGTGACATAATTACATGCACGCACCATAACCGGCTGCATTGTAAAAATCTGTTTTGTCATACCTCTTTGGCTCATTCAATTCCTGAAGCCGGAGAAAACAACTCCGGAGACGTCTAATTCGGTCGGTCAAAGCAATCCATCAAAGTGAACTGAAGGCCACAAATCACATTTTTCAATGTTGCATCCGAATTGTAACGGGGCACACACTTCTGCTCCACTCAGAGTTTCATATTAGCACACAGGAACACCACTGGAATGCAAGGAGGGCCTTAGTTGGATTTTTTGTGCTTGTAATTTATTATTAATTGTTGGTTTATAATCTCATAATCCTATGGTTCTCCTCTCTAAAAATATGGCTACACAAGAAGTCTCCTCGTGTCAATCACAACCAAGCCCGAATATAAAAAGGAAATAAAGCTCAATTTTAGATCTTGTGTTTTTTAAACAGTATCGATCTCAAAATATTCACATTAAAACAAACAAAGCAAGCAAATACTGTATCTTAAACAGTGATTAAAGCTGCACCAGGAGGAAGGAAATAATGTACCATACAGTATAAAAGGCCTTACACCTTGAGTAACAACAGGATGTGCACATTATACCGCAAGGTGGGAACAGAACAGAGTCAACACTGCTGTCCTCAGTCCACCTCCTGCTTCTGCTAGACTCGGAGAAACGTGTTTGAATAAATTCCTCCCTTTCCACTCGCCGATGCAGCTTCAGTCTGCAGCATAGTGGTGATCAAAATTTGCCTCTGATTGGTGACATTTCCTAGTGGACGTGATGACATTTTATTTGGTGGTGAAAGTGATGCAATGATGGAAAAATCTGCATTTTACGCGCCGTTATTCATCACACAGGCAGGTAGTGAAATGAACTAACAGCTTTTAAAGTCTTGTGAGTAAAATCTTAAAGTCACAGGTGAGCTGTAGTGATCCAGGCGTGTAATGCAACTTTAAAACTTTGCCTCACTGTGCTGCTGCAGTCTAACATCTACATCAGCTCTGAAACGTGTCCCCTTCCTTTAAGGATATAACATATCTAATATGTAAAACCATTAAAATGTAAGGACCCTATTTAAGGAACCTCTTACGGCTTACAGGATGTGCTGCTCTTTATACTTGCTGAAGCTGCACGACTGAAAACTCCACATAAGCATATAGAGAGGAGTATGTTCGTCTCAGCTGGCAAGGGCTCAGCGTTATCACCATTAAGGTTCAGAGTTCACTGCCTACAATGTGTTAGTAAATTAAATACCCCATTAAAGTCCATTAAGTGGTGGAAAACTAGAAAAAGCCAGACACAATATGCAATTGTCCCCTCGCTAGTGTTCATTGTTCTAAGGTTACTGAACAATGCCTTATGTGCACACTCTTTTTACAAACAAGAAAATATCACCTCAAATCCAGGACTTTGCTTTCTGAGATGAAAGCAAAGATTACGCAGCACCTAGCGTGGCCTGTGGGAAGTTGTCTCAGGTCATTGTTACTTGTCTGCACCACATATAATGTATGATTTCAGCCCACTGTGTTCCCATAAGAATAAAAGGACTTTATACGAGCATATATTTCGACTACATTGTTCAAATTAAGATCATAGAAACATTTAATGGAGACATTTTAAAATTTGATTGCATTTGAAAGGTTAAACTTAATCAATACCCCTACAGCCAGTTTCAGGGAAGGCCATTTTGCAGGATTTAAACTGACATTCCCACCAGAAAGCCTCGTCCGGGCAAATTTACCTCATTTAAATTAGAGAAGCTGCTGCTGCTGTCTAATCAAGGTCCAGTAATGTTACTGCTCGAACTATAATGACTGGATTAATTTTTTTTTTTTTAGCTAAAAAAACTTTTTTTTTTTTTTGCGGAGCTAAAAGAGTCCCTCAGATGTTAAGAGGTACAGTAGAGCTGTAAAACATTGAGTGTGCTGAGGAAATTGGATTCTGAAGCAGGAAGCAAAGCCAACTTTAAGTCTACCAGGTAAATCAATGTGTTTGTTCATTTGTGGACAGAGCTTAAAGCAAGCAGTAAAGGTTTGTCTAAGGTAGCAGTTAGAGCAGTGACTGCCTGCTATTGCTTTCAGCATGGGGGCTGATAACAGGTACACTTTGTCACTGATACACTGGAAGTTGTAATTTGTGCGTTAAGTGGCATGTCTGCTGGAATACTGCTTATAGTTTTAATTATATAGGATTGCATGTATATTTTGCTGACATAACTATATGCTTGAACCATGGCAATACAGTATAATGGTTTGTTAGTTTCTTGCAGCACACCTATTGTTATATTGATGAGGTTTGTGTGCATGTGGAGTGATTCACTTCATTTTTATGCCTTTAAATGACGATTGTCTGTGATTATTATCTGAACTGCAAAGTATGTAGTTTCTTGCTGTTTTGTGAAATATTTAAAGGAGTACTTCACCCCCCAAATTACCTTTTGTATATCAATTACTCAGCCTGGGTTACATTGAATTTGTAAGGAAACCTTTGTTCTTCTTGTATGCTTTTATGAGAAACGAAGAATCCAAAAACTGAAAAAAGTCTTGATGAATTGTGAAAAGGGTCCATGTTTAACAATAGCAGAACTATATCAAAACATCAGTTTAAAAACTCTTCGACAATCCAAGGCACACTTCTCAAGTCATATGCTCTGTATGTCCCAAACAGACAGCCCCTCCTGACAGGGAACTAAATTGCAAGTTAAATTTATCTACAATCTCTTCAAAGCCAGACTTCACTGTCAAAAACACTAATTTTACCTTGATGAACACGGAAGCTGCTGGTCTACCACTGCCTCATTCATTTAGTTTGTGTTTAAGGATGCACTGATTTATCAGCAGCACATAGCATCGGCCGCTAATCACCTTGTTGACTGGCAGCCTATCAGCAAATAAAATGACATTCACTGATATTAGTTGCTGATGTTTTCTGTTGTGTCACATTATTTTTTGTGCAGGCTCCAACTCAAGGGCTCAAAACTAACAGTGTCCCATTGCCCTGGGGACAATAGAAAATGTGTTTGGGACAAAGAGCTTCCCTGGGACACCGTTGGGATGAAAGGACGCAGTAAACTCACTATCAATGCGCCAGGGAACACACCCGGCCGTTTCCTTGACAATAGCCCCTTTTCCGCCGCAGGAACTTTTTTCATTTACCCGGGATTTGGAAAAAAAAACGTGGCGCGTTTCCGTCGAAATTACCCAGGGAAAAAACTTTTCTTCAACCCCTAACTTTCCCTGAAAAAAGTACCTATTACGGAGGGTAGGACTTTGATTCTTGAGGGGCGGGGCTGTGTGCTGAAGAACGCCGATTGGTGGAACACACAGTTGCAGTGTTTCGCACTTTCGTGCCAGTGTGGCTGCAAACTTTATTTTATTTCCCAGGGCTAAATTATCAAAGACCGTAGTATTGATATGCGCTAACGGTAACGGTTCTGTTATTGGTACTTCTACACATTTTGTTTTAATTCATTATCATCCTGCAGCCTCTCCTCTGCGTTCTGCCTCTGTGCCGGTGCTGAACACACACACACACACACACATGCTACAATGTTACATTGTCGACAACAAATCTGGGTTAAAATCAGCAGAGGGGGAGCTGGTAAACGTTAGCTGTGAGCAGCCAGTGGCTGGAACTACCTGCTGCTACATTATGATGCGTTCAAGATCTCTTTGGTAAAAATAAGTATCAGGCAAAGGTAAATTATGTTGTCATGATGTGTTCAAATGTAATCTTATAAAATGTAGTGTTGGACAAGAAACCTGAATAAATGCAAGTGAATAAATGCATTGGTTTGAGGGTGAATATGTTGATGTTTTCACGGCAATATAAAACAGATATTAGAGAGGAAATGATGAATTATGAAGCGGTTATTTTTCAAAAATTATTTTGTAAAAGGTTATTTTAAAGGTTGTTTCATAAATTTGTATGACTGAATTTGTGCTCATTCAAAGATAGTGTAATGAAGGACTGAATGACTTAAGAACTGTTCAATTATTTTTTATAATGACGGGTTTTTCGTTTCCCTGGAACAAAAGGAAATAAATAAATAACAAAAACTGGTACTGGGCTTCGCTATTGGCAAAATTGTTACCTTAAACATTTTTAATTTTAGCCCAGAATTTAACAATCAGTGCATCCCTATTCATGTTACTGTGGGACTTTTGTGTCTGAAAGGGTTGGCTCAGATTCATCAAAGTCACTCTATTCCGCAAATAAACTACTGCTTGAGGCAGCGGTAGACCAGCAGGTGCGGGGGTGGGTTTGAATTATTCCTTTAATGATTGGTATTTCAGAAATGTGACGTCTAGAAATAACGATAATGCAATTATTGGAAGATCTGTTGGTTAATAACGTCTCAGTGAGACTTTCAAGACACTTTCTTCACCGGTATGCAGAGAGTTAGGTCCGAAGGAGATCTGTTACTCGACAGAGTAGCTGTTTGCCCTTGTGTGTCACATTATAGTGTGTTATCACGTCAAGGATAATTGGAAGTGTGGGGGGGAATACCAAGCGGGGATACGGAGGACAATAAGATGGTGAAGGAAAACACTGAAAGCCAAGAACAATATTCAAGCTGCCTGCACAGAAGTGACACAATATGTTACATGATCACAACTCTAAGTGCTTTAAAATCCCACTATAAGATCAGATATGTAGTCTCAACGTGTGTTGAAGACTGGATTAGGATTAAATTCATCCTGCCTGGACAAAATGTGCATGGAGAAGGTGTCTCCATATGCTGTCAACAATTTGGAGTTAGATCGTGCTAAAATCCATCATCCTTTCAGTAATTTTCAAAAACTGAAACCAAACTGTGCGATACATAATGAATCAGTTATTTAGTGTCACATTATTCACTCCTATTTACTGCGGTGAGTCAGCATTGTCACCAAGATCAAAAAACTGGAAGACAGCTTTGAATAAATTGGACAATTATGGATGTCGACATAAAAGGACAATGTGTTTCTGGTCTCATGTTATTGTCAGCATGAACTTACAAAGAGCTGACAGGAAGTTTAATATTTAAAACCTGCACTGCTCATTGTTTTTCCGAGCTTAATCAAGCCCCATGAATACAATTAGTGTATTCTCACATGTAATTACTATACTCTATCTGCAGCCGTATAGCATGGTAATACAAAGCGTAGATTATCAATTAAATGATGCGAACGGGCTCTTTAAATATTGCACTCTCCCTGTGAAATTGTATGCAATCCCCAGAAAATACCATCTTATATAACTACTTTGGAAGCATCCCAAATGGGAGCAACCGCTAGCAGCTTGCTATAATTGCTCTACAAGAACGGAGCAAGTTTATAACAAGCCTAAATATGTCTTGCTCACTTAAAACCTCCTGGAGGCCAAAACATCCCAGGCATCAGGCAGGAGGTAAGGCAATGTTGGAGGCCCCCCTGTCCAAAGCCTTGCATTGTACATACAGACTCTCACTCCTGCCGGGATAACACTGCAGGGTATTTGTGGAGTGTAAAAACAATAGCAGAATTGCTATGGCACAGGAGCCACCTGGAACTGGACCATCTAAAATTAACATATACAGCATGACAAAAACTGTGAAGCGACGCTCTGTTCTGTAATCATGAAGCCTGGTAGTGGTGTTCCTCCAGGACTGTGACTGTGCCCACACACACATGTCTCTGTGCATATGTGCGGAGTTAAAAAGGAAACCATAAATACCAGGCTTACCGTAAAAAAAAAAAAAAAAAAAAATGTATTCACTGTTCCACATGACTGGCTCTGACACCTCGACTGTCAATTTGGTTCAATGTAACTGCGGGAGAGAAAATGCAGCTCAAAAAAATAATTTAAGCTTGCAAGATCGCGGCATGATGGCTAAATTCTCCCAGAGCATTTGAGGCGATGACACAATGGCAGTGCAACACTCAGCACTATTTTTAAGATTATCTCCACTGTGGTGTTATGAAATGCTGTGCAGTCTTCACTTCTTTGCATTGTCCTTAATGGTGGATCAACAATGCCCCCTGCTGGTTTTATCATGTGCAGCAGATCACAGCAGTATCTACACAGTGTGCCTCTACTACACACACACACATATATATATATATATATGCATGCTGCGCTCAGTGGGGAACAGTTTCTTTACCATATGAAAGCTTTTAATGATAGAATGCACTTTACTAACAGCTGACATAAGAGTTACTGCCAAATGAGCGTAGCTGTGCCATACAGCAATATACTCATCATGTTTGCCTTCCTAAATGCCAGCTGGTGTGTATGTGTTTGTGTGTATGTGTATGTGTGTGTGTGTGTGTGTGTGTGTGTGTGTGCGTACTTTCAGTGTGTCTTTGTATGTGCTGTGCACCCATATGTTGACTGGTCACATATGGTAATTTGCAGTAAATCACAGACAATACAGCAACACTTAAATAAACAACAAAACAGTCTAAACAGATGCAGCAAATTTGCATGTTGTCATTTTCACATGGTGTGCCAAGCTGTTTAACGCTAGAATTTTCTTTTCTTTCTGTTTTGTTTAATTTTAGGCTTTTAAAATCTCTGTTTCAAACGCTATTTATTTATGTCTTTTGATATCGCCTTATGTTTCTTTTAGGAACGTCAATGGCTAATCATCAAGGGTGATTCGTCAACTGTTAACAGCAGAGGGTATTTTTGACCGACTTTCTATTGGTTAATTTCACTACTCTTTAGCTTACTTCACTGCACACCACTAGAGTCTGGTGGGAGCTAGATAGCGGCCCCACTGATTCGGCGATGTCCGCTAAAAATGTTGCCCGACCCTACAACGTTGCTGTAAAAATTTTGTGCTCACCCTCTTGGCTCCTACCAGGTCACCCCAGTGAGTAGGCAGCTCAGTTATGAGCTTTTGCTTTGTTAGGTTATCACTGTTAGCTCTGTTAGCACCGTTAGCAGTGTCAGCATGACTAGTGGTGCTAACACAGTTAACAAACCTAAAGGGGTTTGCCTCTCAAGAGAAGCCACTTACTCACTGTGGCAACCTGGAGGAGACCAGAAGGTGGCCGCCATGTGTCAGCGACACCCTCCTGCCACCAGGATAATGTTACTAGTTGTAATTGCAAATAAGAGGCGGCACAATCTAGCTCCTACCCGACTCAAGTGATGGGCAGTGCCAATCAGTCAAGGCGAGCTTTCAGCATGTTAACATGGCTAGCTGGCTATCTGTCGGCAAAGCTAACAGAAAATAGAATAAAAGACATTAAAATTGCATCACAAAACTTTTAAGTTTGACCACATCTAAATGGTAACGCTTTAGAAAGCAGTGCCAAGGATCACTAAGTCAATGGAGTGCCAGACTAAAGGGAAAGCACCTCTTCTCTTTTGTTGTTCAGCTACCAGTTGACTGACACCCCTAGTTTTCTTAATGTCTTTCAGTCTGCTGTGTTGTTTAAAGTACTTGCCCTGCCTACACTGCTGACACTATGGGCTGCCTGCATGCAGGTAAGTATGTCTATAAAATGAAGTTTAACCTTACAGTTTGGGTTACCCTTCATAGGGATTTTCATTTATTTATTTGTGATCAATTTTTTATCACTGATTTTATAAGACGCAGACACAAACTGCCCCACCGTGGTGAACAAACCTTCACCATTACCCACCACAGGATCTCTAAATAATTAAGTCAACATTGTCACAGTGCCACAGTAATTAAAGTGGCATACATTATACAGAACTTCCTCATTCACGCTCTAAAAAAGGATTAAAGATATGATTAAAAGCTTAAATAAAATACATACAAACTTATCTAAAAACTTACATTATACATGTAAAAATATGAAACATATTTAAATTAAAGTAGATTGGATTTTTATTTCTAGAATTTCTGGATGTGGGCCATACCGTCTTCAGATGTGTACTCTGTGGAACAATGACCTTAAAACACTACCTTCCTTAACAGCCCTTCCTCTCCTACTGGAAAGTAACCTGAGGTAGGGGAATGCAGGTAGAAATGAAAGTACCCAGGAAAAGTGGAGGCTCTTTTGGGCAGTTTATATACTACTTCATCAAAAATGGATGTCTGCTACTGAGGAGATGGACCTGTACTGGCCCACAGTATGGTTTATACATGCAGGAGATCTGAGCTGAAAATAAACCCCTCTGAATGCATTCACATTAACCTGAATGTGCTAACTTTAATTATACATTTTCACAGTTTTTCACTTACACGCTGGCAGTTCCCCTGCTGTGTTTTTTTCATGTTTTATCGCTGTCACATTCTCTCTTAAGTCGCAGATAAGTGAGACAAGTGCAACCTCTTGTATATCCTCCATTATCGGCACAGCAAGAAACATGGCAGCACAAACATCCTTTTTTTCTGGGTCACAGAGGAAATTAGAGAGGAGTTTTAGAGCTCTAGGACACACGTCTCGTCTTGTTCTGCCCAGACAGATGCGCTCACTGTCTCCAAACCCCAACCCCACTGCAAGTCTGTTGTTTCCATTACTTTAGCCCAATCAAAGTAACCTTTCCCCGATGCTAATCACAACCAAACTGACCTTGCTCGTGCCTTGGGGAAGCTGCGAGTTAAACATGAGGCATTTGAGCTGCTTAATGACCTGCTTTTTTTTTTTTTTTTCAATCTGCATCTCTGATATGCAAATTAATGCAGCAAGGTGCTCCTAAAATCTAATCAGATCATCAGTTCTCCGGGGGAAACCTGTGGAAATACGGAGTTTCTCTTCTGAATTGTTCCCGAGTTATTGTGTTCAGAGGAATGTGTCTACAGACAGACTGGGGAAACGGAGAGAGAGAGAGACAGCAATCTAATGCGTCAAAAATTAAATCAGATTTATTCACAGTATTTTTTTTGTGCAATTTTTCAACTTCTGTCTTCCTGTGAAAAAATATGCTGAAATTTTGCCAACTGTCTCAGGTAGCGTGAAGTGTTCATCTCCCATAAGAAGACAGGAGGGTAAGAAGGGTTGGTGGGTTCAGTAAACAGCAAGTGGCCCTATCGTGACCCATCTGTGACACAGACAACACAGAACAAACAGGGAATACATAAATATGGTTGTCCCGGCAAATAAACTGAGCATGTGAAAAGAGGGTGGTTTTGTATTCTGTGAGGAGTTCGTGTGTTGGATATGAGCCAGCAAGGGGCATTGCTAATGGCAGTTTTCCAGTGATGACAAACTTTAGGAAATAAAAATAACAGAAAACAAATCTGTTGTAGCATCTCTTGATTTCACTTAAGCCATTTATGTTTTTTTTTCATGTCTAGGTCTATTTTCTGTTTGTCTGGCTCCTACCAGATGCCTCTCTACCAGATGCTTTATTTTTGTACCAAAGACAACTTTAAACTACTCCAAATAGAGGATGTCTGCCATAGCAAGATTTTTACACATGAGCTAAAACTATATACAAACAAAAAAGATTTCTGGGAGCACGTCTCAAAAATGTACAATATGAGATACAATTGCAAAGGTTATAAAAGCAGACTGTGATTCAGCAGGTCAGCAAAGCTCCTGCAGGGTTATGTTTTCCACTAGATGGTACTGTGGTCTGTCTTTATTTCACTAGGGGCTGCAAGATGCACCATCCCTCCTGTATCTCCAGTGTGATCAGGGGGTGCTAATAATAGAATTTTCACCTCCCAAGGAGCAATTTTATCTAATAGAAACATGTTTCTGTAGCTGTGCTTTGGTTTTCAAGGTAAAAGATGTGAAATTACATCAATCCAGAGAGTGGATTCTCTATTCTGTGATTTCTTTTGTAAAAATCTAGTCAGGCCTCCTTCTTCAGACTTCTAAAAACTATTCAAATGACACTAGCTAAGGAGGGAACATCACCCTCAGGTTGAACTGCTAGCAATTCATGGCAATAGGAGGCTTTTTTATATGTGCACTATGGCAAATCTATGCAAAATTCAAGAATGTTCTCACAAGACTTAGCTATAACACGAATTAAAATGCAAAGGCAAAAAGTACTACCTGCTATCACTGACAGTCTGTTATGTACAGATGGACAGGGGACAACAAACAGGGTCAAAACTAACTTTAAAAGTGGTTGCCAGGCTGACAAACACTCATTAGCTTTTGGTTGCCGAAACTGAAAATACAGTTGCCAGTTTTAGTCACCTTACTTTTTGCGCAATTACAATACTATACAGTTAAACATCATCTACATAATAAAAATGTGACAGAAAATAATCTTTAAAAGCTTCAAAAGGATGTGCTGCCTTGAACTAATGAACTTGATGTGTCACTTATTGAGGTGTTTTTATACATGCTTTGCAGCATAATTTTCCATCCAGCTCAAAGATACCAGGATAATTTGCTTCCCTTAACTTCAAAGAAATTCCTTTTTGTTTGTCATTCAGGTTCATGTGGTCCATCTGGTCCTTGGTCAGTTGAATCAATTACCACATTCGTTTAAACCTCTTAATTTGCTTCATTTTCTCCAAAACAAATATTAAAAACAACTTTTTTGGGGGTGCATGTTTTGCTATTTCTTTTTAGATGTTAAAAAGAGGTCGCCACTGATGGAAACCAAAGGCCAAGCATTGATTGCCAATTTCTTAAATTGGTTGCCAATGGCAACCTGGCATTGGCACTCATTAAAGTCGAGCTCTGACAACAGTCTAATGTCTATAAACAGATATCTGCATATGAATGCGGAACGTGTGGGCATTAGGACAGGATTTTGGTATTGGAATCATTCGGTTTGCATTTGTAGTCCAGGTAGTGTTGACCAATCACCTTTGAGCAGGCTTTGGTTGCATGCAGGTAAACAGTTTGTGTGGGGAGCAAAGGAGGTAATGTCAGAACCGAGCATCTATCACCAGACCACGAGCTAGCATTTTACAAGCTATTTTTTTTATCTACGTTAATATGCACATACAGTGTATGTGTACATAGAGATCAACTCTAATGTAAACAATGACTGGCGCCCTGAATATTCCTTGTCCATCACACGGATATCCACTGGCTGCACCAGAACCCCGAAATATTTGGTAATTCTCCCTGAGGCTAGATCATCTTCAGACCAATAACCGATGGGTTCAAAGATTGACAACAGCCTAAGTTAAGTCACAACACAAAAACCTATGCCATCTATATTTTGCCTCTTCATAAAAAACAGCAGTTGTAGTCAGCTTAAATTCATGCTGGTCAGAACAAATTCTGAAGGTGACCAGCTTTCACAATAGGGAAAAAGTATCAAAACATCCCTATGAATACAAACATCCGTATGAATACAAAGTTCCCACTTTGTATGGACACAAAGTTCTCACAAAGTTCTCACTTTATATGAATACAAACACCCTTGCAGTGTAAACCAATTCATCCGTTGTCCATCTTTTTAACCACACATTTGATTTGCCATATTTTGGCAAAGATGAATGAACACACATATTGTCCATCCATATGGTCAGAGTGTTCCCAACACACTGTTGTGGGAATTTGGCGAAAATAAGAGTGTTTGGACCACGCTGAGCCAAAACATGGCTAAATACACAGCTTCCACTCCTCTATTTTCATGGCCCTCATGCACACCCATGCCATTCACATTTCTGGCACGGATGATAGCTGTGTATTTAGCCATATTTGGCACAAGTGTGGGTGTTTGAAACATGGTGAGCATGCAGATGGGAAGTGGAGTGGATTATGCTGCAGGAGAGGTTTGAGAAGTTTCTGCAGATGTTTTTGTGCTTCTCTAAGTAAGGAAATGCCTTTATTGAAACCCAATGTAAGCAAAGCATTTAAAGCTAACCATAGATTAGATTTTAGGGAGAATCTAACAAGCTTTCAACAGTTACCCTCAAGCTTACAGGAGGTGAGTATTTGAGTCTATAAAAAATATGTTTTGCATTAAGTATTACTTAAATAATTATAATTACGGCCTTGTGGTTTTACGACTCAGCAAAGCCATCAAGCTGCAGTTCCAGTTGACATCCATGTCTATACAGACTCATGTAGCCACGACAACAGACAATGCTTCAGATGTGGATGTTGCTGCGAAGAAGCTACATATGCTAAAACATGGATGCTTCACACACATCTTCAACCCTGCAGCACTGAAGGTATATAGAATCAGTAGAGCACCCAAGATTAGTGTCACCACTTCAGTATCTGACCAAATGTCTCTCCTTCTGTTCCTGAGTAATAGTGTTGAACAACAGCCAGAAAAGTGTTTCTGCAGGACATTATGATGTCATTGTGAAGCTGACCTTTGACTTTGTGGATACAAAATGTCAGCACCTAATCATTTTGTTCAGGCGGACATTTCTGTGAAATTTTATCATAATTAGAGCATGTATTTATAAGTTATGGCCAAAACCAGATTTTTGAGGTCATGGTGACCTTTGAACACCAAAATCTAATCAGTTCATTGAGTCCAAGTGTACGTTTGTGCCAAATTTGAAGAAATTCCCTACAGGCGTTCTTGGGATGTTGCGTACACAAGTATGAGATGGAAACAAGGTCACAGTGACCTTAAACTTTGGCCTTTGAACCATCAAAATCTAAATCATTTCATCCTTGAGTCCATGTTGACGTTTGTGCCAAATTTGAAGAAATTCCCTTTAGGCATTCTTGAGATATCGTGCTTGTGAGAATAAGATGAATAAAATGGACTACAGGTCACAGTGACCTTATACCAGTAAAATCTATTCATTTCATGTTCGAGTCCACGTGTACGTTTGTGCCAAATTTGAAGAAACTCCCTTAAGGCATTCTTGAGATATCGCGTTCGTGAGATTTAGATGAATAAGATAGACTACAGGTCACAGTGACCTTATACCTGTGAAATCTATTCATTTCATGTTCGAGTCCATGTGGACGTTTGTGCCACATTCAAAGAAATTCCCTTAAAGCTGTTGAGATATCACGTTCACAGGAATGAGACGTGCGTAGGGACAGACAAACAACCCAAAAACATCACAACTCTGGCCGTAGCTTTTGCCCGCACAGAGGCATGAATATATCAAAACTAAAACAAAATTCTTACATACTGTTTACATCATACTCTTCATTGTTAGTATAGATATACCTGTAATTCATAAGATCAGCAAAATAACTGACTGGGCCTTTAACTAGAAATTAATCCTTTTAACATGAAGTGAGTTATAGCGTCCTGTCAGAGGTTCACAGACCAGCCTAGGGACCCGCTAATTGGTTAGTGTTGATCTTGTGATATACACACAACAATAATATTGATTGGCCCCTAATAAATCTCATCCTGCAAGTGTTCTTGTGCAGCAAACGCTTCAGTGTTCTTAGGGGACACATCAAATAAATGATCACCATAAAGGGCTGGAGATGGATAATGCTGAGCGAGAGCTTTTTGCTAGGTAATAAAGGGTCCTGGCATGAATGAATGAGCAGGGGAGCGCGGAGCTCGGGACCCTTCCTGTTACTGATTCCGTATAGATTTTTCATTTGTTTAAGTAGGACATATTATATGCAGGAAATACAACATCAGCTACTGTCACAGGAAACTTAACAGCTGATGGCTTCCTCGTCTGTAATGATTGGTAATCAATCACATCCTAAAGCTATAACACTATATCACTGTGTGGTTATTTAGCTGTGTTATGTAATAAATATGCTTTAACTGAGAGGTGATAATATTGCAAGTTAACATTTGATGTATGGACCTGTTATTTGTGTCATATAATTATATTTGTTTTGCCAAGTCAGGCAAAAACCCTTCAACATTTTAAA
This sequence comes from Cephalopholis sonnerati, assembly GCA_019142605.1. Classification (NCBI taxonomy): domain Eukaryota; kingdom Metazoa; phylum Chordata; class Actinopteri; order Perciformes; family Serranidae; genus Cephalopholis; species Cephalopholis sonnerati. The sequence continues at coordinate 20,968,721 of JAGQAX010000020.1, forward strand.
TATTTTACTTTAACAAGCCTGGTATGTAGCAAGTACATATTCAATGATTAGCAGTGTCTTGCAGCTCAGGCTCTACAGAGTAGTATTGACTTATTGGTCTAATAGCCCGATGCATTTACAAGGGGCCATCCAATAATCTCTCAACACTTCATTAGAGACGACAAATTGCCATATGGTTAACCACACATCTGAGTATAACTTGCAAAAGAGAGATCTCTATTGGGACAGTGTAAGTGCTGGCCAAAGTTTCCTTGATAGTAAGCCTAAATAAAATAACTTCTCATGTTTGTATCAGTCTCTACACAATAAACAGACAAATCAATGTCTTTAATGCCTGCCTCCGATTTGGAATGGGAAATGTGACATGAATTAAATCTAGTCGAGTGAGTTTTTATTATGATACTAATGTTATCCACTGGGCACTCACAATTAATTAATCAGGCATGCTCCAATCGATTCAATTTGCTGGCAGACTCTCCGTCAGTTAGACTCTCTTCCAAGCTATTAATATGCATCGTTATACGTTTGAAAAAATCTATAACACTAACAATAGTTTTCCCCAAATCTTTCACATTACAAAAGAACAGATATAACACGATCACTATCACAGCATACATTATTTCGGAGGAATAGGTTAATGAATTATTGCAAACTACACAATATCCTCAGGCCGAATCAAAACAATCAGCCTTACATAATACAGTTTTGTCTCTGCACATGCTCAGCAGTCTTGTGGGGATCCCTCTCTGAACTGACACTTTGTTTCTAATGAGGTTACCCTCAGTTTTACTTCCTTTATACTCAGAGACAGTTAGATGGCTTTCCAAGATGCTACGGCACTTCCCTTTCCTACAGTATGAATAAATGAACCTGTGTGTCATTTTAATTTGACTGCACTGCTTCTCTTGACTCTTTGTTTTTTTACACATGAGGAAGTCATTGTTGGTGCTGCTTGGGGGCATCAGAGTAGCCTGAGGAAAACTAAAGAGAATAAAGAGGATGATAAATAAATGAGAGGTGGTTCGGCACTGAAATGGCTTTGTTTTGTAAATTTGACAGCATGACAGTACAGCATTAACTAGCTGTATCCGTTTTTTTAATGGGTAAGCCACACAGATCCTGACACATCTTGTATTTTGATCACTTAAAGGAGAAGTCCAGTATTTTGCACTTTGAGCCCCATTCCTGGTTGTTTATGATGAAATAGAGTGGGTAAGACCAAAATCTTGACGATTGCTCCTTCTCTGACAATTTGAGAGAATTTGTATTTCCCCTGCCTGGCTTAACAATGCTGTCTATGGCCATGTGTAAATCTGTCCTAAAACCACCTTAAACGTTGGTTTTCAAAGCCATGAAACTCACCCAGTGGTCAGTGGTGTTCCTTGATGTTCCCACATAAAAATTGTAGCAACGTAACGTGGTTTCCGTGATGATTTATTTGACATTTTGTCCATGCATTGATTTCCTATAGGAAGCCTCATTGTCCGTTGGTAGTAATCCGCCACCGGAAACGGAAAAGCGGTTGTTTACGACAAGGTTGTAGTCATTGTAGTCTTTTAGCTCAGCGAAAGTGCCGGCTTGACAGTGCTGTGTACGCTCCTCCTCTTCAGAGGAATTCTCCTGCAGTCACTGACCACACAAAACTTGCCCATTATTACTCTCATGTAAACAACCTTCACAGTACGATGCCTTTGAACGCAACGCCAGCCTTCTTCTTCTGCTTCTTTCTGTGTCCCATTACATTGCAATGGTTTCCTGCCGGTTGGCAACACTCACGTAAAGGAGCATTATCGCCATCAAGTGGGCTTGAGTGTATAACGCTTCAGGGTCAAACGAACAATCAGGCAGAAGTTTACACACGGGTGTGAGGCAGCTGAAAAAATAGTTCCACAATCCAGATGAATAGTGAAAACACAGATCTTTATGTGGGAACATCAAGGAACACCACTGACCACTCGGTGAGTTTCATGGCTTTGAAAACAAATGTTTAAGGTGGTTTTAGGACAGATTACACATGGCCATAGACAGCATTGTTAAGCCAGGCAGGGGAAAGCCAAATTCTCTCAAATTCTCAGAGAAGGAGCAATCGTCAAGATTTTGGTCTTAACCACTCTATTTCATCATAAACAACCAGGAATGGAGCTCAAAGTGCAAAATACTGGACTTCCCCTTTAAGTTCATTAAATACAGTGTATGGCATTGGCAATGTGACGTGAGCCTTTAGTTTCTCCCTCAAGGCTGAGTTTCTGTTCCTATTGACGTTAGCACAGGGGATCTTTTTTCAGGCGAGGTTGTCCACTTCCACCAGGAAAAACGGTGCCTTTAAAGGAATATTACACTCCCCAAATGACCATTTACATATCAATTACTCTCCCGTATTACAATGAATTTGTGAATGAAACTTGTTGTTCCTCACATGCCTCCTCTGTGAACAAAGAATCCAGAAACTGAGAAAATTCTTGATGAATTGAAGTCAAACAGATCTGCATTTAACAACAGCAAAACCACCAATTTGTGCTGTATAATCCAAGTCCTCATTCAGTTAGCTTTTGTTAGTGTATGACTTTGTTGAATGTTAACAAACCCTTTAAAACACCAAAGTCACACAACACAAACACACACACACAGCTGAAACATGAGGCACAGATGTGACATGTCATGTAAGTGGAGTGGAGAGAGGTTTTGTACCTGCTACACAGAGTCTGTCTTTAAAGTGTGTGGTTGCTGCCAGCTTCACTGTGTGTGTACTGAGTTTTGCCAAGTGATGATGCAGATGGTCATGCAGGGTTTGGAAGAGTCGGTTATATTAACTGGTGCTGAATTAATTAAGTGTTTTAACAGTTTTAACCACAGGATGAATTAATTCGATTGATTTATTTCAATGTGAATTGTAAAAAAAACACACAAGGTTGCTCTGCTGCTTTGCATTTCCTCTCATACGATAAGACAGTGGTTCCCAACTGGTGAGTTGCGGTCCACAAGTGACTTGCAAATGTGTCAAGTTTGTATAAATCATACTTTATTTTTAATTACAGTGAATTTCTGGCACAAAGCTTTTATTTTGAAGTGGACCAGTTGGGAACCACTGTTATAAGATATTCATTTTAACCATTTTCAAACAGAATGGATTCATTTTTGAAACAGCTCTATGTAGTTTTTACCTGTTGGAAGGCCGCAGAACTGTATGTAAAAAAAATAAATGAATTTTTTTTTTTTTTAAATTGGGGCGTCAGTGGCTTAGTGGATAGAGCAGGTGCCCCATGTACGACAGCTTTTGCCGCAGCAGCCTGGGTTTGACTGTCCTATCAATTAAAGGCAAAACACTCAAAAAAAACCTTTAAAAAAAGGCTTCCGTGGTCAGTGTAGTAGCCTTAGTCAAATATAACTGTTACCGTGTGTTGCGGGCATGCTGCTGGAGACGTGTTGCGCCGCAGCCATGTCCTGATTGAGGCAGCCAGCAGCTCCCATGTTCAGAGAGGTAAAATTACTGAAGAGTAGTTTTGAAGAGAGCAGTTTAACTTTCAGCTCAGCTCTCTGTCAGAAAGGGCTGTCTGTTTGGGACGCACTGAGCATACAACTGAATAAATAAGCACTGGATTTTACTTTACCAGTTATGTGAGAGTTCATAGTTTTGCTGTTGTTAAACATGGACCCCTATGACTTCAATTAAAGTATTTTATCTCCATTTTTGGAATCTTAATTCACAGGAGGCATGTGAGACAGTTAACTTTTCTTCATGACTTCAATGTACCATAGGCTGAGTAACTGATATACTAATGTCCATTTTTTCGGAGGGGGGGGGGGGTCCCTTTAAGGCATTTTACATTTCAGATGTCCTTCATGCTGAGCACTGTGTATCTGTGTGTTAAAGGTCATGTGGTGTCTGCAACAAGCTACATTTGGTCCCATACAGATAAAACTGAACAAATTTCTATCACAGTAATGGGTTTTCAGTGTTTTTCAGTGTTCTTACTGGTCACAGACAAAATACTGAAATATTTCAAGTCTTTTGGGAAATCTCCCAAAGTGTACAAAATGCTCTCTGTTAGCACTACAACATATAAACCCAGAACATCTTGTACATAAAATTTTAATGTAGCAATCAAACACAATATATAATGTATATTTAATGCAAGTGGAAGGAGGGATGTTATATACTGGCACCTAAATAGTGTCTGCTGTGTAGAATCTCTAAAAAGCAAGCTGTTAGCTCCCCCCCCAAAATTCTTGGGTGTTATGTCTCATTCATATTTTACTCTTTCTTCAAATCAGATTTTTATTTCCAGGGCAGAAAAACAAACTCTGATAGAAAAAGTTCTGTCAACAGTTATCACAATTTATATGGTAGCTGCAATTTTAGATAAAGAAGCAATATGATTTTTTTTCTGCCCAATTCTGCTTACCACTTTCAATTTAAGGGATTGAAATACCTTGAAACTTTTAAACACCCTACAAAAAAAAAAACAACTGTAGGGCTAGTACCCACTCTCTCAAATTAAAGTGCTGCAGGCTATTAATAGATACTGAAGAGCTGAGAGGAGAGGACAAAGACTTAAAGTGCCTTCAGTGAGACACCTAAAAATTGCTGCAATTTAGCTGTTTGATTGGAAATATACTCTCAGTCTGTGAGGTCCTGGTGTTGAGCAGGCCTGCAGGTTACATAAATATATAATGAGCTATTATAAATGCAGATTTTCCACAGAGTTAATGAGTGAACTCTATCCAGTGGAAATGTTCTTACAGATGTAACCTGCTCGCTGCTGGCCATTCAATTTGTTTGACTGTCTGAGCAGTTTGACGTAAATTGAGGCTGTTAATGGGTTTATTAAGGTTATTGTGCGCATAGTCGCGTGACGTCACGCCCTCACGCGTTGCATCCCCAGCCTCTCAGTTTGTCATCAGAGTGGAGGACAGTCCGGATCAAACAGGGGTTGTGTTGTCTCTGCACCTGCTGAACGGAGTGGATTTTTCCAGCTTTGGGGATGTATCATTCAAACACAGTCCGCTCAGGGCTGTGATGGACAATTAAAGTTGAATCATTTCCTTTATTAAGTTGGACTGGTTGGTTTTTGAGCCTCGCTGTGATTTCCTCTGACTCTTTTCGGTCGTAAAGTTTTGTCCTCTAACCCACTGACAGCTCCTGTGTCGGATCCCACACAGCTGCGCGGAGTTGATGGGCGCACAGTGGATATGATCCGACCATCAGCGCGTCTCTCTCTGTCTTTTTCCAACCGTCCAAAACTCCGGCGGGTTTGCGCAATGTGGTTTTAGCAGCCGGACTCAGGGGTCGAGAGTTTGGATTCTTCACTGTGGGATCTACAGGATGCACCGTCACCTGAACTCACAACATGTGCAGCCTGAAGAAAAGCGGATCTGTGTGACAAGTTTACTCTAAATCCCCCGACACCTTTTACACCAAGTCTCCTACAGCGCAATGATTTTAACAACTTTTGTCATTATATTGTCCTTCCTGGGTAAGTGACGCATCCATCTGTTGAATTTCTGTGTTTATTTATTTTAAAACTGCACATCTCTATTTACAGTTCAACTCAATGCGCGCAGCAAACAGCGGCAGTGAGGAATTACGCACATCCATCGCAAAGCGGCAAAACATGTTGATTTGTTTTGTTGACGCACGATTGCAGAAAGTTTGTCTTTGCTCAGTGCATCATTTTGCAGCACTGTAATACAGTATTCTCCAATTTAATAATGTTAATTGGTTGATTGGTTGTGTGTTGACAATTTAGTTCACATCATGAACCCAAATCTGTCTGACTTCCCTCTCCTAACTCCCAGACTCGGTGTTCACCTTGAAGGGTGACGGCAGCTCGTCCTCCCGGCCCGCCCGCCTGGACTGCGTAAAGGCCAGTGAGCAATGTCTGAAGGAGTACAGCTGCAGCACCAAGTACCGGACCATGAGGCAGTGCGTGGCGGGCAGGGAGAGCAACTTCAGTGCGGTCACCGGTCCCGAGGCGCAGGGCGAGTGCCGCAGCGCTATAGATGCCATGAAGCAGAGCCCCCTCAATAACTGCAGGTGTAGAAGAGGCATGAAGAAGGAGAAGAACTGCCTCCGGATCTTTTGGAGCATATTTCAGAGTTTACAGGGTATGCACTGATTCAGGGCAAAGTATTGATGCTTATTTGACTGGTGAATAACCTCACTGTAAAAGCATGGTGATGGAAGTATTCAGATTTGTTTACTTTGTCAAAAAAAAATTGCTCTATTATAAGTAAAAGTCCTGCATTTAAATGTGTGTCAAAAGAAAAAGCAGAGGCAGAATGGCCCCTGTCATTGTTACAAAACATTTTATACTCTTGAATAACTATCACTGGTGCATAAATGTGCACTGAGCAGAATTTCAATATTGTAACTGGTCATGTTGGAGCTATTTTACTACTGGTATAATACTGTGTAGTGATATTTATATATATTTTTAAGCTCATCATACCTGTGGTTTGCATGTGAAATCTGAAACAGCAAAGAAACTGTCAGATAAGTGTCGCAAAAAGTACAATATTTGCATCCGAAATGTAGCAGAGTAGACGTCCTATAGCTTTTAAAAGAGAAATACTCAACTACAGTACACGTACCTTAAACTTGTATTTCAGTTTACAGTTAATTGAGTGCTGCTTTTCCTGTACATCACTCACACAGTAAGACACGTTCGCAGATTGTATACCTGTACTAATTGTATGTGAACCTAAAGACAACCTTCTTCATACTCTATATTGTGTAATTACATGACAGCGAATTCATATGTACAAAACAAGCACCCATGTGTATCAATATACGTAATTACCCTTTTGGTATAATTAATGTAATGTTAAAGAGAATCAGGCAACATCCACCCACACCACATACATATGTTTACACATACATGCACATGCCATTTCAAGCTGACAATTATTTCTTCCCATACAGGTAATGATTTGCTGGAGTATTCTCCGTATGAACCAGTCAATAGCCGGCTCTCAGATATCTTCCGCCTGGCCCCCATCATAGCTGGTAAGATGCTGCCGACATTCCTCAGGTTTTAAGTTGTGCAAAGTTAAGTTGCTGCGTACACAGAGCCATTACCACTCAATTGTGCTTTAAACCCAGCTTAAGTCACCCCATCACCGCCACAAATCTGTCACTATTTGACAACCGCTCTTTTCTATTGCTGTCTAGTTTCAGGCTGCGGCTTTCAACGCCCATTATCCATCACAAAAGCTTTTATCTGCCACCGTGACCCACCGTATACAAAGCGGAGTAATTTAGTGTATTTCACTTTCAGCTCTCAGAGCAATGATGAGGGGTTTGCATGTTGTTCCACTGTCACCGTACTAATGCTGGAAGTAGCATTTATCTGCTAGTTTTGAATTAATTGTGCTTTTAGAGTGAAGCCTGTGTTGTTTGAGCTCCAGGAGCGTGCAGGGCTGAATGCCTGGGTTAAAAAAAAAAAAAAGACAGACAGAAATGTTGCTTGCTGTTCATTGTTGCGAATCTAGATGCCATGCGTGTCCTCAAATGTCAATGGAGTGCAGGTGGACTTGGGAGCATGTACCTAGGCAGGCCCATATTTAGATCTCACACACATACACAGAGGAGCAATTAACCATCTGTCTGCGTTCAATGGCACTGATAGAACAAGAGCTGTGTGTGTGACAAGTGCAGCACTCTCTGGCACTCTTCAGTGTTGGGCTGTCTGGCTGGAGGAAGGCGTCTGCTGCACTGCCCAGCTACCATTTCAGCGAAAAAAAAAAAATGGTTGTTTGATTCTCTCCCTCTCTCCCTCTCTGGCTCGCCCTCTCTCTGTCTGGCTCTCGCTGTGATTGAATCCACTTAGCGTATCAAAGTGGCTCTGCTCCACATGCGATGACATAATGGCTAACTGTATTTCAAACAGCGAGTAAAGAAGAAATTTATTGGAATTCGGATTTCTCTCCTGCGCTGGACTAGTGCAGAGATAGGTTTAGCAATGTGAGACTAAGAAGAATTGCAAGGAGAACTGAAAATGGAAAAGTGGCTAAGGATTCACGGGGCTTTCAGATAATGGCACTACAAGTAAAACAAAACAGGAATTACTGAAAGCCAAGAAGAAAAGCGACTTGAAATGGTCAGGTCATTTTTTAACTAAAATAATTTGCTTGATGTAGCTCAGATGAGACAGCAGATCCCACTGAATAAATGTGAAGTGTTCTAATCTTGATTAAGATATATTCAAAAATCTGATCTGCTGCTAATGTGCTCCTCTATCAAAGTCAGAGGCTTAGAATATGGAAGACGTGGCGCTTTAACTTGTGTTTTTTATCATTATTAAGTGATTTGATACCATGAGAAATCACCAATATGTATGTGAGTATGTGAGCAGCATAAAGCGAGATGCAGAGATGGAGCTGGGCAGCCAGTTTAATGTATAGCAGTCTGCAAACAGCCAAAGGCTCTAAGAAAAAATAAATCACTTAATGGCTTGGATATCAGGAATCCATTTGCCATAAGTGACCTCATTCCTGTCTGCAACTAAGCTGGGCCTCGGGCAATCTGCAGTGTAAAATAATGCACACGAGAGTCAGCATAGAATGATCCATATTATATCCCATGGGTCAACTGCATAGACACGATACTCACTGCTCTGGATGGCTGTAAATCAATGTTTGTTATTATATACAGTCGCATCTTTTAGAAAAAAAAAGTTGGCTATGAAATCTTACCAGCGTCCAGATCTCCCTACACCAGATGACGAGTTTTATCAGGTTTATGCTGTCTCTAGGGTTGTTGCTCAAACTACTGCTTGTACTTCCAGCATTTTCCTATGCCTGCCACCACGGCAGCTATTTGGGATCAGTAGGACCTGATAAGTATAAAAAAAGTAACACTGTCAGCAATAATTAAGCCCCAATGTCCTCAAACAAGACAACAATAAAGTCCCAGTGTCCTAAAACGAGTCCAAATGTCAAAAAGGTGCTTTCTAATTAACAGCGTCTTAGCTTGCTACTGTTGCTAAAGTTGGTAAAGTTTGTTTGCATATCCAACTACAAATATTATTAATCATAAATAAACAAGTTTCGACCATAAAATATGATCAGGTTTTGGACCTTGTCCACTTTTGTGTCAGGATCAGCTGCAGACTGACTTGGCAGAGATGGCTGCCATCTTATTTTTACATAGATTAGTATATTGCGCTCATACTACCACCAGATGACACAAAAAAGTGTCCATGAGTGAGGACAGCAGGTCTAAGTTAAGTAGAATGAAGTATAAGGTCAAGTAAGCCCAAAATGTGATGTCCTGATACATACATATAAACCAAGATGCTGATACTGTATTGCCTATTTCTCGCCTCAAACATCTTCAGAAACATATTTTAGTGCACTGTTTGGCTGTGCACAACACTGTTTCCTGTACTGTAAAAATGGAGGCTAAAAAAAAAACTACAGTCAAATGGTAAAACTAACCAGTGCTGACCAAATAAAAAGCAATATTTTTTTTACTCTGTCACCTTTTTCTCACCTAAAATGTTCTCAGAAACACATTTTTAGTGCATCGTTTACCTGTAACTTCAGATTTTTTTTGTTGCCAGCCGGCGGCCATATTGTTTCCTGTGTCAAGGCAGCCAAGCTCGCATTACGTCACCCACCAGTTTGCAGGTTTTTTACCTCTTGGGCAAAAGCAAATGGCCACAGCTCTTTTTCTGTTTTCTCTCTTCATGTAGCACCACTTTTAACATCATGTGCATCCTTCTGCTGCACAAACAGCTAGTTTTATGATGAAAAAACATCTTTACAGCAATAAAATACCCCGTTCGCCATCTTAATTTAGCATGCTAACATTTGCAAATTACTGCTAAACCCAAAGTACAACTGTGGCTGATGGGAATGTCCTCCGTTTGGCATCACCAAAGTGATAACAATTCCTCATCCAGGGATCATGAATATCTGTACCAGGTTTAATGACAATCCAGCAAATAGCTGTCAAGATATTTAACTCAAAGCCAAAATGTCAACCTGCTGGCGGCACTAGAGATGAAGTCAGAGATCACCAAACACAGTAAGAATTAACCTCTCGGGACCCTGTGTCAATCACTCCAGTAGCTGCTGAGATAGTTCAGTCTGGACTAAAGAGGTTGACCTACTGAAAAACTGAGGTTGCTATCCACAGAGCTGTGCCACCAGTATGAGGAAAAAATCAATTAGTTTCCCACTCATATTGGACTACTTAACTGACTCCTCTCTGTTTTGAGTGCCACTTTCTTTCAGCCACTTTCTGTCATTTATGGCTTCTGCAGAAAGCTTCAATTATGATGTATTTATAACGTTATTAATTCAAACTGAAAGGCGTGACATCCAAGCCAATAACTGCAAGAATATAGTCTCCAGGAACAGCTGAAATTAAATGCTGCGTCATTTAGAAATCAATGAACAAGTGCCTTTTCAGAGATGTAACACAATGCTGTTGTGCAGACCGAGGGAACGATGGGACTGCAGAACTGCCCTTAACAAAGGAAAAACAGCTTCTATACAACACGTCTTGTCTTTAAAAATAATTTGCTGGGGTACTCGAGGCCATCAACAAAGAGAACTCAAAGTCTTTACTTAATTCCGCTGAGCTAAAGACAACTTCAGGTGATTCCACATGTACCTGCAGCCTCTCTGTTATGCTTCTTTGCAATCCCACAGCGCGAGCTAAGAGAAGGAAAGATTGCTGCGGGGTATATCGTGTACAATCACATCCCCAACTTATTATAAGTAACATACTTTTTAGAGACAAGATGAACTGATTCTGCATTTCCTCAACAAGTCTGACACCAGTAGTATAAGAACAGATTACATCCCAAGAGGATCTTTGGAGTAGCACATACTGTACATAACAATGAGCAATGGAATAAACTCATTTCATTCTGCCTTTCAGTATGTTCTCAATGCCTCCCTTTCAAAATAAAACAATAGTTGAAATCACTACACTTGCATCAAGTGTGTATTTAAACAGTAGGAATATGCTAATGTAACTCACTGTTAGAACAGTAATGAATATAGCCATGACATGCCTCTTATGTCTATCAATAAACTCCTGCCACTAATGTCCCTGTGATGCTATAACCATTATATTTTCTTAACTGCATAAATGTTTTCAGTTTCTGAAGTTTCAGAAGTTTCAAAAAGCCATTCCACCAGTTCCTCAATCTACATATCAGCAGCTACTCTCGCAGGGTAATCTCACTAGTACTGGCCCTACCACTGAGCCCAGTACGTTTCCCCTCTCCTTCCAGTCCATGCTTGTAACTCATCAGCAGTCCTACAGAGAACCGAGTCGGTGAGCAAGAGATGAAGCTTGGCATGATGGTTTTCCATTGCAAAGATCTCCAGAATAATTCAGTGGATCTCGTTGCCTGAAGCAACAGATTAATCCTCTGTAGTCTTTGTCCTGTGCCACTGGCCCGGCCTGCCTGTGAATTGTGTGTGTGTGTGTGTGTGTGTGTGTGTGTGTGTGTGTGTGTGTGAGCGAACCACTCCAGCTTGAACATCAGAGTAGAAGAAAACAATTTTAATCTGCTGATCCTTTTTACACAAGACTGCTTTTAGCCATATCAGCGAATCATCTGAAGGCATTTCCTTTCACACACTACTCTTTGTTTTCATGCTGCCCCTCTGTGACCGCAGAATAACACAATTTATTCCAAGTGAGTTAACCAGAGGGAGCTCGAAACCAAATGATGGACACAAACTGGGGATTATGAGTTAAAATTCGCTTAGATGCTGCATAATCAGATATTAAAACTTAAGCGTTCGGCTGCATTCAGTGAAACAATTTTTATTCCTTTTATTAGCGAGGCAAATTTTGTTTCCTGTTGCCTTCTTTATAACAAAGCATAATAGGTTTGTTTTGTATAATTTGAGATATCTGAACTGCTTAAAGCACTTGTAGATGTGTGTATATAGTGGGTGGACACAATGACATCAACATCTGTAACATAACATGACACACCACATTTACAGTACTGCAGAGGTGCTGCATTGTACTGTATGTGTCTGCAGGTGTTATCCCTCCTTCAGAATATAACATAACATGTCTTTAACTTTAGGGCGCGACATGAAAAACAGAATAAAACTACACTAGCTATATCAATATATATATGGTCATGAAACTAGTATAGATTTGATAAGTTGCATGTCAAGACTTCATGTTGATTGCTCCCAGTGATCAGGCCTGCATCCTGTTAGCTTGCTGCCACTGGTGTATGACTGTGTATGAAGAAGCAAATTGTAAAACAGTATACAAGTAACGATTAATATCAAGTTCAGTTCGTGCTAGGAACAGTTTCTTTTGAAAAGACAGAACAGTATTCTTGTATTGCCAGAAAAGTCATGAAATGTTGAGGTATAACATATCTGAAACTCACTTACTGTGCTTTGACACCTTGGTTTGGCACCATCACGAAAATCAAAAATAATATTTAATCACATCAATCATGGCAGGAATGCTATCACCCAGGTTGATATGCAACCATGGGTGATGCAGGTAATAGCTGATCATGGCTTTGAGATAAGGAAATAAAGCGCCGCAGGCTGCAGGTGTCGCAGGATAATGTTTTCGGTCAGGCATGGAATTATTTGATGTGCTAACCACAACCTGCACAAACATGTATGTACACAAACACAGTCATTCTTACTGTGTGCAGTGCTGCTGCATAGAGACCCTCATCTACATGCAAATCATCCTGCACACATTCATATATTGACAGTGACATACACATCCTCTCAGCGCCTCGGGCTTTCCTTACATCTCTCTGATTGATATACAGGCGCACAGATATATAAGTTCATGGTTTTAACTACTAATGTCTAAAAGTAGGAAGGAAGAACATAACAAGACAGTCCTTTATAGGGGTATTATTTGGCAGCTGCTGATGGTGAGACAGCGCCTAGACAAGCTTTCTTTTTAATTGGCTAAGCTGAATATCACCCCTTTCATCTAAGTGGATAACTGAAAAACAGAAGTGTGCTCGGGCATCCACGTATCTGAACTACACACTGCATCGACAGGTGCAACCACAGCGATTTACGCTCCCACTTCCTGCTCTCCCTCCCGTATTCTGCTGTCACAGTAGAGCCATATGGCCAGCCATCTTAACCTCAACCTTATCTTATATCAGAATCATACGTAATGTGGCAGACACCGGCAATGCTTAGGGTCTTACACTTCTGTTTGAATAAATACAGGATGAATGACTTACTGGAGGATTAAATGAAAAAAAAAAAAAGGAATAGCCAGTGCGGTACGAACTAAGTGAGATTTTGCTAATTACATGGGTGCACTTAATGAATGGCTCTTGGGTCTGGTCATAAATACCCAGACACTGGCGTGGATTTAGTGATGCTGGCAGGAAGCCCGATAAAAGGCAGGAAGCCATGAAGGAACGAGCCCTGACCACTGCTGTTTTCTTTCCATTATGGGAGATGACAAAGAGGGCACTAAGTGGAGGGATAAGTTTAGAAGGATTAAATAAAGCAGTGATACATTGTGAAGGAGGATTTTAGACTATTAATCTGAACAGCATACAGAGAATTTGTAATGTTGCAGTTTTTAGTATTTGGGATAGTAAATTTTGAGGAAATAAACTGTACAATCAGGACAGGTTTAGACCTTTTGTTTGAATATTATGAGTCAAATATACACAATACACATTTGGCTGCAATATGGCTAAACTTAGGTGCAGCAAAAAGTTGTTATTCATATTTGATCTTTTGAGAAAATATCTCACCTCACTGTGTCCTGGGGCTGTAAGGGTTTGTGTATTTGTGCCGATACTGTCATGATATGGGGGTCACGGTTGGGTTCACGCAGCTGCACACAGAATACACGGCATGTAGACAGATGTACTTAATGTGGCACAAGTCCTGTTTGTAAACTTTTAGCTGTTCGCCATTAGCAACATGTGCTGCAGCTGGCTCAATGATCTGACTGGTGCCTCAGTCCTCAGCCAGATGATTGTTTCTGTCTTTGACACTTGCACTACTGTCTCTTTAAAATGTACTTGTTTCAGCCGTGACTCCTAAACTGTGTTATGAACCGAACTGTTACACTCCTACTGTGTCCCACATAAAACTACGTATCATCTGCATAAAAAGGTGGCTTATTGATAGAAGAAAATGGTACTGAAAGAATGTAAGATAAATGATATTAATACAAGAAACGTCAAAAAATTATAACTGCATTTTAAGGAATGCTTAACTTGGCCTTCTTAAAAAACATTTAAAAACAGAACAGTCAAAGGTCAATGACGTTTTTTGTAACAGAATTCAAGTCTGCAGTACTACCACAGCTACCGACTTTGTTCTCTGTGTCGTTCCCTGGCAGTGCTGGTCATCTTCATTGACTGAGCTCATAGTTTTAACTGAGCTTGTGCAGTAGGCTTCATAAAATAATCAAAACTTTGCCTCTAGCTCTGCCTTGACATTTGATTTGAGAGTCACATTTAAACGCTCTATAATTATAATCTGCATTTCACATACAAGGAGGGATTTATATGCAAGACACAGATACAAAAGGGCAATTCTATGACCACATGTTCCTATCCATATTCCTGAATTACAAGGAACAAAGGAAAAAGTAGGCTTGAGCAACTGCTTGACAGAAAATTATCCACAACTGCTCCACAGGATTTAAACCCTATAGAGAAAGGAGGTTTATGCACCAGCTCTACTGCTTCTGACCTCCCCGCCTATATGTTTAATGGTGGCATCAGTTCAGGAAATTCCACTGGTGCTCTTTATTCCATGTGTCCTGTGCAAAGAGATAACTAATCTGTCTAAGCATGCATCCACAGCAAAAAGATATAAGGGGATTGCACAATGTGATACATGAGGCTCGGCTGTTGTAACCACGCAGCAATGTTCCGGCGTTTCTTCAGTGTCATTCCCACCTGACATTTTAATAAGGCCCACATTTGCAGCGTTGTTTTCTTTGGGCAGTCTTTTTGCAATGGGCTTTTTTCACTATTTTTATAGATCAAACAATCAATCAACTAACTGATAGCTAAAATAATTAGTAGTCACTGTCCCGTGTTGATTTTGTCTGCTAGTTGTGTCCAGTATAGAGAGAAGATATAAACCTTTTAGGAGAAGTTTTTCTAGGTCCATACTTCACCTCACCTATAGGTAAAAGCTTGCAGGCCAGTTCTCCAACATAGATGCATGCTATGTGTCAAATGAGCTTACACAATGTGAACATGCTTAAGCCCACTGATCTGAAAGCATGTTTTCAGTAATCATATATGAAACCTTCATGATTGAGGGCATTTAAAACAGTGGACATCTTGGCAGCTCAATAGAGACGTTGGTTCTCATATTCTTCCGTTCACTGTATTAGTGCACAGCCCTCCAGGACACCATACTTAACCTCTTGTATGTGGTTCATCATGAACCGTACCCGGCTGGCGGTCTTTCAAAAGGTCTTTTGTATCAACCTGTGAGAGGTCAAAGGGTCAGATTCCAGTGTTTGCTACACTGGCTTGTTATTTGGTCTACATCAATGGCAACACGGTGGTCTTGCTCAGGGGGTGCAACTTAAGAAGGCTGAGAGAGATTTGTTTTTTTAAGCCTGTAGGTCTTTTAACTAGATATATTTCAGGGGGACAGATAGGATTGCACTTCTCGATATGCACTGCAAGGTCAATACACTAATGATACAACAGTCTTGATGAATGCTTAGTTAAATTAATGATTGTGTGCTCTAGTTTTAAATACTTTTACAAATCACCTATTTGTATCTAATGGGCCTTTTCTTAGAGATCAATTCAAATATGTTTATAGAGAAACATGAAAATAAAGACATTAAGCCAGTAAGAGGATTACAGAAACAAGAAAAGGCTGTTTTCTAATGATTACAATCTTAGTGGAAGCAGCACAGAACAAAGCACAGATCTTCAACAAAGCCCTGTTTATATAATAGAATGCCAATGTCAAATGACTTCATAGCCACACTGATAAGTGTGTTGCTGCTGATACTCTTTATGTACTCTTGAAGGAGATTTGAATTTGAATTGTTCAACTTCACTATATCAACAACAGGAGTGGGAGAAAAAAACTGATACAGCATAGTATCATGATGTTTTGTGTGGCAATATTGCATTGATGCGCTGATGCCAAATATATTTTTTTAATTATTATATAAATTACTAATATAGCAAATACAAATTAAACTTTTAATAGCCTAGTAGAGTGAAAATCACCTGCTTTTTCAGTCCACTTGATACATTTCTGCTGCAATAAAAATGATTTAATCTTATTAGATGAAACACATGTTGACAAAGTTTTTCTTTTTGGCACATAAATGACAGTATATCGCAGCGTATATTATAGGGGTGGGAATCACCAGAGGATCCACGATATGATATTATCATGATACTTAAGTAACGATTCAATATTATCACGATTTTCAAAATGTTGGAATGCGATATTGTGATAAAGTATATTGCAATTTATGACCTTTTTCCAACTGTAAATTGAGTCTCCAAACTAAAACTTTGTAAACATCTCTTTTATTGAATAAGATAAAGTTTTCAGTCTCTTCATTTCACTTTAGCCATTTTTTTGCAGCAGAAAAATGTATATAGCGGACTGATAAAGCAATTGATCATATTATTCTAGTAGGCTACCTAAAGTTTTATTTGTACTTGTCATATTAATAATTTATGTAATTTAAAAAATCTATACCGGACGATACAATACTGCCACACAAAAATATCGCGATACTATGCTGTATCGATTTTTTTTCCCTACCCCTAATATATTATTGTAATGCTCAGCATATCGCAAAATGTTTAAAATTCCCATTATATTGTATTTTGACTTAAATATCACAATAATATCGTACTGTGGGTCTTCTGGTGATTCCTACCCTAATCGACAATATTATGATCCTCCCATGAACTTCAATGTGGTCTTACAGACAGTGAAACATCATTTGGACTTAAATTACTTCTGAAACTGAGATAATATGACCCCAAAATTAGCTTGTTAAATGTAGAGCTGCTCCTGATATTAAAGGTTTTTTCCTGCCGTGGGGTTTTTGCGTCTATATGGAGTCATTCTGTGACCTACAGCTTCAACCCTCTTACTCACACTTAGCGTGGGCCCACTGCTTCATGCACACACACACACTACACACACATGCAACCACATTTTAAGAGTAACAACTTTTAAAAGTGTGCTTTTAATACAGGCAAAGTAAGCATTTTCCTCTTGGTGACTGTAATTGAGGTAAACTGTCACACCTATGGCCCGAGAGCTACAAACAGCCACTAAAGGATCACAGCCCACATCTCCAGGCACTTGTCAGATGTAAGTAATGGGTTTTGTAATATGTGATTAACCCGAGGTTCAAGAATGTATTCAGATTTAATCATGGCTCGTTCTGTGGTGCATGAAAGAGTGCAGTGAGCTTCAATTCCACCTCAAAAGGCAGAATTACAGAATTCATTCTTCCATGTCGAGGCTGAGGATACAGTTTGTGTTACTGTGCAGGAGTCAGTCGAGCAGGAAGGACTTTATGGCAACAAATAAGAAAAATGAGATGTGAGAGTCATTATGTTGGCCGTAGAGTGCTCTTGCTGTGCTGTGATGGAAGGACAGGCATACTGGGATGGAAGCAAAGATGGGTGGCTTGGTTTATATAACTGAAGTCAGAGAAAATGCACTGTGTCTGAGCAGGTATCTGTATTTTCACTGCGTGCATTTCTCTGTTTTCTGTATGTCTGAGAACAACAAAATCGCCCTTGAATTACATGAGTATTGTACTATTGGGTAAAGATCTGAGAAGGTCTGCAGTTTTGTCCAATTTCTGATAGTTACTGTGATCTAACTGTGGTTTTCTATTGCACATACAGGGGTTTAATTATAAATGCGACACCTAATGAGGTCTGATAACAGGATCTGATAACAACCTGAAGAACACAGTTTAGCCTGAGAATCTGAGTTCAAACATGCAACAAAGCAACTGCAACAAATGGAACAAGTGGAGCAACAAACTGGTGCAATAGTTCATAATAAAACCTCTGTAAAAGGTTTCTATATTTATATTATGTTGTGTTTGCAAATACAAGCCCGACTGAGTTCAGCCAGGCTCAGAGCTCTCACACAGTTGCTCTTTTTCAGTTTTAAATAGAAATACAGTAAATTCTAGTTTTAAATCATGAGAGGCTTGTTTTCAATACTGGGGACACCCTGATTTATCCAACACACTCTCACTCCGACCTCGTCACATATCGACATTTGGTCATGGACTTTCCACGTCCACATACAATGTAAAAGGTACCCTGGGTGCGTTGATTTTTGACGTTCTGGGACGCCGTGTCAAGTTATCCTGTTACATGCAGTGTCTTCTTTCAAAATGCACTTCATTTGGGCAGTGGTAAACTGTAACGTTCGAATGTTATCTTTTAAAATTTAGTTTTAGGCAAGAAACTTGAATAAATACAGCTATTTGAAAGAGAAATTTTCTGATGTTTTCACAGTGACATAAAATATTTATTAGAGAAGTGATTATGAAATATATAGTAAAAAGACTTTAAAAGCAGTTATTTTTTATGTTTTTCATGTCAAAGAAGGTTATGCCTAAGGTTGTGTCATAGATTTGCATGGTTGATTTGTGTTACAAACGTAGTCTAATGAAGGCTGAAAGGCACTGGTATCAGCCAAACTGTTATTTCAAACATCAGTATTGGCCCAGACTTTCACAATCTGTGTGACCCTATTTAAAACATTAAAAAAAAACAATCTAGGGGACATTCTTTGGATACTGTGTAAAGCTACGCTCTGGCTATGACTCTGAGATGAACAGTTACTTCCCATCACTTGGATAATTCATGTCAATATTGATACTATTAATTTTACCTGTGTAAGAACGTATCTTCAATACACCTAAGAGGTACTTAGAAATTTCTTCGGGGATGTGCATTGAAATTGAGATGTGCAATTTCTCAGGTGCATTGTAATTAAACTGTCAAGGACCCACCCAGACGTACGTATTACATACAGAAAATGATTGTGATTCATTTATGAGTGTAACATCCCTTCTACAAATTGCACTGCAGGACAATATTTACCCAAGATACCTTTCTCTCTCTTTTCCATGTTAACTGCCTCTCAAATAATTCTCCACATTTTTCTCCATCTCTTTGCTGCCCTGTATCCTCTCATCTAATTCATGAAGCACTGATTGTTTATGAGGCGTAAACAACAATGCAACCTGTGCAAAAAAGCAATAATTCTTTCATGAAGACATTGTCTTTTTTAGTTGAGCCTGCATCTACAAAGGAGAACAACTGCCTGAATGCTGCCAAGGCCTGTAACCTGAATGACACATGTAAGAAGTATCGCTCGGCTTACATCAACCCCTGTACTAGCAGGGTGTCTGCTTCTGAGGTCTGCAACAAGCGCAAATGCCACAAAGCCCTGCGACAGTTCTTTGACAAGGTAATTAAGCATGTTAATACTGAGAGCTATTTGCAGCCTCTTTGTGTGTGTTTGACTTTGTAGTCAACATCCTAACCGAATGTCAAATGTCAAAGGGAAAATGCTATTTTAAGGTGCAATTTCACATGAAGCTGACTTTGAATCCAATCTCAGTAAAGCCTCAGTTACTTATCATGATACTTAACTCCACTAAAAGCTATTATTTTCATTGGGAGGCAGCCTTAATGGATTTGAAGTCTGTGTTCATATTTTTCACCGTTTAACTAAAAGATACAGGAAGTTGAAGATGTTTTTTTAGACAGCAAGGAAGAAGACAGTTTTTTCAGATATCAACATGATACAAACACCCCTTTTTCCTTTCTTTCCAAAATAAAGGTTCCAACTAAATACAGCTATGGGATGCTGTTTTGCTCCTGTCCAGCCGGGGATCAGACAGCATGTGCAGAACGCCGACGACAAACTATTGTACCCGTCTGCTCCTATGAGGATAAAGACAAACCTAACTGTCTGTCTCTTCAGAACACATGCAAGACCAACTACATCTGCAGGTAACACATCCTTCATTTGTCCAATTATGCATCCCAAAGTTCTTCATACTAGTGTTTGTTTTTGCTACTTGAAATTGTGGGAACATTGCTGATAAATGGGCCAAAGCACTTAGCCTAATATAAACCTGATATCTGATAACATCATCAGGGAATTAGCATCCATAATTTGCATGTCTGTTGTTTTTTAGGTCAAGGCTGGCAGACTTCATCAGCAACTGTCAGCCAGAAGCTCGCTCCATATCGGGCTGTCTGAGGGAGAGCTATGCTGACTGTCTGCTGTCTTACTCAGGTCTCATCGGTGAGTTCTCTGAAGCATCTTAAAATTGGCTTCAGAATTTGCTCGATAAATTATAATGCTAGACTGGTGCCTGGACCTGAAGCCGGACTACTGATGGTGTTTCTTAAGATCTGTTTTGTGCCTGTGTTGTTGCTCAACAATGTGTGAAATCTATTCAGATGAACTTGCTGCAAGGAAAGTAAATGAGAAAATGTCCCGGTAGAAGAAGCTCACAAGAGATCAATAGAATCAAATTCATGCCAGTTTTTCAGCTCATAAACATTATTTGTTATTCACTCGTTTGGCTAACAAACTTGTTTCCATTTTCCCCTCTTTATTAGCAGGGGGATTAGAATTGATCAGATTTTGTTTTTCCTAAACCAAAAGATAACAGAAGCCCATTTAAATTGTGGACAGGTGATTGTTTTTCTAAAACAGCTGCACAGAACAGCAGTTTTTTTACAGTTGAATGTACGGTAGGGACATTTTACCATGTTGCAGTCACTGACTACGTTTACATGCACACTAATATTCCACTTTAATTCTGAATATGACGACATTCTGAATTTGATGAGTCATGTAAACAGCATGTTGCCATGTGGATATTCTTAAATTAGGTCTTATTCTGAATGTAGCATTTTACAATTAAGATATGTGAGACATGCTCGTATAATTCAGCTTTTAGGAGTAGTCTTAAGACACATGTACAGTGTATTCAGAATATGCCTCCCAGCTCGTGTTTTCACTGCAGTTTGGGACACACAGAATCTTGTCTGTTTCCAGACAGCTCTATGTTTTGTACACAAACCAACAAGCCAACCAATTCCTCAAAAATAAGGTGTTCCAGTTGGAACTTTGGACTGGGAGCTCAGATATTCTGACTTCCCTGTGCAAACTGAATGTACCATTAGAAGGATGAGGTAGAGATGCATGCAAAGAAAAGCCCACATTTCTGGTCTGACGTACAAACACACCTACTATTTAACATTAGGAAAGACTTGGATATGAACCAGGGATGCACCAATTCATTGGCTGAACATCAGTATCAGCCGATGTTTGCCTTGTTGACTGCCATCGGTCCATCGGCAAATAAGATGACATTGACCAATTTTGCACAGGCTAGGGACAAGAACTTAAATTAATGAACAGGTATAAGATGAATTCCATGGCTGTTTGGTAAATGAGCTCTGTGATATCACTGTTGTGTGACAAGATGGTTAGTAACAGCCGGCAGCCGGTCTTCCCGGGTACAACAGAAAATGTGTTTGGAACAAACAGAGATCCTCCCCAGTACACGAATCAGGGCGAAAGGACAGCAAACTCACAGAGCATAAAGGTCCAGGTGGAAAAAAGAACCAACTCAATCATTTAGGATTTTGCTAAAAGAGAAGGATACTACCTGTTGATTTATATATAGATCCCGGAGTAATTTTTTTTTTTTTATAACTGGGGCTGTTTAAATGTGTAATTTGTACATTTTATTCTATTTTCTTAAATTAATAACTTTTTTTTTTAACTAATTTGTCATATTATTAGGATTATCGTTAACATTCTGAAATACCATAATATTATTTTAGGACCATATCACCCACCCCTAGCACCAGATATACTAGGCAGGCAGACACCTGAGCTCACAGTTGATACACTGCAAATCTATAGGATCTACATGACAGCACCGTTCATACATTATAGCACTGTGCTGAAGTAGTGCTTGTTTCTTTTTGGTCAGTCTTTCTTCCATCAGCAGGTTCCATTATGTAGACAGGAAAAATGATGTCCCACTGAGTTTTAGTAATGAGGTTTGATCACAGGGCAACAGTGACCAATTGCAAACTCAAAAGGCGGACATCTTAATCTACGCCATTCACGTTCTGCTTCAGGTGACTCCCTTTAATGGCCCCCCCTGGCTTAACCACTCATCTCTGTCTCCGCACACAGAAATTTGACAGTGCTTGACAGCTAATTAGTATGAGCCTACTAAACCCTGTGTTTTCTATAAAAAGGAAGCAGTTTCCTTCAGTTACACCAAAATAGTCAAAATGGTTTCAAATGATTTTCTGCTCATGAAGCTCAAGGTTTGGTCACCACTGTTGACTTCCAGCTGGTGATAAGCGATAGGAACCAGAGCTGCAGTTTGAGACCTTTGTTGACATGAGCGTCTTTTAACTAGTGGTAGACCAATTAATCAGTCAGCCGATAAATCTGGGTAGATTAATGCCATTTTTATATAAACGGCATTGGTTGATAGCTGCACTAAAGAAGCCAATGACAGAAAATGTCTAAAAACGATCCGTTCATTTCTCAGTCGGTTCAGTTGAGCTTTCAGACAGTTGGGAGCGAACGTGATTCATTTGCAGTGATACACTCACTCACTGAATGATTCAGCGATTTGTTCAGTGAAAGTACAAAGCAAACATGAGTGATAGACAGTCGCTGAGTCGCCCTAAGTCCGCCCCCTCCCTTTCCCTACATCTCAAGTCCACAAGTCTTGAAGTCGAACCAAGTATTTTATTCAACAAGTAGCCTAGTTGTTGTGTCGTTTGTTATTTTATCTTTCAGTTTGCAAACCATATTTTAGTCTTTTATTTCCTTATTACTTGTGGACATGTATTTAGTTGATACATAATCATTTTTAATTTTCTAATTATTATTCCTAAATTGTTGTCTTTTATCAACTAACAACAACATGATGTAATTATATATCGGCTATTCTGCGCTCTAAACATCAGCATCGTCCATTGAAAAACTCCTATCGGTCATCCACTACTTTGAATAATGTGCATGTTGTTGAGCAGGCCGTGCCACATAATAACAGGGACACTGTACAAGTCAGTGTGGCTTATAATCTGCAGCAGGTTTTTGTGTCAGTGTCGAGGCAGAGGGCAGAGTTGATGGGTTCCACCCCTTCTGCCAGCGTAACCCTATTTAAAAGGTTGAAGCCTTTGTAAACAGAATTATAGTTATGCATCACAACACAGCTCTACAATGAGGTACCCTGCAATTCAATGCAGTTCTGGAAGTAAAAGCTATAATATTGAATGAGCTTGCTCTCGCTGGCTGACCTGACCATTCAGATTTCAGCGTGAAACGAAAACCATCCTGTTAACAGAGGGTTTGGAGTATGCTAATGAGTTCACAGGTACAATGACTAACAATAGTTTTCTCCTCTTTTATGCTGCAGGTACTGTGATGACACCCAATTATGTGCGATCACTTGGTATTAGCCTGTCACCGTGGTGCGACTGCGGCAGCAGCGGGAACAGCAAGCCGGACTGTGATAGATTTGCTGAGTTTTTCACCAACAATCGATGCCTACGTGAGTTTTTGTACTGCAGAAATAAATTTCCCTTCTAACCTTGCACTGTTCTTCCCCGCATAAGGCCAGATTGACTATTTGTATTGTCTAGACTTGAATTGGCCTTTTACAATTATAGACTGGGAGACAGTGACTGTAAACTGAAATAATACATAATAGTCTATCAGGTGCTCACCTTTTAAATACAATTTCTATCACTTTGCCTGTTATATAAGCAATAACTTCTTGAGCATTTACTTTGTTGTTCACTCATATGCGAGTATGAGTGGCATTCAGTGGCATTTCCACATTTAAACATAAGAATATTACAGAGCAATTTAACTGAATTGCAGTGTCCTAAATTGCTTTGACAATAACTCACACCCAGCCTGTTTTCACTATGATTAAGACTAGATGTACAAAAAGGAGTTTTTGCCCACATTTATTTTGCTCGTGGAAAGGTATCTTGGATTAAATGTCAAATTAACTATGAGAAAACTGCATAACATAAATCATTTTAGAAGTTTTCTTATTTCAGGTGGTTATGAAGTTCATTATTATGAATCATAGCCATTAGGCAGACGCTGCTTTTAAAAAGGTTCTTGAGAAAGGTCAAGAAGTTTCTTTTTCCGACACAATTATCTAAAGTATCAATTATAAGCAGTTTTTTAGTTGGACATGAACAAAATGTTTTGGGCCCTGCCACTTGTACTTATTTCCAAGGCAAGGACAGAGGACACCCCCACTCCCACACCCCCACACCCCCGTTTCTAAGTGCTTTCATTGTTGGCACCGTCGTCACAAAGTGGATGCATATTTCCTTGCATTTTCTCATTTTCCCTGTCACATTTAATTATATACTGTCTAGATAAGTACAGATTTTGTACAGGACCAAGAATGCCACTAATTAATATGCTATATCCTCACAGGTAATGCCATCCAGGCATTTGGCAATGGTACTGATGTTGGAGTTTGGCAACCCCAACCCCCGATTCAGCCAACTGTACTGGAGCCCAGCATCACTCGGAGGGGTAAAGACCGAACCAGTAACGCGTTGGATGCACTGACAGACATGACCAAACTGGATCTTGATGACGACTCTTTATATCACATCTGTGGGACCTTACAGGTAAGGTTTTAAAAAAGTAGAGTAATTTAATGGTAGATTTTCTGTGTTTGAATCTTCTGACCTAAAACATCCATCCATCCATTTTCTAACCGCTTCTTTTCTTGAGGGTCGCGTGGGGGCTGGAGCCTATCCCAGCAGACATTGGGCGAGAGGCAGGGTACACCCTGGACAGGTCACCAGACTATCACAGGGCTGACACATAGAGACAGACAACCATTCACACTCACATTCACACCTACGGACAATTTAGAGTCACCAATTAACCTGCATGTCTTTGGACTGAAAACCCTCTTGCTGTGAGGCGACAGTGCTAACCACCACACTGCCGTGCCACCCACTGACCTAAAACAGTGATGTTATATTTCAAAATAAAAGTTGCACGTTATGAAAAATAGAGGAAAAGAGAGAAGCGACTGTGGAATCACTAAATAATTTTGATAAACTTAAGAAGTCACCACCTAAATCTGTCTCTGTAAGAGATGAAAAAACAAATTTATGGCACATTTATTTATTTATGGCTAAAAAAAAAAAACTAAAAATAAAGCACAAAATAATTTGAAGGAACATGCAACATTCTGGTGCCACTTTCTAATCAGCTTAGCAGTACATTCAATGTGGCTGCATACTTTCTATATGCTTACAAACATGATAGAAGTCTCAAAAATAACCGAGCTACCCAATTTGATATGACTGTCAGACAGCTTATACCTCCATTGATCTCATTCACAGAGAAACTTTTTTGTTCTTGTAAGAAATTCCTTGCCGAAACAAAAGGGTACAGCTACATTGCAAGGCAATTACTTCCAATTATCATGATAATGACTCATCTCAGTGCCGTCCTTTGCAGTTAGTGGATATAACACTCTTAAAAAAAAAAAAAAAAAAAAAAAAAGAAAGCACTGCTGTTTTTTAAGGAAAAAAAAAAATCAAAGAATAAACATGAAATCCTTCCACGCCACGACAAACGTTTTGATAAATTTCCAGGCTTTTTGTCCTTGTAAATTCTGAAGGCATCACAAACCTCTCAAAAGTTGTGAGAGAAAGTGCCTGAGTCTAAATTGAGACCTAAACACCAGGTAGTGATCTATTCAGAGCGTCTGTCTGAGTGTCAGACGTCTGGCTCTGTCACCTTGATGGATCAGGGATGGTTTTATGATGGCATGCACAGAATCCCCCCTCCTGGGCAGAAAGATGAGACGTCAGTGTGGAGTCAGAGTTTCCAAAGCTGTCATGTCAAAGCTAATTGGTTGCCACAGTAACATCTGAAATGGCCCACAGGGGTAGTGTGTCTGTGTGTGCGTCTGTCTGTGTGTCTGTCTGTAAGCAGGGACACTATATCACTGTAAGGATGTAGCACATTTTTGTCACCCAGATTGAGTTTTATGGTAACTGAAATCTCTGTTAGCTTTGTAACAACTATAGATGCTCATGATTAAATGATAAAAATGCTGCATTCGAGCATAATTAGTAGTAAACTGAGTTGCTTTAACACAGCCTCAACAAAAATTCAAGCTTTACAAAGTATAGATTGAAGGTTCGTTTTTGACCTTTGAAAACTGTAACTGACAAAACAACATCTGTTTGTTAGCTGTGTTTGTACATCCTCAAGTTACATTAAGTACGTAACATGACAACAACCAACCATGTTTCCTTTCCTATACCTTACGTAACTTTATTATTTTCCTAAACCTTACATTACTTTACTTTAAGTTCATCATGTGATGATGTGTGACCATGATTCTTTTCCTAAATCTAACCTATGTAACTTTACGTTAACTATGTGACATGACAAGGCCCAAACCATGAATCTTTCCGTACACCCATCCTACGCGACTTTACTCTTCTAACCCTAACCTACATAACTCTACTTTAAGTATGTTACATGATGGGGCCCAAGTGTTTTCTTTCCTTTTTCTAACCCTAACCCTAACGTACGTAACTTTACTTTGCTAAACTTAACCTACATAACTTCACAGTAAGTACATAGCATGACAGTTTCCAACCATGAGTCTTTTCCCAAATCTAACCTACGTAACTTTACTTTGCTAAACCTAACCTACATAATTTTATGTTAAATGCATAACATGATGATGCCCAACCATGATTCTTTTCCCAAACCTTACCCAACCTAACCAGTAGGGGCGCTAATTCAATGGGTGCTAATTCGTTAGATGTCCTATGTACCACTGTATGAGGATACGTTGCAATCAGACGTCCATAGTTCCAGCTCCAGTGGAAAAACTAAATGTACAACGCCTGCGAGCTAGTTCAGGCAATCAGCTCGAGCTGCACTGATTCATACACACACATCATACATCACTCTCTATATGTCACCTGCAAAACACACCCTCCCAATCTGGTGGACTATTTAAGCTGTACCCCAGCATCCACCTGCAGGCTCCGGCTAATGGAGGGAAATATTTAATCATCACTTCCCAATATCTCATGTAAACATATCTGTAGGAAGCGCTGAGGCCGGAATCTAGACGCCAAACTCTAATTATGTTCTGCTGTCGAAATAAACATTGAAAACGTTAGTTGTCTGACTGCAAGGGACTTTGTGGTGTGAATTTTTTTTCAACTTCTGCTTCCTGGGTTAATAATGAATTTTTTAATCTCAAATTTTAAACCGACATCTTCAATTCCTGGACAAACTCCCTCTGCTGGGGAAAACTGTGTGACATGATCAAAAGCTACTAAATTGACCTTGTGGTATATTGTCATTAACAAAAAGTCATCCTAGTTTTTCACGTTTTTTTCTTCACTCTAACTCATTTAATTCAACGTGTGTCTAACCAGGTGCATGAGCTCACAAATCTCAGAGACCTCGTGCACAAAATTGTCCAATGTTACTTTATAAAGAGTGCTTCTAGAAATGCTCATAGCCATCTGAGATAATGACATGCAAATGGAATATTAGTTTGAAACATTAATGCGTTTGTAGAAAATCAATTCAATGTGCTGATTTTGACATTTAACATCATAAATTAAATGCTTTGCTTAAATGTGCTTTTACAGTAGGCGCTGCAGCTCCTTTGGGACTGTTTGGCTTCACCAACACACTTCAGACCTCTGCTATTCTCTTCTGATAAATACTACAGGGCTATATTTTTAAATGAGATGATATCACATACTTTAAGGGAGACAATCTATCATATTGGCTTTTAATAGCGATAATATGATTTATCGCCCGTAAAAACATCCTCCAGGAGGAAAGACCTCCTATAGAGCAATTAATCACTCTTCTCTAGAATCTTGGTTCACAGAATTCTTTCTACTTAAGAACCAACGCGTGGACTGTTTATTATGTTCCCAAACCACCACAGAGTCACTTTATCATTTTCTGTACTCCATCTCTGTATCTGTGAGTGTGTATTTTTGTGTGTGTGCAAATGTGTGCGGGTGTATTTATGTGTGGCTGAAAAGGTTTGGAGCAGAAAAGTTTTAATGTATTAAACTGTCATAACCTTGAGCTGGCACAAACGGGGCATCTCACACAGACAAACTTTTACACAAACACACACACTTGAATCTTACACGTCTTGCTCGAGGAGGATGATTATACAAAGAGGTTCATGTAGGTCTAAACTAGGGGAATTGGTGCGGACTGAAAGTATTATCATAAATCTTATTGTGTGTGTATTTTACTACACAGCTGTGGCAGTGGGAGTTTGGCTTGCAGTAATGATTTTTGCTCGACCTTGTTGTACTTTGAAGACTTTACCCTTCCTTTAGCCACAGTTCAACTTCCAGACAAAGACAATTCCACCAAACTGAGGCTGGATAAATGAATGATAATGTCTGCTGTATATTTCATGGCATTTTTGCACCACCAGAGACAGGCAAACAGACTGAAAAAATAATGAAGGTTAATGTCTTTTTCCCTTCTTCTCCTTACTTTCCTTCTTTCAGGCCCAAAAGCTGGTGTCAAATCTGACAGTAGATACTTCTCAGTGTGTGGTAAGAACTCTTTCACTTTGTCCATTTCATTTAAGGTTACTATTAGAGCCCAAACCATAGATGTGTAGGCTTTTGAGATGTGGGGCTGATAAAGATTTTGATATTTGAAAGTGTAAAAAAAAAATCTAAAATCATAATATAAATACACTATTATTATATGGATCTCCTAAATTTGGTTAATTAAGGACAAAATAAGCACTGAGCTTCACATTTTACAGTTTAAAATAAACTTATAAATGCTCTCTGGAGACAAAGTCTCTAATGGCAGAACTGCAAACATATCTATTGCATTTCTGTACTGCAGTTACTTGTTACTGAAGAGCTGACAAATGCAGCAACACAGACGAGCCTGTGTATAACAAATCTAGTTTCTATCCAAACGTAGCTTAGCTGCCACATTTAACCAATTAGGCTAAATAAAATTTGGCTACACCAACTTTTCCACCTCAGCCATCTGTAAAAAATTCTTCCCAGTGTTTCCATCAGTTGAACAATATCTCTGACCTGACTTTCAGAAAAGTTGCTATGGTTGTAGTTTGACAAGCTACACATGCTGCAGGCTGTCCTCATGCACTGTTCGTACATTTACCTACGAAGAGTAATGCACTACAATTCATATAAAACCAAGCAATCACAAGGCAGTAGTTCTTATATAACCCACGTAATCATGAGCCAGTAATTTGTATAAAACCCACGTAATCATGAGCCAGTAATCTGTATATAACACAAGTAATTATGAGCCAGTAATTTGTATATAACACAAGTAATCATAAGCCAATAATCTGTATATAACCCATGTAATCATGAGCCAGTAATTTGTACATAACCTACATAATCATAAACCAGTAAGTCGTATATAACACAAGTAATCATGAGCTAGTAATACGTATATAACCCATGTAGTCATGAGCCAGTAATTTGTATATAACAGATAATTTATCAGTCAGTCTAATGAGCTGATCAGATTAGATCAATGGATGAGAGGAGCAGCTGCTACAGAGGTAGAGCAAATGCAAACTTTTAATAATAATAATAATACATTTTATTTATAGGCGCCTTTCAGGACACTCAAGGTCACCGTACAAAAGGACAATAAAAACATGACACTCAATCAAAAACATAACAAAGTGCAATACATAAAACAGTATAGACCCAGCACAATAAACGGTTAAACTTCACTTTCACTGAGCCTTACATTCTGTTTCTCCGTTTGTCCCCAGAGTTTGCTCTCCACTCCAAGAGTATGAAGCACAGTATATATTTATGTCTATATCTGTATCTATATCTGTATCTGTAGCAATGACAGTCTAGATATTTCAACAGCGCTCCTACTGAACAGTCCAACTCCAAAAATAGGAAATAAAAACATGGCAGCAGATGTTTTAGTCGTGGCAGGCTGCCACAAATAAATCAGTGTGTGGGAAAACCCTACCAGGAGACTAGTGTTCAAGCTTTGCAGTTTTTTAAGGTAGTTTGTCACCCTGTCTAAACCTAACCTGGGTAACTTCATTTGCCTAAATCTAACTTACGCAACTTTGCGTTAAGCACAATTCTTAATGTGAAGTACGTAACATGATGATGCCATCTGTGGGGCGCTAATTCGTTAGCTATCATACGAACCATTATATCTGCATTTTCCTAAGATGTTACACAAATTGTTGTTTGATAATACGTTGCTTAATGTGATCTTTTAAATCTCATATTCATGGTGAAGCTCACAGGAAAAAATCCATTTAATTTTTCGTCAACTTTTTTCTCAATGTAACACTACAACTATGATCTTTTCCCTCAGAACCATCAACTGGATGAGTCTAGTGACTCAAATGCCATTCCTAGAAGCTCAGCACCTGAATTCACCTGCCTAGACCCCTCCAGTATGCTCCTCGCACTTGCCTTTGCTTTAACACCAATAGTATTACGGTCTGAAGGCGTCCAGTTTTTGTAGGATCTGAGGACTACTGTACGGATCGACACACTTATCTCAAGAAGTGATTCAACCCATTTTGATTTAGACATTTGCCAAAGTGTGACACCTGCATTTTTTCTTGAGATGGAAATGAAAAAACACAGAGCACTGAAATCATAACCAACAGTGGATTACATATCTGAGGAGTCCATGTTGACTGCTGCTGAAAACAGACCTGCTGAAGCTGCTGCTGAGATATCAGTTCATTTGCCTGCCATGCCTCGTGGGGGCAATTTGGGGACTTCAAGAATCAGATTCACACTGAGGAACACTCTTTTTCTGGAGTTAAACCCTGTGATCTGATAAGCAGCATGTGAATAAATCCACTTCTTTGGAATGTGTTGCAATCAGCGCACATTCGACTGAACGGACTGCCAATGTGCTGAACAGTGTTTTGGGGATAAAGCGGATCATCCTCTGCATAACTTTGACTTTAATTTGTCCTGGCAATAAACTTGCTTTAGTTCATCAAAAGGAAAACTAAGTGTTGATATATAAGTGCTGATCTATACTATGTCACAAGGGACAACAAACACATTTCACAGACACACTGTATGGAATATGACTCATAAAACATTTTAACTCATTTAAAATCTCACAGCATATTGTCGGAGTGTCCTCAAAGGACGAAGACATATCAGCCAGAAGAAAGTAAAGATTTTCTCTCCTACATGTTCGGTACTAGGTATAGATCAGTTTTGTAGATTTATTTGATTGTTATGGTGGTTTGTGGTTTAATCACATCGCCTCTAAAAGAACATTTTGTACATACGATACATAAGGTGTACACTCTATTACAGTATGATGCTGTTAGCTTGTAATATATTGTCTGTAACGTTTTTGAGAGTCTATGTTAGTATCTGGTGACTGAGGCCTCTCAGCGTCATCCAGTGTGGCTATGATTTATAAAATGTGACGGGGTACGGTTCTTTAATCATGTGGTTACAGATATGACTATTGTGTGATTATATTTTGACTGCAAAGTGCATAATGTTATCTTAAACAGTATTTTTCTTGAGGAGTATCAAACTATCTGTAACAGCAACAAGAGCATAAAGAATTTACAAAAGTGTCTTCAATGGTTCAAACGAAGTAATGTTATTCTTCTGTTCTGCTGAAAGTGAATATGTTTTGATGGTTTGATTCAGATTCTTCAGACTGACCCTATTTGATTTGATTTTTCTCACTTTATTGTGCCCTGGTAGAGAGCCAATGACAGGGGTTTGACGAATAAAGAATGTGTACATATCCACAAGTAGAGCAAATGCCAAAAGACAAAAGCCAGTAGACATAAATTGCCACCAATTACTGCTGGTGCAAACAAGAGACAAGATGAAAATATTTACATGGTTATTATAAAGCTAATGACACCCTAATTGACAAAGACATTCAAAGAATGTACAACATAATGACAATGAACACTGAAAACTTGTTTTTAAACATCCTTGACATTTTTAAAAATGTGTCAAATGTGTCTGGTTAAATCATTTCAATGTATGATCCCTGTAAACATCTAATGATGCTCGAATTGGTAATTTTGGAAGGTTGCAAAGAGGTTTTGATCAGAATACTATATAAGAAGGGCTCGAAATACTTTTTTCACCTTTTTTTTTAATGAAATCCAACATTGACCGCTGTGACGTTTTGTTTTTATGGCACTTCAAATTTGAGGAAATCGTCAATGTGTTAGAATGTAATTTGAGCTGACTTTCCCTCTAATTTGCTCAAAAACTGTACAGTAAAATAACAAATTTGACACCCTGAAAGGATCCTATGAAGGATTACAAACACCTGACTGAAAAAAAAATCATTTGATTTATGAGAGTTAAAAAATTAGAGATATTTTCCATTTGTTACAATGGCATTTGAGCTCACTTTCCCTCTGCAGTAACGTACAATTGATACATACTAATCTACAAATTTAAATGGTCATAGGCACATTTTGAGCAGAAATCTGTAACAGTTCTTAACAAACCTAACATGGAATTTTTTTTATCGAATTAGGGCTTGAATGGTGACATCACAATTACTACAAAATTTGTTGTTTTATCCTGTCTCAAAAGAAATCCAACATCGACTGCTGTGACATTTTCTTTTTATGGCACTTCAAATTTGAGGAAATCGTCATTGTGTTAGAATGTAATTTGAGCTGACTTTCTCTTAAATTCTCTGAAGGGATCCTATGAGGGTTTACAAACACCTGAAAAAAAATCATTTGATTTATGAGCGTTAAAAAATTGGGACATTTGTTACAATGGCATTTGAGCTAACTTTCCCTGTGCAATACTAATCTACAAATTTAAATGGTCATAGGCACATTTTGAGCAGAAATTTGTAGAGTTAAAAAAGAGTTAAAAGAGTTATAAAAAAAAATTGAAGAATTTTCCATTTGTTACAATGGCATTTGAGCTGACTTTCCCTGTGCAGTAATACATGGTAATTGACACATTTATATGGTCATAGACACAGTTCAAATTTGAGGAAATCGTCATTGTGTTAAAATGTAATTTGAGCTGACTTTCCCTTTAACTTTCTCAAAAACTGTACAGTAAAATATTTGTATCGAATTAGGACTTAATTGGTGACATCACATAATAAACAAGATAATGCAATACGTTACTGATGTAATGCCAGTATTTCTTCATCTTTTGTCCATAACTGCCGGGAACCAAAATCTAAGTGGCGGGTTTTACACAGTGCTGATGTTGCGCTGTACCACGCTGCTGTGTCTCGTCTGTCCGTGCACCATCAGTGTCCTCTTTTGGCACTATGACATCATTTCTTTTTAATTGTGCGAGCGAACGGTCAATGTGAGAGTTGGCAGGCCTGCACAACATATTTTGCAGTCGTGCATGTGGAGCTCACATTTTACGTGCACTACCATGCACATGGTATTTCGAGCCCTGACAACCATTTATTTAATTTGACCGATAGTTATTGCCACTATCTCATATAGGAGGCCACTTTTGTGTACAAGCAGCTATGAAAAACATTTTGGTTATCTGTTCAGTGTTTGCCAAACAGATAAAATAAAATGAGTGAACAGTGACTCATGCTGGTTTCTACAATCAACGACAAAATGATACATCTGGTTTGTGTCCCATATCCTTCATTTCCCCTCCCAATGTTAGTTTATCTGTATTTTTAGCAACCAGGAGGGACTCTTGTAAAGCAGGATTATACGACAACACCAGGCAGACAGACTGCCATTGTCAGTCAGATCACATCAGTCCCGGTGCGGAGTGACACAGGCGGACAAGGACGCAGCCTGCAGAGGACAGACTGCTCAGTGGACGGGAGGTGGACACGTCGGTCTCGCCAAGAATATGACACACCTGTTTTGGCACAGTGATGGAATACTTGACCTAGAGAGAGAGCCTAAGATTTATTAGACGTGTCACAGAACCGAAAGGGCTAAAATATCCTCCTCATGTTATGCATGAGATGGAAATGACAACTGGACATTTGAACTGATACAGGAGGGAAGCATAGTGATTGGAGAGATTCTAGCACGTTATGTCTAATAAATCCTTTAAATCCCTATAATATGGGATTATACGCAGCATGTTTTTAGAAATTGTGCACTTTAAAAGGAATTATTCAACATTTTGGGAAACTATTTGAGGAAAAAATACCAAATTTCATAAAGTGACCAACACCAACAAGGAACTGATCCTATTATTGCTGTATTGCCTGTGTAGTCAAAGCTTGATAAAGCATATTCCTCTTTGCTGCAGAGCTTTATTGTTCAAATATTATTAAAGACCACAGTGTTGTGATAGCTGACACGTTCCTTATGTCCACAGCTGAAACTGGTACCTAACAAATGCACTGTTTACTGCTGTGTGAGTCATTTTGCTAAAACATACGAGAGTGCCCAGCTGTTTAGGAAAACAAGTCTTTTTTTAGAAATGAAAGTATACAGGCCTATTAGGGAGGCATTTTCAAAGATGCAGAAGCAAATGAGCTTGGGGCTTAAAGCCACAGATAGAGCAGGGAAGGCAATCAATTTTTTATTTGTCACATGAAATCATAAGAATACATTTTCAGTAAAGTGCAATCTGTAATTTCAATCAATTTGTGCCTTTAAAACTGTGTAATAATAATGAATATATGTCTAAAGGTGGGTGAGGGTTTTTGTGGCCTGAGAGTAGAAGCTCTTCCTGAGCCTGTCAGAGCTGGCCTGCTGTATCTGGTGCCTTCTTACCAACGTCAACAGGGAGTAAAGGCTGTTATCCAGGGGGGTTTGATAGCCACTGATTCTCCTGGCCTTATTTTAGCAGCACCTGGTGTAAACATCCTCTTGGCAGGGTAGAGTCTCAGTGTTTTGAGAGACAGCCTGAATTATAAATCAGTGGTTCCCAACTGGTCCAGCCACAGGGTCCAGATTTCATCTTAGTCATTAGTTCAAGGTCCACAGAGTTGAATAAATTCAGTGTCATACTTGTGTTTGGCCATGTTGTTGAACTAGTTTGCTGTCTCTGTTAAAGGGGAACTATTATGCTTTTCCTCTTTTCTGACCTATAAATGTTGTTACAATGTGAGATACTCGTGTTAAACGATGCCAAAGTGTCAAATAATGAGGCTTGTGCATTTGGACGTGAGCCCTGTGTTTTACTGTGTTTTTAACAGAGTAGCCACATTGACGTCAATACGTGCTGGACTTACTTATATGGGCATGCCCAGGAATACGCCGCACAGGTAAGCAGGTAATGACAACAACAAGCTACGGCTAACGGCTAACGTTACTTACCATTCAGGGACGTCTTGAAGTAACCTCTGTACTTGAGAAACTTCAGGCTGTCCAGTCTCTACCTCCGGATCGGATTCTGGATCCAACACATACGCTGTATTTCAAAAGTTGACATTTTCAAAAGTGAAATTCTCTCAACTTCCACACAGCAAAATAAGGAGGTGGGACTCGGCAGCGCTCGGCAGCCCTTCGGAAGTCCTCAGGAGTGTGACCAATCACAGCGGAGTGGGCTCGGAGCCGGAGGGGTGGAGTAAATTACACAGACCGTTTTCGTGGGATGCAGAAAATACAAGGAAGCGATGCAGCGAGAAAATGAGTATAATACCTCCCCTTTAAGCAGCTGTCTGTTATTCACTCACTCTACAGCAGGAAACGGCACTTCAAAATAAAAGTTCTGTGCTGGAAATTTGCTGTACTTCAAATTAAAGTGTGTTATTTACAAACTTGACACGTTCATGACTCACTTGTGGTCCATTCAGAAAGGACCCACGACCCACTTTTGGACAGTGAACCACCAGTTGGGAACCACTGTTTGTTGCTTTATTTATGAAGGTATCTATCCACACGTTGACATGTGACACGTTACTCAAGCGCGGAGGTCTTTAACACTACGGCTGCAGCTACTGATCTAACGATGATAAATTTCCATTGTTGATTAATCTGTTGATTATTCTATTGATGAATCGATTAAATAATCTATGAAATGTCAGAAAATAGCAAAAAATGTGAAAAAAATCCGTTTCCCAAAGCTCAAGGTGACGTCCTCAAATGTCTTGTTTTGTCCACAAACCCAAAGATATTCAGTTTACTGTCACTGAGGAGCAAATAAACCAGGAAATACTAAAATTTAAAAAGCTGGAATTAGAAAATTATGACTTTCTTTTCCCTTGACAAATTACACAAGCCAGTTAAATGATAATCAAATTAGTTGGCAATTAATTAAATGGTTTTAAACTAATCGATTACTGGTATTTAATTAATTGTTGCTTAAAGCTTAAAGCCTGCAACTCCATACCAGTCAGCTAGAACTGAAGAGGCTTCTTGGATGAGAGACGAAACGTCTTCAAGAAACGCAAGCAAGTCCAGTTGCTTGCAATACAGCACTTATGCTCTTAAACAACCACAGGGCTACTCAAATTTCCAAACTCATGTACCTCCTCATGGGATTTAATTGTGGTATGACTACATTCAGAGACGTGACTGACATTACACTTAAACTGTTGAGGTGTTTAAAATGCAGCGCACATGCCAGAAAGTTGACTGAAGCCCCGAGACGAGAATAGTTGTCATTAAACCTATGATAAATATTATTGCTCGCCAGGTTTACTGTTCTGTTGCCATAAAGCCCCGAGGTCTGGGAGATAGTGTTTTGAGACTCCCCCTCCCACGACTATAAAACCACTGCAGGTCTACTCAATCCAAATGTTCACCCTTGGCATAGATTAAAGAGAGCACTGATAAACAGTTCAATCATAGCAGCACTGCCTGGTAGGGATCACATCTAATTACTGCAACTTTGACCTCTCCAGCAACATTGTTTCAGCACCTCCAAACTACTCTGTGGATTTCACCTTTTCCATTAACCAGGAGAGCAGCAGCAATTTCACTTGATTACTTTCGTTTTTTGTTGTTGTGTCCAAATGTCAGGGTGTGCCTGATTTTTTTTTCACAGTAAACACTCCATGGCATCAGTTATTTGAGACGCTTCCCCTCACATCTTCTTCAGAGTAGTGCAGGAGCAAAGATAAGGGATAATAATGCCATACGTTGATTGCACAATGAAGCCAAAACCGTGAGCTCTACTGACTGAAAAGAGACGAGACTGAAAACTTTTAATTCCTGGGTAGATTTAGAAAGTAGACTAGAGTAAATATGAGATCTGGAGATGACCTTTTAATGTCCAGGCTAGAGAGAGACACATTAACCTGCTGACCTCAGTAGGACTTAATCACTTAAGACATCTTCTTATTTTAAGAAATGCACAACAGACTTTGTTGTACAATGTCATATCATTAGCTCATCTTGAAATAGCAAGTAGACAGTGGACTACAGCGGAGTTGAGGAGTATTATAGTGTTGTAGTTTTAATAACTTTTTAATTTTGTGTTTTAATTCAGTTAAATTTCACTTGGTGTCCAGAGTTTTTATTGTTTAAAAGGGTTAAGATTTAGTTTAGTTTTTATTAGTTTCAGTGTAAGTTTGACGTTGTTTTTTATTATAATATAAAGGGATACTTCATCAGGAGCAAAATTTATTTCATTTATTTATTTATTTATTTTAATTTTACAGGGACAGTGCAAAGCTACTTAGCTGCACCACACTTAGCTATAAGCTAACTTTCATCTGTAGTCCCTGGGCAGGAAACAGAGCATGATTTCGCTGCTAAAAGACACTTTTATATAAAAAACACAATTACAAAATAGAACATATTCATCACACAACGGCTTTAGCAATAACAATAGCAACAACAATACAACAGCAAGTCATCGCAACAATAACAACAGCAACAACAATAAAACTACAACATTAAAATATAATATGATTTCATAATGTTAGATCAAGGCTTTACCCAAGTGGGCCCCACATGGTTATGCCAGGGCTACCTGGGTACCACGTGGATATGGGCCCAAAATGGGCATCTTATCTTGGGTAAATCCACACATGTGGGCAACTGGCATGAGGCCAATATGGAATCCCATGGACAATCTCATATGGGGCCCATTTTTCAACCCATCTACTTCCCACATGGGCCCCACATACAAATGCTGGCTGGGAGTTTTATTTTTTAGTTTATGTTTAGCCAACTATAATAACCTTGGTTGCCACTAACAATTATTACAAGAGTCCAAGATGACACCTTCAAGTGTCCTGTTTTGTCTGAACAACAGACTAAAACCTGAAGATATTCAGTTTACAATGAGATATAACAGAGGAAAAGCAACAAATCCTCACATAGAGAAGCTGGAACTAGAAAATTACTGGCATTTCCTCTTAATAAATGACTCAACAATTCACCAATTATCATCATCATCTACTAGGGTTGCAGTGATGTACTGGTTTCAAGGTACACCATGATATAAAAGTTGACTGTTACCATATATGTACATTTGCTTATCTATTATATTGAAAAAAGGATGTAGCTGGATGTTGAATCTCCCCTTTATTTTAGTTATTTTCTAAAGGGAAGACTGTTTACAGACACTTCTATTGACAAAATGGTTTCCACTTTAAATTACAGTAATAAACCGTTTGTTCAACCAACAATAACTCTTCCATTTTTATTCCTTTAAGGCTCATTTTGACGGATGATAATATAAATTCTGTACTGCTGAGATACTGTGAAAACATGATATTTCTGAGATGGTTAACATACCGTTGCAGCCCTAACTACTACTTCTACAACCACTACTATATGTCAGACCTGCATGACCAACTACAATGGCAAAGGAAGTTGACTACATTACTTATTCATGGCATTATGGGAGATTGATCTGACCTCTTGAGACCTCATGATACAGTAAAGTGATGACTAATCATTTGACATTGTGGCAACACTTGCCACAAACAATCTGGAAACATGGTGACATAGTTAATTGTTCATGTTACTTACTGTGGCTAATGGGAACCTTAAGTAGGCCTGCTAATTTCCTGTTATTTACTTCATTTGCTAACTTAGTTAAGCAAACTAGCCACTGTACCTTCGACTACTACTGACTCAAAAATTCCAGAAACTCTCAAAAACTAGCCTATAAAGTGTGTTTGCAGCTCTGCCAAGATCAAACAGTCAGCCTCTGTGCTAAGAGCCTGGGATGTAAAAGAGGACTTCCAAAAAAAAAAAACGCCCTCGCTGAAGAACCAGGGTCGTTTTCCTGAGTGATGCTAAGCATATAACTGTGGACTGCCACGCCACTTAGCCAGTAGTTCAGCACCACGGAGAGCGCCACTTCCACAAAGGGCAACCCGGGGTGAAACTGGAGAATATGACACCAGCTGTTCTCAATCAAAGTAATGACTATCCCACATGAGAATTACCCCCAGCCTCCCTTTAAATTACTGACGGCTGAGTCCAGAGTCTCTCCTTCCAACCCGTGGCTACGCTCCATTCTGTGTGTTAACTAAGGCAGTGTCTCTCTGGTTTAGTCACAAATTAGCTGCTTTTGAGCTTACACCCACTCCGTCAAACGAGTACTCATCAGCTTTATTGCTGCATAATGTCATATTAGGAATTTCCTACTCCTACTGCAAATGTGTTCTGTCAACTATGACAATACATGTACACAATATTTTGTAGAATGTCCCAACAAATTATTCTTGTTTGTCAAGGGTGATTTAAGGCAGCATTGCTTATAGCAGTGACATCTGAGACCTTGACTCAGCGGCTATGTCCTTCATGGAGGGAGGTGTGCGCCCAGCTGGTGACTAATCGTTACACAAACACGATGCCTTACATGACTCTAGTTGAGTAAACCTTGTGTTTTTTTTTAAGCTATTGGATATTGGCAAGCAGACAGCTCACACAGAACAGATTTATTATGTAAAAACAATATGTATGGAGTTGATATTTATATAGCAAAAGTCCTCCTCTGAGCCAAATAAGATGCAGAGTCAGACAACAGAAGGATACAGTCTGCTGTTTAGTGAAGTGAGACAGATACTACAGCTATGTACTGACAAGAATCTGGCAATATAATACACATCACGACACAGGGTTTATGATTTAATACAGTGCGATATATTGTAATACTGTAAGCAAGGCGATATACTGCAAATCTAATTTGGGGAAAAGTGTCGATGATAGAGGTGTGCCCTTTATGAATATGCCTGTTTCAAAGGCCTGTGTATGTTGGTACATTGGAGTGGAAGGGTCGAATGGCTGAAGACAGACTGCGACACTGAAAGATATAGCGGCCACTGGTTTAAGCACAACAAATGCTTTGGAATATTAGTCAGGTTTCCATCCGAATGTCTCGAAAATTTTGAGCAAATTTAGTGAAAATGCGCAAAAAGAAAATGCGACTTTATGCCCATTTCCATTTGTTATTATTTTGCGATTGTTGAGAGGAGAGTGCGCCATGAGATGACATCATCAGAGAGGGTCTCTCTGCCACAAAACAAACAACACACTCAGCTGACAGTCAACAACTGATCATGGACAGATTCCTGATCGACCTGTCGGCGTTTGGAAGAACTATGGTCACCATTTTGTCAGCATTCACCGCGTACCGAGCCATCCTGAAGAAGAGACGACAGAGTACTGTCGGAAATAGCTGGAAGGAGACCACCACGTACCACCAACGTATACGTGTGACGTGGTATCCGGTCCAGTCATCGTTTATCCGCAAAACCTGTTTCCATAGCAAAAAGTCGTACTTTCCTTTTATCGTTACGCAAACAAATCCACCCCCTCCAAGCGTAAAAACTTTTTTGTGAATTTTCGGCCTTTTTTCGAATTTCTAGCGTTTCCATTAATGTTTATTTTCGCTATTTTTGAAAATTCGAATAAGAATAGGTGGATGGAAACCCTATTATTGATACAGTACTTTGGTATCTAACGAAGCTACAAGCAAAAACAGTGTCAGACAAGCAGCCAGTAATAATTACAAACTCACAAAAAAAGTGTTGCTTGGGGTAATTTCTTCTGAAATATTACAAAGCACTGATTAACAGAAGATGATCATCAGCATACAGATAAAGCTGAAGGTTGGCGATGATTGCAGGCGAGTGTATGTGATGTAGCTCAGCAATTTGGAGGCATTTATGATATAAAAAGTTTGCACATAATCCCATTGATTTAAGTTGAAACACTATGTGACTACAGCCATGTTAAGTTCACCATGAAGCTAAAGAGATAGTCTGTGTGTATGGACAGTGTGGAAGAAAAACTAACCATCTTACAACCCTGAAGCCAAAATACAACACTGCCCTCCTCTACTGCAGATCTGAGACTGCCATGAAGTAAACAGAGCTCATAAACAACAGTAACAGCGAGGTAGAAATGTGCTGCGAGCAGAAACTCTGGGGTTCAAGCCAACACGGACCGTTAGAAGTTAAAAGCTGTGAAGGATAAAGAACTTTTTTTTTCAATTTCTTGGGGGGCTTTTTGGTTTTATTTGATAGGACAGATATAGTGTGAGGGAAAGAGAGAAGGGATGACATGCAGCAAAGGGCTGAAGGTTGGGATCGAATCCACGGCTGCTGCTGTACAGGACATGGCCTTTTGTACACCTGCTCTACCAGGTGAGCTAGTGGGCACACCCAGGATCAAGATCTTTGACATTTAAGATATCTTACAGGTTTTATAATGATCAGACAAAGGCGCAGGAACAAATCTGTGCCGGGCCCCGTGCTCCTGCAGCAGGGCCATGACCCCTTATTGGTCATTTGTTTGATTAGGACAAACTGTCACTGATTTATGACGCATATTGAGCGATTTCATAATAAATGTTTAAATGCTTATAATCGCCGGAAACTGGTGGATTGGTTGGGGGAGAGTTACTGTGTCAAGCGAGGGAGTTCAAGTATCTCGGGGTCTTGTTCACGAGTGAGGGTAGAATGGAGCGTGAGATGGATCGGCAGTTTGGGGCAGCTTCTGCAGTGATGTGGG
This sequence comes from Cephalopholis sonnerati, assembly GCA_019142605.1. NCBI lineage: Eukaryota > Metazoa > Chordata > Actinopteri > Perciformes > Serranidae > Cephalopholis > Cephalopholis sonnerati. The sequence continues at coordinate 21,010,707 of JAGQAX010000020.1, forward strand.
CGCTGCGCTGGGGCGTCGTGGTGAAGAAGGACCTGACCCAGAAGGCGAAGCTTTCGATTTACTGATCCATCTACGTCCCGACGCTCACCTATGGTCAAAGATGGCGAAGCTGGCTGTCAACTTTGTTCTTATCTGCACTTTCAAAACCAGGTGAGAAACGCCATGATCTCATCCGCACAACAAAAGCCAAATGTGGATTGAAGATTAAGGATTTTATACAGCAATCGGCACTTTTAATCTATATTACAGTGCTGCTGATCTTCTTGGTCCGCAGCTGCGGGATCAATCAGCTGATGAGTAGGGCTGCAACTAACAATTATTGTCATTGTCGACTAATCTGTTGATTATTTCCTCGATTAATTGACTAGTCATTTTATCGAAAAATGTATTAAAATGGAGAAAAATGTCGGTCTGTCTCTCCCAAACCCCAAAATTATGTAATCTAATGTCTTGTTTCGTACACACGCCAAAGGGTTTTAGTTCACCTTCATGGGAGAATGTGTAAAGCTGCCAATATCTGAGCGTAAGAAGCTGACTCGACTTCTAAAATAGTCACTGATTATTTTAATAGTCGATTAGTCATCGATTAGTCGACTAATCGTTGCAGCCCTACTGATGAGCTCTGACACTGCATTACCACCAGTGCAGCCTGTCATACACAATGAATGGAACCAGTTAACCCTCTACTGCAGTACCATGAGATGGTCGAGCAACTGCAGCATGTGAACAAAGCAACACAGAGAGATAAAGCTTCACGTCTCTACAGAAAGCTGCTCGCTTACCTGTTGACTACCCTCCTCCTCCTCGCCGGGGACGCGCAGCTGAACCCGCAGCCTCCAGCCGGGACGCACGGTAGTCCAGGTGACACGGGTCAACGGGGACATTCAATATTGGTCTCTTCCAAACTGTCCAGCACTCCAAAATCATTTGGGACCCACGAACAAAACCGAAAGCTCTTCTTAGAGGACTTCTGAACATTCGTAGCGTAAAGACAAAAACTGAAAATTGTTTACCGGCTCAAATTTGGACTTCCTGTGTCTGACACACGGCTCACTAACATCACCTGTTGCTTCTTTTACAATACCTGGCTGCCAGGTCTTCAGAAAAACAGAAACTAAATGACATTAAATGTAAACAAATTGATTTGGCAAATGAAACTGAATGTATTACCGTAACCATCACTCTGTCTCAGCAGGTGTCATTAATGCGACAGGTGTGCACAGACCACCGTCATCTGACGTCACGTTCTATGAGTACTTCAAGAACCTGCTTTAAGAATTGGACACAAAGAAAGAATGTAAGAATTAAACTGGGCTGAAAAAACAACTAGAAAGAAGCTAAAAGCACTCACAGACCAGTTTGAACTGACTCAATTAATAGATGGACCCACAAGAAAACACAAATTGATCTCATTTTCAGTAGCAAGCCTGAGAGAATCATTAAAAATTATAATCTCCTCACTGGCTTGTCGATCACAATATGACTCTTATTGCAAGGAAATTGACAAAAAACAGGTTTATTTACCAACAAGAGATACTTCAACACTCCTATGGAATAAGGAAACAAGACATGAATGCATTTAATATAGGCAAACAACAATATGGGACATTTCAAGCGTTATAAATCTTCACATTAGATAAAAATCATCAGCTCATGATTCATAGACCCTAAAGTCTTGTTTCAAAAAGCAAGAATTACTAAACTTTGCTGAGATCATCAGATTTGTTTTTATAAACAGTAGGTAGCGGCCTATCTTGATGCTTTCCAGGAAATGTATCATTCACTTAACTGGGAAGCACCTAACATCATAATGACCTGGCAACAATACAGTACAGTACATTAGCTTCACTGTACCTGAGAATGAGGCTGTGAATCATTTCCAGGCAGATGCCTGGAAGACTCTCATGCTTTGTTAAAGGGCCACATCACTGCAGTGAAATAAAAGCGTCCTTCTCTGCTGAGGAGAAGCATCGGACAAAAGTTTATTTCTAACTTCTGAAGAACATAATATTTGCCTCTTGATGCCCTGGGCAAGAACACATCCGACAACAGTTATGATTAGAGTGGCAGTGGCAGTCATGATCCACAATAAATGTTACACACCACCTCACAGATGTTCATTTCTTTTACCCACCCCATTATGTGTTAAGCACACTGACATTAATATATCCTGAAGTTAAGGCCTGGACAGTTTGATTTACAATGTGCGCTGCCATCCAAATTCTTCCAGCAGGATTATATTGGATGGTTTGGCAGATCGGTCTTCTGACACACCCCCATGAATTACATCGCTGTAAGTGACAGATTAATCACCATCTCCTGGTAATACTGGAGACGAACCAAGACAAACAGGAATAAAAATCCATACTCTTCCATCATCAGTGAATCAGGAGCTCTAGAGCCTTCATTTCTGCACTGACATATTTTCCTCTGAGGCAATCTGCCTGTTCACCTGCGTTTGTGAACTCTTAACCTGATAAAGTCAGTGCGATACTGCGGGTTTATTTATGTAGTGCCATCTGGTGGTTGAATTAAGAGCATTGTGAGTGCTTACGCAAAAGACAAGGTCAAGGTCCCCCCTTCTTTATCCAATTTATCTCTGGGACATTTTGTAATCTTATCAGGGCAAAGGAAACTGAATTAGGTCCTATTTAAAAAACGGAGGGGACACATATTGACATTGATACGCAGTGATTTGACTTTGTCACCAGAAGACAAAAACATAGATGACCTAAAATGTTTCTGTGAGTGTTTTGGTTGAGCAATTGCTTTTTTTAAAGTAGTCACATAGAGGCATCAAATCAGAAATCAGATTTTTGATTTCAGCTTTGAATGATCAGCCCAGTTGTTAGAAGAAAAGGTTGGCATTGTGTGTTTCTGCAAACCATGGACATGTTACAATTGTACGATTCATACATGTAACATCAATGTATCTGAAGTGACAGACTACAGATTACATGTATATGAGCTGAGTTCCTCATCGGGTGGAGGACAGGATGGTGGATGGTATGACGCCAGAGCTAGCAGACCATTGTTCAAGACCACATTTCCAACAGTGTTTGTGGCGACAACAACTGAGTATTTTTAAGGCGAGATTGGTGCTTTTCCAGCAGTGGTAGCTGCTGTAAATAATCAGGTTTTCTTTTTAAGGCAATGTCAGGAAATTTTCAGCAGATGTTGTAGCAACAACAACCGCATATTTTTCAACGCAACAACTACACATTTCCAGCAGTGGTTGTGGCAACAACAACCAGGTATTTTTTTCAAGGTGATGTCAGCACATTTCCAGCCGAGGTAGTTGCTGAAATAATCTTATTTTTTTTAAGGCAAAGTCGGGATATTTCCAGTGACAACCACCGCACATTTTTTAAAACAATGTCAGCACATTTCCAGCAGTGGTTGTGACAACAACAACGAGGTATTTTTCATGGTAATGTCTGCACATTTGCGGCTGTGGTAGTTGCTGTAATAATCAGGGTTTTTTTTAAAGGCAATGTCAGCAAATTTCCAGCAGATGTTGTAGCGACAACCACCGCATATTTTTTAGTCATGTCGGCACATTTCCAGTGGTGGTTGTGGCGACAACAGTTGGGTATTTTTTCGGGCAACATCAGTACATTTCCAGCAAGAGTTGTGGCAACAACGACCAGATATTTTTGGGCGAAATCAGCACATTTCCAGCAGTGGTTGTGGCGACAACAATCGGGTAATTTAAAAAAAATGTCGACACATTTCCAGCAGTGGTTGTGACGACAAAAACCTGGTATTTTTTAGGGCGACATCAGTACATTTCCAGCAGTTGTTGTGGCAACAACAACCAGGTATTTTTAAGGTGGTGTCGGTACATTTCCTTCGGTGTTTGTGACAACAACTGTATCTTTTTAGCCAAAACATGATCTTTTCCTGAAGACAGCTAAGTGTTTTTTGTGCCTAAACCCAACCAAATTTAACCTACAGCACAGTCACAGCATAAAATTGAAGAATGAGATGTAAAGAAACGTAACATTTCAACATATATGAAACATGCAAATGTAAGATGTATCTGTGGTTCGCAAAAACATGAAATATTTAAATATCTAACTAAACCTTTATTTTGGCGACTGGGCTGGGTAATTACTGCAATTAATTCAGGTTATTCACATTATTACCAGGCTTGATTAAATAGAATTAAAATACAAATCAATATTCTCAAATGCCAGACAATATGATTAGCAGGATTTTGACCAGACTGGGCATCAGTTTGCCAACAGTGACTCAGGCTCAGCAGCACAGCAGTCACTCTGAATATTTTCAGCACATCCCTCTCCAGTACTTAGCAATGACCTCTGTTCACTCAACTGTCATTTTGAAAAATAACAGCCAGTCACACCTTGGAAACAGCCAGCAGCCTGTTTGGTCAAAAGCCCTCAGATTTGAGTGTCTTTGTGGATCTTTTTCAGAAACAGCATTAGCTGGCCGAGACGTTCACATGCAACTATCAGCAGCGTACAAAATCTCGATCACATTCACAAGGGCCTGCTCAATAAGTGTGTATATATACATTTACGATTTAACAAGTCAAAAAGCCTTGTTGGTGTCTACACTATGCAAATATAGATCAGCCTGGCATAAATCCTCTATCTTTTTACATACAACTATAGTTTGACATTCGCATCTCTATCCTAATTTCTTCTGTGCAGTCCCTTCTGGGCTTTCTTCTTATGCTTAGCTATCAATTTTGCTTGTGCAGTGTTTCATTTGTTCATCATTTATTAGTCATAATGTGAGTGTATTGGCTTCAGCACAAATGGCAAAAATCGCACTAATGCACCTATTCCAAAGACGTGTCTATTGTCAGCATCACTAAAAACAGCAGGGGAGGACTTAAGGGGAGTCATACAGCACTTCACAAGTAGGACTCGCAGCCATAAGCGCCACAAAATTGCAAAGCACAATGGAGCCCCTAAGACCACCTGTCACCTCCAGAGCTGTCACCTCCCTTTAACGTGCTAGAAGTGCACACAGGGCATGTAGATTCTCTTTTCGCAAACTGAGGGGGACAAGTTAAGGTCAGAAAGCCCTCTTTTCAAAGTGCACGCTTGGTACTTGAGAGTTAAAAGAAATACGTTTCATTGGCCATGCAGCAGCAATCCCACTGAAAAAGTGCCATTGTGTAAAAACCAGAAATGTGAGTAGAGAATCTTCATAAAGGACACATACATTATGAAGATTCCCCCCCCTTGTGCCCTTCATACAAACAGCAGCGCTAAATGGGTTTATCTTGTCAGGTTTCTTGCCATCAACAGCATTATAATATAACCACACTCCTTTAGGGTGCTATAGTGGCTTTTCTCCAAGAGCGCCTGCAGCTAATAAGTATACTGTTGAGTATAAGTGAGGATTATCCAGAGTAGCTCTTTGGCAGGCTGCATCCCTTTTTCTTTACATCCTTGTTCAAATGCACACCACTGATGTTGAAGAGGGAACACAAGCACTCTGAAAGGTTGTTGGCACAGTGAAGGACAAACCTCTTAATATCATCTTTTAAAAGAGGCTAATGCAGCATGTTCTTTTTTGTCACATGTATAGCCCGCGGTGCACCTTGCAGGTGAAGTTTGAAAAAATAAAAGATGTTTACAGTTCTGACGACATGCCTGATGAATATTCAAGGAAAAAATAGCTTTTATTTAACCTGCATTTGGGTTTGATTTCTTCTCCCTGTTATCAGAGTTGTTACAACACAGATGAGACGATAAAGCACTTACAAAGAGGATTCACTGATGTGTCTACATCGCTTTACTCTGTTTTTAATTGGACTTTTCCAAAATAGAATTTAAGAAAATGCTTTAATCTTTCAATTCATTAGTGCGTTTGATGCATTCTTTGACTTGGAGTCAAAGCCCTGTTTACACTGCTTGTTCAAAGTGGGAATGTTGCACTGTTAGTCTGCCTCACCGTCCTGTATTAAAGGTTCAATCGCAGAACAGGGGAACAGATGTGCCACCTTTAAGCCAGCAGCAGCCGTAGTAACAGCGCCGAATAAACGTCTGTGTAAAAGGGACAGCCAGCAGAACGGGACCGGGTAATGACGTGTTATGTGTGCAGCCTACCCTAGGGAGATTTAAAAAGCAGCTAGCATGAGTTAGCTGCTGACTTGCCTGATCACTCAGAAAGAGTTTTAGCAGATGGAGGCACCTTTTTGTAATTGTTTTTAATGAGTTTTTGCATTGCGACACGCCTAAAGTTTCTGCGCTCTAGGCGCCTGGTGTTTTTGCCAGAGCACTCTGAACTCCTTGAGTTGAAAAAACTTCAACTCAGAGCGGAAAAGCGTCCCACGTCACCTCTTGTTTCCATTGTCAAATCGGATGATTTGAGAGGCGGGCCTTCTGTGGTAGTCACGACAACAAGATTTCAGTTGTTAAACAATGGAGGAGAAACTGGAGGTAGCGGTTGCTGGATACCCAGAGCTATACAGCCTGACGATACACAGCAGGTTGTCAAACTGCCCCTGAGTCATCCTAAAATATGGAGGAGAAGCTCCTGGACCAACTGGTGGTACTCTCCATGATCCACCCTCTTTTTTAGGGTCTCATGTACCCACACAGATCTCTGTTTCCCTGTGCCCAACAAACTATTTACTGACAGCCTCTCACCCTCAACCAGAGCTAGAGTAGGTACCTTCTGCCTGAACATTTTGGTAACTATATACTGATTACTTTGGGGAAAAAAAGGTAGATTGATGGTGTAATGACGTGTTGGGGTGGTTGTCTGGCAACAATAAAAAGGCAGCAAGCTTTTTTTTTTTTTTTTACTAGTGGCATTCAGTTCAAAAAAGAAAATAGGCAGTGTGGTGCGCCTCGTGTTTTCCATCCATCCACCCACTTTCATTGCTTACCCAGGGCCTGGTCGCGGGGGCAGCAGGCCAAGCAAAGCACCCCAGATGTCCCTCTCACCAGCAACGCTTTCCAGCTCCTCCTGGGGGACCACAAGGTGTTCCCAGGCCAGATTAGATATGTAATCCCTCCAGCAGTGTTCTGGGTCTGCCCCGGGGCCTCCTACCACTGGGACGTGCCCAGAACACCTCTTACAGGAGGCGCCCAGGAGGCATCTTGATCAGATGCCCGAACCACCTCAGCTGACCCCTTTGGACGCAAAGGAGCAGCGGCTCTACTCCGAGCTCCCCCTGGATGTCTGAGTTCCTTACCCCATCTCTAAGGCTGAGCGCAGCCACCCCACGGAGGAAACTCCTTTTGACTGCTTGTATCTGTGATCTCATTCTTTCGGTCACTACCCAGAGCTGGGCTGGGGCATAGATGGACCAGTAAAGCTTCACCTTCCAGCTCAGCTCCCTCTTCACCACGACGGCCCAGCACAGTGCCCGCATCACTGCAGAAGCCGCCCCAAACCGCAGATCCATCTCACGCTCCACTCTACCCTCACATGTGAACAAGACCCTATGATACTTTAACTCCCTTGCTTGAGGTAGTAACTAGTTGAAGTACCTTGTGTGTGATCAGACCCTTAAAGAAAAACAACAACCAAAAATGTGTGGTGAGACAATGAGGTCAGAAAGCTCTTTACCCTCCGTGCAGAGGACATGATCAACCGGCATATAACAGGGGCGGTAAATGATTGTTGTTGCCATGTTATGCCCCTGTTATTGTTTAGAAAGCTGCCTGACAGGTATGTTAAATGTCACAGTAGAGGCTGGCTGTTGTTGCACAGGCACCAAAATTCAGGTTTGGTTTTTAGTTTCTCTCTCAGACAATTTCAGAAGGAATAATTATCTTTAGCTGAGGCAATCAACCATTGTTGAACAGTGAGCACCAGAACACGATTACAAATTGTAGGTTTAAGCTTCAGAGACAAAAACACCAGACAGGCAGACACAGAAGCATAGAATTCAACGTCTGTCTATAAGCACTGTATGTGAAAAGACTCGAGTGCACAAAAGATTTTCAGGTCTGTTTTTCTTTTTATTTTCTGGCATGTTGTCCATCTTTAAAATACACTGAAGATTACTGATATGCAGTTTATCATCTTTTTTTCACGGTACAGTGAGACCCTGATTCCTGTGTAATGACACTGTTATAGGATTACTCTACAAACACAAAATAAAAACACATTAGCTGGCATACTATCCTTATGAAATGCATCGTAACGACCACTTTGCAACGAAAAGCAAGACAATGCCCATACAGTCCTTAGAGATGCACGATTCAAAAGGAGTTTGACATTAAAACAACCGATTTAATTCAACAACATAATCAAGTTAAATGCTATTACACAGGAATCTGTTAAATATCAAAACAAAAAATATTAACAGAAATGCTCTTTTCACAAGTGTAGCAAAAGACAATTCTTCATAGATATAATAGTAACAGGTGACAAGGCCTAAAATAAATGATAATCTCTTGCCATTCTGTCATAAAAACCTGACAAACACATGAAATCTCAAGAGATAAGAGTGACAAAGACTCACATTTGTTCCAACAAGACACTGTACAGCTCAGGGTGGAGGTTTCGGGGCTAAAAATGGTCGACAGCTTTTAAAATTCTGCAGATCAACATGCCCCCTCCTTCAATGGAAAGCCAAGGCATTATAAAAAGGTAACGTAACTCCTTGTAATCAAAGATGGAAATAAAGTCGTAGCGTCAGAGGGCTCTTAAAAAAACTTTACAAAACAAACTGGTAAACAGCCAGAGGAACATGATGTCCCTGGTCTAATTTTATTAAGCAGACGTCTTTCTCAGAAATGGCATCCACCCACCACACCAATCCAAGGGCAAGTTCAAAAACCTAAATGTCCAAGTTGCACAGCAAAATGACACAATAACAAACTACAGTAAAGGATCGACCAGACCTTCAGTGTCTCTCTGCATTATTCGACTTCTTTGAGTGAGCACACTGAGAAAACAAATCTTCTAACAAATGAAACTTCCAGTTTGCTAATAAAAAAAGCATCTAACTGTTCTTAAGTTTTGGAGTTTTCCCATGCTTTAGTTTGATGACTGATGGTTTGTTCGTGCCGCCTCCAGTTTTGCACCCACATGCCGCTGGTAGTGATTGCAGTCTCATGTCTCTGCAGCATTTCGTATATGTACTCCACAGAAAATACAGACTTTAGCTTCAGCTGGGTGGATGATACATATGTACAGTAAATGCTTTAACGGATCTTTAATGGTAATTGGCAAAAGTGGTGTGACAAAATACTCTAGTTGTCAAAACACTGTCATGTGGTCACGGGATGTTAAAAAGAGTCCTGGCCTAGCGCGTAGCTTCCTCCCACGAAAAAAGGCAGAATGATTTCAGTCCATACAGCAAAGGCTTCGCGTAAGAACTAAATGCTTTAGCACCATAGAATACCACTTGTTGGCAAGCAAAAGAAGAGGAAAAAAAACCCATAGGCAGCTTGTGCTGGATGTCTTCCAGCCATTTTTTAAAACCATCTCTTGTATTTCCAACACGATGTGAGGGTAATCAGTCTGATACAACCTAATGTACAAACACCTTTGCTTTTCCATCATGCTGAGCAAATGGACAATGAGGTGTGACAAAATATTTACGACTGAAGCTTCAATAGGTGCACATCCTCCTGATTTATCTGTCTCTGATGTCACTGATCAGGCAGGTTCCCCCTTCCGCACAGTTTTGCCATGATGTCTACCAAAGCTGAAGGGACGAGATTTGGGCCCAGTAAGGTGGAGGAAAGTTATTCCAGAGGTTGGAGTGGGATTCATATGACCAGAGGTTGACCTATGCAGATTAGAGCGAACGGGCAGGAAGGGTAAGCGGGGCTGGTTGTGCTCTTGTGGACTCGGCAAGTTTCAGTGAAACTTGAGTGGTAGCAGCCAAATGTGATCTTCTACATGTAGCCATGTCTTGTCTCTGGAAAGGCCTTCGACTGTGACCTGCTGGCATATTGGAACAATATGACCTCAGATGGTATAAAAAGGGACCCAAATGGATTGACGGGTTCGGGTTGAGACTCAGACGCAGGTGCCTTGGTGTGTAGGAGGGAGGGGTTTTCGGTTCTTTAGACCCTGGGACTTGTCCTTAAAATCTGATGGTTTCTGCTGTGAAATGTCTATCAGCGCACTGGCAACGATGAGTCCTGAGGAAGGAAAAGAGCAGGAAAAAAGTGAGGGCGGTGGAAAAAAGGCAATTTCCACAAGTGGCTTTGTTCAGCTTAACAAATGAATGGATATTACAGGTATGTCTATAATATATCAAACACCCAATAGGTAGAATATTTTGCAGCTTCTGAGAGCAGGGTTTCTCTTCCTGTGGAGATTGGAACCATATTTTCAGTAGTGTTTTATTTATTTGTGATGCAAATCTATGGTTTTGGTGTGACATTTTTCTGTTTGTGATACAATACGTATTCAAGTCACATCCATGCCAATATATTTTCTAAACTGAACTCTACACACATTGGCATTTTAGCACCATTTCAAAACTAATCTCCGTCCATCTATACTAACACGCCTGAAATAGCATGATCATTCATGTACACCGGTGTGTACCAATGTAAACAGGAAGCAGACTGTCTACTCTGCGGTTGGTTGCTTGGTTTCAGAAAACACTACAGAGATGACAACAATAAGGGTAAAATCACAAAAGGTATGTAAACCTAGCTATAATGTTGTGACTTGACAAAGTGTGACTGGTAAGACCCAATCGAGAAGCCAAAGTAGGTGTCTGTGTTATTGTTTCCAAAGGTCTCCAATTCCGCTCATCCAAACTAAACCAGCGTTTTCAAAATAAAATTGGGTCAACAGCTTTTTCTTACATGAAACTTCCAAATCATCTATCTAACAGATCTCAGCGTGTCAGGCAAAAGGCGTTTCCTCTAGCTCCCTTGATGTAATAAAGGGTGTGCCTCAGGGTTCGATCATAGGACCACTCTTAGTTACAATTGATAGAAACAGTACTGGTCAAATTGTTCTCAATGCAAATTTTCACTTGTATGCAGACGATATTCTTATTTACTTGTCTGCTGCTACACAGCATCAGGCCCTTTGTCAGTTATAAAAGGGTTTTGTTTCTGTACAACAAACCTTCACGAGTTGAAACTGATTTCGAATCCTAACAAAACAAAACTCCTGTGATGTTCACAAGCATTAAAAAAGCCACTGAACCTTTCACACACAACACAACCTAGGCTGAGTGAAAGTAGTTTATTTGTCAACTGAACAGGTGCAATTCAGAGCTGATCCACTTTTATCAGAAAAAAAAGCAGTGTAGGGTGAGGGCCATAAATTGCTGTGAATACAATGTTTCTTCACTATATAGACATAAAGACAATATATATTCATTGAAAAAAAAAAAACTGTAGCTTTAAAACGAATCATTAAAAGCAGATGTACTAACTGGAAATACAGAAATTGGTTACATTTAAGTAATTCCAATTAAAGTTTTGATATAGTATATAATGTTTTTTAATAGAAGCAACCTTTTTGTTAATTGTTCTTCTGGATTTTTAGGATAAAACTGACCTCACACATGAATGACAAACTTCTACAATGATATGGTTTTTGTGTGTGTTACCTGACTGTCCTGGTGGAGGTAAGTCTGAGGGCCCAGAGGGCAGACGCATGAGGACAGTCAACACAGCAGCTTTCCCTCCTGAACACGGCTCCATCGCAACTGGTTTAGGTGCGCCCTTGAGAAGAGAGACACAGAGAAAAAGACACACATTTAAAACACAATGTTGTTTTGTATTTTTGTGGATATGTGTATTTATGTGAAACAGTTGATGTCCTCAGACAGAAGACACATTTTAGAATTTTCTCTGACAATACAAGGAAGGAAATTAAATAAAATTAAATCAACTAAAAAAAGATATTAAATTTCCAAAAACAGAAAAATGGTTGCAATGGTTGAAAAATGTATAGCCTGAGTTAATTTACATAGATTTCACAGAGATAACATTTAACTATAAAAAGCTGTATCCTGTGTCCTCGACGGACAGCACCAGTAACAGTGATTTGTGATATGGTCTGACAGACAGATTCATGATTAAAGTACTTTATCAACTTGACTGATGCAAAAACCTTAGTTCTCTTTACCCACCCTGCTTAAATCAAAGTGATGTGAAAGTCACACTTGGAGAGTCTTGATAATTGTTTTCTACAATGTCCTGTTGAGTTTTCTTTTGTGGGGACCAGCAGAGCAACAGTCACTGATATTAGCTACTGAAGTTGCTGCATTTAAGACGCGACAACCTCCTCCTGAGACAAATGGTTTGATTGGTCACACAACAAAAAACACTTGTGTGTGTCCCTGTCAGACAGTCCACGTGTTGAGACAATGACCTACCCTCTCACTTAATGGCCAAAACTGCTTGTCTCAAGCGTGAAAAACATGTCATCCTGATAATGAATGTCAGGGGTTTCACAGCATGTTTTGGCTGAAGGGATAGAAATTGGGGAATAATAACATGTCTGAACAGAACTGACTTTTTTTCCTCAGTGTCTGGCTGGATTTAAAATGGAGATGAGAGAGTCGGACGAGGCAAAATGGTCGAAAAACAGGGACGCACAAGCACATGCATTAAAACATGAGAGAATCAGGAGTGGGATGAGCTAATTTAAATTAACATGTCCCACTGAAATGTGTGCAATCATCCTTTGCAAACAGCAAAAAATGATACTAATTTGAGTATTCTGAATGACCACTGACTCTCAAAGCCTTGATATACTGAATATTAACAGTATGTTAAGTATAAATAATACAGTCATGCCATTTCAAATGCCATAGTTCACAACAACAACACGTTTCTTGGTTACCTGGGGATTCTGAAGGAGCTAAAAAGCCATTTGAAGGGTAAATTTATATCCAATGCAGACCATATGTCCCCATGTCTTTGTGTCTAAGTGATTATTTGGTACAAAATTTTTTGATTTTGGTCCAGTATTGAGTGAGAGTGCTGCAGCCAGCAGCAGCCAAACAGGCTGCAATGTATTCCCTGTGGGCAACTGAACACCATCAATTTTTATCCACTTTAAGTGTTTGTGTCTGACATCATTATTTTGCAAGGATCCCTACAAAGACAGACCTTTTTATTAAAGAGTATGATCCTTTTTCTCTGTCGTCAAACCCACCAGACGCCATAGAAATAAACAGTAATGTTATCATTATAGAACACAAGTCGACAGAAGCAAAATAAAACTAGCAAACATCTTGGTTCGTCTTTCCACGGTTCCAACACGGTTCCAACTCTTTAACAAAAATAATTATCTCTGTAGGAATCAGCTCCATAAGTTGTCAGATACTTATACACTTATCAAAAAAGTTAAGGGAACACTTAAGGGTCACAGTGTAACACCAAGGCAGCTCTCCTCATCCTCCCTGACTGATTCTTCTCTAGTTTTGTGTTCTGCTAGTGTCCTTGTTTCTACTGGTAGCATAAGGTGGTAACTGCAGCCCTATCAGGTTGCACAGGAAGTCCAGCTCCTCCAGGATGGCACATGCATACATGCGGGTGCAAGAGGGTTGGCTGAGTCTCCCAGCACAGTCTCAAGAGCATGGAGGAGATACCAAGAGACCGGCCACTGACCGGCCATTGACCGGCCATTGACTGATCCTCCCGTTGCCCTGAGCTAAATCCAACTGAGCACCTATGGGAGGTTGTGTGTCGGTGCATCAGACACTGCCAAGCACTGCTACAGACTGTCCAGGAGTGCACTGATGCCCTGATCCAGGTCTGTGAGGAGATCCCCCAGGACACCATCCATCTACTCATCAGGAGCATGCCCAGACAGGCACACACGGCCGTACACACTACTGAGTCACATTCTGAGTTGCTGTGATAAAATTCACACAAGCTGGATCAGCCTGTGATTTCAATTTTTACTTTGAATTTCGGTGTGATTTTGAATCCAGCCCTCAGTGGGTTGATGACTTTGGGTTTCATTAACCGTTGTTTCTTCCTTTTATTCTCAACAAATTATACAAGTAAAGATTTTCGACTTGAATAATTTGTTCATCAAGATCTGATGTGTGATTCAAGTGTTCCCTTAATTACTTTGGGCAGTGTAACAATAATCTGAGCCTGTCAGTGGCAGAAACAAACGCCTTTAGTAGATGTAAATTGACGGTGCTTAATGGCCTGCAGGGATTACATCGTAGTCTGTTTCGCTGCTGCTGTCTGCAGAACTGTTGCTCAATACTTGACCAATGTCAAAAACTGTTCTTCCTGTGAGTCACTTAAACACAAAAACATGGGAAAATAGGGTCCAGGTTACAAAGCATTGAATTTACCCTTAAACATGAGGCATCTAATCATACAAACAGTACGGATGAACATTTTACTGCACACAACGGATAAGAGGAGAACATTCTGAGCTAATAATAATTGTCAAATGTCTTGAAACGATCCACTAAAAGACACCACTGAAGGTTAATTGTGAGAGGTACTGGATTTGTCCTTTGTCACAAGAGGAACCTCTTTGCAGAATTTGAATCATTTGCTGAGGTTATGAATGCTGTCAACATTGGCCCGGGTTATTTTCCATTTGCCTGTACTACTAATCAGCTGGAACTAATACAGAGGGACAGAAAGATGAGGAGAATGGAGAGCAGGACAAAGGTGAACCAAAGAACAAAAAGAAAGTACATTAAATGTGACAGACACAAAGTCTAATCGTTAATCAGCTGTTAAACTGTTCTAAGAGCCCCAACATTTATACCATTTTTAATCAGGCTGTATAACTTAATGAGCGCACACTTTACAAGGCCTGACTTCAAACTATCCTTTCACTATATGTTTCATTAAAATACAGTATATTCTTGGCTTTAAAACTCATTTATATGGAACCCTGGATCAAGGACGACCTAGGTACATTCATTAGTCTTCTCGCCTCTTACCTACATCTTCGTTATATACAGTTCTCTGAATGACTCCGATCTTTTATAGGCACCATGTGAAAGCAAACACAAGGCTTAAAACTCATTGATACTGTACATACAAGACATGTTACTGTATTGCAGGCAGGCTAGAGGCTGACAGATTGTTTACTGTACGTGTGTTGTTCTCAAACTAATTAGGCAGCATGATCACAACACAGTACTCTCATGCATCGTTTTCAGGTACGTTCATGATCAGGAGACCCATATTAGAGCTACAGCTGACATACAAGGGCAATTAAATTGCCAGCCATTTCATGACCATTCAAGAGATCCTGCTAATGAATAGCTATATAAGCCATATTCATGTGAGGGAGCTGATTTAACCCTTGCTGAGCCTTGATTGCGGCAGATTCCACTGCAAGCTATACTTACATGGACCACTGGGTGAAACATCATTACAGCTGTTCCAAACAAATTAATAATACTGAGACAAATTCTGGTTTGTAAGACAGATGCAGCACAGCTGCATGACATATGTAGAAATACTGTAACAGCTGTTACAAATGAATCATTACAAGGTCATTTGCAAAGTTATTAAATGGAAATGTGTCATTGAAATAGCCATGCTAGCATCGTGGTTCTAGGAATGAGAATGCCGGTTTGTTGGTCCACCACTTTGGTTCAGACTGAAGTAGCTTAGTATCTTGTCTCCTGACTTTTCCTCTAACGCCACAAGCAAGTGGACACATTTGGATTTAACCAAAAATATCTCAACAACTATTGGATGGATTGCCTTGAAACTAACTCAGTGATTATGGTTGAATGTTAAGCTCACATTCAACCAGACATTTGCTCTTTGCTGCCATGTTACTCTGCAGACAGCTGTTGTTCTATAGCACCATGTACCAGTCACCGGACAAGCTATAGAACACTTAAACATCTTTGTTTACACATATGTTTTACATACCCAGTAAGTGGTGCAATTAAAGCATGACGAAGGGCTCTACATTGCATCAGTCACTGGGTAAACCCACGAACTCTGTAAATACTTCTTTAAGTATTACATTATTAAGTATAAAGTATTATACTTCTTATTTATGATGATGATTTCATACTTAATATTTATAATTATGATTTTTGTCTAGTCATTTTATTAACTTGTATATTACAAAATTTGTTTGATTTTATGATCTATGGATAAATTGCTGCTCGTTTTTTAACTGTGTCTTGTAAGGTGTCCTTGAGTTCCCTGAAAGGCGCCAATAAATAAAATGCATTATTATTATTATCATTAAGGATTTCACACACTGGGGCGTTACAAATAAACAACACAAAAATGTAAAATAATTGCCTGTGAATATTTCAAAACAAAACTATTCATACCAGCAATGATATAAATTTGAAACAACTACCAAGATGGTGTTGATCCAGAGCAGCGTCTGGCAATCTGTCTGGGGTAAGTTGCTGTAAGTTGCTGCTTTATTAAGTTTCCTTTTAGAGAAATGCTCTGAGTGAATTTGAGTTCCCTCTGATAAACAGTTATGTAGTGTATATGTCTAAGGCTTTTATTGTGAAAGGTAAGAACAGAGGGAGTGTCTTCTATATGCTGTTTTTGTCAAGATTAGAAGGAGTAATAAGGTTTGCTGTCTTGTTTTGGACTATGGAACCACCGGTTGTTTTATAATCCTCATAAGAAAAGGTGCAACGTGACTGGTTGATGCTTTTATCCATGGGTCAAAAGCTCAGAGAAATCGGCCTTATTCCGGAAAGAAAACATTGCTTTTTTGCCTTATTACATACGCATTCTGTGTGCAAGTATTTCTCACCAAAACAGTTTGACAAAATATATTGACGTCCAAATTAATTTCACTAAATAAATGCCTCCGGCATGTGAAGGCCTTCACTGTACAAAGCTTCAACTGTAGTTTCTGCTCTGCCTTGCACTTTAAATATAACCTATAAACACGCTCTGTTTACATTACAGGACACTTAGCTTACACATCCTGTCTGCGCTGCCACTTAAAATGTAATTGTTAAACTCTGACTGCATTTTAAATAAACAGTATTACCACCGTCACCTCAGGTTTTGCTGCTGGGCTCTGTTTACACTGCCGTACCGCACCGTTAATCTGAACATATTTCTTAATTAACACATCAAACATAAAGGTCATTATATCACTAATATTGGTATATACACAAATCAAATGTTGGTGGCATTATTAATATTTCTTGTAAACTAGTGGGAAATAATGTCTTCCTGCAACGCTGTCTTTCAACTAAATGATGAAATGCTGAGTATTTTTGGAGCATGCTATTCCACATTACATTGTTTGTTGTGCATTTTTTGGAACTATGCTGAACTACTTAAAAACAGTCGCACTGATGCTGTGATTTTTGCCATTAAAGCATAAGAAACAAATTTTTGTTTGTGTGAAGGGCAGCAATAATAGCAAAATTAAACCACCTTTTTCCCTTCTTTCTCATTTTCTCTGTGAAATGTTTGTATTAATCTGAGTAAACGGAAATATTCCTAAAATGCAGAGGAAAATAAGAACATTAATAAATCATTTTAATCCATCTCAATCACAGGGTTGCCCTTTTTTTAATCAAGGCTTTTTAAAACTGCTGTCTCCATTTTCATATCGTCCAATCTGCATTTCTACTATATGCATTAATCAAGCTGTATTATTGTCATTCAGAATCATCCACGCAACATAAACATGCACACACACACACATCCACACACCCCATGTATCTGCTTTCCTTTCCCCTGCTGACAGGTGTCATCCATCATACTAGCTGTCCGTTAGCAGTTCCATATGTTGAATGCCGGCCACAGTGAATAGAGACATCTGTGACACCGAGGCCTGGGCCTGCAGTGTTTGGGCCCCGATTGGCTCTCTGTCCAACAGCTGCTGACATCTTGGTCACTAAATGTAATGTCCGTCTCTTTGGGGGTTTGAACCGAAACCGAAAATGGAGGAAATGAGCACAAAGGCTGTTGTAATTTTCTCTCAGACCAGCTGGAGGGTCTGCAAAGATTTTGCGACAGAGCGCTGGCACTTATTAATGCAGCGAGATGAGTGCTGACAGTACGATCGTAGAATAGGGTCCTAAATGTTTTCATGTGTTGGGGTGGGTGTGGGGGGGTCATTTTGTGGGTGCAGCTCCTGTTTCCTGTGCAAGCTGCATCATCTAATAATGTGGTTATAATATTCAAAAGTTTACTCTAAACTTTGTCGCTGAAATAGAAAATTTTAAGCACACCTAAGACTTCCAAACTAACCTGTACCGCACTGCAGTTCTTGCATCATGCGCCCCTATATATGCTTCCATCATCTATATGCTTAATCTCATCTGCACTTACTCAGTGAATGAGTGGGTCTGAGTTTAAAATACAAACAGAGCTGGTGAAACAAATTGGAAACCAGTGATGCTAGCGTGACATCAGTGTCCTCTTTGACATCAACAATCATTTCCAATAGCTAAGTGGTGCCAGATGCTGACCAATTAACCTTTATAAAAGAGAATTAGGCTCATTTCATACGGTTCACCTTCAGCTGGAGCCAAGGCACGTGATGAAGCTGTATGCAGTCCAACATATGCATTTGCACATTTGAAACCATGTAGATTAGTCCACAATATGCTGACATATTTCCAAAGCTCACAAAAGGTTACAATGAGCTATGGCTGAATATGACTCTCTGCCTCCACATATACAAATCAGTTACACACATACAGTAGCACCTGAATATAAATCATTTAACAGCTGGAAACTTCAAATACAATAAAATCATTAATGTATTATAGTAAGCAAACTACCACAATTGCTACAGCGACTGCATGGCGTCTGAAAAACACAGAGAAATGTGTGTTCTGCTTTTGTTTCCCTGCAAGGTATGCTTTATGACCTTTCAGTGTATATAAGATATTCATGTTCTATTTGGCTTCTTCACATCCGGAATTAACACTTAGCCCACAGTAACGCTGGCGTCACGCATCGTTGAATGTCATTTGAGAGCATTTCTACGCCACTAGAATTAATGGGAAATCTGCCGGGTATATAATTAACCAAGCAACACTTAAAGGAATACTTTGCCCCCCCAAATGATTATTGGTATATTAATTACTCATCCAATTTTACACTAAATTCTTGAATTTCGTTTTTCCTGCCTCCATGGTGAACGAAGGAACTCAGAAACAGAAAGTTTGTGATGAATTAAAGTCATAGGGGTCCACATTTCAAAGCAGCAGATCTATATTGAAACATCTGTTTACAAACTCTCACAGAACTCGTGCAGTCTCATTTATCCAGCTGTATGCTCAGTGCTTCCCTTCACAGCCTGTTAAACGGTGAACTGAACTGAAAATGAAACTTATCTACACTCTTCAAAGCCAGACTCCATTGATAAAAACAGCAATTTTACCTCATTGAACATCTGAGCTGCTGGTCTACCGCTGCCTCAATCAGTTAGTTTGTTTTTGTTATTGTGTGACTTTTGTGAATCTGAACTAACCCTTTAAAACACCAAAGTCACACAATAACACAAACATACTAACTGTTTGAGGCAGATGTAGACCAGCAGCTCACATGTTCAGTGAGGTAAAATTACTGTCTGTACAGTCTGGCTCTGAAGAGAGCATTAATAAGTTTCACTTTTAGTTCAGTTCCCTTTCGGAAAGGCTTTGTCTGTTCGGGAAGTACTGAGCATACGACTGGATAAATGAGACTTGGATTATACTGCACGAGTTGTGTGAGAGTTTGTAAACAAATGTTTTGATATAGTTTTGCTGCTGTTAAACGCAGCAGCCTTTGACTTCATTTCATCAAGAACCATCTCAGTTTTTTGGATTCTTCGTTCATAGTGGAGGAATGTGGAATAGACAGATTTTCTTTATGGATTCAATGTACCATGTGGTGAGTTATTGAAATACATATGGTCATTTTGGGGGGGGTGAAGCATTCCTTTAACCAGGAGCTGCTTGGTGAAATAGATGTTTGCTGGATTTATCATGAAGGCTGTCACCATAGATGTGTTTCTAAAATACATTTAGGCAACAAATAGGCAGGAAAGGTTCTTGCTTGTACACTTGCATGCTGGATTTATGTTTTGGATGCGCATACAAAGCAGTATACAAACCTCTCTGAAATACATTTAGGACACAGGCATGCCAATCAGGTTTCTCAGGTATTTTCCATTCCAAAACTTTTATAGTAACTTCCTTAAAAGCTGCACGGACATCTAAGTGAAACTGAAAGTCAAGCATTCGTAGGTTCATTCTGCATCTTGAAAGGGTCATGAAACAGAAGACTGAAGAATGTTTTTTTCCAGTTATCATTTCCAAAACAGCTTGGGATATTGTTTACAGCAATATTCTCCAGTGGATGCAAAGTCTCTGCCTTAATGCGCCTTATAACAAGAACACTGTATTTGGATTTTGAGCAGAAACGGGAGCAACACCACTGGAATAAATTATCAAATAACAGATTGACACACACGTCCCACTGACAAGTGTGTAATTAACATTTTACCTAAATCAGCGGTCTCCACAACCATTCAGACTCAGACTGTACCTTACTGCTTTAAAGTGCAACGAAAAAAGTGCACTCAGAGAGCTAAGAAGCATTTGTTTTTCTCCTCTTTTGCTCTTTACATTGCCCTTCACAACACCATAATGCACAGTGAGTACCACTCAGTATTAGACATTAATAGCTAATGTAGTGCCTCTTTCCCGGTTGCCACAGTGATTTTATTTCTCTCAGCGGCAGGTGACACAGAGGTGGCTCTGGCTGAGGAAACACTGTTGGTCCTCCGATGTCAATTTGAGAATATAGCTCCCCATATTGCTCCGAGCTATGCTTTTATCCCATGTGTCACAGAGCCCTAGACTGTGCTTAGCGCCAGATTTCTTCTCTATTTTCTACCTGTATGGGCTCTATTCACATCATAGGAATGAAGAGGCACAACAGCAACTGGACAAATTATTTCAGACGTGCAACAACACATGAGTATGCAGGGTTTAATGACAAATTATTAAAGATTTGAGTGCAAAATCAAAATGCAGCATGTTCCCAGTAAACAACCCGGGAGGATAAATTAGGCTAAATGAAAACATGCACACTGCAGGACGAAGAACAATAATAAAATGTCCTGACGTCATCACTTTAACATCAGAGCACCGATGCTTTTCAAAGTAATAGCCGAGGATTCAAACAACCATAAAATCTTTTTTAAAACTTGAAAAATCTATATAATTCTTTGAAAAAGAAATTGGCATCATGACATCACTTCACATAAAAGATGCCTTTTTTTTATAACATCGATTGAAAGATGTCAGCAAGTCCGTAGCCCTGATTGCAGAGGACAATTCATATAAAGAAGAGGGACACGGAAAGAAAGGACCATCACCGGGAGATTTCTTATTGATGCGGGGAGCGGATAAAAGGCTGACATATTGTGGAGAGGAGGGCATGAGCTGGTTGAATACATCACAATAAGGTCCACTTATGTGGCACTACAAAACTACTGAGGAGGAGCTGTTATGAACCTGAGATTGATTGTATGAGATGCCTGTGCAACGTTGACAAAATAGGGGTTTCATGGTCAAACGTTTTGGTGCTTGTCAGGACCGCAGTTTAGTCTATATGAAAACATGGGATGGTGGAATGTGCTTTCCAAGTGATTTCCCAGGCGCAGACAAATTTCCAATGTCGGAATAAAAGCACGAGTTTTACTTAAGTTGGTGCCCGCTCCCACGATCACGACCATTTGTGTAAGGTGGTTCTAAAACTTAGTCTGAACCAAACTGGCTAAAGTGAGGGTAGGAGCTATCTGCTAAGATACTCCTCAGTTTCTTCCTTGTCCTTTCTGTAAAGAGTTGGGTCGAGGGCTTTTGTGGTTTGCCGACTCTTTTACTTGCCATTGACACAATCCTAGTAAGTTTATTCTTGGATGTACAGTTAAGGTGAGCGTACCAGGCAGGAAGGTGAAACGTTAAAACACTCTCAACAATGGTTTTGTGCACTTATTCTAAGATCTGCTGACTAACACTGAGGCCACTGACTTTTCTAAGAGGCTGTACACATACCGCATCTTTAACTGCCTGGAAATTGCGAGGTCGGGTACTGGGTGCTACTTTTGTGCCTTTTTTTAAGCCAGCTTTTAAGAGCGTGGCAGCAGGTTGCATCTGAGGTTGCTTGGCAACCTTAAAAACACTTTATCATAGTCTATTTACCCCAAATCCTGAGTGCAGAGCTGATCTTCTTCCAGGTGCTGTTTTTAAGTGTGTGGGTATATCGTTCATGGGACAGATGTACAGCTCTGGCACTACTGAACTACACGCTGCTGCATTCCAAAAGTTGAACTCAGTTGAGAACAGGCGCTCGGGACCGCCTGTGCGCCGTGACAGTCGTTGCTCTGGCGTTTGAGTGCATCTGCCGCACGTCTATGTTGAAAACAATTGATTTCAGGGCGCAAAAAACACGGCATGTGTACGGCCCTGATGAAAATGGAGTTGCTGTGAGCATCTCTTGGACATTTACTCAGTATTTTCAGAGAAGCTCACGTGGGAGTCCAGAACCAAGGTATTTAAAATTTTCCACAATTTCAACACGTTGGCTCTTGAGTGAAACTGGCTCTGTCTTCAGATCTTGTTTCACACAAAAAAGAAAGAACAATTTTATGCCAGTCTTTTTCCTGTTTTGACGGTCTCGTACGTTTTTAGTCTTGGCTCATGCAAATACTGAAGTTTAATGACGTGAACAGTGTCAACAACCAACTGCTGCTCTCTCTCCACCACCGAACAGGAAGCAAACCCAGTAGACAGTAAACATGGAGGGGGACTTTGGGGAGGCGCAAGAATGTGAACAAGTCTCAGTTCTCTTGTACTGTGGGAAACTGGTGGAGTTTAAGAGTCTGTGTTTAATTCAGCATTTCTCTGATCCACCAACCAGCACTTATTTTAGTGAGGAATCTTAATTTTGAAACAGTTCGCCTCTCATTCCCCCAGTCTCCTCCCACTAAAATAGTGCAGCTAACAAACAGAGGCTGGCAGCAAGTTGAGGCGACAAAATCCAAAATGTAAAGTTTGTACGCAAATACAATTTTTCTTCATGATTATAACGATACCGAATTGACAAGAACACTGTCAGCACATGACATCTTTTATCTTCTGTTTCTAGAGTTGCATGTTTTTGTGGACACTTAAGGAATTGTTGACATATCATATTTCTTAAATGGGGTTTGGCGTAATATTTACACGATCTCAAAAAGAATCTACGCACTCTTTTATCACAGTTTTTTTAATCAAGCATTGCAAGTGAGTATTAAAATGATTATTATATATGTAGTCCTGTGCAGAGGAAGGTTTTATGTAGGAATATAGTCATTAAATTGAATTAGCTTAATCTGCAATCGCAACAGTATAATGTGAAAAGACGGTACAAAGTTCACTGGTAGGTTTAAAGATTTGTATCATCAAAAAATGTGGACTTTCACACAGAAGAGCTTAAATGATTTAACAAAAATAAGTTGAAAGATGAATAAATAAAATAAGATGATGTGTTTGTGGCAGTCAAGACCTCACAAATTCAAATTTAAGACTACATAATGGCTTTTAAAGCCTAACGTTTTCTAAAATTGAAGACGTTTTAAGACTTTGAAAGAATCTGCATATGCCCTGTGTGGCTGTAATCTTAAAAACAGTGACCCTGCAGGATCTCCACTCCTTGCAAAATCCTATAGTGTGACACTAAAAACTGACATTGTCTTTAGATTTGAGAGGGTGTCAGACTTTAGTCTAGACACAAGGTTTCAGTGTCAGCCATCAGTATTAAAAATTCTTGCAAGATATTTCGAGAATGCAGTTGTACTCAAATCGCAGCTCCCTTTCATTGCACATCACGTATTGGCATACATTTGATAATAATGTATATGTGTGTGTGTGTAAACAAGCAAACAGGACTCACATCAACCACGGGCTGCAACAGTTCTGTTTCATCTCCTCTGGCATCCAGCGCAACCGCAACTGAGGCAAACGGACGACTGGCCATCTGCTGACGCTCTCTCATTAGTTGCTGTAAAATGAAACACAGATGAGCTAAACTTAACACATAATCAAACAAAAGACACATATAGAGAGGAGTGAGACATATGCTCTAATGAAATATATGAATACATACACAGTGCTTAATTATTTACATGTAATATATTATATATAATATATATAATATATATTATATATTATATCATTAATATAAAACCCCTCAAACATATTGCATTTTTCATGAAGCTGAAAGGACAAAAAACACATTTTTAATTTCAGCCCTTAATAATGAAAAACTTGAAGGAAGTCCCCATCATCCAAAGCTATTACTGTTTATATTTATTATTACTTTAATATGATTTTGTGCCCCACGACTACAAATAAGAGAAAATCTAACAGACAAATTAATTTTGTATTAACACTGAAAAAAATAAACTGTTAATTCACACTGATCTGATCATCACATTATACTGACAGTCATTTCTTTTCCACGCACACTACACCACCACAGAGAAACACACTCTGTGCCGTGTTTAGGTTTCTGCCAGGGTGTGACACTATTTCTGTTGCACACACTGAACAGAAAATAGCCTCTCTTGTTCCCCACTAATCAATATTGTAAAACAACTAGCGCCATACTTTCATCAGCAACGCAGTGTCTGATCAATATCTAAACAGGCCGCCATTTTAGCGCCAAGGACATCACTGATTGGTATTGGATTTGTGATGAGCTTAAGTGTGCTGCATTAGGATCTAATTGTACTTCAGATTACTAAGCACATCAGGCGGTTGTGATGATCGGCCTCATGACCTGCCCTTCCTCTGCACTGCTCTGAAGTTCAATAAATATGGCTCTGCATGCGCACAAACATACAGAAGCAACACTTTATTATATAGACATTATATAGTAGAATATGCTGGATGTTTTAGGTTCTGTGAGAGCCAACACTTGGTGTCTGTGAGGGAGGTTAAAACGGATGTGAATAGAAATGGTAAACACAAAAGCGATTGTTCAACCACAGCCTAGGAACTGTAACTAAACACGGCAAGCATGTCAAGTAAGGATTCCTCCACATGCCAAAGAGGTGTGCACATAGCTGTATTAACAATCATGTCCATGATTTAAAGAGTTTGGAGAGTAGTGCGTTTTGTTTTAGCTTTTTCAAACCCCAAAACACAAGAGCAAAAGTGTCAATGATTCATTAAACCAGGTTTAGCATGTCTGGCTAACTAGTTTACTTTCAAGGTCATGTAGCATTTCATTAGCTAACTACATTTTACATTTTACACAAGACTAACTACAATACTACTCAACACAACAATACAAACAATGTCCTTATTTCCCTGTCT
Organism: Cephalopholis sonnerati; assembly: GCA_019142605.1. Taxonomy (NCBI): domain Eukaryota; kingdom Metazoa; phylum Chordata; class Actinopteri; order Perciformes; family Serranidae; genus Cephalopholis; species Cephalopholis sonnerati. Next base: position 21,035,935 of record JAGQAX010000020.1, read on the forward strand.
TATACATTAGATATGGTGAGGATGCTAATTTTTTGCCTGGGACCTGTTAGCTTTAGCATCAGTCTTTAGCATGATATCATGTATCATGTATATCATGAACATATTAAAAGGTATATTGCACAGAATTTCTCAAACATTCCTCTGTGATTCTGTCCTCTGCCTGTTTCTCAGGGGCGGGACTAGCTCAGTCCATAGGGACTTGGCCCTGGAACCAGGCGGTTTGCTGATTTAAGTCCCCGTAGGGACTAAAGTAAAAAGTATGTTGTTTTCTTCTCTCTTATTTTCTTCCTATTTTGCTGTGTTCAAGAACAGCCTGCAGGTGAGGTCAGGACTTGATAAAAAGGTAAGAACCAGGTCCCAGACTGTAAGCAGCACACATCCGAGAGGAAGCTATGAAAGTTGCGGACACTGGGCGGAAAAACATAAATACGGGGAGGCACAATGCCAAGTGGACAAAGCTAGGGTTGGCTTTCACTTCGACTTATGTGGGCGACAGTTCCTTAATGTACACCAGTAAGACACCTTTAATAGGTGTCTCGTTTTAAAATATGTCTGATGGAGACATTAAGAAGACAGCTGGAGACAGTGTTTTTAACTCAGCTGGAGCTAATGATAGCTTAAGAAGCTAGCTAGCTATGGCTGATAAAACTAACAGTTCTCATGTCAGCCGATGGTGATCAGCTGTGAATGAGTAGCCTGCTTTTATTTACCGGTGTCTAAAATCAAGGAGCCATTGCTTAAAAAATGACTAGGGATATCATGGTGTAAATCTGCCACCATTGTAAACTGCATGCGCACCATGTAAGGATGGGAAGCTTGAGAGGCATGGCGGCAATAACTACAGGGGTTCGGCTACGTGAACGGTCATCGTGCCTTTGCGGTAGCTGGTCCAAAGCTCCAGAATAGCCTACCACTCTCAATCAAATGCTCCCCTCCATTGACACTTTCAAGAGAAATATTAAGACATATGTTTTCAATGGCCTTTAGTTGTTCACAGTGCTTTAAATATTTTAGTATTTTACAATCTTTTTACATATGTAATTGTTCTTACCAGTGTTATTCTGTTTTCTATTTGTGTACATGTTATATTGCTATATATCTGTGTGACATTCTTTTAATATGTGCATCACTCTGGTCAACTGCAGTTGTTTTTAAATGTGCTATAAATAAACTCAGTTTGATTTGATTACCCAGGAAACTGCCTACAGATAAAATTAAATGCTACAATGCTCGGCTCTTCAGCTCATCCTTTAAAGAAGAAGAAAATAAACAATTTCTCAAGTACACTAGACTGTTAAAGCCCTTTTCAATTATCTCCCATCATCCCTCTAATAGAACTGTGTCTGTTTGGGTCAACTGTATGAGAACGTTTAGTTTTCTGGTGGTCTCAATCCTGAATAGAAATTTGTCCTTGGTATATAATGAACCCTGATATTCTTGTGTCCAGACCCCCCACCCTCACTCCCTTTGAATTTAATTAAGTATTCATTAGTCTGGCTATTAATTGGCAAAATTCAGATGAGGTCTGGAGAGGCTGATAGCATTGTATGAGCAAACAAATGGAAAAAACAATTCTGTTGAAGATGCTTTCAATGAGAGGAATCAACGACTCCATCTATATGACAGGTTTTTAAAAAAAAAAGGGGGGGGGGGGGGTATGTCGGAGCTCTGTATTCATTCTCTGAAATTGCTGTAGTTCTGTTGAGGGTGTACACAGGAAAACAAAAATTGATAGAAATGGCAGTGTTCAATTAATATGTCAAAAACCTTGATTAGATATTTGTGAGCTAACAGAGACTCATTACTAGTACTCGCACAGGCAGTTCTTCCACCAGAGCCTCAATCATCTGTGGCTTTTTATAGAGATTAAATTAAACAAAGACCTCACAGAAGCTAACAGAACAACAAATCAAAACAGCATGTTCCCAAATCTAGAGGATATTTAATAAATCTTTTAAACACATGCACTCTAACCTGTTTGAAGCTAGCTTACTCACTCTGACTGCAAGAGCTGCATCTTTTCTATACTGATTTTAACTCGTTGCTGACCCATGCCATATCACCCACCCCTAAAAAAAGTCATATCAAAGCACATATCTGTTCATACCATATAAGTATAACATGCATTGTTGTATAACATGTTTAATGATAATAAAAATAATGCACAGTCTCTCTAATGTGTCTGTAAAAGCTTCAAACATGCAAAAAGGCTAAAAATGAGAAATATGGTCAATGTTTTTATATTTATTCTGTGTATGATAAATAAATAATCTGTGTAGATGTTAACCATGTTGAAGTATTTTGAACATTTAATCATTCTTTTATAGGCTGGTTGTACAGACTGAGTGAGAGGAAAGTTGAGTGAGAGGAAAGTTGAGGTCAGGTCTATGTAAGAACTGTTTTGTCGAATCACTCTGAAAACATTCCCCGGGGGAGGTAAAGAAAAAAAAACAACAACCATATGAAATTGAGATTGATCACCTGATTGATTTTTCTTCTTCTGGCTCTGATTTTAAACTTTAAATCTGAGGGGCCCCGTGTTGGATTGTTGTACATCTCTACTATTAAACATCAAAACCTGCAACACCAAAGCGATAGATTTGAGCTGCTGGGCCACTGCAGGTCAAAATGAGAAATTTTGCCCTTTTCGAAAAGATAAAAGCAGGATGGAGGGCCCGGCAGGGTTGTTGCAAAACAAGAAAACAGCTCACGGCTTATTATGGTTTCCAACACAAGAGCTTCAAAATCCAACAACATTCATCCTAAATGTCAGATAGCAGTAATGTTATTTATCATGTTGCAGAATTCATTTAAAGCAACAAAGCAGAAGAGGAGAGCAGAGTCAAAGTCAGGGAATAGTCGCGCTTTGCTTTGTGTCCGGCACAGACATTAAAAAAAAAAAAGGGCCATCAAGGGCCGGTATAATATCAGAGAGATTCTAGAAATGAATACTAAGTTAATGACAAAAGGCAAGGCTGAACTCTGCAAACGCTAAGTAACGTTTGTGCAATGACAGACTGATTTTGTCGAGAATACAAGCTGGAGCCATTCACACTTGTGATAAGGGTGGGCATGCAATGCATTGCTATGCAACTTGATTAATTTGGCAAGTGGGTGCATGAATTATCTGTCCTGTGAATGCAGCATTTTGTTCCCTTCATTGGATTCTATAAAAGGGTAAGTGTCACCCCGCCTCTGAGCATATTCTACACCTAAGCAGGTCACTTTGTCCTTTTCAAAGATCACTGCCTGGGCCCGCGAGTCCTGCCCTGCAGAATAAAAAAATAAAATAAAAACATAATAAAATAGAAAATAAAAGATTTCACAATCTACTCAAACACTGGGATTAATGGAGCGAAGATTGCTAAATGAAGATATCCTGTCTAGTAGACTGCCACTGCGTATCACACTGATATGATGTTGGTGAGGTTGAGTGGTTTTGTGTAGGCTCAAGTACCAAGACCTCATTAGAAAATCTAGTATTATTGCTGTAATAACACAAGTAACAAGGTTAAATTCGAACATAAAATATTCATTAAATGTTACCTTGCCGTATTTCTACAATTCCGTCTCACTCATTAGCGAGACTGCTTCTCAGCTTCCAAGGGTAAACTACATCCTGAGCTGAACTCCTAATCACAGGTACGCTCAATCATCTGTAACTTTAGAGGAAATTATTAGAGTGCAAACTTTAGACTGAACAAGGGACAATCAAGGTGACCAGGGGCTTAAGAGTAGGATAATCTTATTATAGCAATCGATGACTGCTGATTGAGCTCTTCAAGAGAAGAGCACAACGTGAGACTACACTGAGTCTGCAGAGGGACATGTGAGGATTATGTGGATGGTAATGTGTTGTTTGAAGTTTTGTCAGTGCAGGCATGTAGTAAATTAGATGCTGAGTTGTCTTAATTGAAATACGTTGTTTACAGTGATCATTTTTAAGTCGAGGCTCACACTGCCAGAATAAGTTTTCTGTAGAAAACAAGACTAAGGCCCTATTTGCACGGGACTAGTATACCCATGGAACCCCATGTGATGTGCGCAGTCATTTGTAATGCACGGAGATGTACAGTGTTGCCTCTTTTCCACTCAAAGCTCGGCATTTATTAGTGGGGACTTGAGTGGAGGCTCAAATCCCACATCAGGTCTTGTGTAATTCGCAAGTTTGAGGGTGCTTTCAGACCTAGAGTTGTCTTCCTTTGGTCTGAATCAGGGACTAATTTTGTTCCAAAGTTGCATAACTGCCTAGAGTTGGTTCGTGTTCTCACGGCAGCATTTACAAGTGGACCAGATCAAATGCCTTGCGCGAGAAAGCTGCTGTTGATTGGTCAGAATTTCCATGTGGGAAAAATCCAGGAAGTAAACAAAACGTAGAAGAAGAGAACACTTGCAAGATAAATGTGACACTTTCTAATGTCACAATGGAGGGACAACTACGCAGGTTGATTTTAGCGCTGGTCATCGTGGACTATATTGCTGTCATTGTTCATTTGAGTCAAAGCATACAGTTTGAAAACGAGGCGCGGCTCCAACTAGAAAACAATGTTTTGATGCATTGGATGTGCTGAATGTGCATATTAAGGCAGTACAGGAGGAGGAGCACATTAATAATCCTCCAGGACTGTAACATGCTCATGTTTAACCCAAACAATGTGTCATGTGACTGCAGTTGGTTCAGATCGAAGTCAGAACACGTCCTCACCACAAATGAACCGCACCAGAGTTCATTTGCAACCGGACCGAGACTACCTCTTCAAGAAGATCTGTTTTGGTGTGCACCTGAAGCACGTTAGATAAAGATAAATTATCATTAAAACATCATTAAAAGACATAAATAATCCCTGCAACAGTGTAAATATTTAGATACTAGCAGCCTATGGGTTACTAAATCTTTACTGGTGTCCGATTTGGTGGTGCATCTGTATCTTCTCTGCCACCTGTCATGCCTGCCATGGAAGCAGGCCCGGTATGCTCGGCAACATGCTCCTCAATTATAAGCTTTTATATGGATTGTTATACTGCTTGTTGATTGCTTGATGATCGCAGCAGTGATTTTATTCCATACTGCATTTTAGCAAGCTCCATTGATGCTACTTTTCGGGGTGCCAAATAGAGCCACTTGGTTAAGTTGGACATGGGATGTCAGCGTTTTTATCTGAGCTCAGAGAAGTTTCTTGTCTTGGCTGTATTACGTCTCTCCATGTTATAAACTAGGGGCAGGGTCTCTAAATGGAGAATATACTGGAGTGGGGTATTTAAATGACAACTGTTTTTAGCTGCCACATTTATCAATGCCTGATCACTCCTACGCTATAACTGGCAAGGTAAGAACACTTCATGCAAACCCTAACGTTAGAAGATTTCTGCACTCGGATCTACACTGGTTTGTATGTTAGAGTGATAAATGAGGGCCACTGACACATCATCCATCTCATTATCTTTTGAGATTTTGCCCTACTGACTGATTTGAGCTCATTCTTCCTGGGTCTCAATGCTGTGTAGTGTCATGTGCCTCCTGCATCCAAAATGCTTCCAAAACTTTTATTTCTAATTGTGAACGCAGTCTCTGTAATTTTCGACCATGCAAGAGGCAGAAAAAGGGGACAGAGAAAAAAGAACACCTAAATATGAGCCCAAATCACAGAGATGCTGATCACACAGGACCAGTACATAACATGGGGAGGTACAAAAAAACCACAGCACAAGATCGTCCAGCTAATATTATCACATGACCTCTGTGTCTATATTCAATTGAATACAATACAAAGACAAGAAATTCAATGTTTAAACCACTAAACTTTATTGTTTTTATAACTATACACTCATTCTGAGTTTGATGCCTACAACACGTTTCAAAAAAGTTGGGACAGGGTCATGTTTACCACTGCGTTACATCACCTCTTTTTTTAGCAACACTCAGTATGTGTTTGAGAACTGAGGACACTAATTGTTGAAGTTCTTAAAGTGCAATTTCTCTGTCAGGATTCACAAGCGGCCCCCAACAATCTTTAAGACTTAAAGACTGTCTGTGTTGAAGAAAGGGCCAAAATCCAACCTGAACACTATGAGAGGTCAGTTTCTTCATACAGGGAGCGTCTTGAAGCTGGCACTGCTAACAAAGGCTTTTCCAAGTATTAAATAAATGTCAGTTGGCCTTTTTAAAACTTTTTTCCTGTGTCTTTCCACTTCATTGCAGATAATCTTTATGGATTGAAATGTTACGATTTCTTTATTCATGTGGTTTTATTTTATTAATACCAAAGTCTGGCTTAAATTTCATGCGAATAGCTGCATTGGAAACTTGTGCTGGAAAACATTTTATGTGTTGAATACTTTTTCCCCCAATGTATGTCAAAAGGATTTGCAAATCATTGTGCAGTGTCCCAGCGTTTTTTGGAATCAGGGCTGTAATAGTCCTGCATTCAGACCAACTTAAGCTCTGCATGAACAACTTAACCACAGGGTCGTCCAGCAAAAAGTGAATCTGGACAGCAATGCAACTTCACCTGCCAATCAAATATTATATTGTATATATGCCTAAAACTGTAGTTCCTCGAACTGTCACATGAGATTGGCTCCAAAAGTGAGTCAATCCACAAAGACCCCCTTGTTAAAATGTCCAAGTTTACAGCAGAAATCAACAGCCTGATACAGAAAGCAGTTTTTCATGACAACTGTACGGAGGGTGACAGGATGTCTATGAGGTGCCACCACAGTCTATGAGTCAGCTCCACCCTCTCTTCCAAACATGCCTGGCTTCAAAAATCCAAGATGGCTATGACCAAAACGCTGAACTCAAGTCTTCAAAACAGGAGTCCACAAACTAATGGGTGACATCACGGTGGCTATATCCATTATATTTATACAGTTTATGATGATACACTACTATCGACGGCATTGCTCATTGCTTTAAGTCGTTACATCCATCAGTACCTTGTCTACATCTGAAACAACAAGCAGGTTGAAGCCATCAGTTAAAATCTAGCCGCAGCAATTACCAATGTCACAGCCTGTACAACTTCCATTGAGTGACGACGCTTTAAATACACAGATGTTAATTACTTACTGGTGAATTCAGTAAATGGCATGCTTAAATTGCCGCTGCTCAATAATAGTTTTGAGTGCTTTTAGAGTGCCGGCAATACAACGCCGCTCCACACGACAGTCAGTACATATGTTGTGAGTACGTACGAGGTGTTTATGTGCGTGTGTCTGTATGAGTGTGTGTGAGAGATAAAGAGCGAGGCGCCGCATTAGATACATCCACATGTTTGTGTGTAAAACATCTTCCGTGTTGCGGTCTTGTGAAATGTCAGCGCCCCCTCCCTCCCGTTCCCCCCACAGGTAGCTTCAAAGAGGTCAGCCCTCGTCCTCCTCCGTGGCATTTACAGCTGTCGTCTTTTCATCCCTTTGTCCCCCGACTCACGATCCAAGTCTCGTCACCTATCCTCAACTGAAATTATTCAAATGCAACAGCTGCACCTTCGGATCCAAGTCCTTTCAACTCGTGACAAAAAAGAAAGCCCTTATCCAATTAGTGCATTAGTGCGGTAAAAGATCAGCTTTGTGAGATTAAGTCAATAGCACCTTATGGCTCAAAGCGTCTGAGAGGCTGTTACTGGTTAATATTCTGTCCTCCATGCAAGGCTAATTTTCAAAATTACAAACCAACAATGCCAACTTTGTTATGTGCAAATACTCAATGTGTTTCGACTAAAAATCCTAAATTACATGGAAAAATGGTTTCATACAAACACATCGCTTTTTATGTCTAGCACAGCGGAGAAGTCCTAACACAGATCTCACACCAGGAAGCCAATAAAAAACAACCAAAAGTTCAATCAGTATCAGACATCCATATGTCACTTGGCTGGATCAGTGTCTCATAATAGTCTCTGCTATCTCTCGTGGCCTCATTAAGACCTGTTTATTCCATGTTCTTATGTTAAACGGGGGCTTGTGAGCATTAGATGGCTCCCAGCCCAAATCCTCACAGTCCATATTTGGACAGGCCGCGTCAATGCATGTGCTGTTCACGAGCTCTTTCAAATGAACTAGAGGCAGTGCTCAGTGAAGAGCCAATCAGTTCAGCGACTGACAAGACAGGCAGAACAGACTCAGTATATCTAAGATCATACAGACGTGATCACACATTCCACTGAAACTGTTGTGACTGTAACTTCATATTAGTCACTGTGTGACAAAGTGCTGTATGCAACCTAAAATGCTGTCTATTACAAGCAGTGTGGCAAATAATGTATTATGAAAGCGACTGTAAGCTTGCCCCTAAACGTATAAAAGTGATTTGCAGATGCTGGATCATTAGGCGCTGCTTTGAAAATACTGCATACCTTTAAAAAGTACTCCAGGGTTTTAGCATTGCAGTCCTACAAATACGTGAGACTCATGATGGACAGTTTTTTTTTTAAAGAAAAGGATCAAAATCGACGCAGCACATCCTGAGACATATTCCACGCATTCTTCCTTGTTAAAACCTGGTGCCTACATTACCTACAAGGCTAAAGAACGAGAACAGAAATAGCAGCTTGTTAGACCTGATGATAAAGGAAACGATCAACAATGAATAAACTGCAATTTTATAATGGGCCATATGAAAAAAATAAGCAAAAAATAAAAATAAATGTTGATTGTATTTAAGTCCTTAGGAGGATGTATAATCATGGCACTGTACCTCTGTATTGCATTTTGCCTAAATGGGTCAAAAATATAAATATTACGTAATACATATATTTTAGATACTATTAAATATATAACATTATTAACTACATTTATATATTATTAAATGTATTATTAGACATTTGCATGTAGGGCTGCAACTTGTGATTATTTTTCGAAGCAATTACTACTACTTGCTACCAATCTACTAATTATTTTACAAATAATCTTTTAATCATTTAGTTTATTTATTTTTGAAAAATGCTCATCAGATTTTCCCAAAGCTCAAAGTGACAACTTGTGACGACAGTTTGCTTCATTTGTGCAACAAACAGTCCAAAACTGAAAGACTCTTCGTTTACCAGCATAAATGACAAAGAAAAGCAACAAATTCTCACATTTAAGAAGCTGGAACCAGAAAACATCTTTGCTGTAAAATTAACTGAAACAATGTCAGTCAGGACCACTTTAGTCAGAGAAAACTTTATTTCCATTTGCAGTATTATATTTGGCGGTATGGCTCTGTTCTGGGGCCTCTCTGCCTTTCTTAGGTCTACTCAGAAAGCCTAAGGTAAAGAGAGCACACCTCTCGCCCTTCCACGTGCAAACGAGGAAAGCCTGAGGCAGAGAGAGCAAACCGTCCTGCCCTTCCATGCGCCTACATGGAAAGCCTAAGGCAAAGAGAGCAGCAGCAAAGACCCACCGGGAACAGAACAGAGCAGCATCAATGACAAACAGAAATGACATTGATAAGTCAGACACAGCATGAAAAGGAGGAGCTGGGGTGGAGGTGGGTTGCAAAGCAGCTTGCAGAGGAAGCAGCAACAGTAGGCAGGCTAGAGCAGTTTAAATAGGGCTCCATGAATGAGATTCGCCAATTGGTTGCATAGAAAGGAATCATGTGATCTATCAGCTGACTCCCTTCCATCAATCAGCTGCTCCATCAGTTGACTGGGCTGTTTGAGACCAGTTAATGTAGCTGGGATGTGAGCTGAGCTTGACATTGTGTCCTGTCTGAACCAACACTATGCTATATTAATCGATTATCAAAATATGCTTTTGTTAACATGTCTATCATGTATCTAAACAGGAATGCGCACATTAAAATGGAGACTAATATTTTTAATGTCTGGTCTCATTTGAGAAAAACAAACAACAGGCAAACATAAAAGCAAAGAGTCCTTTCTAGGACACATGAATGGATTTGTGTATAATTGCCCTTTTAGCAGCAACTAGAGATACAGACAGAAAATCTTGTTTTGGGGGTAGTTTTTTTTAAGGGAGATTGATTATGTCTGCACCTGTCAGACACTGATAATAGAGTTTATCAAACAAAACTGAGAAAAGGATTCAAGTCGGAGGTTCGCAGGATTGTTTCACCAGCTGTTCACCAGCTTGTATTTGGTTATAAAAAAATCTATTCTAAAATGCTTATTTTTGGTGTGATCCTGACTGGGTAATTTTCTATCAGTGGAAATGGTGTTAATAGGGGGCCCGGATCAACAGAAAAAGCTTACATTGATTGCTCTATGATGTGTGCAGACTTAAAAGCAGTTCTTAGTCGTTTGACCTTATAGCTTCAGCGTGTTTTAGACACAAGTACTTACATAAGTGATGCACTGAATGCCCCATTTTATACATCAAACCTATTTACTCGGACAGGATATAAGACAGACCTTAACTACTTCAGCAATAATCACTACAAATTATTCTACTGATTTGGCCATTAGGGAAATGTGGCCGAGAGAACGGCCACATGAGAAGCAGTTAAAGACTACTTGCAGAGCTGAAGCACCCACAACAGCACTAAAGAACACCCTCAAGGCTGTTGCAGCTTTCAGGGAAAGGTGACCAACACACAGCTTCTCTTTACAACTTCTCTTCAAAAGTAGGGCAGCTGAAAATGCCACATCGGTAACCTTAAGGTATTGTTTTTCTTAGGTTTACAAAGCCATGTGGCAGAGATGTTTAAGAAGTGTTTGCATAGGTGATCAAAATTTTGTAATCATATCTTAGGCTGGTCACATCACTGTAGCTACAGATTTTGAGCATTCATTCCCATCAAACGTAATGATTTTTCCTTTGCAGCCAACAAAAGCTGGGAACAAATCCCAACAGAATCCAAGAGGATTTTAGGCTGTTGTGTGGATTTAAATTCAGAAATATGAGCACAGTGAGGGCTGTAAGGTTTGTGTTTCAATGAGAAGACATTATCATGTCCTGTTACTAAATGAACTGTACACTGGGAAGGACAGACTTCAGGGAAGGTGCACTCAGAGGCAGAGCAACCGTCCACTCTAGACAATTCCAGGCAGATGCGCTGCAGCACAGCTCAGGAAAGAAAGGACTTTGCAGACTACGTCCTTTTTTTCGTCCTAAATTGTCGCACGTCTAAAAATAAATATGACCGCACGTTGTGCGAATCATGTTTGCACAATGAATCCGAGACTTTCGTCCGTCATTAAATTGTTCGGAACAGGTTTGATTGTCTACGTTTTCTGCATCCATTAGAAGCTTTTAGAGACGTTTGACCAAGAATCATTGAAGAAAATGTATCGGCAGGACCAAGCCATGACAAGACAGAGGAACAGGGCGCACAGAATAATTTCATGACTCAGATAGCTCACTTTCAACAGGTCAGATACTAATATTCAGGTGGGTGATGATGACAAGGAGGAGGATGTGGACCACCTCTTCATGCAGCTGCAGTGCCAAATGAAAGACAGGGTGGGAGTGGTGACAGCCAGATAGGTAACTCAAATGAAGAGAGGCAAAGAAGGGAAATGTGTTGTTTCATTTTATCACATATTGCTAATTTTTTCAATGAATAAAACAATTAAACGCATCTGAATCAGTGTGCAAGGTTTCTGTGCACAAAGATTTTTCATACTCATGGCAGAAGCACAAATATGAAGTATAGAGAAATGACCAAATCAACAAAATCTGCAAATCTACAAAACCGAGTAGTCAAAATGCTCCGCGGTCCCTCTGTGGTATGATGGCGTGCAGTAAAAAGAACAAAACCAGTAGCTGGAATGCGGCACAGCTGCAAGTGGTGGAATTATCCCTATCAGCTTCCTTAGAGTCAAAATGGAGGCGAAGATAACAAATAGAAGTGATTTATTCGTCACATGATGTGCCGAACTTCAGTGGATCGTCACATACCAGGTATGAAATTAATTGATTGTTGCTGATTTTTTTTTTGAGCCACAACGACGACAGCGACAGTAAGGCTTGTTGTTTGTAGCCGAGCCGATTTCGGGAAAACTTGCTGCCCTTACCAACTGGTTAAGAGGAGTGAGGATTGAAAAGTGGGGAGTCAGCAGTCAACAACAGTATAAACAGTCAATACAACAGGTGTTTTCAACAACTGTGAATCACCACAACCATGAAAGGCACACAAAATGAGGCGGAATGGTCTAGTAGACAAGATTAAGTGCAGACAGGCAGATACACACACGTGACCAAACACATGATCCCCTGTAGGCTTACACCTGGCGCAGATGAATATATACAGCAGATGTATATATATATTAAATGAAGTCATTAATTGATTCATAGATACAAACTGATGCGTCATCTGCAAACAAATCTTTAAGTCTTTCTCACAGAATAAAAAGTATTTTGTTCCTCCGGTGACAAAACTTTTCAATCACCTGAAATTAAGAGATGAGAGAGATTTTTATTTAACTATTTATCTATTTTCATGTGGCAGCTGAAGGGCAGCGACAAACAGATGACGGGAATGCCAAGAGCAGACAGGAAAAGTGAGCAGAATTTTAATGACGTGAGCCCATCTGCCTGCATTAATTTTTATTGACTTTAATTCTTTGGATAGGCACGATTCGGAGTCACGGTAGCTATCATTCTTGTTTATTTTCATATATCAATTAGAGGATATAAAATTTGGATCTTATGATTATCAATGTCATCCCCAAAGGGGGAATAAATTGTGGGAGCTTTATTAGTAGACTGCAGGTCATAAGGCTGGATGTGCACCAAATTAAACTTCCTGCTATTGACTATCAAACAGCATCTAGGAGAATATATGATTCAGTCTGAAGAGATGGAAATGATAGTTGCTCTGACAGAAACCTGTAACCAGCCCATGCAGTTTGCAGTTAAGGGCAGAGAGGTGAATTTACATACATTTGCTCTGTTCCTCAATTCCCTGCACTGAATCTTTCTTACCCTCTTTTTTAAATTATGATGCCAATCATCTCATCTTTCACCCCTTTTCATCCCCATCTTTTCTCAACCCCATCTCTCACACCGGCACTGAATATTAATGTTTCATTCCATCCTCTTTACCTTAAGTATTTCGCACTTGCTTCCTTCATTCCTTTTCCACTAGTCCACTTAACTTAAAAGCCACAATTTATCTGAATTATCATCTTTATTTTTAACCATATATATTTCCTACAAAATAATCAATCAAATACTGGATGTCATACTTCTTAAAGAAGCATTCGCCATCTGTATAGATGAGGTGTTATCTGTCAAAATGCAATTTTCGTTAGGTTTCAAGAGTATTAAAAAAATGGGGGCACCACAAGCCTCTGTTTTATTGAGCAGTGTGGTTCAGTTCTGTTCAGATCAGCTCTTTACACATTAGAAAAGTTATTTTTGCAATTCAATTGTCTTTGAACAGAAAATCCCGCACACTGCACTTGCTCAGCTTTACAATTTATTAGTAAAACTAACGTTTGATCCAGTAGAGAAAAGTCTGCTAGCCACTAGGCTAATTTATACAATGTAAAATGCCATAGGCTTGTGCTAAAAACATTAGCATGTTGTATTTGTAGGGAAATGTGTCCAGCAAAAGACAAGTGTTTTGTCTGTGAATGCTGCGAGTTATAGTGAAGCCAATTTGTGGACTTGTGTTTGCAACTGTCTCTATGAAACTATGTTCAATGTGCATTTTGGGTGTTTTCAATCAACTAAGCTTTACAGCACTTCACAGAAACCCTGCCGCCGACTCGTGTTTTGAAAGGTATAACTGCAGAGTGACACAGACACACCACCGCACAAGTATAAATGCTCACAACGGCATAGACCACGTGTGTAGGCTATGGCGTAGGCTCTGCATAGAGCTGGCGCACAAGTATAAATCCCACTTAAGGGTGCATGACACAAAGTACAATATCAATCAATCAATAAACAATCTGTGAAGAGGAAATACAGCAAAAGCAAAATGGAGCACTGATTCAGCTATCACCATCTGGTAACCCCCCACTTCCCCTACAAAATAAGAGTAGTGTCAGCAGTGGAAAGGTTTAACAGACATAGGGTTTAGGTACATGTCTGTATGGGTTATACTGTTCTAAGGTTACTATACTGAAAGGGGTTTGTGGAAATGCTACTATAATGTTATTTTGCAGATTTGTAGGCACCTATGATACTTTTGGGAAAATGCAGCCTCAGCTGACATATTGAGAAGTACCTATTCTATGGGGGGAACCTTATTTAAATACTGTCACGTTTAGGTGTGTGTCATGTGTCAAGAGAATGAATGTGCTTTCTGGACTTACTTCTCTCCGTCGTGAAGCCCAGCAGGTCTGTTTGATCTTCCACACTACTGCAGCCACCAGGAGCAGTGATAGAAAGCAACTGGAATGAAAGAGAGGAAACGATATCAAGCAACATGACTTTAACTAATAGCAGCTGTCACTGTGAAAGTGCACGCACATATTCTTTACATGCAGGGAGCAGTCATCCCTCGGGTATTTAAAGCATTTCTGCATGCAACAGTAGATACTGAGTACAAACATATGCAGCTTAACCCAGGAGAGTTTCATGTTGCAAGAATCCCTATCTTTACATTACATCCTTCACCAGCTGAAATTCAATAGTTCCACATACTGGTTCATTACTTGGTACATGTAAAAGACCGTATGTCCTTTATTTTTGGTTGTGTTGGCTTTAAACGAGCATTTATATAGAATCAAAATTTCATTTATGTGTGTATTTTTACTGATATACTAAAACAACTACAGCAGGTGAAACAGGATAGACTCAAATATTCAAAGTTCCCTTCTAACTTAAAGACAAAACAGGGGACTAATTTCTTAGTAGACTGAATATTTTGGCTGATTACTTCAATTAATAACCCAACAGAAAAATCATTAGTCAAGGGAAATTCAACAAGGTCTGAGCGTTGCTGGGATAGAAAACTATGACTGATTGAGAGCTTCCACTTCATTATCCTGGTGACAGATGAGAGCGTTAAGATTATTATGTGCTGAAGAGACTTTCTGCACCTTCTGTCAGCTTGTTGAAGCAACATGTGGGACACAGAGGATTGTGGTTAGGTTAAGATATATGGAAACAGAATTATAGGTCAAGTATTGGTGTCAGTTTGTTTGAAATTCAGATTGCTCAGTCATTAACAAATGCTTTTATCTCTAATCTAGTCAGGAACAATCCTGCAGCCTGTTGCATGAGCTAAAATCCAAGTTCTCTCCTAAGTCTACACTAAGCAATACATCAAACTAATTGGTCTGATCATAGGCTGTGTCACAGTTTGGTTGCACCACAGAGAAACACGACGTAAAACAGCTGGTATATGTAATTTGCTGCTCACCCTACAAGTTTTCCCATATTTCAAAACAATGTGCAATGACTTACTAGTTGTAAGATTTAAATTGTAACTACATTAAAACTATTTCAGCTGGTGTAACCCTTACAAGTAAGTAGCACGTCAACTGCGACCTCCATCCACCCATTTCCATCCGCTTATTCGGGACTGGGTCGCGAAGGCAGCTGGCCGAGCAAAGCACCCAAAACATCCCTCTCCCCAGCAATGCTTTCCAGCTCTTCCTGGGGGACCCCGAGGCGTTCCCAGACCAGATGAGATATGTAATCCCTCCAGTGTGTTCTGGGTCTGACCCGGGGCCTCCTACTAGTTGGACGTGCCTGGAACACCTCTGACGGGGGGCACCCAGGAGGATTCCTGATCAGATGCCCAAACCACCTCAACTGACCCCTTTCGTCACGAAGGAGCAGCAGCTCTACTGCGAGCTCCCTCCAGATATCCGAGCTCCTCACCCTATCTCGAAGGCTGAGCCCAGCCACCCCACGGAGGAAACTCATTTCGGCCACTTGTATCTGCAATCTCATTCTTTCTGTCACTACCCACAGCTCATGACCATAGGTGAGGATTGGGACGTAGATGGACCGGTAAATCGAAAGCTTTGCCTTCCGGCTAAGCTCCCTTTTCACCATGGCGGTCTGACACAGTGCCCACATCACTGCAGAGGCCGCAACAAATCGCCGATCCCTCTCATACTCAGTTCTACCCTCACTTGTGAACAAGACCCCAAGATACTTGAGCTTCCTCGCTTGAGGCAGTAACTCTCTCCTAGCCCAAACTGTGACCTGAGTCAGAAACTTTTTACGCATTGCTGGTGCAACCCGGTGCAGAATTTTTGCCAGGAATGTTGGATCCTGGCTTCCAACAATGGGATAACAATGGTAAAATCAAACTGGGAGACTAATAACAGACTGATGTCATTCAAACAACTGATAAAGAAATACCTGCTCCTTAACTTTTTGGTTTCTTACAAATAAAGTATAATATTACAAAGAGTCCGACCCCAACAGACAACCAGTGAAGGTGTCTCTTACTCTGTTTTATGATGTAATGTGTAGCCTGTCTTCTAATAATACACAGAGGATTAAAGGTGTATGGGAGAAGGAACTGTCAGTGACTACTGATGAGGAGACGTGGGAGGGTATTTGGAGTTATGCCAAAAAGATATCCATCTGTACTTGAATTAAAGCAATCCAGTTCAGAATTATACATAGAATACAAATATCCCCTAAAGGCAGGGACCCTCACTTTCCCCTCTGTGTTTGAAATGTAAACCAAAATACGTACTTAACTCATTGCCTGTGCTCATGTGGAAAATTACAGAGGTATTGGTCTTCAATACTATGTGAAATGGATAAACTATGACTCAAAAATGGATCCAATGTCTTCAATGTTTCCCACAGAAAAATAAATCCTTAACTAGATTCTACTTCTGGCGGCACCTGGTGGTAATGTCAATTAATGTGCTTAACTTACATCAGACATGACAAATGTAAAATGTCATTTAAGATAATAAAGTATTACATATATACAAACAAGCATCAGTGAAGTGTGGTGTATGAGCTACACTGCAGACTGAAGTCTCTTCTGGCAGTGACACATAGTGACGAGACAGCTGACTCATATGAACAGATCTATGTTATATATGTCTGGTGTATGAAATGTCTGTGTCATCACAGTGCTGCATTTTTATGCTATTTTTATAAACTGTGATAATCCGTCACATCTCTTGCCACGTCCAGGCGTTGTCTCACTCCTTCTCGTGCATACGGCTGAAGTTACATCACGAACCTACTATCAGACTAACGGCAGAATGTTACCAGCAGGAGTTTCTGCAACTTCAGCATATTGAATTATGATGTTTAACGACTTAAGTAATACCTGCTGCCTTACATTCAACACAAAGCTTTGCCTGCTCAACGGAGTAGCTCAACTCTGTGTATATTTTCGGAAATCAGAGGCACAAAAGTCGTCAGTTTTGATAGTGTCAATCAGAGCTAGTCATTTGTCTTCAGTGTAACCAGTCAGATAGTGCTGTGGGCGGGATATTGAGCACCGTTAGAGTGAGGTGACTGCAGACAGACAAGCGGCTGCATCGGAGCTCAAGTGGCACAGGTATTTTTTTAGGGCTTTAATTCATAGGACAAATAAGAGTGAAAGAGGGAAAGAGAGGGTGGATGACATGCAGCAAAGGGATGTAGGTTGGAATCAAACCCACAAAGGCAAAGCCTTTGTGCAGTGGGCGCCTGCTCTACAAGGTGAGCTAATGGAAACCCAAAGGTGGCACACTTTTAAATTAATTTTATCAGCTACTGCATTCAAATGTCTTTGATTCTAGGCCTCCAAAGCAGAAATATAACTGATAGCTAGCAAAAAGTTGGACAGAAAACATACATTATTATAGTGAACTAGTGACAGGAGCCCTTCAGATAGGGGCTGGTATAAAGTCATATTTGAGCTGATGCTTTTGAAATATTTTAGAAATATTCTAAAGACAAAAGATGATTAATTTTACGCAGTCTGGCAGTCCGGCAGTCCAGCAGTCCGGGCTGAGTAATCTTGAGCCCAAATTTTCCTCCATTATATGTTATATTATTAACTATATTATTATATTAATTCAATTTGATTATATGTTATTCATAAACCCTAATATCACAATTTGTCTCAGAGGGCTTTACAGCATATGACATCCCTCTGTCTTGGACCCTCACAGCGGACAAGGAAAAACTCTTAAAAAAAAACTTCAATGGGGAAAAATATAATATTATATATTACATATGTTTGTTGATCTAAGGCTTTTTTTGTTGTGGAAAATAAGTAAATTCAATAAATATTTCCCTCTAATTATTGTCTACTCACTGAATAAGAAGGGAACATGACCCTGTTGCTGAGGCCAAGGAACAAAGACAATCATATCTGGATTTGAAACCCATACTGTAACATGAGCAACGAGCCCCTGTCTTCAGGGACACGCAACATTTCTAAAGTTGGCAGCCTCGTCCAATAGGCACATTTCACCAGAGACACATGACTAGCTCTGATTCAGTGGGCCCGTTTTGATATTTTAACTTGGCTTTCAATTTGCCGGCCACACCTGCTAGATCTATCGCTTTGGATCTTTGAAGAAGGCGATAGCGTCTGAGTGATAACACTTGGAAAATACAGCTTCTGAAATAAAGCAAAGAGGGGGCTACCAAGCAAAAGGAAAAAAAAGGAAGGGAAGTAGGATTAAAGTGTTGAGTGATGGGAAACTCTGTGCTTCAAACATCTCGCCATCGCATGTGGAATTTATTTTAGAGGTGCACGAGCTGGGAACCCTTTCATTCTTTTAGAAATACTTGCACCATCTTAGAAACCTTTGAAGATAACAGTGAATGGGTAAAGGGAGGGGGGTGTTGTGGGGGCTTCAATGACATTTTCATGTGGCAGAAGTGACAAAAATCCCTAGACAGATGTTTGGCTTTCATCGTCACTATTTTAGACAGTAAAGAAGCTTAAATCTCCTTTGCTGTTTCTTCCGCTTCTGATGCTAATAAAAGAAGTTCTGCAATCATTGTGAGGCCTCAAGGTAGTGAAGGACAAATATAAAATTCCTTACACAAAGATGCACTCGAGTTTTCTACAAATAGTTATTGACATTGGATGGGTGGATTTGTAGAATTGCAGGTGTGAACTTTCAATCACCCAAATTTCCTCATGAGGAAAGCAAGACCTGTAGGAGACTGAGTGTAGTGATCTCAGACAAATCCAACTGTTCTTCATACCATCTTACATTATTATTCTTATTATTATGTGTTTTTAATCGCAGGCAGCCAATTGTTTGATGGTGATAAAGTAGCATAATGTGTAACATCAGAAAATTGGCCTTTCACAGAGAGGAAACTGAACTCAGCGCTGCTTTCTGTTAATTACAAGCTCATTTCTGTAACCACAAGGCTACAGTTACCGCATGGGAAAGCAATCAATAATATCTATACTTGCTTTCTACTGGCTTTTTAGGCTGCTAAAACATGATCCAAGAAGCTCTGTAAAGAGCACCCTTGACCTCTTCCTCTCCACGGGGACACCGGCTGACATTATTGTCTTTCGGAGGCTGTCTTGAGCTGAACTTTAAAGCTAAGTTAGGATGCATTTTGGCAAGGGAAAAACTGGCATGGCTATTTTCACAGGGGACCGCTGACCTCTTTCCTCAAGATATCTGAATGAAAATGGGTTTGATGGGTACCTACAAGTCTCCCCTTTCCAGACATGTCCACTTTATGCTAGTCCCATGCAGTTTGAGGCAGTGCAGATTGCTGTTATTTGCTCCTAATGTATTGGAGTATTTCTGCACACTGGGGTCCCTAAACAGTCTTGGAATTGCAATAATTGTGTATGATTGGAAAACTGTGACTCTCATGTCTTCAATGAGCCCAGTATTATTCATGCATGATGATACTAGCCTCCAAAGTATCCATTTCATTGTGCTGAGACCATTTTTTTGATATGGTTACCACTGTATAAAATGACCTATTGTGATCTCTAGGATAATCAGAGCCTCATAAAACTACAACCACAAAACACAAATTCTTACAGAAATCTGCAAATGCCAACAATTTTTGATTGTTGATGAAAATGAAAGCATGGATTTTTCTATGGTGTTCCTCACGGTCTCGGTGTCTAAATGTGGTATTTTGGGAGGATTTTTGATCATTTTTAAATTTTCAAGAGGTAAAAAATCCTAAATTCAACGCCACATCTGTGTGACAAATGGTGTCAATCGAAAAATTACTGCAACAACTTATGAAACATAATTGAGCATGGGAATGGCCACTTCCACCATAATGTTCAAAGCCCCTATACACTCAAAACCTTTCAGGTTTGATTAGGTGCCAAATAAAAACTTGACACACAGTGCTGAACTGCATCTCAAATTAATCTTCAGATTCCCAGCTTTCAGATGATGTGTAACACCTCTATGTGGCATCAACTGTTGACCTGCTATCTCCCCCTAAAGATCCCCTGCCCACCCTGTGGTGTGAAGTACCAGACGTTAAATTGCTTAAATAAGAAGACATAATTTTTTCATGAAGGTTTGAAAATAAAAATAAAATTGTGAAATATAATCCTGACCCTCTTTAAAGTATTTAGACATTACAAACATTTTAGTTTTGTGTCGTGTCATTTCGACCTTATCTAAGAGTTTTATAAATGAAGATGGTGATGAATAAATAACGAGTGCATGCATGCTTCCTAATAAGTCTGCTGCTAGCACCTATATGGTGTGAACACATAGTGACAGTAATGTGCGTGTGTACACACTTACATATTCTGTATATAGACACACACATGCAGAAGTGACTGGAAAGACACTTGTTAATTAGTATAAATTAGACCCTAGGGTTCCACTGTGAGTATAGCGAAGCATCCTATTAGAGAGTTTCTACACCATCTAATCAGAACGCATAAAACAATCAGTCTCTAATTAGATTATAACTAAGACAGTGCTGTGCAAGTAAACATTGTTTATAAAGTCACTAAGATGAAGAAGCCATGTGGAAAATGTGCGAAAAAAAAAATACTTCTGAACAGCTTGTCGTGTAAAAGGTGAGGCGATATTTGAATAAACTCAGAAGAGAAAACAACAGTCGGAGAAATCGTTCCCAGTCATGCCATCATTTCTTCACCCTCTATCTTGCATACAAGGAGGTCTAGAAACCCTGTGGGGTGATTTGACATTTTGTCATCAGGCTGATTATGTTTCCCGCAGGTTCATCCCCTCCAAACCTCCCACACACACACACACACCCACACACACACATGCTTGTGACTGCATCAGGGCCTTTTGCTTTTTCTTCAGTTTATGGGTCAGTGAGAACCGGACAACAAGGATGCAGAAAAGACTCGGGAGAATTAGTATAACCTGCACGACAGTGGGAAAAAACAAAAGGGAGAAAAAACACAAAGCATACTGATGGAAAAAGATGCGCAACATTAGGCTGGCAAACAGGGAAAGCTATGTGCTGTGTAATGGATTGCTGGGGTTGAATTCCATTGGATTTAGAGAGCAAGCGAGTGTCAGAATTCAATACATTTCACATCCGAGGGGTATACATTTTTAACGGAGGTAGAGTTTTGTAAACAGGTATTCAAACAAAAATGTCCAGGAGAAAGGAATACAATCCTATAGGCTGTGGGCGTAGACTGCAGGCAACACATCCCGCTCAATATTTAGAAGAGTAACAGAGGATATTTACTTCAGTGAACTGCTACAATACAACTCATAGACCATAGTCCTGCATGGGACTGATTTTCAAGACCCGCTCCCCAGCCGGAACTATGATGTCCAATACCACTCCTGCCCTGCCACCTGCACGTATGACCGATTACTTACATTACGAACTGCCAAAACAAGATTCACAACCCGACCTGAAACCGCAGATCCAATAATGACCATGAGCTATTCAGGTATTTCACTTAAGAAGTACGTTTAAAGTGATCATTTTGGGACATTTCATATGCGTGAAACAAAGACAGTATATTTTAAAATGAAGGTTATTCAAGAAATACAATTTAAATGAATATTTTTTTCTTATTCTCGTAACACTGAGCAGCACATCTCCACAGCTAACATGCCTGTAAGTGACGCACTTGATAGAAACGGCTCTCATAATCCACCTGGCGCAGAAGAGCAAGCTGACAGAAAATCAGCAGTAAGAGGATTAAACAGTTAAAACATTACATGAAATGATTATTGCCTGTATTATCATTTTATTTTCATATATTTATTATCATCCAACACCTGCAATCCAACTTGAATGTTCATTTTTTCACCCAGAACCAAACCCGGAAATAAAATTAAGACAAAATACCACCTGTGAATCATCTTTTTTTTGGGGTTCCCCACTGGGTACTAAACCTGATGACACATTTATTCATTCATTCATTTTCTGTAACTGCTTATCCTGTTGGGGATCGCGGGCGGCTGGAGCCTATCCCAAGCTGACACTGGACGCAGAGGTGGGTACACCCTGGACAGGTCACCAGACTATCACAGGGCTGACACATAGAGACAGACAACCATTCACACTCACATTCACACCTACAGGACAATTTAGAGTCACCAATTAACCTGCATGTCTTTGGACTGTGGGAGGAAGCCGGAGTACCTGAGAAAACCCACGCTTACACAGGGGAGAACATGCAAGCTCTACACAGGGGCTCCCCCACCCTGGGTTTGAACAAAGAACCCTCTTGCTGTGAGGCGACAATGCTAACCACTGCATCACTGTGCCGCCAGTCATGGTGATCTATGTAACCTTAAAAACAATGGCTGCAATCTGCTTTAAAAAGGAAAGAAGAAGAAGCAACTATGCACAGCTAAAACTTTATAAGTGAAGCAGAAAAGACACAAATTGGTGCCTCAAAACTCACCAGAATAAAGGAAATGAAGTATCTGACGCTTAAAATTTCTTGGAGGAGGACCTCCAAACTCTTAATTTAAAAGGTCCCCACAAATGTCAAAAAAAAAACACAACCACTGAAGCAAAGCCTCTGCTATGGGCAGAATGAAAAGCGCTCACTCATTTGTTATTTTAGACCAAAACTGTTGCTTTGTTTATTTCCCTGTGCCCCTTCACTGACCCTATTTAAAATGGCTTCCTGTGCAAATGATGCAAGTAGCTGTCAGACACATTTTTAGATAAAATAAGCTCCGTCCTTCTCCCCTTTCCTTCCAAGAATTCCTGAATTCGGCTATTCAACTGTAATTTGATCGGATGGAGGCAGAAGATAACTGATTGTGTGACAGCTTTTCGGGAAAGTTATTGTGGGCCTGGGCAATGATGGGCAGGTGCCTTGGGCAAAGGCTGTCTTCTATTCCCACCTTGACAGCTACACAGATAATATGTTAGTCCATCAGGCTACTCTGGGGAGCACACCTTAAAATAAAATGAAAAAAAAAAAAACATATACACAGAAACTGCAACGTGGTCGGTAACTACCAGTGTTCGGTGTGAAAATAACAGTCCCCACAAATTGCTCTGATCTAATGATGGAAACAAACTTAAAGGGACAGTTCACCCTAAAATCAAAAATACATTTTTTTTTCTCTTACCTGTAGTGCTGTTTATCAGTCTAGATTGTTATGGTGTGACTGCCAAACGCTGGGGATAGCAGCGATAGAGATGTCTGGCTCCTCTTAAATACAATGGAACTCGTTGACACTCAGCTTGTGGTGCTCTAAGTGCCATAAAAATACATTTGAAAAACTCAGCAGCCATGTCTCTTTCCAGAAATCATGACCCAGTTACTCAAGACAATCCACAGACCCTAGGAGTAGAAACTATTCTCTTACTACTGAATTACACCCACCAACCCTATCACTGCGCAGACAGAAGTGTGCATCTCCCAGGGCGATTAATTGAAGGCCTCATGACCTCATGGGAGCTATGGGGTGTTACACATGCACGATGTAACTGGAGCCATCATGTTGGAGCATTACAACAGACAGTGCTAGAAATAAAGGGATGGCGTTCTGCTCAGGTGGCTCTCTGGGTGCACTCTTTGTAGCCTCCACGGCCTGACAGAACTTTCTGGATACACTTGAACTGATGGCGACTGATATACAATAAAACATTTTTAAATAAGAGGCATTGTTTACGGTCTTTTATTGAAGATCTTTTCAATAATTGCAGAATTATCAGCTCTATGCAGAGCCAAAGCCCAAGCCTCACACGTGGCCTACGCTGTTGTGAGCATTTTAATGTGTGTTGTGGTGCGTCTCTGTCACTCTGCAGTTACACCTCCAAAACACTAGTTGGCAGTGGGGTTTCTGCCAAGTGCTGTGAAGTTTAACCGGTTCAAAACACACCCAAAACACACATTAAACGTGGCCTATTAGCGACCTTTTCAAGTCAAAAGATTCATCATCCCGATGTTCTATGATAGTGCAGCTGCTACTAAGCCTTTCGGCAAGTGCAGGCCAGACTTTACTGCCCTTGTGTTGATCTAGAATGATAAGATACGGCACGACACCGTGTCCCAGCCTTCACTTCAAGCCTTGGTATCTCCTGCTAGCTCACCTAGCATCACTGAGCTGGCTGAGTAGATGAACGCTTCCTCCTGCGCAGTGATACAGGCAGCAGGTGCTTACAACAAGGTCTGAGGATCAACTTGAGTAACCACGTCATGATTTCTGGAAAGAGACATTGCTGTTGAGTTTTTCGAATGTATTTTTTGGCACTTTGAGCACCACAAGCCGATGTGTGATCTAGTTCGATTGTACTCGAGAGAAAGCAGACATCTCAACAGCTGATATCTCCAACACTCACACCAAAACCATCTAAACTGATAAATAGCCCAACAAATAAGAGGAAAAATATGTGTTTTCTATTTTGGGGTGAACTGTCCCTTTAACTTATCTACTGCTGACTTGACTGATTTGGCATGACTACAGTAACTGAAGCTTTGTGAGAAAACTTTAAGACTGATGGCGTCAATGCTGATCCTTTTAAAGCCTTTTAAAAATGCCAATATCTAACTTAGAGCATACATTTTCCAATTATACTCACATCCTCTTAATGTATTCAGACTTTGCTGTGCTTTTGAGAGAACTCAATTGACTCATTTTAAACATTTCAATGAGAAAAGATTTCCATCGCAGCTCTCAGGATGAAAAATCATTAAGAGCCCCTCGTATCTTGATCGCCCATGCCTTCTCTTTAGACGGCACTCACAGAGCAATATGCACCTATTTAAATGGTTACTGGCTGCTTCATATGCCACTTGAAAAAGGAAAATCACTGCCTTGAAGACACAAGAAGCATTTACATGTACTCGGTTAACAGAACAGGATCAAGTAACTCAATAAGCCCCAAGAGGAAGGGGCGGAAAATGAAGAGGTGGTAGGTCAAATTCTGGGTGATGCTTCTTGACTGCTGAACAGCTGAAACAAATGATTGAGGGTGTATATTTAAGTCTTATTCATATTTGACTCACTTACCTGAAAAACGTCACAAAGAACTGGACAAGGTCCATGATACTGTTGTGTTGGGAGAAGGCAATCTGTGTGACAGAAAGAAGAGAAAGAGAAATTACCAAGGATAACTAATATTTAAAGCCAACATAACATGGTTATGAATCAACATACGAAAAGGTATATGAGGGACTGCTATTATGCTATTAATGATTACTTAATCCACACTTTGACTTCATTCCGACTGAGTTCTCCCAGTTGATCTGTGACATTGTGAAAGGGTTAACACGATTTAGTGTCGACAGTTCAAGTCTGCAGTTAGAGCAGAATGGACCAGCTAAAAGGTCACTAACGAGATTTCGTCTGTAAAAGCTTCTGCTTTTGGAAAGAAATGTCTGTTTGAATACAGAGGAGAAAGATAAAAACAGGGCAGAGAGCTTTCTGTTTGTAGACAACCTCAGATAAATAAATGTTTTTCCAAAATGTTTCAGAACATTAATCTATTGATACAACTATTGATTATGATTTGAGTCAAATATGTCCAACGTAACGCGTTTTGACAGGCTCTTCTTTAAGGTGGAAATAGACTTTCTTTTGCTTTAACTTTTCAAGCCGAAGTAAATGTTGATTGCACCATGTAATAGCTATAGAATAGTGACACCATCAGCATTTATATTGGTTTCCCATAAGCCTTGCTTTCACCACACAAATCTGTGCAACCAGGTATGATCTCCTGGGAAAATCATGGCTTGATTTACGGCACAAAGGAACTGTGCCAACCATGGTCCAAACAAAAAGAGGAAGAGGACAGCACTTTTGTTTTCAGTGGAACTTTCCACAATTACCAAAGAGTATCAGTGTAAGTCCTCTGAAGTTTCTATCCCCAGTAGCGGAACTGGTGGATGGTTTAACAACTTTGGTAGTTGCTAGGCTCTGAGGAAAATGGAAAGCAATCTGGTTGTCTTTGTGACAGCAGTGCCAACAATAATACAATCAATACGCCAGAGGAGGTAGGTTGAATTGATGTCTGTTTCCACTTCAATGGCTCGAGGCCAGAGATGAAAGATATTGGCATATTTAGATCTTTTAATAACTCTGTTTACTAATTGTAAAACCACAAAAAAAACCACAATCAAATAAATGACTAAATATTACTATAAAATCATACACTTTCATTCTTCTATTAAATCAAGTGACAAACTGTCAACAACAACCCATCTGCTGTGTAAGTTTACAAACTCTCACACATCTCGTGCAGTATAATCCAAGTCTCATTTATCTAGTCATATGCTCAGTATTTTCCGAGTGGCAACCTCCAGGGCTGAAAATTGAAGCCAACACAGAAGTGATAAATACTGCAGTTCTTTGAATGACCACTTGAAGCTGGCTCCAGAAGCCAGTCAGTCCCCAAAGACCCCCATTTTAAAATGCCCCCATGTTTAAATGCCCAACTTTACAGCAGAAATAAATATCTTTACAGCCTGGTACAAAAACAGTTTTGGCCTCTATAGCTAATGTCAACATTCATGATGGGGGGTTAATTCTTAATTCACTCACCTGTTTACATTTTATTAAGGCTTAAAGTTGAGCCTAATTAAGGGCGGGATGCTCACTCACTCAGATCTACCCTTTTCTCCTCTTCTGTTATCATTTATTATTAACTTAAGACATTAACTTAAGACAGACTTTTGCCATCCAGGATTTCAAATCCTGGAGGCTGTTAAGGACGGATGTAATGGAGCTGAAATCCCCTGGATTTAACGGGGGGTAGACACTGTACTGACGGAAAATGGAGCCTAACGGAAGCATGTACAGTGCAAATAAAATGGGCCCTAGGATAGAACCTTGAGGTACACCACAAGTGATTCGGGCAGAAGAGCAGGAGAAGCAAAAAACAAGAGAGGAACCACCGAAAATGCAGAACTCGAGGCTTCAAAACAGAATTCCTCAAACCAAAGGGTGATGTCAAGCTAGCTATGTCCATTATTTTTACAGTCTATGTTTTTATTTTCCAAACACATGCATTTTCACTAAAAAAACCTTTGTATTTAAAACCAAACTTAAAGGGAAACTCATTTATGCTCTCTTCAAAGCCAGACTCCAAAACTAAGGAGTTTGTAAATATTTTGATATAGAAAAATTAATCCAAAAACATCATATATAAAAGTAAAACATTGACAGGGGACATTTTACTACACAATTAGTACTTTTATTTCTCATATCACAAGTACATTCAGCGGATAAAACCTGCATACTTTTACCTAAGTAAGGATTTGAATGCAGCACTTTGACTTGTCATGGAGTATTTTCAGTGTCATATTAGTGCTTTTACTTTTGTAAAGGACCTGAACACTTCTTCCACCACTGGATTTACGTCAGCAGCATGGCCAGTGAATAATGGATCAGATATAATGTTTTACCTTCATTAAAAGAGGGATTACACACAGTCCCAGCAGCTAAATCACATCTGATAGGCCACATCATAGTGACACGTCATTATCTACTGTAGATGCTTTGAAGGCATTTTGCCCTGAATGCATTTAGACACACAAACACGACGTCATGTGCAGCAGGATTGAGCCCCCTGCGGTTGATAGCACGTAGGCTCGGGTAATAGGGCACAAATTGTGCTATTAGAGGTGGATTATTTGCGTCATGTTTAATGCTTTGAATGCTGATAAGGCAGAGAGTACTTATTTTAGTGACACAGTCTATCAATGACAGCGGACATATTCGTTCTAAATATACACAAAAGAAGAAGAAAAGTATCCCTCTGGACTGATGTTCTTTACTGACAACTTCATCATCCTTGCAAACGTCTCCCACCTTTGACTTTTTTCAACCTCTTTAATATAAAGACTGAGATCACTGATCTGAAATGAGATGCTCACTGACATGGCTAACGTGATTCAAAAGCACACATTACACAGATGTTTGGCTGGCTTTTTAGTATGTGGGGCAGCTCATTCAACCCTGCTTTTCACATGATATAAGGTCAAAGCAATACGTTCGGGGTTAATTTAATTTCAACTCATCTATCTGAGCCGATCAATGGCATCATTTGAGAATGTACTTCCATTACGAGTGGACTTCTATTACATTGGACAGCCCTCTTAGATAACAATTATACTAACACATGATGATTTAAAGAAAAATGTGAGCTCAAGACCTCCCCTTTACTATCTTTACCCACATTTAAATGCTTATTTTATAGGCTCAGAACCTAAAACACAAAGGCTCATAAGTGCATTCTCAAATTCTGCTTTATCTCATCCTGGTCTACACCCTCACCCCTGCATCATAAAGGCGAGCAAGTGAAAGAGAGACCTTATCCTGTTACAAAAGCTATTTGCTGTAACAGCCCGGGCCAGTCCATAATAAATAAGTGACTGTTGGCCGGGAAATCTAATAGAAAACTATTACTGGGCCACCTCCACAGATGGACTGACCCCAGAGATATTATCGCCACACCGGTCCAATCATCTGCCTTGTGAAAGGAAGGCACAGAACAAATATAAAAATCAATACTTGAAAGCGGGTTAATTAGCAAATAGGTAATTTTGTGCTATCAGTAGGAATGATAATTGTATCTATCAAGTTCCTCTGTAAGAGCGACTCACTTAATGGTCCAGTGTGTAGGATTTAGGGGGATAAACTGGCAGAAATGGAACATAATATGATGTTTCCTTTAGTGTATAATCACCTAAAAATAAGGGTCATCATGTTTTCGTTACCTTAGAAGGAGCCAATTATATCTACATAGGGAGCGGCTCCTTGTCCATGGTGGCCGCCACCTTGTATGGCCATGTTTCTACAGTAGCCCAGAACAGACAAACCAAACACTAGGTCTAGAAAGTCCATGTTTTTATGGGGTCAGCCACCATAGTTAGTAGCCCCTCCATGAGCCAAACCACTTAAAAAAACACTGATTCTTAAGTAAAACTCCTTTATTTAGTGTTTTTATCCGTTTTAACCACCAGGTCCATTTGTTTTGGAGAAGAGAGGACCTCTACAGTTAATTCGGCTCCCAGAAAAGAACCTTTCGTTCTTTAGTTACCAGAGAAAAAAGGTAAGCAAACGTTAGCAGGTGCTAGGCTAATAGCCTGTTTGCGATGAGAATCATTTGTAACACGAAACTGCTTTATCCAGCATTTTTACCAGTTTGAATCACCTGGTTGGTTCGTTTTGAAGAGGAGGAGACCTCTGCAGTTAATTTGGCCTTCGGTAAAAACCTCCTGAACAATGAACACTGAAGAAATCCCAACTGGGAGGTCACGCTTGGCACTCAGGAGAAGTTTTGGCTGGTTGCAATCTGCAATCATCACCACTAGATGCCCCCAAATCCTACACACTGTTCCTTTAAACACACAATTCTTAAATCTTATTGATTGGTTTTAAAGCTCTTCACAGCCTGGCTCTATATTACTTTTCAGACTTATTAGTCCCTAATGAACTTCTGCGTAGTTAAGGTCTTCTGCTTGTCCCAGAGTCCAGACTGAAGACTAAAGGGGACAGAGCTTTTGCAATCAGGGCCCTGAGGCGAGTTCCTGGCTTCATTAAGTCTCTCCTAGAAATATACTTCTATTGGAAAGCATATCCTGAGTTTATCTGAGCTGTTGGTCTATTTTAATTAGTTTGGGCCTTCCTTATTTTATTTTTTACTTCGGTGACATTTGATAACATGTTATTTGTTTTATTCTACTTGGGTTTTAAATGCATTTAGTTAAGGTGCTATATATTTATATATGTATACACACAATTGTTGCAGACTGAATGGCTTTTATTTATTTTTTTGGCATACATATATAATCATTTTTAAGTGAATATGGTGTAGCTGTTAGTAAACAGCCGCCTATTTACAGATCCAGCAGATATTCTGCAACAATATCATTCATTTTGTTGCCTTTGACACTAAACTGTGAATATTTTTTGACAATAGCTTAATTGTTGTTTTCCTGCAAACCCATAATAACTGACAGCAAATGGTGTTTATTTTTTACTGTGTATTTTTGCACAGTGCACCACATCAGGGTGAAGGTTAGGGAAAGGTTAAATGGTGCTTTGCTTTTGCCTGCTAAAAAAAAAAAAAAAAAAAAAAAAAGGGCTGTGCACCTATGCACGCTTCCCATCGCTCATTAAATCCGTAATTAGAATAAAGTGCACTTGAAATCACCCTGAATGACAACAACAACAAGCTCTGCATCTGTAGAAGCTGCTCCTGCTCTCTTTATGTATGTATGACCAGTTGTTTTTCAATGGGATGACTTTATACTTTATACTGTATATCTAGGGAGCAATTTGAAACAGAGAACAGAGGGAGGATTAGATCGCTGTCGTATCTGCTTCATAAGAGTCAGTCCAAGGTCATAAACACAGTCCTTACCTGGATCTTGATGGGCCATGAGAAGTTACTGACGTAGACATAAAAGGTAATATTGGGGTTGCTTCTGAAGGTGAACTTCTCACAGGAGAAACTGTCTCTGTATTCCTTGATGTTAGTTTTGGACACGATTGGCACCTCCTCTCCAGAGATGGTTCCAGCTGTTGGGGGGCAAAGAGTTCACATTTAGCACGCCGCCATTTCAGATAGCTCACCTACATACAGAGACGGAGGTGGACCGGCTGCAACATATCATTATGAATCCATTAATGGGTTTATCCAGCCATTTGGGACAGGAAAGCTCTCATGAGCAATTATTATCATTATGTCTTAAGTGCATTACACTTCTTTTTGGTTGACCTAAACAGAGTCAAGCTTTATTTTGTAATTACAAGTCGTTATTGTTAAATGGACGTGGGAGAAAAGCACAGCTTCAAAAAATGACTGCTGTCCATAGGTCATGACTGAGTCACCTTAGCACATCGTCGTCATTTGAATCCATATCACCACTATCAGCTAATGCATTTAGTATATCTGAGACCTAGAATTTAGCAGTTTATGCCTGTGGGGCGGATGCAGTCTATATGAGGGCAGCACAAATCTGGAAAGATCAACAATTATTCCAGCCTTGTTACCAGAAGGAAATGTTGCATTGTAGGTTTCTACAAAACCACGAATATGTCACATTTGCATGCTTTGTAGATATCATATTTACGTTCCTTATCAAGGAATATATGCGCTGCCTTTGTCATCAGGAGGTGGAGGGGATGGTGGACAGAGGGGCACCTTGGCAAAACAGATGCCAAGCTGCAGACCACTGTTCAAGACCAACAAACAACAAAACTGATTGTGTTTTAACAAGTAACTGCTGTGCCTCCATCTGCTTTTTTGGCTCCAAACATGGGTGTTTAGAAGCAACAGTTCTGCTGGGAAAGTGCTACAAAAACTGGTTGTTTTGTAGACACTGCTGCTTTTCTTGATGGGATCGTGCCCCCAAAACTGTGTACTTTGAGCCAAAACCTGATCTTTTCCGAACCATAACCAAGTAGTTTTTGTGCCTAAACATAACCACATGTTAACCTAGGGCTGCACAATTAATTAAATATTAATCACGATCACAATTTTGGCTTCTCACAATTAAAAATGCATGATCAACTGTGATTTATGTTTTAAAAGTGTGCTCCACCTCTGCTCATTGAAAACTCCACTGCATATCATATCAAGTACTTCCTAAAGTAACAGCTAGCACCGCTTTGGGAGAGCTGTCATGCTGGTACGTGCAAAGTGCAGCATCAGCCAGTGAAAAACTTTCCTGATTGTTGTGAATGAAGAAGGGAAAACCAAAATAATCAGTTCATCTGTTGTTTGATAGAAATTTAGATTCAGGAGAGAACAAATCATATGCAAAGGGTACATGAGACCACAAAGCAACATAACTAACTTGTTAAACCACCTGAAAAAACTCCACTGTCTGCATCGCGATGAATGCATGAAGGCCAAGAACATAAACATCACTAACGTTACTTCACTGAAAATCGCATTTATTTTTAGTAGGGCTGCTCCTTAAAGGTTGAATCAGTTAGTTAGTTAGTTAGTCAAATGTTAGTCGACCAAAAAGGGCTTTAGTCAGCAAGATTTCATTAGCCACTTAGGCAAAATACTTAGTCGGGGGCAGCCCTAATTCTTAGTAATTTCAACAATTTTTTTTTGTTGTTTCAAAGAGATGCACTACGTGTCTTTTTTGATGCAAAGATTTGTACATTATATGGAATGTTGCACATGTAACTGAAAACAGTAAAAGTGTAATAAAAATGCAGAAAATTGCAGAAACATACCATGCAAAAATATTTACTGGTGAATGGGTTGATTATTTATTGTAAATACTTGTTTGTGTCCATTTATGTTCAGTTTTTATGAGCAGGGTGTTATGTCCTTTTACAACAGCCCAAATTTGATTCTTCATTTCTTTCAATAAAATTCAATATGGTCAGACGTGAAGTGTAAACTTTAGTGTCTTGTTTATGTAAGACTCTTTATACCCATCATGAATTTAAAACTTATTCATTCCCAACCAAAGCTCTTGAAAATTTAAGTCCATTTTCCATCTATCTAAATGCTTTGAGTCATTTCTTATTCTTCCTCGTGTCAGTGGGTCCTCAACATTGACATTCCAACCCACAGCTCTGAAACAAAAGAAGTGAAAATGACAGCTTGAGTGTGGCTACGTGAGCACGTTTATCTTAATTGAAATCACCCTCCTCCTCCCACCCAAAGGCGCTTCGACGCTCTCGTCGATTGTGAAGAGGCTCCCGTTCCTTCTGAGACACAATATCTTTGCGGGGGGAAAGGGGACCCAACTTCAAATATTAATGATGGTGCGCCGAAAAAGGTTAAGGTGGCGTGAGGGAGGGGCGCGGGAGGTTAACGTGTTTTAGTGGTTGGAAAATGTCAGTGTGTTGTGAGGAGGGAGAAAGTGGCAGATGACTTGAGAGGAGGGGAGGGCAGGAGATAAACGGTGGCACTGGAC
The DNA here is from genome assembly GCA_019142605.1 of Cephalopholis sonnerati. Lineage (NCBI taxonomy): Eukaryota > Metazoa > Chordata > Actinopteri > Perciformes > Serranidae > Cephalopholis > Cephalopholis sonnerati. The sequence goes on from JAGQAX010000020.1 coordinate 21,069,068, forward strand.
GACTGCAGTGTCCTTGGGTGTCTTTCCTCAGGGGACCTATAATACCCACTCAACAGTGACACAGTACACACTAACAAGAGAGGGGACATTATTGTTCCTGTTATATCAACTCACAAAATTATTATTTTAATAAATAAATAAAATATAAGGAAAAAGCCAAATTATCTCTATTGGACACAGCCTCATTATATATAATCAGAAACACTCAGTACACAATCAGTACACTAGCTCTGACTCTCTGCTCTCTGATATATTCACATTTTAGATAATGTAATTAATATTTTACTCATTTAAGATTTATTATTTCACCCATCAGAAACCCATCTGCGCGTCCCTGTGTGAGTAACAAGCAAAGTGTATGCACGTTGTTAGCCCACCAATGTCGGTGCATCTTACTATCTTAATGATGCGTCCATTAAATACACCATTGTGACTTTAGATCAGTTTTCTGTTGGTCAACAACGCAATCGCTTTCTGCCGCCTCTTTATAGCAATACAGCAACAATGCACGTGACCACACCTCAATTTAAGACCTACACGTCCACAGGAGCGCAGATGGATGCAAGTACAGTTGCTGTTTATACAACGAGGGCGCTGGTCATGAATAGAACAACTGCGTTGGTCTGAAACGACCAGTGCTTTGCGCCAGGTATAAGATAGGGCCCAGTATGTCTTGTCTGCCTGTGTCTGTGTTTGACCTGTTTGACCTGCTGGTATGAATCCCTATGTGGATAAAAATGGCTTTCTATTGATGCCCGAGACAAAGTGAGTGCATATCGTATTGTGTGGTAGTGGCAAATTATGCAGTATGAGGGCGATAATTTACAACTGAAAAACGATAATGTCTAACATCCAAATATGACCTCAATTTTACAATATCACCTTTTGAACCAAATCTCTAATAGCATTTGTGACCGACGGCATTGCTTAGGTGTAGAATAAAACATTCCTTGTACTGCATCATTATGTTGCTCTTTTGCACAAATTTGTACAGAAGATGGTAAAATATATTTTCACAGACTAATAGGTGGATGCACAACACAATGAGAAGAGGAAAAGAGCTGCTGACGGTTTTGAAAATCAATCTACTTAATGTAAAACTAAACTTTCTTAGAAATGGACTGATGATTCAATGATGGGATTGGAGTCAATATATACATACATAACACAAGCAAATGGGCTGTGTACATAGGTTAGCCCTGGTCAAGCTCTCTGTCAAAAGGAGGGTGTTTTTACCACACAATAAATACTCTATTAAATCAGATAAGAGTACCTGTTGATCCCACAGACCACGTGATGTTGAGGTTGAAGTTGTTGGAAGCATTAATGGACATGTCCAAGTTCTTGTTAGCCTTCAGATGGAAAACACGAAACGTTATTGTAGTTAAATACAAGACAAACTGAGAATATCACACAAAAAGGCACAAGAGCCTCATCACAGTGAAGCACATCATAAAAGCAGAGATATTATGAGGAGGTTATGAAATTCAACAAGTATTCAGGGAGCCTTGAACAATTTGTGGGCTGTTTCAAAATCCTCGTGCACCTCTCTAGTGGTGCCTTGATTAAAAAAAGAAGAAGATCATCAGCGTAAAGTGTGTGTGTGTGTGTGTGTGTGTGTGTGTGTGTGTGTGTGTGTGTGTGTGTGTGTGTGTGTGTGTGACTGGATGGTTACCTGCTCAGGTGAGGCCATAAAGTTGATGGCAGTGTAGTGATTATCATCTTCTTGGATGAGACTGAAGGTGAACTGGTAGTCGATCAGGAGATTGTCTGTTTGTAAAATTAAATAAAAAAGAAAAGAAAGGTCTCATATCGTTTTCTGTCACTCCACAGTGCACTGCAAAGAATAACGAGTTGCAACTTTCTGAAGAATCTAAGCTGCCATCTGTGGCTTACACTACTACAGACTACTACAACAGCATAAATATGTAGAGCTGTACACTATGTGATGATCCAAAAAAAACTCCCAAGTGATAGACTGACTGATGGAGACAAGAAGTAAAATCAAAATGTCTGTAATCAAATCCAATGACGGCAATCAGGGTGTACAATTTTCTCATCAAGCAGAGAGCGTGTAGGAATATCTGACCCTGAAAAGAAGCTGTAAAAAAATCCCCCCTACGGCGATTAATAAAGTATTAAACAATTCATAAACAGTGGTCGCATATGAATTCAATACATACTCATTATGTATGAATATATACATAGTGTAGATTGGCAATAACATTTTGATTGTGTCTTTAATCAAATTTGTACCACGGATGTTAATTTTTCTGTTTGCAAATAATGGGATGGGAGATGATTACATTTCTAGTGGGTACATTTATTTATAATAAATAAGGATGTGTATCATTTATAAGCCTGATCTGTTTGTATTAATCCGACTATGTGGAGTAAAATTATTTGTTACTGATGCTCAGGTCAAACTGGGTGCAGCTGAAGACTGGGCCTAAATGTGTTGTTCTTATTTCAAACTTTATATATTAGCACTCTAGACACTGCCGACCTTTAAGTGTTAAAGGGACAGTTCACCCCAAAATCAAAAACACATATTTTTCCTCTTGCTGTTTATCAGTCTAGATTGTTTTGGTGTGAGTTGCCAAGTGTTGGAGATATCGGCCGTAGAGATGTCTGCCTTCTCTCAAACATAATGGAACTAGATGGCACTCAGCTTGTGGTGCTCAAAGCGCCTAAAACGTAAACTTGAAAATCTCAAGAGCAATGTCTCTTTCCAGAAATCATGACCCAGTTACTCAAGATAATCCACAGACCTTGTTGTGAGCAGTTTTATATAGGAACTATTTTCCTTCCACCAAACTGCACCCGCCAACCGATCACTGCGCAGGAGGACGAATGCTCATGGATTACTGGACAAGAGGCTCGTGCCTGTGACAGCTAGTGACGTAACATTAATAGCATTTCCTTGGCTGAGCTTTTACATGAGCTAGCACAGTGGTGCTAGGTGAGCTTGCAGTAGGTACACGCTTCCTTCTGTGCAGTGTTAGCAGTTAGCAAATGAGGTGGAAGTGGTACAGTCCAGATCATTTTTACTGTGCCTTCAACTGGCTCAAGCAAACACTTATTAAATGCAACACACTTGAGGAGTTCTAACAATTGTATGAGTGCAAAAAAACAAAATAATACATAAAATGTGGCCACACGGGTATTTAGCTGTGTCCATTATGTGAATTTCTGGATAACAAATGTTGATCTGAAATTTCCTTTGGTCCCAGTAATATCTGTTTGTGTATTGAAATAGCAGATCATATGACCTGGTTAAGCTGTTTACGACTGAGAACATGACCACAGATATTGCAAAACAATTTAAAACAAATTAACTCTGTTGGCAAAATATAACTAACACAAATGTAAAAAATAATTTAATTGTATTTTAAGTAATCCCCTTTTACACTTTTTAACAAGACACCTCTAGAGGACACCCCATCTTTTTTTTCATCTTTTATTTCGATTATTGCACTTCCATAAATTATTTGCCTTTATGTGTATAAATAGCACTCATGTTCTCATGTACTGTAATGAACTATCATGTTTTACAGATGTCTGTTTGAACTGTAGTCCTGACAAAGTGGGAAAAAATTTGATTAGAAAAAAAAATATTATAGAAAATACTGTAAAGACACATTGCTTTTGAGTTTCTCAAATGTAGCTTTTTGGCGCTTTGAGCACCACAAGCCGAGTGCCATCTAGTTCCATTATATTGGAGAGAAGGCAGACATCTCTACAGTCAATATCTCCAACACCTGGCATCTCACACCAAAACAATCTAGACTGACAAACAGCACTACAGGTAAGAGGAAAAATATGTATTTTTGATATTGGGATGAACTGTCCCTTTAAATATCATAATGGCTATTGGTGTGTAATTGGATGACATCCATTGAGAAAACTGTCACGCAACAACTGTGTTAAAGGGATTTTTCATTATCAAAATCAAGCTTGTAATCTGACAGTTTTCTGTTTGATTCTAATGCATAGTTATGTATGCATGTGATGGTCAAAGGGTTTTAATTAGACCATTTGGGAGATAGCAGTAGTGAGAGGTCAAACTAACACACGCTGTGAAGTCGCTGGATACCGTCACAATGAGTGCAGCATGTTAATCCATGCTCAATGGCCTTTCAGATCGTCAGGGGTGTCATGTTTACAATACTGCGTAACAGAGCTCCAGAGAAAGTCCCAGTAGTGTGCAGAGGTTAAAGCAAGCTCCAGGCTTTTAGTTCCTGTCTTCCCCTCATTGAGCCCGGTGTCAGGCTGTGGCATTTCAAAAAGGGACAAAACCTTGGCAAAGGCTCTGTTGTCAGTGGCAGAGCGTTGAAAGAGAGATGTACTGCAGCACCGTGAAGGACACCACATCATGCAAATAAACACACAGAGCACAAACATGTACAGTATACACAGGAACATGGGGCGCTGGGTGTCAAATTTATTTGATTCTTTTTTTTTCTACCCCAATGCAGCTTTCTGCATCACTCACCTTGATATATTATATTCCTTGTACTTGACACTCACATCAAACTAACATTTAGTCAACTTTCTAAATTAATGAATGAGTAGGTGGGTGATTGAGGGAGTGAGGAGACAAGTGGAGAGTTTTTACTCCTCCGTCTCCTTGATTAGCTCAATCACTCACTCCTTCTGATGCACTTGACATTTTCACGACAAGTCATTCTGTCACTGAACAAGCGCCCCTGGTGCCAAAGTGCTAAAATGCTCCATCTGCCCTGAGCGGAAGAGTGGAAGTGGAGAGAGAGAGAAAGAAAAGCAGAGAGAATAGCCAAGAATAATCAAGGATGTGTGTGAGTGCGTGTGTGTGTGTGAGTGCATATGAGCTGTCTCTACAGCAAGTAGCTGTCCAGTGCAGAATTACTCACAGTAACAGGTTCCTCTGAGTGGATTGCCAAGGTAACGGTTTTCTGAGTCACATCTGCAGTGAAGAAAACAGAGAGGAGAGAACAAGATGAAGAAGAGTGCTAACAGATTGAGAGCAAGAATGCCTCCTTATCAGGAGTGGTGGATGCCAAGTGCCAGCGCATTAGCTCCTGCTGTTGGCGCCTCATCAAGTCTCTTACTTCTGACAAAGAAGAAATAATCTGATAGTTTGCAAAAGTTAATTAGTTTTTTTTTTTTTATAAACTTTTGTTTATCAAAGCAACACAGTGCCATCATGCAACAAACTTTGTGTAACACCTGATCTCAGAGCGCAGGGAGCGGCATCTAAAAGTACACGCACTAAGTTTAATCCCTTAAAGTCCTTGGAGCAAGCAGCCCAACTTATGTAAATGAATTCCTACTTGATTATTTGAGAAGTGAAAGCCAAATCAAGAAAAACCACCAATCAAGGTGAATCCTTTTTAAGGAATGGATCAGATAAGACTGTGCTCATTTTCAAGTTGCAGAGATACACAGCCAGCGAGTGAGAAAACCCAGGGCAAATTTAACTTTGTTTATTAACTCAGAGCTTTAGGATTCAGACTTTATAATCAGAGCTCAGGGTGAACATTTTGACGCTCACAGCGCATGGCTTGTTTACCTTTGACTGGAAAATGTTCGCCCTATTACTTTTGATTCTCCCCTCGATTCAGAGATACAAAGATTCTTTATTGTCCTTTTCCATGGAAATTTGTTGCCACAGTCTGTACAGGGCCTCACCTGGCTGCATTATAACACCACAATATAACTACATGTAAGACATCCGAGAGGGGACAAAATTTGTGCCATAGCATGCCTGTTTCCAGACCAGACAGTGGAATTTTGTACACAGATCATCTCTTAACCCTTGAAAACTGGAGCAGTATCACTTCTCTTGTGCTGTTTTCATATTTTGAAGCTTGAGCAAATTAGTGTGATTTCTTTCAAAAACATGGGGAACAGGCATTGAGCAACTTGGAAAGACATGTCCCATGAATTGCAAAAAAATAATAGATTTAAAAAATTAGGGAAAAAAAAGAAAAAAAAGCTGTCCCATGTTTTTTAAAGATATCAAGCCAATTTGCTCGGGTTACAAAGGATTTAAGAAATACTTCATCACCCAAATGACCCCCAATTAGTATATCAATTACTCACTCCATGTTATGCTGAATTTCAGAAGAAAACTTTGTTTTTTTTTTCGCATACCTCTGGTGAACGAATAATCCAAAAACAGAGAAAATTCTTAACTCTTAACTGAGCTTTCCCTAACACAGCTCCTGTGTTCACTGAGGTAAATTACTGTTTTTGTCTGGCTTTGAAGAGACCATCGAGAAGTTTCACTTTCTGTTCTGTTCCCTGTTGGAGAGCGCTGTCTGTTAGGGAAGTACTGAGCGTATGACTGGATAAATGAGACTTGGATTATATTGCACGAGTTGTGTGAGAGTTTGCTAAAGTATGTTTTCACGTAGTTTTGCTGTTGTTGAATTTGGACTCCTGCATCAAATTCAATTTCATCATTCATCAAAAATTTCCTCCGTTTTTGGATTCTTCGTTCATCAGAGGCATGCGAGAAGACCGTTTTCTTTACAAATTCAATGTAACACAGGGTGAGTAATCAATATACAAACGGTCATTTGGGGGGTGAAACAGCATGAAAACAAAACCTAAATCTTACAAAGGCTGACAAATATCAAGTGACATGAAAATAAGACTGTAATGTTGCAAGGGAACAAAAATTAGATAAAAACAAGAACATGAATTACTTTAAAATGCAACAAACAGAAATGCTGAATCAAGACTACATTTGGTCGGTGACTTTAGGTCCGTTGTGGCACTTCAACAGAAACCCTGTGTAGCAGCTTGTGATCAAGATGTTGATGTACACAGGTAGAGTGGCAAACATCAGGAGGAAATGAGGCAGTCAATTAAATGCGATGGCTTTCTTTCACTAAAACTGTGCTTCAGAATGACGTACTCTTGCATTTTTAATTATGCTGTTCAGTCTGTTAGAGAGTTATACACATTAAAAAAAACCTTCTTCTAACACACTCTAAAAACAGTTTTTCAGTTTTGCATGTATTAATTTATACATGAAGCACTCGGTAATAAAGGGCACTAATGGTCTTCATGACGGTAGAAAAATACAGTTTAATTTCCCCTTTAAAGACCAAGTGAAGCAAAAAATAAAAAAAGTGCATTTTCCAATTTTTGTGACAACACAACTATAAAACTGTGACAAATAAGAAGCAAACAAAAAGTAGTAATTTAGAGAGAAAAATATATATATGAACTCTAATTACCCTGTGCTTAACCCATGGTTTGTGTTTGTTGCAAGTGTGAAATGACTGTAAGCCCAGGGCCAATGAATCTATAACTCCAGCTAATGAGGGTCCAAACCCAGGGCTAAACATGGTGTGAAAATTGGACAATTACCAGGTTCCATTTGCCTCCAATCCATTGTTGTTAGCTGACAAACACTCTAATTTTAAAGCCTCGAACATCGCCACTGTCCTCACAAATGGCAAATACAAACACTAACTGATTCCCGACAATGAAAATATGCACAACTTTAAACCTTGCCATGATTCACTGCTGCACATGCTGTATGAACTTAATTCTGCTGGGTGTGTAACTATGATGACTACATTTCTAAAGTAGCAGCCTTTACTCAGACTATTTTCCTGTGCATTTGTTAAATAGAAGGATGTGAATGGGTTTTTTAGGGTCCTGTGAGGTCGAGCAGTTTGCTCAAACCACTACTGTTAAACACCGTGCAAGATTTTCACATGGATATGGTGTCATCAGCCAAAACAGTCTGAGTTTTAAATGCTGCAGAAAAAAATGATTTAACATCCACAGAGTGCCATCGACTGTTCTGAGGGTGTGTGTTTGCATGAGTGTGTTTTATCAGGCTCCATGGCTTTCCAAAGATGCCTGTAATGAGGAGAAACATATGCCAGTGTTCATTGTATTACAGTGCTCTTTATCTCCTTTTTAAAAGCATCTCTCTGCGATCTTTAACAGTCTGCAATTCACTTTGAACTATCATCCCTCTGCTGTACGAACACATGAGCAGTGGAACTGCACTAATAAAGTCGAAATGACATTAAACATATGAGATATCTTTTATCACGCTGATTTCATTTCACAGTTGTTTTATCTCGCAGACAACCAATTAGAGTTGTGAATGTGAATATCAGAGGCGGTGTCGAGGAGTCAGAGAGGACACCCAGCGGAGGAGGGGTGGAACGGAGGAGCAAACCAGCTGAGAGACACGAACGCCTCTGAGGAGGAGGTGGCCGATAGTGATGCCACAGCTAATGACTCTGCCTCTAAATATAACACAACATCAGTTGTTTTGTAGCATTTTGGATTCACGAGACAGACGGTAACACTAACGACGGCATTACACCAAAAAAATGTCAGTCAGATGTGGGTGGAGACGTGTTCCAACACCTTAAATATCACCAGGGAGTAATACGGGCAGAAGGAAGAGTAAAAAGAAAAAAAGTTGGAACTTGAGCTGATATTTTAGCTCCGATTTTAAAAAGTGACTCATAAATTCTTAATATTGCTGATGCTTGTTTATAGTGTGTACTGTCATGTCTCATGTCCCTTTACAGCTGTTTTACAGCTGCTGATAACTGCCAGACACTCAGAGGTACATGAAAGCATGCTTTAACAATAATAATAAAGGACAAGTTCAGTAATTTTCAAACTGGACCCTATTTTCCCATGTTCATGTGTCTAAAGCCCCTTTTCCAATGCACAAAAAACCTGATAACACCTGCTAACATCTGGCTTTTTAATGTAAAGGGAAAGGTTACAATCGGCATTTACACCCAGGTCAAATAACTCTGCAGTAGTCATGGGTATCTATCGGTTCCACCTCTGATTGGCATTGATGGAAACACAACCCCCAGGTGAACACGCTAATTTTGGTCCCCTAACTGGCAAGATGCGACAAAATACCGTCCTTCTCGGCCCAAGTAGCGCTTAAACATCGATCCAAATGAATCTGTACCAAATTTGAAAGGGAGACTAAAAACATAAAAAAGAAGTAACCAAGTTTTCACATGCCTCCATGCTGCTTTCTACTGTTTGCTAACCTATTTTCTGGCCGGTTCATGACATTGAATGGGACACACCAGTAAAAATAAATACATAAATAAAAAAACGGAAAGGTATACTCATCTGTGTGCATCGCCCATGTCTTTTGGCAATGGGAAAGCAGTCTATCATCTATTTTTACCTGTTTATCCCACTTTAAAAAAACCTGCATACATGGGCTAATTTTGGTAGAAAACGGGTACAAGTGTGAGACACAATTATGGAAAGGATCCCTACAGAGGACAATCTTTTTTAAAAGCAATTAGATCCTTTTCTTTAAACCAGAAACAGCCCCAGAATGGCTACTGCTAAACTCACAAGACTTCATTTAAAATAAACAGTAGTTTTATCATTGTGAAACAGACTTCATTCAAAGTCGACAGAAACAAATTAAAGCTCACAAAAAACATCCTGGTTTGCCTTTTCACTGTTCCAATAATCACCACATCTGCTTTGACTGAAACTATGCTGCTCTATACATGTTAAAATTACTGTGTCCAAATTGAGTCTGGTGGGTTTGGCAATAGAGATTTTGGGGCTGTTTCTGGTTAAACAAAAAGGACCTTACCCTTAAAACAAAAATATCTATCTATACCCTTTCCATAATGTTGTCAGACAACAAGCTCTTTTAGCGGACATAAATTGATGGTGCAAAATAGCCCCAAGTGGTTACATTGTAGACTCTCTTACCATTGCCACCTGCAGCCGTCTTGCTCAATACTGGACCAATTTCAAAAACTGTAGTTCCCATTTGTTACTTAGACACAAAAACGTGGGGATAGGGTCAAAGTTGAAAAATACTGAAGTTACCCTTTAACTGACCTGTTCAAGGAGGATTGTGACTCTGTATCTAACCAGCAGGTCCTGAAAGACAAGCATGGGTGCCCTAAATGATCTAATGGGGGCAAGACACTGAGCTGGGGAAGAGCCAGCTCCGCCGCTCTCACTGTTAATATTAAATAGGCAAGGACAGGGTAGACTGCTCTTTTACCACGGTACAAAGGACAGAGGACAAATGCCGCCACAGGCTTTTGAACCTTACCGAACATCACTCCTGGGGCGTTTCAGCTGCTTGGCATTTGCAGAAGGCAAAACACAGACGCAGCCACACACTCGTCGTGAAGTGTATAATGCAACTCCCCTGCGCTGTATCTTAATTTAATCTACACCTGCATGCATGCGTGCACACATCTGAACTTGAGGCAATCCCCCTCCACTGTATCTTAATTTGATCTACACTCAACTTGGAATCTTTGTGCTTGTGCACACACTGGGATTTAGCAGGCAAGACACACACACACTCACACAGAGGAAATGTGCTATGAACATATACAATGTCCTTCACACATACAAAGGCTGGAGCAAGCACACACGTATACAAACTCAGAGCTACTCCCTGTTACCTCCAGCACAAGAAGAATCCTGAATAATGTATGCATCCAAATGAGCGCTATAATAAGAAATATGTCCCTAACCGCTCCTGTTTGACTCATCACTGTAACGCAGCGTGGACCTCATCAATTGTTTTCAAAAACAATTCTATTCTGCGCCGATGCACCCCTCACTTCATTACCGCAGCTATTATTCGGAGGTCCTAATGGCGTCGGTGGTCGCGGTGCATGCATGTGTGAAAGCGCGCATGTGTGTACTGTTGTGTACATTGCGGAAAAGACAGAGTACCCTTGTGTAGAGGTCTTTGTTTAAGGGTTACTGCTGGGGATGGTGCAAGTGAGTGGCTGACAGGGGTTGGGGGAGATGTTGATTACATGTAATGAGATACAGCAGACACCTCAACTGCTAGGCAACACGCACACTAATTAGATTACACTAGTAAAAAAAAGGGTACTCTAACATGTTTGAATGTGAACATGCTTCTTGATGTTGAGATTAAAGACTGAAACAGCGGTTGTTGATCTAATCACAGTCTGTAAATGGACTGAATTAACAACATATTCTGGCAGTTTATGTTGCTGGCTAAATTTTAAGCTGATAATCAGTAATGGGCTGCAGGAACCTTTCCCAAAACTGGCTCCAGAGTGGTACAGGCACATCCTCTCTCTAAATGGCTGATGATGATCGGCCTGCTGGTGCCTGGCCCGTTCTGATATGCCACTCTGATTTCGTAGGGTAAAATCTGAGTCGTTTGTGTTAGCCACCTGCTATCCGAGAGTGGCTCCGCATTGTGCTGCACTGCGTTCCATCTGGTAGCAGAAATTAATGTGACATTTTGTCATTTGTGCAAAGTGTCATTTATTTACTGTCAAAGTCAACAGAAAAGCGCTGAGGGCTTTTGAAGAGGTCTCACTCTCCTCCAGCCTCTCTGTCTCTCCAAGGCTTTGACGTCACCTGCCTGGTATTATCTAAGAGATACACTTGGGTGATAAACTTTGAGTCTCTATAGGTGATGCACTCTCTTTTTCTGTTCCAGCATGGTGGTCGTCAGCGCTTGGAATAACGATCAAGTTTCTGTTTTACTGGCTTCTGTGAAAAAACTGCTCCTGACACAAACAGTGTAACAGGTATTGATTCTCGTGTACTTGATGATTTCTCTGAGAAAAAACAATATTGGCAGATACTGAGTGTTGGGAACAGTAAAGTCATGATACCTGAATACAGACGATTTTCTTCTGCACACCGGCTAATGCAAACACATGATTTAGATACAATGCTTGTGACCGTGTGTAAGTTGCGTGTATCTGTATGTTTTCCATGTGTGACATGTACATGTACAGGCTGTGAAACAAATTTCCCCGTTTGACAACAAAGCTTAATTTCCCCATTCAGTCAAATGTCTCATCTTCACTATACTGACTTGTATCTGTGCAAAGTTTGTCACTAGAGAGGTGTTTTCATGTTCCTCTATTGAAGGGAGTGATGTCTGTCCACTTCAAAAAAAATCTGAGAGTCAAACAGGCAAGCTAGGTTAGGAAAGTCACTAATACGAAAACTTAAGGTTACTTGCGTAACCCCAGTTCTCGCCAGACAGCCCCTCTTGCTTGGGCGAAGCGAGAGAAGCTGCTTTTTTTGAATGCCGCTGCATCGTAGTGCAGGCTAGAAGAAGACTAGCTGTTAAAATTGGATGGAAACAATCTACAATTTAAAATATTTTTAAAATAAAATCAACTTAACAAATGTTTCATGAGGAAGGAAATGCATTTGTAAGACCTCAAGGATTCACACAATGTGTTTTGGTGATAAACAGAGAAATTAACTTTTGTTTGTTTGTGATAAAAACTCCACAGGGTACCTTTAAGGGTGGCATGACTACTGTGCGTGACGTCTGCTGACTAAACTGTTGTCATTGTATTCAGTGAGAAGATGTCTCAATCAGTATGACATGTCCAAAATCTGACTAAACTTTAAATGATTTTTCAATTAAAAGTCTTCACATTAATTGAAATAGTGAGAAATGCGTAACTTAACAAGTAGAGATGACAGAACCAGAACACAGAAGAAGGGAATACATGATTATTTAATCCAGAGATTTGGAGGGCATGTGATTTCTGGGACAAAGAGAGAGTGAGAGAGTGAAGCCTCAAGGCATAGCGTGTGGGTGTGTATGCGCATTCGTGCTTGCCAGTGACCCCTCTATAACTCTTACTGCATTAGGGGTATTAAAAACATCAGAGTCCATTCTGCTTACGACTGGGAAAGCAGACAGCTAAGTGGAGATGGTCCTCCCACACCGGGGGGAATCCACCGCGTCAGCAGAAATCATGCTGGAGGTGGAGTTTCTGGCCAATAATGCCAACTGATGGTTTTCTGTTTTTACACTGCCGAATCATTACAACACCCAGGCCTCCACACGAGGAGGGAGAGGGCTGCTTTCATGATCAGAAATCAATGCCCATGAACTGTGACCTAACAGTCTATTAATTCCATTATATAAATACAACAAAAAGACTGCTGACTATGCTGTGACTCAAAATAAAATCAAGTTAATTTCCATTTGATCTACACATACTATGGTTGTAACAGTCCATGTAATTGTACAGAACCATCAAGGTCCGGGGGGTCATGGCCTGGTGAACGCTGCCATGTGCAGAATAAATAGTATGTAGACTAATGCACGCAATGTGGAACCAAAGTTCACAGGCGCAGGCTGTCCCCTGAAACTTTTAGACATACGCCCTAAGCAAGGTGCTGAGGTTAGCAGAACAAGCGGACTGGCATGCAAGTCAGTCACACTATGGCGAGCGCAAATGAAATACCACAGCTGACAGACCTGTGAACAGGTTCCCAGTCAGCTACAACAGCAACAGAGAGAGAGTTGTGTATAAGACAGTGTGTCACTGCTGCTCCACAGTTGTGGGAAATGTGAGTGGAAACACATCCAACATGCTGAAGCGCATTCAACAGCACCACCCAGATGTGCCAATGTCCAGGATGATAAATGTTTGGGCGCGCTGAATGTTTAAATATAGCCACAGTGGAACGAATTGAAACTTTTTTAGGGTGCTCTCAGACCTACAGTTGTCTTGCTTTGGTCCAAATCAGGGACTACCGTCTGTACTACTGTTTCAAGGTTGCATAATAGCCTAGAGTTGGTTCGCGTTCTTATGACAGCATTTACAAGCAGACCAGATCAAATGCCTTGCGTGAGAAAGCTGCTCTTGATTGGTCACAATTTCCACGTGGGAAAAATCCAGGAAGTAAACAAAACGTTGAAGAAGAGTACACTTGCAAGATAAATGTGACACTTTCTAATGTCACAATGTTTACTTCATAGCATAAGAAATGCTTTTAAGTTTTCTAGCCTGTTGTCTTTAGGGAAAGTGTTCAATGTTCCTACAGTGTAATACATGGGTGTTTGAAAAGTACCTTATTTTTACAATGTAAATAGTTCACTTAAATTGTCAGAGGGCAAAATGCTGCCTCGGTCATCCGCAAGAGGATTACATCCGTCTTTGACACTTGCGCTTATGTCTGCTTAAAACAAACAAAACAAATCCTTATGCAGTTGGGTTTTTTTTCTTGCAGTACCAAACTTACACTGAATCGTGACTCCTAAACCAGAGTACACACCAATCTGTGACTTCTGTGTACCTTTACACCCCTGTTATCAAGTTATTTTTTGGTGTCTTTCTGACTTATTCATGACAGCACTGCAATACAAAAGAAACTAATTGTTCTGACATGACAGACAGAATTAAACAAACAAATGCACCAATCCACTTGGGAAGATATCCTTATTTATTATTTGTAAAAATTAAGGATTTGTTTTGGAAAAGTTTCCACTTGGTACACTGAAACAACTCCTCTGTGTCCCTACCTTTCATTATGATGCACTGCAGTTTGTTTCAGTGCCATGTTATCAATCATTTTGTCCGACTGTATTAAATCACTAGCCGACTGGTTCTACTCCAACTTTCATTAATCTGTATTTATACTCTTTTAAATCTCCGAGGTGAGTTTTTAATTCAGCATCATTAACAGAAGCTCTGGTTATGAAAATGTTGAAATCTCAGAACTAATAATCAGGGAGGGTTTTTAGGCAAAATATCACAAACAGCACATAACACCCTCCCATATGTATCTGTCTCACTTGTCAAAATGGGTTTCCTTTAAAATAGCCCTGAGCATTTCATCATGGCTCCATCCCAAGTGATTACTGGCTCGGTGACAGGCAGCCCAGAGACTCACTTTTGATTGACATTACCTCAAGTCAGTGAATTTCAGCTGGAACATTAACAGTGTATCTCTCATTTGACCTCTATGGTGCAGATCTGAACTTCTGGAAACACGGTGAGCTGAAATGACCATAAGCTAACGTAGCGCTAATAAAAAGATATACTTTGACATGCTAGAAAATGAAACCATTTAAGAGGCTGCAAGTCAATTCGTTTTTGTTTCACGTGTGTGTAAGCATGTGGTCGGAGTACTCACAGCTGGCACTGGTCTCCTTTGATCCCCTTGGTGGTGCAGAAGCACTTGCCAGTTAACACCTGGCACACACTTGCATGACCATTACACTTGCAGGCTGGAAGGGGCGGCAAAAGACAGATGGAAAAGAAGAAAGGTGGGGAGAAAAGAGGGGGAACAGAGACATTGCTGATTAGCATCAACCAATACTGAAAGTGTGGATTAAGTAAAGTGTTTGTATGTGCTTGCACACATGCACATGTCCACTTAGGGATTTCCAACATCAGTTTAAAGCTTTGAATTCAGGATCTCCTGAGGGCTCACTATGCCTACAATTCCTGCAACTTGTGGCATAACAGTTGTTTTTCCCCACTTTAAAGTACTGGGCTAGCAGTTTCCCATTGCTTGCAGTGTTTGTGCTAAGCTAAGCTACCGACTTCTCCTCTGCTGTACCGAACACGCAGAGATGAAATTGATATCGATCTGGCTGAGATGGTAAACAAGTGTATTTCCCAAAAGATTGGCTGAACTTCAAAGATCTGAGACATGATGGAGAAAATATGCCCCCCCTAGATAGGACACCACGATACCCGCTAGGCATGTGTGTGTGGAATATAAACAGTGCAGCACTAGATGTGTGAATTGGCTCCTTAAGTGCCTCTGGTGTGGCAGCCTTTCAGGTTTGCACTTTTCAGTCGACTGAGCTTTAAACCACTGAGAAGGTGTATTACAGAGGGGTCAGCGGACACAGCTCTAAACCTCCACCCTTGCACATTTCCCAAGACGGTGCACATGAATATTTCAGGTGACAGGATTGCTTTTAACTGAGTGTCTTAGCACTTTTTCTTACACTTGTTGTTATTGACAGCTGGTGATAAAGGATTTAGTTGTACTGTGTGCAAGTCACGCTGGGATAGGGGGGTTTGCCGAATGACCACTGTACGTAAAACAAACAAACACCTTCACATGAAAGCATCTGTCTGTATACAGCAGAGGTGAGACCAGGTTATTGTTCTGCAAGTCACAAGCCTAAAGTTTCTGCACTCACGACTGACAAGTCCCAAGCCCTAAAGTTTGAGTTTCAAGTCCTAAACAAGTCATAATGCGCCCTTCACTAAATAAATGCCACTTTAACAACATAATAATAATATATTACTTTTACAAAACTCATGAAAGCTTTTCAGAATTCATATTTATGTGATAAAAATTGGGATGCTCCAAACAAGTTTTTTTACCCCTGATCCCAGTCATTTAATAGAGTATCTGCTGATGCGGAGTTCTGATCCAATACCTCTATTTTCGACAGCAGCACACTACACTGCACTGCACCCTGCATCTAAGCTGTTTTTTTAATGTTTTACAATTAAAGTATAAAATAACAAACTCTAACTTTAGTATATTTGGCTCTGTCGCTGTCTCGAGGGAGTTCCTCTATCCTCTCAGGAGTATTCTCCAGTGTTTGTGGCTTCGGTGCAGCCTTTACATGAGTTGCTTGAAAAACCTGTATTCAGCTGAGTGTTTCATTTCTTTGCTGTGCATCTTTTACACAGATGACATCAATAAATTACACTTATTAGCCGTTTTCTCACGAGGCTTTTGTTGCACTTGCAGTGGCGTCTTGAGTGTCGATGAACTCTACGTACCATAGATGACAAACAAGTAAAATGCAGGAGACGCTCACACTGAGCTGAAATAAAACTGAGCGCACGTAAATAAATATAAATAACATTGATAAATGTGCATTTCGCTGTCGTTCATGTGTGGTAATTCGCCACGAAGGGGCTCAGAGTAACAGACAGACAGCAGAGTTGACGATGACTACTATCCGTGTTGCTGTGCCCGAAGGCATTGCAAGAAAAAACACCTGTGTGACAGCTGACGTAAAACAAATGATCGGATTGGGCTCTATACAGCTCAATAAAGCTGATCCCAATTATTTAAAAAATGCCTTGATGGGCCTGATATGGATCTTTGACATTGGACATCCCTGGTTAAAACATGTTATTAACTAGCCTGTGGAATAACAGCAGGTACCAGCCCTGAAAATTAACATGACTCCTGTCTGACTGCTGAGTGTGGCCACTTCCTGTATCTGTCCTTTCAAATTAAATTCCCACATGGTCCAGTCATATAGGTTTTGATGTATTTTGACAAGGTGCAGCTCCTTATAGAGTTTCACTTTTTTTTTGTCCTGCGACTAGGCAACCAATGAAATCTTGCCAACTAATGACCTTTTTGGTCGACTATTATGGGGCAGCCCTATTGTTTTCAAGTCAAAAGGTTCAAGTCCAAGTTAAGTCACAAGTCACTGGTGTTCAAGTTCAGGTCAAGCTGCAAGTTTTTTTTTTAATTCTGTCAAGTCAAGTCAAATTCGTGACTCAAGTCAGACTCGAGTCCAAGTCATGTGATTCGAGTTCACACCTCTGACATGCAGTAATAGCACATAATGACTTTGAGTCCTTTCGTCCTCAGGCTCTGAGAGAATAAGAGGAATATTCCCTTCACAGATGCTCACCTGTGTAGTTTCACTTTACAGGTTACAGCTATGGCCTGTGCATTAACAGATGGCATCTGAGACCATAAAGCTCCCAGGTGTGTGTGTGTGTGTGTGTGTGTGTGTGTGTGTGTGTGTGTGTGTGTGTGTGTGTGTCTGCGGCTCACAGTCTGGCAATTCAAACAATAGCCTGCATGTAATTTTTCAGGAATGCTATTCATGTCTCACAGGGGACAGGGAGTGTGGGTAAATCTCCTCTAATACCGGTCATCAGTCATTTATTTAATAACAACCTGAGACTATTATCAAGTGCACATACAGTCATTTTAGATTTGGTTAAATGCTCATTCCTATGCTAACAGCCTAATGTTTATTCTCCACATTAAATTCAGCTAGCATTATGCGCTTTTGCTCTGAAAACAAGAATGCTGTATAAATTATGGGCTGCAGTCACTTCAGAAAATTTATTCTGCGTCGAGCAGGAGATGAAGATAATAAATCTGCACCGTGTGCGATTCAAAAACTCAATCAAGCAGCTTTATATGCAGAGAGACAAACCTGAGTACCACACCCTGAATTAATAAAACAGTTAAATCATTGCAGATGTATTTGTTGACATCACGCCTTTATAATGTCAATGTATGTATCCAAAATCAACATACATGATGCATTTCTATTTTCAATAAAGCAGAGCTTTAAAGTGCAGGAAAAATAACACAGTAACACAAGAAGTCAGTATTTGACCTTCAGCTTCACCTGCACTTCCCACATGTGCTCCACACTCACTCTAATGTCAAGAAAACACAGTTAATCTTGACATTTCTGTGTCTTATGTGGGAGTGGTATTTTCCACACAGCAAAAACAAACCAACGGAGACCAGATGTTTATTTTACCTTTACTTGTTTTTCTGTTTAACTTAATGAAACCAACAGATGGAGGAATATTTTCATTAATCAAACAGGACAGACTAATTGCCTCCAGTTCTTATCAACACACAATAGTGCCCTCTGTTGGTTAAGATGCTGTACTGCGGTCTGTTTGTCACGCAAGGCACTAATTAAAATTCAATAAGTAGATGATATTCCTCTAAGAGTTTGATTATCATGTACACACAGCAGGTCTTGTCCAAATAAAAGAGAATGTAATTTGTGTATTTGTTTTAAACGTGACTGTTAACTGAAATGAAATGTGCACAGATGATTAAGGTGGTTGGGGTTAAACTACATCAATCCACTCCTTCGACAAAATGATAATAAGTAAAGCCATTAAGTCATATGTGTGTAGAATAGTTAAGTATCTGCGGCACTCACCCTGGCATTTGCCGCCATTGGTCGGGTCTCCATGGTAACCAGGCATGCAGGTCTGGCAGTGAGGGCCGGTGGTGAGGTTACGGCACTGCTCGCACACACTGCCGTTCACACACGTGCTGTGGCCATTACACTGGCAGGCTGAGAAAGAAACAGAGTAGGTTTCACTGATTTTAGTTACATATTAAGGAAATATGTGCATATGAAATTTCAGATCTTAACACACCGAGCAGCTCATGGCTACCACAGCTAATGTACCCTAATTGTGGGTTACACTGGGGGGCAGGGAGCGAGCCAACACAAGGTGGAACTAACATGGATTTTTATTTTCAATGATTAGAAGCAGGAAGGGTGAATTTCTGCCAACATGCTGGCAGTCACATTCTCCATCTGTCTGCAAGTCCCACAGGACCCTGTTTTACAGAGTCATTTTTGAATAGTTTGAGTCGAAGTCACACAATCATGTTGATCGTGCTCCCTGTAGCTAATAAACAGCCAGGATTTGACACGGGCCCAACAAAACTTACACCTAGGGTTGTTGTTATTGCTTCCTGGAAAAGCAACAGACCCATTAGAGCTGTCAGTGGCTTGTGTCTGCCATGTCATATTAATTACTATTTAATCAGACTTGCCTTTTAAAATATGCTTTGCAACTTTTAATGAACCCGCATCAATGCGTCCAATGGGAAAACACAAATTAGACATCTAATGGAAAAGAATACAGACAAAAGAAGTGTTTATTTTTATTATGTAAGACTGATTTGTACATTCATCAATGCATATCAAGGGTAACATTAACAGGAAACCAATTTCCAGGATTTGTTAATCTTAACAATCAAAAAAAGGGTCTTTTGACAATGTTCATTAAATTACTGTGGAAGAAAGAAGCTAACATAAAGTTAACTGAAGATGAGACTTAGAGTCGACCACTCTAAGCTCAGATCTGTGGAGGGAATTCATCTGGAAAAACACTTTATGCAATCCCCTCAAGATGTCAGGATGTCGCAATCAAAACAATTACCTCAAATTTAGCCGATCTACATGAATTCTGCACGATCTCTTGTCCAATCCTATTTAAAATGGGTAAAATTACATTTCATTGTAGAGCTGTGCACAGCCCCATTCTCTCTGTTTCTCATGAGACTGCTGCTGCAGGACCGAAGCTTAGAGTTACACTCACAGCGACAGGGCTAACTGTTAGCATCACACAACACTGCCCAGCAGTTGTTAACAGGTTTAACAGCAGAGGTGAGCTGTCTTAGTGTCGGTGCTGAGTTGCTAATAGCTCAGCGTCGCATGTTAACTGCTGCTGCAGGGCTTCTGCCCAAGCAGCAAAATATAGGGCGCCAAGTTGCTCACCTAGTAGTGCAGGCACCACACGTACAAAGGCTATGTCCTTGCTTAATTCAACCTGCAGCCCTTTGCTACATGTCATCCACTCGCTTTCCCCCTTTCACGCTACCACTGTCCTTTCAAATCAAGGCCAAGAAGACCAAAAAATAATAATTTCTTTTTTAAAAAAGCAGCAAAATATGACGAGTAGTGATGAGATCATGTTGTCCTGTATTAGTTTGCGCTAAAAACACCTACAAACATGGCAACATCATCGCAATATTTTAAAAACCTGCCCTGAAATCAGGCATTTCAGGCTGCAACAATCCCCAAAACAGTCTGTGAAATCCTTGACGGACTGTTTTTTTTTTAGTACTCTCAAAATAAAAAATTCCCGAAGCAACAAATCTGAATATGGTCAAGTTCTTTTTGAGTGTCCTAAAAATGTCTTCTTATTGGGTAGACATGGATACAGAGATTAGATCATGTCAATTGGACTGAAAAAGCAGGACAGATATTTATTTCAAATACTTCTAAAAGCAATAATCAGGTGAGGGCTGAGTAAAGAGTCTCCAATAACACCTGAATGAGTGGGCGACCCCTCCCTCCATTTCACCTTGCCTGTTCTGTTCTTGTCAAAAAGAGGCTGATACATAAATTAACCTTGTTTGTATTGATTTTTCACCCTCAGTAAATACAAATTGTTGAAATTAATTCCAGTTTTAAGGATGAAAAGATATCAGCGACACTGAGCTTCACACCTCAAGGCTTGAACTCGCGATGAGGTAAAGTCTCACCAGAAACCTCGTACATGTCACCTCAGATCTCTCACTGTTTTTACACTTTATTGACACCAGTGAGCCACTGAGCACGCCTCACATTCTCACATTACACCTCGCACTGAGTACATCATCGTCTTACATGACGTGGTTGCGTGGACTGGGGCTTGATGACAGCATTAGATGGCACACGAGCATAAGGTTGCATAGAGTCAGCAGGGAGGGATTAGTTGCATAGGGAAGCTGTAATAGGAATCCTTGATAAGAACATCTTTTAAAACTTAAGACGCCACAGTCGATGGGCAATAACAACTGCTCAAGAAGATACACTTATGATGCATAAGCTGTAATTTCAGTAAGCGACACAGGAAGTAGATCCCTTACCAGGGCAGTGAATGAAGGCCCACTCGTAGCCCTTGTCTTTGGGGCAGCTGCCCGGCTCCAGGATCATGTCCTGGGACTGGACCTGCTGGCCTTGTTTCGCTGGTCTCTTCATCGGCCCCCTGTAGGAGCCCTCCATGCACAGGCCCTTCCCCGTGCTGCTGGGATCTCCACACCAGCCGCACTCAGGTTGCTCCAGGCATTGGGAACACGTCCGCAGGCCTGAGCAGTTCTGAGCTAAAGGAGAAACAAAGGGTGAGAGACTGGTGTTACACTTGTGCATGCCAACACAGATAGAGGAACAGATAAACATACATACATACATACTCATGAAGGCTACAAACACATACCCATAAAATTATGCACATACACGTACTGTATATTACCATGACTTAGAAAACATACACACCTGCACACATACACATACACAACATGTGTAAAATGACTGTAATATGATGTAAAGGATTCCCACACATTTTTATAGACAAAATTTCAAACCTTTTTCATAACTTTTCAAGGAGCCAATATAAAAATTTCTTCTTCGTACAACACAAACGGAACTGTACAGTACGCTTTAGTTGAAGTAGTAATTATATTATTAGACGCAGTCCGCAGACACGGAGCATTAGAGCTTCTGTCTGAAGTTTGCGTTGACCTGTTGATTAATTTGTTTGGAAATAAGAAATCTCTGTACCTTTAAACTACTGTCTATTTTCAGAGCAGTTCAAACGAAATTTAAGTATGCACTGGCTCTCTAAGTGACACTTAAACGCCCTAGGCTGCCCATGTCAACTGCTCAATCTCAAAAATGCAGCATAATTTTTAAGTATTAGTGGGACATAGTTACAGTGCCTCTTTCAAGTGCTCACTCCCCTAGGTGTTCTTCTACTTTGTTGCATTAAAAATCTATAATTTAAATGGATTTTTTGGGGGTCTTTTTTGTGATAGACCTACACAAAATAGTAAAAATTGGTGAAATGAAATCAAAATTTAAAAATAACCCTGAAAACTGATACATGCAAATGTATTCATCCCCTTTGCTTTGACACCCAACCAGGTCTTATTTAGGGGTGTCACAGCAAAGGTGGTGAATAAACATGCCTGTGCCACTTTTCAATTTTAATTTTTAAAATTTTTGAAATCATTCTACTTTACCAATTTTGACAATTTTGAGTAGGTCAATTACAAAAAAAATCCCAACAAATTTCCATTTAAAATCACAGGTTGTTAAACAACAGTATAAGATAAACACTAAGGGGGTGAGTACTTTTGCAAGGCACTGTCGGGAAACTTTGGGATTCATGACCCTGCATGTTAAACCACACATTTTCCATCATTTTCCTTGCTGCACTTGCCCGGCATAATTCAAACGGGTCAGATTCAAACTCTATTCAAACATAATTCCAGCTAGCTGGCACACATGGAGGTAGAGACAGCACACGGGGGAGAAAATAAAGACACATACATGATGGTCAACAAAACGTCACCCATCAACACACAGCTACACACAGAAGAGCTACGATACGTCAACAGCTACAGAAAATAAATTTGCCGTTACGTTACATAACATGGAAGGTTATCTGCGCAACAGTTTATTTAACAAAACACAACAAATTTCCATGACTTCCATGACCTGTGTGAACCCTGGATGTATGTATTGTAATTTTATATGATCATGTCACACATATGCAGATGACACTATTTATTATGTGCTCAATTTGACTCATGTAATCATAGTAATGATGGTATGTCCTGACCTTAAAAAATTTTAAGCAGAAAAAAAAACCTGACCAGGAACAGGAGCCTTTCACAATGTTTTCTTGCACTGACCCTGACAAATAAACAAATAAATACATACACTTGTTATCAGTATCAAAGTGGAAAGTTTTCTATTACTGTTACACTCCTCTGCTTCTTTTATTTAAACTAAAAAATGTTTATTGTCTTGGTTTATATTCCTTTGTCGGCCACATTTGTCCATTTCTTTTTAGTTTAACATTTGTTTACCAGGGTTTCACCTTGAAACAAACAGCAGTGCAAATTATGATCAATTGCAAAGCACTAAAAATAACAAGGTCCAATGTCGTCACATATAAAAATCCTGAAGGATGTTGCTTTCAGGGATTTTATTTTGTAGGATTTCAGCCTTTTTAACGGACAGCTTCAGTCATTTCTTTGCCTTTAACAGGCCCTACAGATTAATGTGCATTAACGTGCTTTGCACTGAAAACACAAGCTGGTTATCTAGTGAGCTGTCAGGACAACAGATCTAAGAGCACATAAGAAGATAAGAAGCAGGTGTTAAACACTTAACAGTTGATTGAGAGGGGGAAAAAGCCATAGAATGAGACAGAAAATGTGTCAGCAAGCCGAGGTCGGTGAAAAGTTTTTGATTTGAGCAAAGTTCAATGAAAGGTTTAAATGTGATGTGTGAAGTGGCAGCTCGCTCTAAAGTCAGAAACCCAAGGGAGCCAGGGAGCGATGCTGTTTTGTCAGCTGGGGGACGAACTTTCAGGCCACTAAATTGCTTGACAAGTTTCAGCGCCGCCACTTGCCTGCCAGACAGACACTTCAGAAGGGGGGGGGAAATGCCACTACTATTTTAAGGAGACAAACATTGAGTGCTTTTACCTCAGTTTATGTCAAACAAATCTCCAGCTATTCTGCTAATGGATGTGAAACCATGACAACGCGAGAACAATCAGCACAAAGTAAGGCCATTTAAGTTTGTTTTGGCGACAGGACGCGAGTGGCAGATTTCTCACTAACATACCATTCTGAGAAAAGAAGCAGCTGGACGAGGACTTTTTGTCTTGCCACAACACAAAAGCACACTGAAATACAGAATCTGCCGTACAAACAAAATCCACATTTATCCGCATGGATTTTGACAGATAAATCAATATGTGTGAACATGAGCAACTAAATCTGATGCCTGGAGCTGTTACATAAATTGGACAGTGATTATGAGTGGGGCTGCACAGCAAAACATGTGTCCCGTCATCCAGTGTTAACAGTTTTCACCAGCCAAGCAAACACAACCTGTAATCCTGGCCTCAATTCTCTCGACAACGAAGTCTGAATTTATGCATGGAAGCTTTTAAGTGTTTTTTTAAGAATAAAAACGAGTTTAACCTTAGCATAACAGCTTACATTTCATAAAATCAGTTTACTGTACATCCACTTTGTTGTTCATCGTCTCTGGTGGTTACATTTACTTTAATCTGTATCTACAGGCTGTTTCACTGCTTGCGAAGTGTTCTTGCTGGATTTCACAGAGACTACAAATATTGATCAAAATGACGACTTCACTGCTTCAGTATCTGTCTTTTTCTGTGTCTTGACATGCCTGATAATCCACCCTGCAATCAACACATGACAAATGTCACTTTAAATCAATTAGTATCCTTTAGAGTACGCAGATCCATATGCAGAGAATGTCACTTCATCCTAACTGCTCTCCACAGGTTAAGAAAATGCTTCTTTACTATTACTGTTCTGCACAAAGGATGCAGTCAAGCCAGGGCCTTTTGAAATATGATGAAATCTTGTTTTTAAGACTGAGGCATACTTGGGAAGATCATGACGGCAGAGATACAGAATCAGCATTTGCCTGCTCTGGCTATTTGTGCTATGAAAATACCATAAAAAAAACAACTCATCAACCAAAAACAAGGGCCCTTGCCCTAATTTTTACAGCTGCCTCCAGGCTAGGGTTGCGATCATAATCAGTTCATCTGCAGATTATTTTCTCAGTTAACTGATTCATGTTTTTTTAGAACATTGTGAATTACAAATTATAAATTCCCAAAGCCCAAGGTGACAAATTTAAATTGTTCATTTTGTTCAACCCAACAGTCCAAAACTAAGAGATTCATTTTCATTCATGACTCATAAAGCAGTGAATTCTAATATTTTTAAAACTGAATCCTGTGAGTGTTTTTGTTTGAAAATTACTGAAACAATGAATCAATTATCAGAATACTTGCCAAGTGAATTTTATTTAACTAATATTTCAGCTAACTACTGTACATCTAGACTATGGAGGATGGAAGCTGCCAAAATCAAAAATACATAAACGACTTGATAATCATATTAATTTGCCAATAAACATACCAAAATACCTTCTACTACAACTGTGTTTTACAGAGGGCCTGGATAAGGCTATTAAGCCCTATGAAATGATTAAATTGTTTGTATGGACTTGGGTACAACTCGAGTTTCTCCTAAAGTTTACATCCATGTCTGTGCAGACATGGATGCTTCACACACATAAGATCTATACAAGCAGCACAGTTTCAATGGTGGCACCCAAGGTTAGTGTCACCAATTCAGTATCTGACCAAATGTCTCCCCTTCTGTTCCTGAGATATGGTGCTGAGTCATGGCCAGAACAGTGTTTTCATGCCAGAACATTATGATGTCACAGTGAAGCTGACCTTTGACCTTTGGAAATAAAATGTCGTCACTTCATTATTTTTAATCATTTTACACATTTTGTTACGTTTTTTTCATAATTCATGTAGGAATTCTTGAGTTACGCAAAAACCTATTTTGTGAGATCACACTGACCTTGAAACAAAAAATTCTAACCAGTTAATTCTTCAGTTCCAGTGGACGTTTGTGTCAAATTTTTAAAACATTCTGTCCTGGTGTTCTTGAGATATTGTGTTCACGAGAATGAAACAGTCGTAAGGTCACACTCATCTTGACTTTTGACCACCGAAATCCAATCAGTTCATCGTTACGTCCACGGGAACGTTTGTGCCAAATTAGATGAAATTCCCTAAAGGTGTTTTTTAAGTATCGCATACACAAGGATGGGAGACAGACAAGGTCACAGTGACCTTGACCTTCGACTATGACCACCAAAAACAAATCAGTTTATTGAAGAGTCCAAGTGGACATTTGTGTCAAATTTGAAAGACTTTTCTAGGTGCAATATTCAGATATTATGTACACAAGGATGAGACAGATAGACAGACAGACAACCCGAAAACATAATGCTTTCGGCCATGGCTATTGGTGGCGCAGTGGCATAATAAATGTAGGCATTAACTCATTTTTAAAATGTGACATTGATTAATGATTTTGTTTGAGTTTGCTTCTTTCTTCTGTATATTATTTCTTTGTATTTATTTACTTTGCTATTTAATTTTTACCTTTTATTTATTTGTTCATATTCATTTATTTCTCATTTATTAAATTTATTCATTCATTTCTCATTGATGTATTTATTCTTTTTTAATATTTATTTATCTTATGTATTCATTTTTTTTTTTCATTTATTTGGGCCAATAATTATCTTCAGTATTTTTCTGGTACATTTAATGGCATATTAAATCATTTACTGAGTCATTCCTTATTTTTGATTTTGGCAGCTCCCGTCCTCCATACTAGTCCCCTAAAGTATATCTGGAGGAACTAAAAACAGTGAGCCAGTCCTGATATAAAAGATCAAATCAAGGCCCAAGGAAAATGCTATGAGGGGAAAGTGAAAGTCAACCCGACCTTGCATGTTTAAAATTCTGTGTGAAGTAAATACAGCTTCAGGAGATTTTTCTGACCAGTGTTGATGAAACAGATAGACAGATAGCAGAGATGTGATGTGATGTTGATGCGCTTGGTCTGACTGATCTGGTACGATACAGCTACACAGAAGCTGAAGAGGTATTTTGGATTGCTGCTTACAGGATAGGTAGAAATCACTAGAACTGCTGCTGAAGGCCAAAAATAAAGAGTCCTTCCCCAACAAACTGCTACCAACTATTAGCATCTCACAAATAATCACTACTTGTGCAATGTCAGATTTGCAAAACTAGACTATTTTGTACTAGGAGCAACAAATACATCACAGCCTACCCCTGCATGATGATACTACAGGGCATTTTATCCTGGGTGTATGGCTTTAAGTACACATATGCAGTGTACTCAGCATAAAGAAAGCCTCTCTATGCACTGAAAATGAGGAGGAAAGAAGTAAAGTTAGGTGAGGTAATTTAAGACTTAAGTGGTGATTGAAACTTTTAGAGTGAATGTGAAGGAGCAAAGTCAGACAGAGCAAACAGAAAATACAGAGAGAATTTATAGGATACCCTTCTCTGTCCTTCACGCCGAAAGGGACAAATTCCTCAAGACAAATATCCACAGTGTACAGAAATGTCTCAGGGTTACCTAACACCAGCTGACACAAATGAATTTGAAACTGCACCCTTCAGCTCCCTAAATTTGTTACTCCCTAAACTGATCTGAGATGCTTTTACGATCTGACACAACTATGGGGATAATTCATACATCACGCAGCACAACAGCACCGACTAGAACTGGAGCTACGCTGACCTTCAGGCGAGGGATCTCTCTGATCAACTTACCAATGTGGAAATACTGTTAACAGTTTAACCTCTGTATGTGTTCAGCTTATTTCATTACTTTTGGCATTACTTTCCTCATAATCTGTGTTTTATGAAGAATAAAGGGGTTAAATTAGCTATCACATCATTAAATTAACCCCTTCAATGCTTTTAAGTACTAGTATGTACTGTAGAAAACATGTACAGGATATTCAAAGATGACATAGCTTCAAATTGTAAAGAGATAATAGAGCTTTGTTTTGTTTAGTTTTGTTCTCTAACGCAGTGTTTCTCATATGGGCGTATGGGTACCTCTACGGGTACTTTAAAGTACTGCAGGCAGTATGTGAGGTTTTTTTTTTTATGTTAAAGGTATACAATTCTTCTTAAAAGCAATGTATAGACTCACACAGAAGTAATCCCTTTCTGTCATTACACTATTTATGACCCACGAGAACTGTGTGGTGGTGATTATTTCCTGCAGTCGCGCTTTTGAAAGCTAGCACAAAAAAGGCACAAGAGTAGCACCCAGCGCTCGACCTCGCGTTTTCCAGGTGGCTAAAGATGCAGCATGTCTACAGCCCCTCAAAAGGTAGCAACCAAGTGCAAGGTTGTAAGCAGCGGGCAGCCAAGAGAGACAGCGCAGAAAAAACGTGAATGAGAGGGAATCTGGGGTTGGCTTTTACTTTCACTGGCAAGCTTATTTACCAAGAGTAACCAACAGAGTAACCTTGCATGGCGTACCTTTAATTTAAAAAATATCAGCCATGCATAGTTTCTAAAATAATCATACTATGATGAGTTCAATAAAAAAAGGAAATGTAGCATCGAAAAGCACATTTTATATTCAATATTCCTGTTTTCAGTGAAATCATAAACTGCCTCAACAAACGCATTCACGTTGACATTCACATTGTGTGTGTACATTGAAAAAAAATTGAGAGCCACTGCTCTAATGCACAAAATGACGACACTGACGTGCACATGATTATATCTATTATCATATCATATAGGAGGCAGTAGCAGCTCAGTCCATAGGGACTTGGGTCAAGTCCCTGTCCAGAACAAATACTGAGCGTGGACTGGTAGCTGGAGTGGTGACAGGTTGCCTCCTGGGCACTGTCGAGATGCCTTGAGCAAAACACCGAATCCCCAACTGCTCTGGGTGCCTGTCCATGGGCAGCCCCTCGCTCTGACATCTCTCCATTTAATGCATGTATAGGTGTATAGGTCCTGTTTGTGCATGTGTGTGTATTTCAGGCCTGTGTGTGTATGACAACAGAGTGAAAAAACTTCCTCTGCTATCTATATATCTGTAGTACAGGCATTTTTGGAGTGTTTTTTCCACTGTGTTTCTCAGTGAACACTATTTTTGAATAGGATGATACTACTTTACATTTTAACAAGTGGGTGTACATTTGTAAATCATCTTTATTTCAGAAGGGCTTTGGCCTGCTACCCGTTTGCAGCACAGAGGTCCATCACTGAGTTGCTCCTAAGTGGTTCAAAGCTGCGCTGATTTAAAACATCTCGGCTCATTCTACTCCTGAAATCCTACTCCAAAAAGTAAAACAATAACATTCATATCTTGCATCACTGTACGTGCAGCAATTCCCATCATGCCTCTCTTCTCATTCAGAGAGTGAAGTCATTTGTAGGCTGGAACTGTTCCTTGATACGTGACTGTCTTTAAACCACTTAAAGCCAGCTAACGGTAAAGAGTCCATCTGCAGCGTGGTCAGCAGGGAAATCTAACAGTTGGGGCGACTATATGCGAGAGTAATTGGCCATTACAAACCAAAAAAAAAAAAAAGAAAAACAGCTTCCAAAGCCAATCACAGGAAACTAATACCATTTTCCCTCCGACACAAACACCTTCCACTTTAAGCTGTTTTTCCTCCCTTAACCTCCTTTCTGGCAGTGATGAATATCGACTGCTTACAGAAGCCAATCTGGAGAGCTTATTGCCGGCCTCCTTAATGCCAGACTATAGACTTCAGAGAAGCCTCATCTAGATTAAGTTTAGTCAAAGACACTTACCCACGCAATCTCCAGTCTGCCACTCCAGACACTGGCCATAGGGAAAAGAGATGACATAGGCAGTTGAGTCGACACAGCGCTGCGCACTGCCGCACCACATACACTCCATGGCCTGGCTGGTACAGTTGGCACAGGTGGTGTGCAGGGAGCAAGGCTTCTTACAGGAGGGACGGGTGCTCTGATTGGGGTTACCTAGACAGGAAAGGACACGACAGAAAGAGAGGAGAGGACGATGAGTCTTTTTCAAAATCAGACTGTGTTCATGTAGCATATGCGTGCACGTGAGTGTCTTTCACCTGTGGCTTTTTCACAGATGAGGCCGTGGGCAGTGGCGGTGCATGGATTGGCCCTAAGGCCCGACACCTGAGGCTCCTCCAGGTAGGCACAGAAACCAGAGTCACTGGGCTCGCCGGGCAGCCAGCGCAGGCTGCTGTTGGTGAAGGGTGACATGTCCTCCCAACCCCAGTACGACACATTGATTTTTCTCAGGCCAACCCAGGGAGACAGCCGCTGTGGAGACACGGCAAAAGGCTTAACACACATCAGCCTGACAAGTCACCAGGTATTCAAATGTAAGATAAAACATCACGACCCCGCCTCCCTTCCTGCTCCATCACGCTATTTAAGAACTGAATAGCCATCGCGTTTACACCTGGCAACCACGAATGCCATTAAAAGTCGACTGAAAATAATTTCACAGATGTGATTACTTATTTGCCTTCAGGATTCAACTTGTAATGTAATGGGAAAAATGATGGGAAATGGCATGTCAAGGTTCTGTTTGGAGCAAACACGCTAGTTTCAACCCAGCAGACTGACAACAAATGATATCCTCGTGAATACAGCAGGCATGACCAAACTAAAATCATCAGTGGACTCCATAATTTTCTTTCAGTGCGAGGTAGATGCGTTGCTGTGGTGAGATGAGAAGGTGAGTGTTTGCCCAAAAGCACATTTCATCATTTCCATTAAAGATGAAGAGGCTTGAATTACGATGCTGTTAGGACAATTTATATATTTTTCGATAGATAGACTGGACATCTAAATGTGCAACATATCACAGTGAGGGTCTGAAGAATTGGGAGGATGGTTCAAGTCCACAAACTGGCACACATTTTGACTTTGCATCGCCGATATATCTGTGCTTATTAAAGGGGAAACTTCTATATTTTTTCACCTGGACCCTATTCTCGTATGTTTTTGTGCCTGAGTAGCTGACAGGAAAAGAAACAGGATTTGACATTGGTCCAGTACTGAGCATGAGTGCTGCAGCCAGCAGAGGCGAAACAGGCTGCAATGTAAACACTAGGGGGCAATTGTACACTATCAATTTACGTCCACTAAATGAGCTCGTTTTTGCACCTGATGGGCTCAAATTGTTATTGTAAGTGTCTGGCAACATTATGGAAATGATCCTTACAGAGATAAATCTTTTTATTAAAAGTATAAATTGCTAATTTGTACAACAGTTTTTTAAATTGGTCCAGTTTTGAGAGAGAGTGCTGCAGGCAGCAGCAGCAAAACAGGCTGCATTGTTACCCCTCTGGGCACGTGTGCGCCATCACTTCACATCCACTAAGTCCTTGCTTTCAACACTAACAAGCTCAGGCTATTGTTGTAAGTGTCTGACAACATCATGGAAAGATCCCTACAGAGATAAACCTTGTTGTTTAAGAGTCAGCTTTTTGTTTAATCAGAAACAGCCAAGAAATAAAAAGTAATGTTTATTTACATGGAGTCTGGTGCGGTTGTCAATGGAAGCGCGTATCGAGTGAGCATATTGTCACATCCAACTGGGTGGATTAAGGATTTATTTCAACCAAAACAGAGTTGGTGATTGTTGGAACAGTGCAAAGATAAGCCAAGATAGTTTTTGTGAGGTTTATTTTTGTTTCTGTTGACTTTAAATGCAGCCTTTTTCTATTTTTATGTATTTTTTTACAATGACAAAATGAATGTTTAACTAATCCAGTGGATCTCAAGTGATGTGTCGTGATGCCAGTCCAGGTGTGCCGTGGGATTTTGTGATAACCACTCATTATTACTGCAATATTCAACTGAGCCTATACAGAAAGTTATGAGTGAATTTTTCATTGACTGTATCAGTATGTCGTGCGCACCCATTTACTAATAAAGAGGCAAACTGTAGCTAAAAGATGTAATTTAATTTAATTTACAGGGAACCTATTTGTCACTGTTTGCGCGTGGGAATTATAAGTGTGTGACGCATCAAAAGCCCTGATTGGCAGCCGGCGTGAGGGATGATAACAATTAAAAAGAGAAAGCCGTGAGTGGGACAATGGATCGCTTTTGTATGGAATAAATTACAACAAAGCACCAGCGAAGACAGCGTACCACTGAAAGACAAGAGACAAAAACAAGCAAAAACAAGCACTGTCAATAGACAGCATCACGAAAGCTACCTGTCTTATTTTTTTCTTATTTTTATTGTCTTACGTTGTGATGAGAGTGAAAACACACATTAAACAAGCTGTTCTGCACAGATATAAATACAGGTGTGCATTAAGATTTTGGCTGGCCCTTTGGTGTGACTTGGGCACAATAAGTTTGAAAACCACTGCTCTAAACAGTTAGGCAAAAAGGATCTTTAACAACAAGGTCTGTCTCTGTAGGGATCTTTTCCATAATGTTGTCACAGCACTTGTGCACTTAGTGGACGTAAAACGTGCCAAGAGGAGGCGCCAGCTGCAGCGTTCTTGCTCAAAACTAGACCTATTTCAAAAATGTTTGTTCTAATTAGTCATTTAGACACAAAAACATGGGACTATAAGGTCAAGGTTTAAAAAAAAATGCTAAAGTTACACTCTAAGAATGGATTAGAAAACTTAAAATGCACAATATGAAAGCAGAGGAATTCCAAAGTTACTCTGATCAAAGCGAAAAGTACAAGCAAACCACACTCAGCAGGCTCAGCCTTAGAAAGGTGCTTCTGATTTTTCCTACAGACAGTGAGTCATGCGGCCCTGGCTTTTTTATACAAAGCCGAAAGAAGAAACTCTGACTGTGTTACAGAGGATAAAACGATTCAAACAAGGCAAAACAAAACAATACCGAGGTGCTGATTATCACAGGCTGATTCATCAGGTGCAGTAGCTCAGAAAACTAAAGCCTAGCATTGTTGTCTACTTGTAATTGCGTCAAAGTCAAAAACAAACCATACGGTTTGTGGCACTGCCAAGAGGAAAACAATTTGATGAAAAATGGTTGAAAGACAGGAATCACAGGAGCTAAAAGCACGGCCACAATCAGGAAACAGAAAACAGCGGTGCACGAGTACAAAACTGATGAGGAGAAAATCATCTCAGAATACATAACTCATTACTGACAGGCTCAACTAGCAGAGAATCACTCTTTGTTCTCCTCTGTCAGTTAAGCTGTAAGCTGCATACCCAATCACCCGGCTTTCAAGGATTCCTGAAAATATTTCTGACTGAATTAGATATACAGTATTTACCTTGTCTTGCTGCTGGAGCTTCTTCAGTTCCTCGAGCACAAAGTCCACTTGTTTGGAGGTGGTGAGTGAGGCGATGTTTCCATTGAGGTTCTTGCAGTAGTGTTGAGCGTTGTCGTAGCTCTCGCGGCTGGAGTTGATCCTCAGGCAGGCCTCCCCCACCTGGCTCCATCCCTCACTGCACTGCTGGGCTGGAAAATGAAGAGTAGATGTATGAGCCAAGAAAGTGTTAGCAAACAGTTGCTGATTTACACATCCAACAGTTATGCAGCAACAGTAACACTCATGTAGAGTCAGGTTTCTGGACATCTGGCAAATATATGCCCCGCATCCACTCTCTTTTAACTCTGTTTTTGGTCCCTACCAATTCCTGATTGATATATCTAACTCTTTCACCTCCAAATGCTCCACTTTGTTCAGCAGCTAGTTGCTTACTTTGCCTGTCTGCCATTTGGTGCCAAGTAGGTTGTGTACAGAGGGTTTTTAGAGCTGTTTTGTTGACAACAGCTGCCTTCTGTGGGCTTAAACAAATAAATAAAAGGCTGCGTAAAAGCTGCAGATTCAGGCGTAGGTACATCACTACATGGGTCAACTTTCACAGTCACATCGGCCCCTTTGAAACAGAGACTATGCAGTACTGCTGGCTTTGCTTGTTTTTACACCAAACCAAACAACGCTGGCATCCCAGTTTCTGATTTTAAATTGCATGCTAACATTCCAGGAGCAAAGAGGCGTGACATGTAACACAACAGCACTGGCGTCTAGTGTTACTTTAAAGCCCAGACACACCAAAACGACATCAAATAACAAACAGCAACAAAGGCCGACTGTTGTTTTGCCTCACGTCGTCTGTGTCTTGGCCAAAAAAGCTGCACTTAAACGCTTCACAAAGACCACAGCAAACAGCCAACCAGCACGTACGTACTCTCCATAACAGCAGGCTGAGGTAGCGACAACAATGTCTTCCCATTCTGTGTTTGTGTATTTTATACAGAGCGGCAAGGTGGAATAACAGCGGAACATTTCTGCCTTGAACAGCTTGTATAAAAGAGGGCTGCTGTTTTCACAGTGTCATTTGGTACATTTTTACAGAAATATAAATTAGTGTCGCTTTCAGTAAGGTTATGCTTCAAAACATTAGATAAATACTGCTCAACAGGGGGCGCCATACTGCAAGAAAAAAGGCAACAAGAAGAGAATATTGTCATGAACCTGGACTGCAGGAAGTCTGCTTTCTTTAAAACCACAGGGGACGAAAGATTAAAGACTTTGTGTGTGGTGTGTGTGTGTGTGTGTCACACAGCTTAAGCAGCAGTGTAATCTGCATTTATTTGTCTTAGAGAAATGGATTGATTTTTGGACGCCAAATTGCCTGTTAATTACTGCTTATCATAAAAGTACGATGGATTCTCATTTAGATGTCTGTGTGTGTGTAAGTGCACGTGGATATGTGTACCCATTCTGTGTGTGTGTGTGGCTGGTGCCTCCCAAGTTTGAGACTCCCTTTCAAAGAATCCGAAATACACACACACTCACTCGCACACACATACACACACATGATTTGCAGCTCCCACTGCTGCTACAAGCCCTCAGGCGACAAGGCTTCACGAACTGAAAATTATGGATAAAGTGACAGCAACAATTCTTCAGATTCAGCCGGAGTCAACATTTGGGAGGGGGAGTAGAGGGTGAGAGGTAAACTAAATAAACTGCCAGACCTGATAAACAACATCAGGATGACATCTTGAAAGTACATCTCTGCAAATACCAGATGCTGTCTTTAAATCAGATTTACAATACAATGTACAAATCCTAATAGCAAAATGTAATGAGTGTCTGTTTGAATATTCCCTTCAGGTCTGAATGTCAGAGGAGTCGTTCGTTTCAGTGAACGCAACATCATCTCACAGCATCAGTGACTGCTTTGTGTTGAATTTTATCCTTAGGATCAGGGTGAAGGTTCAGTGCTACACTTATAGTAACAAAAACAAAAAATGTGATCCTCTTCTCAAAGCCTTGAATCTAAGTTCGTGACTATGGGAATGTGCTGAGGAGGCTCCAACATGTGTCTTACCAGGCAAAGCGTGGCACTCTGACTGATTCTGATCCCACTGACAGTTGAGATTCAGCGAGCAGCTCTTGCAGTTGGCAAGCTTGCTGCACACCTGCTCGTTCCGCACTGGACACTCAGTGAAGTTCCTCACGTTCTAAAGAAAGACAGGAGAGAATAGAAAAGAGAGAATGGTTAAGCTTTGAATCTGAGATGGTATGGGAGGTGTAGCGAGAACTAATGTGAGTATACATATATATATCCACCTCTGAAGCACAGTCCTGTTTGTGCTATGGCACAATTACAAAACTAAATGATCTGCATCATGTGTACAGCAGAAGAAAGGCACCATAATCACTGGATATCACTGAGTTATAACTTGATTTCAACGGCGATGATGCCTCTAATATCCCAAGCTCACAAAATGTCAAGTGAGTGTTTTAGGGAGCTGAACAAAAAAATCAGAAGTGCTCTGACGCCCCCTGTTGGACGACTCACAGAGGTGCAGTTGCTGGCGGCAGAGATGCACTTCTTGTCATCGCACCACTGGCACCCGTTGGTGTTGGCTGTACAGCTGGCGCAGTCAGAAAACCGGTAGCACCGCTCGTCCACTGTGACTATAACGATAAAGAGAGTGTGTATATGGTGAGAAATCACACATTTTCTGGAATCCATAAGAAGTACTTGTTGACAACTTGATGGTAAAAGGAGGACAATTCTGTAGATGTAATAAGAAGTTATTAAAAGCCACATTAGCAGTCATTAGTGACAGCTGAGAGCCTTCATGCCTGTGTTGTCACTCTGGAGGAAAAGCACTCAAGAGACACAAAATATAATTTGTGCCCAAAAAAAGCAAAAGTGGAGGGGAGTCATCGACCACATATGAAAGCTTTGATAAATATGCAAAAACGTTTGGATCGCCCTCTCACCAGCTTTCGGGGGGCAGAATGGGGCAGGAATCAGGCTTCCATTAGCCATGCTTGGCTCCCAGGGGAGACAGCGGCCTCTGCTCCAGATGCAGCGGACCCCTGGCCCAGCCTTCACGCACCCCTCCTCTGCCAAGAAGGCCTGGCAGCTGGGGGGTCGGTAAACGAGCACGTCGTTGAGCAGCACGCCGGAGAAGCCCCCGAACACATACATGGACCTGGCAAAGACAAAAAAAAAAAATCAATTATGGTAGTTTTTAACTTACAAATATCCTCAGAAGGAGAAACATCACTTAGCAAAAGTGTAGCTGAGTACTAATTACTAAAAGCAGAAACATTTAGAGGGATGTTTGGATCTTGTTAATAAGCAGCTACAAGATAAATGTACTGAAACTTTAACAAGCATTTGAATCCATTATCATTCATGATTATTCACAATTTCTATTTCTAATTCATAGCCAAATATTGCCTCGGAAAACAACAAGTTTTGTAAAATTAAAGACACACTACTGCTGAGAATACTGTCTCACTGTTACTGTTTTTTGGGAATGTGAGAAAATAACTGTATTTTGGGAAATGGTGTGTAAAGAGCTTGAGCACGTACTAGGATATGAGGTTCATAACAGTTGTTCGGTGCTTTATCTATGCAAATTTTCTGAAGAAAATGTTATTTCTAGTGATATATATTTGATCGAAATATTGCTAGTGGCAAACAAGTTATTACCGGGAACTGGGTTTAAGAAACACCACCATCGAAGGACCAATTATTAGCCATTGTTCCTTCGATCAAAAAAAATCTTTATAGCGAAGAAACTGACACACATACTGAGATTACGAGGGAGAAATGAACTCTATGCAAGACTCAAAAAGATGACACTGGACTAGAATTATGATCAACAGATGCACTAATCCTAAAGGCTGTTAAAATGTGTGTTTACCCAGCAGTTTTTGTTTCGTTAGCTCTTGTATGCTGTTGTAACTGAAATGTCTATGTCACAAAAATTGTTGTTGTTATTGAGTCAATATTATGACAGAGACTGTAAGCAGCAGACATCCAAGAATAATGAAAATATAAGGAGGTGAAATGTCAAAAGAGATTCAATCTGGTGTTGGCTTTTAGTTTCACTTTCACTGGTGGGTGTGTTTACAAAGAGTAACCAACAATATTGCATAATGTGACTTGGAAAAAAATATATGTAATAATATGTGTGTGTAAAATATAAAACAAGGCATAATGACTTGGATTTGGGTGTTAAGACTTTTGGTGAAAAATGACGAGCAGTCACACAGTACAGTGGAAACAGCTTATGATAATCAGGATCAGCTGGTTAAATAAATCACCTATAGTAATCAAATAGTCTGCTTACAGTGTCCATTTTGGGTCTTTTTTATACATGACAATGAATAGAAAGAATTTTAAATGACAGCAGTGCTATTTTCTTTTTACTTTACTTCCTATAATACTCAGTCTCGTGTTAACTCTGCCTCCACCTGGCTACCTGAGGCTGGTGCTGCATGCACATTAAAACTGTGACAGGAAAAAGAAAGTCATTTTCTCTCAATGAAAAACAGAGTTTATGACAAACTGCCAAAAAAGATGAGAAAAAGAACAAGATGCAGCAGCAAAACCTGGTGTTCCTCAGGCTACCCTGTGTAGTCTACTCACACAGACAGAGACACAGTCATGGCTGCTGGTGATGGAAAGAGAAAACAAGCGTGCGCGGGGAAAGCACCTGTGGTTAAAGCCACCCTCGTCATGTGGACTGATAACGCCTGCTTACATAATGTGACAGTTTGAGACAGCTGCGCTGCATTTTGAAAAAGTCAGTCGAGATCAATTTGACCCAAACAGGCGTGATCACCATGAGAGGTTTCCACTGTATCAGCGAGACACAAATATTATTATTACTTGGTTGAAAAACTACAACATGGCCAACTGCATCTGGGAGAGACTCACCCATTGCTGACCACAGCAGAGTGACCAAAGCGGTTGACATCTCTGTGCAGGTCTGGTTTCGGCAGGAGCCTCCACTCGTCACAAGCTGAGGAAAACATGACACCACATGTAAGAGAGCATCTGGTCTTAGGGCTTATGACATATTGACAGGAGAAGGTTTGGAGAGGTCACCATTCAAACTGTGACGTGATATAAAGAATACTACGAGTCCTACCGATGTCGTAGGCGAGGAAGTCAGCTGAGAAACACTTTGCCCCGTTGCTGAGCGACGTGTCGTTGTGTGTGTTGCCGCCGAAGACGAGCAGGGTGCCGCTGAGGAGCACGGCCGAGTGCAAGTACCGTGGAAAGCTGCTTTCTCTCAGAATGAACCTAGAACGTATGCATGACAAGTGCGTCAAGGGCAGGTGCAACGAGAAAGCGTGTAGCGATGCCATATACACAGACGTGTGCATAATTGATTTACCATGTCCGGGTGTTAACGTCATAGCGGTAGAGGTCATCAACAAGGCCGTATTTGTTGGCAGGCAGCGCCTTGTATCCTCCGTGAACATACACACTACCACTGGCAGTGTCAAACGTGCTGCTGTGGCCGTAGCCTCCCTGTGGAACAGCACCTTTGGTCTCAGGCACCAGCCACATGTTGGACCCTGATAAGAAGACATGAACAGGAAGCTTTTAATACAGAGGAAGAAAATGACAGGAAGTTGGAGGAAGTTGGTCTCTCTAATGGCTGCTTAATAGTTTTTGCATTAGTTTTTTTTATATAATAGTCTCTGCCTGGCTTATTGATGGTTTCATTGATCTGTTTTATGCTGCCTATGTTTGTGAAGCACTTTGGTCAGCTCATGTTGTTTCAAATGTGCTACAGAAGTAAATTTAACTTGACTTGAGACAGTTGAATTTCACCTTTAAAACCTTTACATTCTTTGGCAGACAACAACAGACTATCACAAATGGCACTCATTTCTTGTGTGCACTTTATATCATTTTATAGGTTTTAATTATTCATTATTCCACTCATTACACCTCACTGACAACTGACAAACAGGTCACGATGCTTCTTAGCTTCCAGTGTCCAAAATCTAATTGTAAAATTTGGTGTTTTTTTTGTGGCTTTACAAGAGTTTTAACAGGTTTCCAATAAAAGATGGATCCATACCTGGCATGGTACTATGAACTGCTCTACAGGTGGTCTGTCCTATCTATGCTTAAATACATTAAGATGCACAGGTTCGTTTGTTTTTGTGGTCTGTTGTTGTTGGTTTTGCTATTGTTTCTTTCCAGTATTCCTTATCTTGGTGTACACATCAGTAGTTTGAGATGATAAGTTATGCCAAAGGAACACTTTGCCCACAAAAGGAGGGTGATAGTGTGTCACTTACTCACCACATGTTAACTTGAATTCTCTAAGAAAATGGTTCATCTCCCCATGCCGCCAATGTGAACGAAGAATCCAAGAAATGCAAATATTCTTCAAGTATTGCAACAAAAGGAGTCAGTGTTTTAAGTACAGAAAATCTATATCAAAACATCCTTTACAAACTTTCACACAACTTGTGCAGTATAATCTAAGTCTCATTTATCCAGTCGTGTGCTCAGTGCTTCTCAAACACATGAATTTTCGCTGACATATTACAATCTAGGAGGGAACAGCGACTCTACTCCAAGCATCCAGAGGGAGCTTGCTGCTCCTTTGCGTCAAAAGGGGTCAGTAGAGGTGGTTCGGGCATCTGATAAGGATGCCTCCTGGGTGCCTCCTGTTAGAGGCGTCCTGGGCACATCCCACTGGTAGGAGGCCCCGGGGCAGACCTAGAACATGCTGGAGATATTACATATCTCATCTGGCCTGGGAACACCTTGGGGTCCCCCAGGAGGAGCTGGAAAGAGTTGGTGGGGAGAGGGACGTCTGGGGTGGCCTGCCCTCGCGACTTGGCCGCAGATAAGCGAATGAAAATGGATGGATAGATGGATGGATATTACAGTTAAGTACAAACAGTCTCATGCACAGCGTGGACACGTATGCATCAGAACTGTACTCAAGTGGAGCTCATACACATGTTCTTGCTCAGGCATGCTCAGGGCACTTTTCTCGTCAACAGAAGTGTTTTATATTGTAGCGTTATAGCACAAATGCTTGTGTTTGGGAAGTACTGAGCATATGACTTGATAAATAAGACTTGGATTAACTGCACGAGTTGTGAGAGAGTTTGTGAAAGGATGTTTTGATATAGATTTGCTGGTGTTAAAGGTGGCCCCCAATTCATGAAGAATGTTTGCCTTTTTTGGATTCTCTGTTCACCGTAGAGGTATTTGAGTTTTCTTCCAAATTCAAGGAAACACACACAGTGAGTTATTGATACTCAAGTAATCATTTTGCAGGCAAAGTATTCTTTTAATGTCTTGTCTGATAAATGGATAATATATCTATAAATAAAGCACAGAAGAAGGTTTCCAAAACTCTCAAAATACTTGCCATTTCAAACCACAACTGTTTGACTCTGTGGTTTTGAAGCTGAGCTCAGAATCATCAAAACATTATCCAAAAACTGGTTCTGTCAACCTTTTTTCTCTAATTAGGACGAGACATGACAGGAGCTGCCTGGAATTTCAGTTTTGTACTCTACTGTACTGTAAGTTACAAGCAGGTACCTTTTCCTAGGATGTACCACATGTCATGCGATGGGATGGAAAAATCTAGACTAAGAAACAAACAGACTCTTTAAGCTATGACTCACTCAGGTTGTACTCCTGAACATTGCTGACGTAGCTATAGATGGGGGAGTAGCCAAAGATGACCAGCATGATGGCTTCGCCCCCGTCTAGCGAGACGCAGTGGGCCGAGTGACCCTCCACGGCGTAGATCTGAGCCTGGGTCGGCGGGCCAACCACGGGGTTTCTCCGCTGCCACGTCCGGCTGGGTACGTTGAACACCCACAGCTCGTCTGTCACATTTCCCCAGCCCGCCTCCAGCTTCCCACCAAACATATAGATATCATCCTGAAAGGAGAAGAGACTTGAGTGTTTAAGCGAGCATGCAGAGAAGCTGATGCATGCTGTAATTAAAGTGAAAGGAAAGACTAAAGTGTGTCAAAACACGATGATATAAAATGTACTGTTTTAAACAAGCCTGTTAAGTTGAAACTGCTCAGTTTATAGAGCCATAAAGCTTGCTCATCTTAATAACAGGAACACTGCAGACTTGAAATATGAATCTTTTTGTAGTAATCATGAGTATGTGATCATGAGAAGCAAAACATGTCTCTAAATTTTGTGTTTGAAGCCATGCAGTTATTTGAAGATGACATGTTAATACTGAAAATGAGCAATTTCCCTTTGACAGCGACAGCTGCGGTTGCCTTCGTGTGTGAGCAAACTTTTATTGCTTTTTCACCCCCATCTAATTATCCCTCCCTCCTGCTAACAGTTGTGGTCTTCTAAATTCCATCTGTACCCAGAGAGGCTCAGGCATATCTGTGTGTGTTTACCTGGTAGGCAGCGAGTGAGTGGCCGTATCTTGGCACAGGGCCACTGTTGATGGGAACCGTGTTCCAGATGCCACTCTCCAGGTTGTAGCTGCAGAGCAAAGAAACAGAACATTAGACTCTGATGCTTGAAAACTTATGCAGAGTATCACCTGCATGCTAAAAACACTGCACCAGGGTGTCTACAGATGAAACCAAGTTGAATTAAAGACCTTTTTAATACCATATTATATCAAATTTAAGACCAAACCTGCAATGAAAAGACACATAATATATGTGTGTGTGTGTGTGTGTGTGTGTGTGTGTGTGTGTGTGTGTGTGTGTGTGTGTGTGTGTGTGTGTGTGTGTGAGTAGTTTTGTGTGACACATGTGTAAGTACTCTTTCCAAGTAAACACACTGATGTCAGTTCAAAATGAACAGTAAGAGGAAATGACAATAATTGGGTGAGTTTAAGTTTAATGTGTTCAATATTTAAAAAAAAACAAACACCTAAATGCTGTCATTAATGTTTTTTATGATATTCAGAGAAATACCACAGTCAAACATGGTCTGTCCAATGATTGTAAACAGTCATTGAGTCTGTCAGGCTGGAGAAATTTTCACAACAATGTGACCAAAAATATTTAAGAATTTAAGTCAATTTAAGACCTTCTAAGGACCTGTAGACACCCTGTGTACACATATAGCTTGTCTCTCCAAATTTTATCTCATGATCAGCTGATTTAACCAAGGCTCGCAAAAAGTAGCAGTTTCCTGTACGCCAACGCCACAGCTTTAAGGCCTTTTCACACCGAAAATGAAACAAAAAATCGTACCAAAGATACAGAATATTCAAAAAATGTTCTTATATTTTATAACCTTTATTTTATTTGTCAACGAGGACCTGTATTGCAAGATAGCTATATTGTTGTGTGACAGGATGAAGAGAAGTAAGACATTTGTGACATTACAACACATCATTTCCTGAAAGTTTATAGACTTATTGTGTGTGTGGGAGAGTATGTATGTATGTATGTATGCAGCCATGTGTATGTGCCTGCATGCTTACAGGTATATATGTGTTTAAGTGTATATGTTGGTGTGGGCGTATGTATATGCTTATGTTTTATTGGTATCACTTTTGTTTTGTATTTTCTTCACCTTGCTTTCAGCTCAAAAAGAGCTCTACAAATAAAGTTGCTATTATCATTATTATTATTGTTGTCCTTATTATGACAAAAGTCATTACTTTATTGTTTGGTTTGTTTTTATCAGCATTAATAATTTGCAGAAATCAAAACAGCTGTGGAAAAAAAAATCCCTGACTGCGGAAAACCTAAGTTCCGGATTTGCTGTGGAATGCTGATAGAGACAGATGGGCTTGAATTTTTAATTTACAGGTGATTTATTCACACAAATTTATTGCGTTTGGTGGCAGGTGAAGGAGCAGTGTGTCAGATTTAGTGGCATGCAACCAACTGAAACTTCTCAAATGTGCCAAGTGTGAACTCCCAGGAAGGATTCCTTCAGTGTTCATTGTTCAGGAGATTGTTACCCACAGCCAAATTATCTGCAGAGGTTTCTTCCTCTCCAAAACATGTGAACAAGGTGATGTAAACAGGTTAAAACACTGAATAAAGCAGTTTTTACGTAGAAAAGCAGTGTTTTTCTGACACTGTTCGTCTTGTCGTGGAGGAGCTGCTCGGCCGAAAACGTGAATGACCCTATCTAGAGCCAGCGTTTGGTTTTTCCGTTCTGGGCCGCTGCAGAAACATGGCAGTGCTACATGGCATACTCCTTGGATGAGGACCTACTACCTATGTAGACATAAATGACTCATTCCAAGGTAACGAAAACATGACTATTTCTATTTTCAGGTGATTATACACCAAAGAAAATCGGACTTATTTTATTATATTCCATCCCTGCCAATAGACGCCACCAAACCGTACACACTGGAACTTAAACTCTTCCAGCCGCAAAAAGTACTTTTGTTCAGCTAGAGGTTTTGCACACAGCAGGGAAAATGTTTGTAGGCATTCACAATACAACAAGACACCTGCTCATGTCATCACACATCGGCCATTTACTCAGAATACTCTCGGAGCCCAGGAACAATTTTCCCCAGGAATCATTGTACCTGATGATGAACGAACAGATGGAGCAGATG
This sequence comes from Cephalopholis sonnerati, assembly GCA_019142605.1. Taxonomy (NCBI): domain Eukaryota; kingdom Metazoa; phylum Chordata; class Actinopteri; order Perciformes; family Serranidae; genus Cephalopholis; species Cephalopholis sonnerati. Next base: position 21,112,690 of record JAGQAX010000020.1, read on the forward strand.
GAGAGAGCCTGTCCGGGCGATGAAGACGAAAAACTATCACTTAACTCTGAGCCAGGACGTGAGTCAGCACCGAAGTCAGCTTTATCTGGACAGTCATCCAAGTACACTAAATGCTAAATTCAATTTAGCTAAGTGAATGTGCAGCCTATACATTCACAAAGGACTCAGCTGAAATATGAACTTGCCGGTTTTGACAAAGTGAAACAGGTAGCTCCGACGGTGGGTTGGATTTTCTCAAGGGAATGCTTCACAGATGGTTTTCTGGGAAGCCACCAGCTTTTCCACACTTCCTCCTTTAATAGCTTTTGCTTAGATGTGTATGGGAGCATTTAAAGTAAGGGCACAGTCAGGTCTTAATCGGAGTCTAAGGCTTTTAATGGAGTAATGAAAAAACAACTCAGGCTATAAATACATAAACGGCAATAAAGCAACACATTTGATGGGCACGGCATGCTTTGGTGTTTGTTGATCTTCGTTATAAGGTGGACTGGTCAAACTAACCCCTTAAGGTGTTTTCATACTCGATATGATTGAAATGTACCATGCCAGAGTACAACTGCCGAACTCCTTGGCCTCTGAGCAGAGGACCACATCAGCCGCCATGACACAGGAACAATAAATGACTGTTATTGCCATGTTATGCCACTGTTACTGAAAGTGCTCCCTCCTTATGTTGTATGTCACACTAGAGGCTGAAGCTGTTTTGTTACATGTCAGGCCCCTTTGCTTCCACAATGCCAGCATGCTATCTGAAATCTCACACTGGGGTGGCATTATGCTGCCATTTTTTGGTTCTGTTTAAAAAAATCAAAGGCGTAATAAAAGGGGGTTCGCTGCGGCCCTATTGTGGGATCTCCGTGTAAAAAGAGCCCTCCCACCTGCCTCCCTTCTTAAGCACCCATGGCCATGCTGTTCAGAGGATGAGATCAGCCTCTGCTGCACACATATGCAGATTCTGGAGGAGACTGGAAATGCTGGGAAATCCCTACTGGCGTTAAACTGCAGTCCACTTGCATGTTTTGCATCAGTTGGTTTTCACCTGAGTTCACATGAACCGCACTTGAGACCATCTTTAAAAGTGGACTCAGGCACACACTAACATACCGTGCCTATGCTTATGTGTACCCAGATCTGAGCCAGGTCCCTGATGCGAAAGCGTCCTTATTGTTTTATTTTCTTATTTAATACGGACAGACATTTTGCTTGTGGGAAAATCTGTACTTTAGGACAGTGGTTCCCAACTGGTCCAGCCACAGAGTCCAGATTTCTCCTTAGCCATCAGTTCAAGGTCCACACAGTTTAATATATTCAGCGTCATACTTGTGTTTGATCATGTCGTCCAGTTAGTTTTCTGTCTGTCAAGTAGCTGTCTGTTATTCACTCACTCTTAAGCAGGAAATGGCACTTCAAATTGGGAAGCTGGAAACCACTGCTTTAGGACACACTATGCTATGACTTACTTGAGAATCATCTGGAAGGAGCTGTAGTTGAACGTGTATCCGCCCACCACCCACATGACCTTCTCTTGCACCACAGTCTTATGGGAGGCTCTGGCGAGTGATGTGCCGAAGGGCTTGACACTTGGTAGGACCCAGAAGGACTCAGTTGATGGTACAGTTAGGGAGCAGTCTGGGCCTACAAGACAGGATGAAAAAGAAATTACCCTCAAGATCTCAGCAACAGTTACAAATAAAACTTCTCTCCACAGCTGTGCTATTTTAAGATAAAGAATGACATTTAGGGATGGAATTTTTCAGCGGCATCCAACACATATTTTCATTCCTACTCAGTGAAACTTTGAAGAGCAAACATGCCGCCCTCAAACCTAAACAGAAGCATGACCACTCCTTAACCGAACATGACAGGCAGGGGAGGTGTGAATATGTTAAACTGTGTGTGAATGAAGGCCCTGCTGAAAAAAGCGCATGCCTCTGCTAATGATTCTGTCAAGTTTCATCACGTGAAAGCATTTGGCTTCCTCCAGCTGGAGGCCCATAATAACGCTCTGTCATAGGGCTTATTGGCGTGTTACCGATCAGCATTATGACACAAAACAACACAGCTGTTCACACTTGTCTGCTAACAAGGTCTTCATTACGTCTTCCTGCATAATCGCCACAGCAGACACGGGGGGAGTGACAGCATTTTACAACCTGTGATAGCAAAAGTTTGCTGCACGTGATTCATCCCTCAGTGTTCTGAATGTTGTAAAATGATAGATAATTATAGGTGTTAAGGATTCTAGTATTTATAACTGTTGTGAGTTGTCATAGCTAAAAACTGATCCATAATACATTTGATAAGAGATATTTATTCCATTGATTTTTTTCAAGTTTGATAATCAGGTTTGAAGCTAGATTTGCATTACAGACTTAGGAACAGCTTCTTTCCCTGGGCCATGAGCACACTTAACTCCACCAAGCGCTAATTGACTGTTTGGAGGGCAAACCAACTGAATCATGTACAATACTTAGGGTTAGGGTTATTTTTGTGCCATAAATACTTTTATTCTAGTAAAAAAAATTGTTTTGTATTCATTGATTTTACTTACAAACCTGTGTGATAGTGGATGTTTGTTTGCTGAAGTTGTTTCATGTTGTTTTCCCGTGTCTTTTTATTGCACTGATTAGGTGTAGTGCCCCTAATTACATTGTATACTTTTGCCTTTATCAGATAGGACAGGTTTAGAGTGAAGGGGGGGGGGTTATTACACGGAGCAATGGCCGCGGGATGGAACTGAACCCATGGCCGCTGCAGTAAGGACAAAGCCTTTGTACACTGGGCATCTGCTCTACCAGGTGAGCTACTGGGTGCCCCAGGCTTTCTATTCTACATTCGATAAAACACTATCAAATCCCAGTGGAGTGTGTCCCAGATCCCAGATGTGTCAAATGCTCCGTGATGTTGTTGTAAGGACAATTACGACGACACTTCAAATTTAAAAACACTCTTATGTTTCCTAAAAGATTTTCTCAAAAACATTTTCAACATTCTAAAGCAGTGTTGCTGTGTTAATTGTTCACTTTCTCTTTGTACATGCTAAAAATATGTCAAAAGGCTAGTGTGTGTGGATGGAGAATAAGATTAAATTAATGGAATACTTTACCCACAAAATGATCATTTGTACATTTATTACTCATCTCGTGTTACATGGAATTTGTAAAGAAAACTTTGTTTTCCTTAAATGTCTCCATGGTGAACAAAGAATCCAACGTTCTTGACGAGTTGAAGCAAACAGAGACCATATTTAGCAACAGCAAAGCTACATCAAAACATCCATTTACAAACTCTTACACAACTTGTGCTTTATAATCCAAGTCTTATTTATCAAGTTGTTTGCTCAGTGTTTCCCAAACAAATGCACTTTGCACATGCAAAACGTTACTATTTAAAACACTTTGCATAGGAGTTGCATGCCTGTGCAAGCACCTGCATTTGAACTCTGCTTGTGCATTCCATTAAGTGACGTTCAAAGGCATGCGTAATTCATCTGTGTGTGAGATTGTTTATGCTGAAGTGTATTGATGTGTCTGGGGAGTATACGACTGGATAAATGAGATGTGGATTACACTGCACGAGTTGTGTGGGAGTGTGCAGACGAATGTTTTGATATAGTTTTGCTGTTGTTTAACACGAACTCCTGTGACTTCGATTCAACAAGAATTTTCTCCAATTTTGGATTCTTTTTGCACCGTGGAGGCGTGTGAGAAAAGCACAGTGTTCCTCATGAATTTAACGTCACACGGGTTGAGTTTTGGATAAAGGTTCTGCTCAGGGCTGAGATGTGGCTGGTTTTGAAGCTCATGTAACCACTGTTCATACTGTGGAGAGTTTTTTATATATAAGTTAACTATAAACTCAATTCACTGGGCCGACTGCTGGCAACTTTTAAGGTGGAATGTTTACTTGTAATGTTACTCAATGCATGAGTTGACGAAACATGAATCCATCAGCACACCTTAAATTTCACTGTGACAACTGACCATTACTTCAGTTTTTATTGTCTCTCTTGGTTGACGTACACTTTTAGTAATGACTGGATCTTCAAGCGTTTAAAAATATATATTAATTTCAACCAGATTATGTGAACTGCACATATCCCAATCCACACTTGGAGAAAAAAAAAAGTGTCGCTGAGCATTGTTCCTGTGGGCTCCAGCAACACTAAACCCCTGAGCTTGCCTTAGATGGACTAACTGCACAAACCTGCTGTTTTTAAATATTCCATGGAGAGAGACTCTCAGTGCAGCCTGCTCTATTTTGTTCTGAAAATGTTGGTGTGCAGCCTCGTTCTGTGGACGATAAACGAGGTGCAGTCTGATAAAGAAGTAAATACAGTGAGTGCTGGATGGAGCAGTGAGTGACAACAACCCCGTCCACATGAAGAAGTACTGTTTGCAGTGGAAACGCTAGGGTCTAGGTACCATGTCTGAAGGGTTACTTTGGTTCCAAAAGTACCATACCTAAAGTGTTTGGTGGAAATAGGGCTTTAGTTATAAATGCTTGTGAATATTGTCCCAGTCTTAACTGTATTTCTACTTGGTTTCAATACTTTGAATCATGTTTTTTGGATCTGACAGTCTGCAAATCTTTTGGGTTTGTTCAGAGCTTGCTGTTACCTTGCCAGCTGTCATTGCAGACACACAGCTTCTCCCCGGTGAGGTCGCAGTAGCCGTGGTCAGGGCTGCCGCAGTTGTTCCTGCAATAAGGGATGTCACAGGCCTCTCCTTTCCAGTACTTGTCACATTCACAGTACACTCTGCTGGCGGCTGAGTTACCAGGGGTGCACTTCCCATGACCGGAGCAGTTATTGGGACATGAGTTGATCCTGGACAGAAAGATGTTTTCATTTAGCCAAACACTGAAGACACTATGTAGGCCACTCACAGACCTTCACTTGGAGACAGAGGCAGATTAATGAGCATCATCTTGTGTTCGACAAAGGTGCAGCAGACACAAAGATGGGTAATAGATGAAAAACTATTGAGCAGGTCACTGGTCATTAGCAGTGATTGCTGCTGTGGGTTTTAGTCGGGAAGAAAAGCACTTGTACCAGTCTTTTGTTGCTGAGATGAAACATGTTACCATCCATCACCAGCTAGGGGAATTAAATGGACCTGAAACCAGTCCACTGTAGCTTACAGTAAATTAGACACATCAGTGAAAACCTGAAAAATGTCTTTAACACAGGTGAGTGGCTCCAGCTGAGTAATCCAACACTAACAATATAAACAATGTAAGGTTTTATATTAAGCAATGTTTTGCTTGTGGTTGAAGTTCAAATGTAGCTCCTGGATACTTACGAGTAAAATATTTCAAATCCCGTCAGGTTATAGGCAGCATCGCTGAAAAAGTGTAGTAGTGCGTAGCCTGAAGTTGTCTCAACCTCAGGGACTGTCTCATTTCCTCGTATCTCTGGCACAATGAGACCACTGGAGAGAAGCGCAGAAAATTCATTGGCATCACTTTCTCACAACACACACAAAGCTACAGTAACAAACCAAAAATAACTCTCTGCTAAATCAGAATGATGCGAGCAGGGGTGTCAAACATACAGCAAGACAGAACCGACCCACCAAAGGGTCCAATCCAGCCCAATTAATGACTTTGCAGACCTAGTATTGATGCACCTGTGAAGGCTAAAGGTGCTTTCAGACCTAGGGTTGCTTTGGTCCAAATCAGGGACTAGTTTTGTTACAAAGTTGTATAATTGCCTAGAGCTGGTTCGTGTTCTCACGGCAGCTTTTACAATAGGACCAGATAAAACGCCTGCTCGAGAAAGCTGCTCTCGATTGGTCAGAATTTCTATGTTGGAAAAATCCAGGAAGTAAACAAAACGTTGAAGAAGAGTACACTTGCCAGATAAATGTGACACTTTCTAATGTCACAATGGAGGGACAACTACGCAGGTTGATTTTAGCGCTGCTCATCGTGGACTATATTGCTGTCATTGTTCATTTTAGTCAAACCATACAGTTTGAAAACGAGGCGCGGCTCCAACTAGAAAACAATGTTTTGATGCATTGGATGTGCTGAATGTGCATATTAAGGCAGTACAGGAGGAGGCGCACATTAATAATCCTCCAGGACTGTAACATGCTCATGTTTAACCCAAACAATGTGTCATGTGACTGCAGTTGGTTCAGATCCAGGTCGGAACACGTTCTCACCACAAAAGAACCACACCAGAGTTAGTCTGTAACCAGACCGTGACCACCTCTTCAAGAAGGTCTCAGTCCAGTTGTTTTGGTGCACACCCGAGTGCAATTGCTCTGTTCACACCTGCCTAAACAAACCGCACTTAGGGGGCGATCGAACTTGAGTTCAATTGAACCAAACCAACCAGGGCAGGTGTGAAAGCACCCTACGAGGTATCACGTTTCAGGAGAAAGTTAAGCAGTGAGTAGCTTCATGTAAAATGCTGCTTCAGAGGATTCTACATCCTGACCAGAATACAGTTCTCTGAAAAAACAGTGAATACTTATTGTGCTCGTATTTAAAAATACCTAACATGGTGCAAATTACTGTGCATCAGCAGCTTCAGGACAAAAGAATCTGTCAGACTTGTATCTTTAAACAATATTGGTGGAACTCTTTTGCTGAGGCACTGCCAAAACTTTTGATTGATTTGTAGGACAAGAGATGACTTAACATGCTTCCACTTAAGTTTGGTGTGGTGATGTCAGCATTACCACACAGATGTAGAAATATATGAAAATAAACATGCAATGACAATGATTAGGAGACTGACTGAATGCGGACAAACAGACATACTGTTGAAACTGCACTTATTTTTCTTGAGACACCTCAGGCTGTTCATCTGTTTTGCAAATGTATTAATGCTTTCCGAATGTACTTGTACTTCTTAAGACTAAAAGAAAGTGTAGCCCATGAACTAAAATGAGTTTGACACCCCTGGTCTGGACACATTACATCAAATAAAGAGCCACAATGTCAACCTCAAGTCATAGAAAAACATAGACATCCACTTAGAACAACATATTTACTAAAGTGTCAATAAGTTATCTTATTTTGGAGTTTCTCACCTGAAAACAGCAACCAGCGGGGCATATATCGAGTCTCCATCGTAGACGTACATATGGTCCCAACTACATTCTGTGGCAAAGTGGTTAAATCTTAACCGAAGAACCGCATTTGGACTGTGGAGGAAACAAATTAATAATGGTTTAGGTTTAATGATGAATGAACATTTTAACAGCGTACAGATTTTTTTTTGTGCAGGATACAGACACACAGATCTCATTTATAATAGAGGTACTAACAGAAGTAGTATTTACTGGCAATAACACTGACGGACTTGTTTTATCTAAGTGTAATTGTACTCTAGGTGCCAGATCCACGCAGCCTATCCATACATCAGGATGTAATTTCAGTAGAACACCGATAACACACCAAGCAGTGGCAAAGTGCGGCCTGCGGCGAGCTGCTATGCAATGTCTATGGAAAGCTGCCGCAGCTAAGCAGCCAATCGTCGTCAGAGTCCTGTGACTTCTGTGACATGTTGACTGACGGTACAAAGAGTTTCTTCCTGCCTTCAGGCCGCAGAAAAATTCAATTATTCCGGCAAGTTGCACTTCACCACTGCTTGGTGTGTTTTGGGAGGAACGGAACACAAAACAACTTATTCATAAACATACATAAAGGGATAGTTTGCAGATTATCAACCATGTCTGTGTCACCACGGTGTGAAGTGTTTGGCTTCCCCCCGTGTCGGCAGCGCTGGGAAGTTACCACCCGTGCCATGAGCAAAAATCAACTGGATGACACAATGTTGTCATTTTGGTGTCATTGATGACGTATTTCATGTCATGGGCCGGGAGTTCCGAAAGCTGGCGGCACGTAGGGAAGCCAAACACCATTCATCTGCACACTTCGGCATTATACCTAGTATTCCTTAAAGCATCAGAAATGAATTTCCGGAAAAAAATGGATAGCACTGACCACTGGATACTGATTATCATTTAACCAAAAGAACACAAGGCTAAAAGAGATGTATGTTGTTGTGTTGTTGCCCTCTCTTTCCATCCTGCCAATTTCCAAACAGCTCTGTCCTCACAGTGACCATGGTTGCCATGACAATTAAAAGCATCACCAGGTACAAGGGTTCTTCCTCTCTCTGGATGATTGCTGATTAAAAATGTAGCAGTCAAACCCAGCTCAACAGGCAAACATTCAGAACCCTCCAAATGCTAGATCCCTTTACATTATACTGTGTAAGCAACAACAAGCACACTTCCTCCGGCGGAGATGCAGATCGCTTCGCTTTAATTGCTTTAATCAGTTTGCACTGCATAATTAAATTTGGCTGCGCGTGCTCGGCTTCGGTTAAACATACCAATTTACAAAAGTACTTACTAGCCCTCGATAAGCCAGGTGCACTTTGTTTTGTACTTGTAGTTGATTGGACCGTCGGTGAGGTATCCTGAGGGCTCTGTCAACCTGAAACATCACAGAAGACAGCACAGTCAGAACAGTAACGTGTTACCTTGTATAAAATGTGTAAAGTCACATGATAAATGATGCATCGTAATGGCGCACACTCAAATACCTTCTCTGAGATATCAAAACATAAATGAAAGTCAAGTACTGAATACTGTTGTATGAAATCCATTCTTTTAGAAACAGCATTCATAAATTGAACTTGTCAGCTTCATAACAGTAAGCTAATTTCAGAAAAATTGGGAGCACAGTAATTAGATTGGTCTAAAAGGCTCTCATTAAAATCATCCTTGAGGTCTGACTCTTCATCTGGTGATAAAAAAAAAATCTGTTGTAGTTCAGAACCAGCAGCACTATTACACCAATTGGACATCAAGCTGAAATGACACCACCACTTTGTGCGTCTCAAACTGCGATTAGAAGAGTGATGTGTAACTTCATGTTGCCAAACACTGTTAAGTCCTCTGGTTTGTCATTTTTAAGAGTTTGCAAGTAGAGAGTCTTATTCATTGAGTACTTCTGACAGTATAAAGTTAACAAATGACAACTGCATTTCCTTTGTGAAGCACCCAGCTCTCTGGGCAGCTCTCGATCAAGAGAGTTAAAGCCATAAAAGTGGAGGGAACAAGAGCATCTTTAATCATAATAATCATCTAATTTGATGTGTTGCCTAAAAGACAAGAGGATCCTCTCTAAGACATCAAACACATAAATTCAACTCAATTACTGAATATTGTTGTTTGAATAGCATTTCATAAAGGGTACAATTAAGCTTTTAAACAGAAAACTAATGTCGTACAAACAGGGAGTAAGAACACTGGCTTAAGTCTTTGTCACTTATTTAAAATCATCCAGCAGAGGCTGCAGCTGCTGGGCAGAGCCATGATCTGTTTGCAGACCAATTATGAGGAAAACAAACGTGCATATTTAGATTTTAAAAACTCAGTAAGGATCATGTAATGTGTGTTTTTCAGTCAAAGTTGAAACAACAAAGATATGATTGGTTACAGTGTGATTTGCAACGCCCTCTCCATTGACTCCAATAGAACTGACACCAAAGTCTGGCTTCTCAAATGCTGTCACGATGTATTTTTGTTTGAGACTCAGCTTAGGACATGACAATCTTTCAAACTTCCATCTTTCATCTGCATTTTTCCTCATTTTTCTGTCCCTGACACAACCCTAAAGCAGCATGGCGCCCAGTCAGCGGTCTGCTGATCAAAAATGGTTGAAAATCCAGACGATTTTTTGGGTTGAAAGCATTTTGTAGATCAGAACTTGAAAGAGACATCAAGCTGTAACAACACAAACATTTTGTGCTTCTTCAACTGTATGGAGAACAGTCTTTGTTTCATCAAACATTAGGCTCCCTGCAAAGTCCTCTGGTAAGTTAATGATCCCACTAATTAAGTATCATAAAGTCTTTCAAAAAGTTAACAAATGCCAACTGCATTTCTCTGTCAAAAACAAAGGTCAATCAACTCTGACAATAACTGATCAAAGTATTTCTTTATAATGCAAAGATCTCTCGTCCTGGCTTCAAGTCTTCTCTAAAGGTAACCTCGTGTGTCTCGCTATAGTGTAACATGCTGCATTCAATTCCCCAAATTCAAGATAAGAAGCCAAAAATCCGTCAGTCAGTCCAAGGTCAATCCCTGCCAACCAAAAGATTCAATCATCTGTCTCTTAAAAGGCTTCCTCTGCTCCCTTCTGCCCACGCCTCACGCCTGACACTGGAAACAATTTCCATGTAAGTATTCTTCTTCACACCACAGACCACAGTAGTGTGCCACAATGATAGATGACTTTTAAATAGACATTCATCACTGTCCCATATCACAAGAAATTACAGTTATATGCATCCCACCCACAAAACGGTGCCATCGCACTCAGAATGAATTGAAAATGATGAGGAGACAGATTACCTATAACTAGTTTCTCGACACAGGGACGCATTTTCTGGTTTGCAACAGATTGGGCTTTGATAAAAAAACTCATTTGGATGTCAAAGTTGAGACAAATACTTCATGAATCCACGAAACGAGTATCCGTCAGAGTCAGGCTTTGACAGAGTGAGAGCTCTGGTTCTTTTATTTCTGACTTTGGAAGCTGCACAAATACATACTGGGCTGTCGTGGGTGGTCTGAGTAACACAGGAACTGGATTCCCTTTTATGTCTAGGACAGTTGTTTCAGATGCATGACATGATATAAGATAACTCTCAATTCGGAGTTTTGACAGGATAATGGGTTATAATCTCATAAAGGTATGTGCATAACAAGATTCAAGCCTGATGTGTTGCTTAAAACATCTCCCCTAACATTATGTTGGTCTTTGTTTACTCTCACATCATAAAGCATCTCTTATAATAGATATGCTTGGGACATTGATAGTCTTTATGCCGAGTCAATTGAGGTGCACATTTATTGTATAAACACCCAGCTGCATGCAACCAGCAATGAGTTAAGGCAGGTGCAGACATCCAAGAGTGATAAATTTTTCATGCCGCACTTCGGACTTCCCAGGGAAATACTATACTGTGCATGAGTCTGTCCCTAAACAATTCAAGACTCTGTGTGACGTTCGGTCCTTTTAAATCAGAAATTATAACGCATCATAAACACGAAATTAACTGTGATTCCGATTTCAACTTTCAAATTGGGATTTCACACTTGTTACGAGGGGAAGCCACAACGTTTTTATGCAGCAGTGTGTAATTGGTCATGTATTAACTAGGGAGCACGTCTCCACTCCGCTGACTGCAGAGACGCTAACAGTTAAATTCTCACATTTCAGCGGTGTGTCTCTAGGTGATGGCGAGGTTATTCCCTGACAACATGCCTGATGACAACCTGTACAAAACCTCAGACACATTCAGGAGCAATGGTAATTACTGTGATCAAAGCACTTGTGTACCACAGAGTGCACCTCAGGTGTGCTGAAAAGCTATTAGATGCTCCTGTCAAGAGTGGCACTCAAGATTATTATTATGTAGCAGTTTGACGTTTATTCTTTGGTCACTCGCCATTATTTCTCTGCCTTTTCAAAATGACTACCTATGTGCACACAATCCTTAACTCATTGCACCTACCGGGAGGTTGACATGGCATTTACCTGTGCGGATCAACAGCCATATTTGTTGAATTTAGGAGCAATATACCATACAGGCTGCAAGGCATATGCAAAATCAATCAGTTGCAGATGTTTCCCCCCAAAGCCACTATAGGCTCCTTTGTCTGGCAAAAGCTGGAGGAATTTATTTCTTTCAGGATTTTATTTGGAATCAATGCAAATGCATCAGACTGTAAGTCAATAAAACAGTGCATGTTGGGTCTTGGTTTTCTGGTCCATGCACACATGTGCAGACTGGATTGTGCAAGATAATAGCAATCATTCCTTAACTCATCAACATCAGTCATGTGGGTATTACATGCATATATCTCCAACTGAACACTGATAAATCACAAACAACTAACTGAAGGACTGACAGAGGCTGCAGGCAAAGTGAGAAATATTCACTAGATGATTACTTGGATAATCAATTAGTCAACCACCAGACTCTAATCTGCAACTTTTCTGGATTAAAAGTCAATTTCCAAACAGAAATACCAAACATTACTTAGTTCCAGTTTGTTAACTGTGAAGATTTGCTGCTTTTTTTGTGATGCTTAACTTAATCTCTTCTAGTTTTAAACTGTTAGTCAATTTGAATATGTCTTCTAAAGGATTTAGGAAACTGTGATGAGCCTTTTTCTAGCACCAAAAGATTAATCAAGGAAATAATCACAAGATTAAGCCAGTGGTTCTCAAATTGTGGGGCGGGTACAGAGTCGAAGTTGAATGAGTTTGCTGATGCTATCATACTGACCTATATTTCACTAAAATTCAACATGGATCCTTTTTTTATTAGTGGCTTCTCCTGTTACTGTTAATGATTGATTAAATTGGTGTGGGGCTGCATGAACTTTTTTTGTCTTCTGAAAGTTTGGGAACCACTGGATTAAAAAAACAATGCACCCAAAATTAACAAAGCTGTGCCATATGCTAGTTACTGTTCCAGGCATTTTCGTGCAGATTGTTAGTCAAGTAAGCCGTGGATCTCCTGAGTGCCGAGCTCAACAAGTCTGTCGAGGCTGCTGGCTCATTCAAAAATACATTTTTGAGGACGGTTTGTTTTACTGTGCTTAATCAAAGTGTGTAAAGGGGTTTAATCTTTGTCATTAGAGTCAGTTATTTCATTGTAATTGCAACCCAAGTCCCAAAAAGCATGATAAGTGGAACAGTAAATCAAAGTTGAACGAGTTTGCTGATGCTATCATACTGACCTTTACTTCATTAAAATTCATCATGGATCCTTTTTTATTAGTTGCTTCCTGAGTCACTGTTAATGACTGATTATAAAGTTTTGGTGTGGAGGTGTGTGAACTTTTTTTGTCTTCTTAAAGTTTGAGAACCAGTGGATTTACGCAATGATGGAAAGTCATGCACCCAAAAATATTGAATTTGGATTCCAAAAATTACCAAAGCTGTGCCATATGCTTGTTTCCGTTCCAGGCATTTTCATGCAGATTGTTAGTCAAATATTACAAATCTGTGTCAACAAGCCCTGAATCTTCTGAGTGCTGAGCTCAACAGGTCTGTCGAGGCTGCTGGCTCATTCAAAAATACAGTTTTTTGGATGGTTTGTTTTACTGTGCTTCATCAAAGTGTGTAAAAGGGTTTTGTCTTTGTCATTAGAGTCAGTTTTTTTCATTATAACTGCATTCAATCTCCCAAAAAGCTGGGTGCACACAGGTATGAGTGCCAGTGATCTCTGCTGACACTGTTATTTAATGCAACACAGCCACAACTGGATCATATTTGATCCTAACCTACTTTGGGTGGCTCAGACTATTTTTAAAACTCAATATGATGAGAGGAATTGTGAAAACAATGACAAGTAATCTGATGTTTGTCACACATGAGTTAAGATTTACTCACTTGAACCTCCCTTGGCAGTGCTGGCACTGATCTCCAACCCATCCTCGATCACAGATGCAGGATCCGTTGATACATTTTCCAGAGAGACAATTCTTGTCACAGGGTTTCGCCGGGGAGGCGTGAGTGAACAGTACAAAGTAAAACAAAACATAGACCACCAAGTATCTGTTGATCCCCCGCAGGTCGCCGTGGGTGGCTACTTTGGGTCCAAAAAGAAAGAGTTCAGTCTTACATTTCCCCCCAGAATCCATTTTTTTTCTGCCAGGTCGACGAAGCCGAGGAAAAGACCGGGGCCTTTAAGGTCTGCTTTGGGAGAGAGCCTCGGCTACTCAGGCTGTTTCAATTATAACAAAGAAGTCCTGCATATTCGCTGAGTGTTATGCATACTCACATGAAGGCTTAGCTAAGCCTGTTTACAAAGCTTTGGAGGAAAATGGCTGAGGAAATGCAGTGTTAGCTAAGTGTTTTAAAGGCTGCTTGTTTAACCGCATGCATAGATTTGGAGTGGGAGGAATTCCCTTCACCCTGCCTCTTGTTGGAAGAACCGACCGAAAAAGCCGACCATCGATTAAAGCTATTAAAGCAGCTAACTCGCTGAATGCTGTGCCTAGCTAAAACATCAGTAGTTAGCCTGTGTAGCTTATTTGCAGTTTAGCCTCAGCTAGGTAATGAAACGTTACTGCATTGATTCAAGACCACTCTCTTCCAAATGCCATTTCAGCAGCCATTTTAACGCGTAAACAATCCTTCAGACTCAAACAGGGATGTACATTGTAACATGCGATGGTCCTTCCACAAACCGCTGCGATTTAGCCGGATCTTTGCCACAGAAGAACAAAGGGGTTGTGGTGTTTGTAGCCCTGGACCCAGTACGAAGGCTGCCGCAGTCAACATGGATGTGGTGTGATGTGGGAACTGGAGGGCTATTCTTGCCGACTGGGGGGCATTGAGCGAAAGACTTTGAACTGTTGTTGGTCCGACTGGTCTATTCCCACAGCGATTTAAGCATCTTCAGACGTGGACTTCGTTGACAGAAGTGTGCGGTGGTGTCTCCTTGTATTCCAGTGGGGGAAAAAGCTCCGCTGGTGCTCTCAAAACATGACAAGAACTGGCAGCGATGGATTTGCTAGCGCAGCGACACTAGACAGCTCCTCAGGTTGGAGAAAACTAAACACAGGCTGCGCATGCGCACTGGAGGCAGGCTCTATTTAAAGGTACAGTGTCAAAAAGCCGCTGAGCGATTCTATGCGGCATTTAAAGGCTGAAGTTTATTAAGGTCAAAGATGACCACACAGGTTTGCATAAGACCACTGAGACACACATGGCGACATTTGTCATGGCTGTCCTTGTCCTCTGACCCTAAATGTAAAATATCTCACAGGTAGTGGCTATTTTTTAAATGACATACAGGCAGCATTGGGGAGTTTGGCGTAATTAAAATACAAAACAAAAGCTTCATTCTCCTGAGACCTGACCTCTTGTTTGGTAAGTATTTTGAATTTCTCCTAGCTATTTGGGATCTGTAGGACCTGGTAAGTATAAAAAACTAAACATTGTCAATTAAATTAAGTCCCAATGTTCTCAAACGAGTACTTCAAGTAGTACACAAGTAATTCCTACCTTCCTAATTAACACTGTCTCAGCTTGTTACTGTTGCTAAAATTGCTCAAATTTGTTGCCATACGAAACTACAAACATCATTAATCATAAATTAGCAAGTTTCAACCATAAAATGTGATCAGGTTTTGGACCTTGTCCACTTTTGTGTTAGGTTTGGCTGCAGTCTGACTTGGCAGAGATGGCTGCCATCTTGTTTTTATGTGGATTAGTGTTTTGTTGTCCTACTATTAGGTAGCATAACAAAGTGTCCGCGAACGAGGACAACAGGCCTACGTTACGTAGAATGACGTATATGGTCAATCAAACCTAAAATGTGATGTCCTCATATGAGGACACAGGGCGTTCCATTTGTACTAGGGAAGTCGGGATTTCCGAGTTCCGAGTGGGAAATTTCAACTGGAACGTCCCCTGAGTCGGAAAGTCGGAGAATCCTCACCACCCCCAAGTTGACAATCGAAGATGGCTGCCCTGTGTGTAAACAGTAAAGTAGAAGCTCCTGTAATATTCCGTTTATTAGCACTTCTGACGAGTGTTTGTCGCACTAATATTCGGACAAGGCAAGCGCGAGAATAGCTTTCGTAGACGTTGCCATCTTGTTTTTCGACTTCTTCTTCCCGCTTGGCAACTTTTTTCCGACTTTGTAACTGGAACGCTGACAACTCGGCTGTGATGTCATTCCCAGCTCCGACTTACAACTTCCGAGGTAAATGGAATGCAGCAATAGACAGAGTGCATTTAAGTCCCGGCCCCCACCAGAGGGGAAAACAATACATCACTCTCCACTGAATTTGTTTTGCATGAAGGTCCTTCCTTGTCCTTCAGGCCTGCTTGCAAACAACACAAATATTTCCGAAAGCTGCAACTAACATATTCAATAATCCATAACTAATTTTTTACAAGCTGCCGAAACAAAAAACTCTGCTTTAAAGCAATAAGACGGTAGGCACCAGCAGAAATATACAAGAAAACAGTAAGATTCTGACACTCGGTTTGCCAACATGCAGCAACATTTTGCTAATTTGACTGAACAAACTGTAAACATTGAAGCTAACTAAGCTGTGTGAGGCCTGCTTTTGATCTTTGTTAACTTAAATGATTATCTTAGCGGGTGATTTAATCAAATAGTTTTAAATATTAAAGTATGTCACTGCTGGCATTTCAGTGGGATTATTTCTCCAAGATAAGCAAGGTAAAGAGAGGGGACACAAAGATAAACTGCCAATATTAAGTTTGTCGATTTCATTTTTCCTCTCTGGTACACATAATGCACAAAAAAAATCCTTTGACATGCTGATGCCTGATGTTTTTAGTGAGCAACTGCCATTTTGTTAGCATTTCAGCCCTAAATTGCATACTGTTGCACTGTAAGTTTTGCCTCGTGATAGGTGTGGTTTTCAGAGTGTGACATGTTGCGCTCTGTCTCTATTGTAATCAGTTACAGTTACTGTAATTAAAATACAGTAACTAATCAAAATCTCCGTGATTACAAAGGGTTTTCATCTTAATATATTCTCTTCAGTAAAAAGTTTAAATGTAGGTTACAGCATTCATTCTTTGCATTTCTTTCACTGTATCGCACTACCTTCAATTTAAAGCATTTGTTGTAAAAGTAATCACATGTAATAAGTTGCATTACTGTAACGAAGTAGGCTAATTAAAATAGTTACATTGCTTATTACATTTTTGGCATGGTAACAAGTCATCTGTACCCTATTACATCTCATAAGTAGCCTTCCCAGCTCTGATGACAACATTATGAAAAGGATCTCTACAGAAATTGACCTTTTTGTTAAGCAATCAGATTCTTTTTGTTAAACCACAAACAGCCATTTAACTCCATTTAAAATAATAAGTAATTTTATCATCATAAAACACACTTTCAACAGAAACAAATTAAAGCTCACAACAATCACCTTGGTTCCCCTTTTTACCGTTCCAGTGATCATCAGCTCTGGTTTTAGTTGAATTAAACCCTCAATCTATCCACTTAGAAGTGAAAATATGTTGGCTCTGTACACGCTAAAATTACTGTTTACTCAAACGGAGTCTGGTTGGTTTGGCAATAGAGATTTGAAGGCTGTTTCTGGTTAAAGAAAAAGGACCCCTCTCTTTAACAAGAAGGCTACTTATTACATTTTAACAGTGTAACTAATAATCTTTAACTCATTACATTTAGAAAGTAACATCCCCAACACTGCATACAGGGGTTCTTGTGGAACAGTTTTCCTCGTTCAGGTAAAAGTACATCCTTCCAAACAAAACTACGTCCTTCTTATTCTCATACAGGGAATTTTTTGGAAAGACTTTGCTCTAGGCTATTAATGGTCTTGCATTTGTATGTGTTTTTAATCTCAAAACATATTTAACAGTATTACTTTTCTTGCACTTATTTAGGTACAAGGAATTAAAAAAGACCCTGTCCAGCTTTGTCCTCCTTGCACATTATTTTCCACTGTTAATTTCAGATTATACCATTTGTTTGATTTTAAGATGTGTAAATAAAAAAATCTGATACAAAACTCAAATGTTTTAGCCTCTATTGTTAAATGCACAGTAGGTCCATTGTGGGGGATTTAGGAGCATACATTGGCAGAAACAGTAGTCTAGACATCATGCATATTTTATACACATGTTATATTAGTTCACCGGGGTCACTGGCAACATACTGAAACTACAACTTCCAAGTCTGTCATGTGATGCGATTGGGCCCGGAAAGACTTTTCCCCATGACTTTGATTGTGAAAGAGACATTGGTAAATCAGTGGATGCATGTTTTTCTGAGCAAAACAACCCCCCAAGATGACTTATTTCACCATTGGAATTTGTCTGTTTGGTCAAACAACATCTGGACAGTCTAGAAGAGCTGCAAGATTAAATCATGTAGGAGGATATGAGGCTGTCTGAGTCAGTGTCTTCATTAAAGTCTCTCTTAAAAATGTACGTCTCTCACAAAGCATATCCGGATTTATCTGAGCTGTCTGTCTGTTTTATTACTTTGTTACTGATACTAATTCTTGTTTATTACTTTAATTTTAGTTTGGGCCTTTCTTTATATTTTACTTTAGTGACATTTGATGACATTTATGTTCATTTCTCCCTGTGTTTTAAAAGCGTTTAGATGTATTGTACATCACTTTGTAACTGTGTTTTATATTGTGCTATATGTATAGAGTTTATTATTATTTTATCCCAATTTGAGTTAGCAGAGCGCTAAAGTGGAAGCAGGCAGGTGGAAGTCTCTAGTGCATTTACTTTATGGATCACACTGTGTGGAAGCAGTGCTGGAATGAACAGGGTCCTGAGTCCAATGCTGTATCCAGTTCTCTATTTACATCCATGGCAGGTCCTCTTCCATGGAGTCCGCCATGTTGTTTTACAGTAGCCCAGAATGGACAAATTAAACTGTGGCTCTCAGTAAGACCATTCCTGTTTTTGTGTTTTCACGTAGGCCACTGTAGTTCTCTTACACACTTAGAGAAGTTTCAGTTCTGCAACCTCACCTAGATGCCACTGAATCCTCCACACTGGACCTTTAAATCAAACAGGCTATGCTTTACAAAATATTTTATTGTTGACTTTTTTCAAAGCAAATAAAATATGTCACTGCGGATTACATATCTTTCTTATGCTGGTCATCTGCATATGGCAAGTTCGTGGACATTCAGGGTAACTTTGAACATTATATAAGAAGTAGTTGTTGGTGATATATTGCAAATATTCAACATATTATACAATTAATTTCAAATGTTGGAATGCTGTAAATGTTGGATCTCCCACTGCTGTGAATCTGAAGTATTTCTGTGATGTGTGTGTTAACATAAAAGTATCTTTCATACAGTTTGTACTCTTTGCTCCTAATGGCACGTAATTGAACACTGTAACCAGAAAGGTGACAGTGAGGATGGTAAAAGCTGTCAACAAATAGTAATAATCATAATGTCACAATTGCCCTGCTGAAATTAACCAAAGCAAAAAGGCCAAACTTCTGCATCTGCATTTAAAGTGCATGTGATTTTACATATCAATTTGTTTGTGAAAATGATGTTCCCGTCTGACTCCAGGTCCCCGCACATCTCGGGAAAATTCAATAACCGACACTGATGGTTGGGGGAAAATTCAGTGACAAGGTCAAGGAGGCTTTTTAATAAAGTCTCTTATAATTCGTGTGTTTGAGGAGGCACCATTGTGACTGTACTCTAACATCAGATGCGGTACGTCTCGCTGGGAGAGCACTTATCTCTGTTTGAGATGGGGCCTGTCAGGGTGCCAGCTGCCACGCTGAGGAGTCTGACAGATCAGAGGTTTGGTGGAGTTGTATGAAGCAGGAGAGCAAAGAGAAATCTGTAATGTGCTTTTGTTTGTGTCGATCATACAGATGATGAGTCAGTGGCAGATGGAGCCTGACACAGACACTCTTCTTCTGTGTTTTGATATAATAGGTAAAGTTTTTGCTCAGTGTTACAGAGAACTCATCATTAACTTTCAAGAATGCAAGAATCCCACGTTAATATTGTTTATTTAAGATCTTTGGCTGACTTAAAAGAGTCATATATCCTCAGCTGGCCACACTTCTACATCTGCACCTGCAGGTGGCAATGCTGCACAGCGACATACAGGCATCCATCCTCAAATGTGAGACAGCGGGGCGCAAACTTTGACACTGATATACAAAGACTACAGACTTTTGGCTCAGGGCTGGAAGAATGGAGCTGGAGCAACTGAACAGAAGTTTCTGTGCTGACCGTTGAGGTCTCATAGTCATAGCACAGATGATACAAAATGCACAGATGTTACTAATAACATTAGTGACGGCTCCTTTCCGTTCAACTGTCTCGGTTAGCCATGACAGTGTGACAGTGAGCTAGCATGCACAATACCAGGACCTTGAAACAGAGGCAGCTAAATGGAATTTATTCATCATTCATTCTATTATTTGCACCTGTGCTTCTTTTGTGAAGTGTCAAAATGTGTTCTCAGCAAAAAGTCCATGACTGTATCCACTGTTTTATCTTATCTAGGCTAAAGTTATGCCACATTAGAGTTCCACCCTAACACCAAATATTGTCAGAAATACCCATTTATCAGCAGTATTTCCTTTTTTAATTATTTATTTATGTAATTGTTATTTAAACTGGATCAGTGGTATTCAACTAGGGCCTTGAGGGAGCTCCAGGGAGTCCCCAGACAATGAGGAATGGCTTTTTTCACTATTTATTTGTTATAGAAGTGAGCCCAGTGTGAGCAAGTGTCATATGAGTGACTACTCTGATCATATGTTTCACTTCCTCCCCAGTTATCTCCTCAACTGTGGTTGAAAACAGCAGAATGCTGGTCTCACTCATATCGTACAACCAAAATCTTTTCAGTTGGAGGTACCTGAAACAAAATCAATTCAAATGGGGGGCTGTCGATTAATGTGTATCAATTTAGGGGACCTTGACACAATAAAGGTTGCAAATCCCTGCACTATTTAGTCTGTTGAAATAAAGTCAATAATTATCAGTCTCTTGAGAGACACCAGGCCAAAATGGCAACACAGTTACATTATGAATCAGCGCATATAATGAGATGAAGTGTAAGAAAAAGAGAAGGGGAGGAGAGGATTCTAACTTTAATAAGATGTATTGAATTAAAGGGACAGTTCACCCTAAAATGTAACTTGTATTATTCCATTAATGTAAATCAGATCAGCTCATTCTGCAAATTCAATCCAGAAATAAATCCTGATGTTGGATTGCAGACACAGTAACAGCAAATAATGGCACAACTGTGACACACAGTCTCACATGTTTGATTCTTCTGGGATATACAGACTTTTTGTTTCACAGTTGGGAGTCTTTGTCTGGATATAATCAGCGCCAACAGTCATCTGAAGACCTCTGCTATGATTTTACATATAAGACAGACAATAATCTTTGATTGTAGATAATGACTCATTGGAATTGTGCAGCATACACCCTGTGTGAGGTGATGATGCAGCAGCAAGAGGGTTCTAGGGTCAAATCCAGGGTGGGAGCCCTTCTGTGCAGAGTCTGCATGTTCTCCCTGTGTCAGCGTGGGTTTTCTCCAGGTACTCCAGCTTCCTCCCACAGTCCAAAGACATGCAGGTTAATTGGTGACTCTAAATTGTTCGTAGGTGTGAATGTGAGTGTGAATGGTTGTCTGTCTCTATGTGTCAGCCCTGTGATAGTCTGGTGACCTGTCCAGGGTGTACCCTGCCTCTCACCCAATGTCAGCTGGGGGGACTGAATATACTACTGTATATTAGTGACATAGAAGTAAAGTAATTATTATATTGGTTTATTTGGGGAATAATCTAAACACCCGAACTCTTCCAGGTCTTATTTAAGACATGGCAGTTAGGATACCAGCCTGCTAAAACCACTCACAGTGTCCTCCAGACAAAACCTACCTGGAAAGATTTAGGATGCCACAAAAAGTATCACCTCCACATTTTCTCAGCCTTCAGATGAGTCATCCGCTCGCACTTTGAAATCTGACGAACCTCTGTTTATTTTCCACAGAGGTTGCTGTGAAGCTGAGCACACATGAACTAAAAACAATATTATCGTGCTATGACTTAACACTCTTCTACTTAATCCACGGGAGAGCCTCTTGGCGTTTGGTCAGGTGCACACACACACCTCTGTGGTGCGGGGAAAACGAGCACCATCTTTACACGGTGTAGTGTGTCTGAAGCCAGTGCCCTCTGCATTCTTGGTCTAAATGTTCTTAAAACAACAGGGAGGTGCAGCAGATTCAGTGGATTCAACTTTCTTTGGAAATTCCCAGACGTAACAGTAAGAAGGGGGGGCGCACGGTTTAGAATAGATTAGATGGAAATTCCTAAATAAATGGGGGGTCGCTTTTGAGGGGATCGGTGCTACATTATGTGTCTGTGTATGTGTGTGCAAACATGGGAAAGGCCCCTGAATCAAAGAGGGTCCAGTGCTAATTTGGAGTTGAGTCAGTGACCTTTGTCCTCTGATTCACAGCTGAGGAATGCTCTTTGTGCTCCAATCAGCAGCAGAAAGGAGGAGAGAAGCCCTCTCTGAAGTTGCACCTTTGACTCAAAAAATGTAATGTTGTAAAGTTCAAGTGTGTCACTCACTCTCTCAGAGACTTTTAGCAACCTTGTCCCACACCTACACACAAATACCTCACTCACACGGACAAGCACGATGACCCTAAATGATCCGAATCTGAATGTTCAAGACCTGAAACCACCCGCACAGCCAGGGGCGTCCAAAGCTCTGCTGCATCAGAGGAATTCCCCTGCTGGATTAAAAAGACAGTTCTTTTGCTGTAGACACACGGACAAAGGAGGACCACCCTTGTATTTAATTCATGCTGAGCCATCATGCCTGACTCACATTCACACTTTCACCGCTCGCTCAAGGCCATATGATAAAAGTGTAGAAAAACTGTGACATCACCCGTTGACTTCTAACTGACCCGTGAAGTCTGAACAGAGATGCAGACTAATAGACACAGCTTCCAGGCTAACAATAATTACCGCACATTGTAGTTGCCCTAGAAGACGGTGAAAAGATTTGCTCAAGTGCAAAGTTTCTTTTGTGCTTGTGCATAACAACAAAAACAAAATATTGAGCCAGGAAGTTCATTCTTGGCCTTGGCACTGACACGCAGATAGACAAAAAAACACCTCAAACTCCCACTGTATTGAATAAATCTCAGGCTTTCTTACAAGAAATGAGAAGCCAGACATTTCTTCAGAATGAAAACTAGCTCTGCCAACATTCTGAGGCAGCTTACCATCCTGGAAACAGACCCTGTGGAGCTCTACATTCAGCTGAAAACACTTAACCTGAGTACATTCAACAAAATCCCTGCTGAATGCTGGTCTATTATTGCTCTTACCAGCTTATCCTATAGTATTTTGGCTGTAAATTAATCCTAACTGGCATGTGCATTGATTTAGATTCTGTAAGCTGAAGCTTCATGCTATGGCAGTCCACCAAAAACACAATAGAGGTATAAGGACTTTACAGATCATTCAAAATGCCCCACTAAGGCCTTCACAAAGAACCCAGAACGAGCTCACGTTATTGGCTTCACTGGCTACCAACTCATATTAAACTGACTTTAAAGAGCAGTGTGTAGGATTTAGTGGCATCTAGTGGTGAGGAGAAACGTCTTCCATGTGCCAAGCATGAACTTCCGGTTAGGATTTCTTCAGCATTCATTGTTAAGGAGGTTTTTTACTAGAAGCCAAATAGTCTGCAGAGGTCTCTTCCTCTCTAAAACAACTGACCTGGTGATTACAACAGGTTCAAACACTTAATAAAACATTACAAATCAGTGTTACTCCGATGCTGTTTGGCACATCACAGAGGGGCAGCTGGTCCAGCACCTGCTAATGTCTGCTCACCTTTTTTCTCTGATAACTTAAAATCCAGGCATTTCGGAGGTTTTTACCAGGAGCCGAATTATCCATAGAGGTCTTTCCCTCTCTATAACAAACAGACCTGATGATTCAACTGCTGAAAACACTAAATAAAGCAGTTTAACGTTAAAAATCTGTGTTTTTCCAATGCTGTTTGGCTCATCGTAGAGGAGCTGCTAATTACAGTGGCCCTATCTAGAGCAAGTTTTTGTTTATGTAAATATAAACTGCTCATTATCTCTTTAAATTATATTAAACTTAAAATTAAGGAAGTAGCCACTGTAGCTGCTCCAAATAACTAACAAACTCTGAACTAAACATTGCTGTCTTGTTAATACACTGTATTATGTGATGTATTTTGTTGCTGTTAAGATTTGATGTTGTTGTCATATGTTAGCTAGGTCTCACTTGCAAAAGAGGTGGTTAAACACTAAAAACATACTTATCATATGATGTTTTGTTTCTGACAATATATCCCCCTAACTCCCACACACTGGACCTTTATGAATCTTTTTCTTTTTTTTTATAAATTATTGAATTGTTGATCCATGTTAACAGCCACGTGTTTGCATAAAACTTGAGTCCTGTGTCTGGTTCTGAATTACAGTAACTCTCCGTCTTGCTGTTTTTAGCTTTTAGTATTACTACTATTATTAGACCCACACTTGAAGCACAAAGGTAATAAAAGCTACATGGTATGGCCCATTATATACATCAAGTATATACAGTGTTAGATTACATTACAATGTTTTGACAGGTTTTAGAGTAGCCTGTTTCTAATGTTATTATTGGAAAATAAAGTCTGTCGAGATGGATATAAACCTGGACTTATACTAATAGGTTTAAACTAATAAAACTTCCCATTATAAACACTTTCTCAGGGACTGAGTTTAAGCTGTAGAGAAAAGTCATGCTGACACACAAATCACAGTAAGTACGAACAATAACGTGAGAAAATGTCCAGCAGATATTGCTGCTTTTGTTGCTCCTATTCACACACAGAGGTATACACGTGCACATTCACAAATAAGTTTGTATCAGTAAGTGTTACTGTGTGAAAGATGATATCCTCAGTAGCAATGTTTGGATCTTACGAGAAACTGGGTCGTGATAAAGAGTTTACTGGTTGAAATCAAAGATTGGGAATATCTAAGACACATTACCTGCATATGTGTGTTACTGAAACACAGCACAGATGCTCAATACTTGCAGTATTAGCTGTTCTTTTTTAAATAGCATGAGTGGAAACTTTTTCTCAGAGAACTTTGAAGGGGAAGGATACGTCGCCCCTTATAAAGATAAGTCATCATCAAAGTTGTGAAACTAAAAAGGCAGTTATTGCCTTTGGATCTATTAAAGCTCCAGGGAGGAAGACCTCCATTTGTTACATGTCTTGCAAATACACAATGGCAAGCACTGTCACAATACTGTACAGCAGAGAAGTCCTTTGTTCTGTTCTCAGTCTCTGTTGTGTCTGTGTTGAGTTCAGATCTTGACCTTGTCTGACCCTGATGACTGCTGATCTCTTTAGTGTGCCTTCTGGCCAGTGAGTTAGAAGCTGCAGCACCCTTTGACCCTGACTGTAAAAGTACAAGTGGATGGGTAAAGCTGTGAGATGTTTTGAAAAGCTTAACCCCATTTTATGACAAAAAAAAAAAGTTACTTTAAAGGGACAGTTCACCCCAAAATCAAAAGTACATATTTTTCCTCTTACCTGAAGTGCTGTTTATCTGTCTAAATTGTTTTGCTGTGAGATGCCGAGTGTTGGAGATATCGGCCGTAGAGATGTCTGCCTTCTCTCGAATATAATGGAACTAGATGGCACTCAGCTTGTGGTGCTCAAAGTGCCAAAAAATACATTTGAAAAACTCAGTCAGCAATGTCTCTTCTAGAAATCATGACCCAGTTACTCAAGATAATCCACAGACCTTGTTGTGAGTAGTTTCAGGTAGGAACTATTTTCTTTCTACCAAGCCACACCCACCAACCTATATCACAGTACACAGGGAAGCATGGCTCTGTACCACTAGCTCACCTAGCACATCTGACCTAACTAACATGCATCTAATGGAGAGAGCAGGCTGTCCTCAAGAACTGTTTGTACCTATGAAAAGTTATGCACCATAATGTGTATATAAACCATGTAATCAAAAAGGCAGTGATCACGTGACCTGTGCGCTGACAGGAGTAAAGAGGGAAGTAATATAAAGAGCTAAACTCTGTGCAAATAGGCAGGTTGGGGTGGTGAATGGATCAAACAAACAAAGGACTTTCGCCCAGTGTTTATATCCTTGTGAAACCAAGTGAACTTTGAGTTATTTTAAGGTATGTTGTCATCATGTTTCTTTGCCTAGACCTAACCTTTGTAACTTTATGTTAGGTACATATCTTTACATCAAGTGCGTTACATGACGACGCCATCTGTGGGTCACTAATGAAGCTCTACTGAAAGTTCAGTCAGGAGGACAATACTTTTCATGCTCAGGCTGAGGTTTCTTTCTCACCCTGCCATTCACTCCTTGGGTGTATGCTCACTCACTATCTCCAGGCGTCATTGTCTGGATAGGTCAATTGAGTCATCAGCTGATTCACAATCAACCAATAGCACAGCAACACACCTTCTCTGTCAGCCATCATCTTACTGCTCCTCATTTTAAATGTGGATCTTTCTTGCTGCAGTCATACGCACCCCCACCTCCCCATCACTGTCTAGTCTTTATGGATTCATCAGTCTCATACGCCTCATCAGCCATCAGCCTCAGAGTCATCAGCCACCACCACCAGCAGTGTCTGGACTCCATGGGGGGATTCAGGTGTCCCTTGGTCACAAAATATCTCTCTCTGATGTCCAAGCGCCAAAGACTTCTGTTAAATCTTAATCAGCACAAATCATCTGTGAATCTGTACACTCATATTCTGTATTAAATATTATCTTAACATCATTCTTCTGTCTCTCCTGATTGAAATTGAGGTTCTTTTCCCTGGAGCTTTAATAAACCCAAATGCAAAAACCGCCGACAGATGATATCTCCAACACTTGGCAACCAAAACAATCTAGACTGAAACATATGTATTTTGATATGGCGGTGAACTGCCCCTTTAATGTAAAAACCACTTACACCAGACATGGTGTCGTCATTAAGCACATGTCATCCTTAGATGGATTACCGAGGGACACTTGGAAGCCAACTGACATACTGTAATGTCACCTGTGAGTAAGTTCAGCAGTCACACTGAAAGGACCCTGCCTCTCTGAGACAGAAATTCCCATTACAGGGTCCCCACCCCACCCTAGAGAGTGTTTCATTAACCAACATCAGATGACATCACAGCACTACCACCTGCCTTATTTTTTAGCTGCAGTCACTTTGTCTAGGGCGCGACTGGCGCTATGGAACCGTGACCAAGCGGTACTTCAGCCAAAAGTGGAGACTTTACACAAAACACACATGCACGTCATGCGTTTTAATCATCTCCTGGAGCATGTTGCGTTGCTCTGCGTGACATTCCTATCATACCTCCACCCGGTCATGGTGCTCCCACGGAGGTGCGCGGTTGTTTGGTCAGAGAGCTTCCCTTTTTCTGTTGCGTAAAAGTGCTGTACATTTTCTGTTGCGTAAAAGTACTGTGCATCACTCTCCAAGTGTTTTTATTATTAAATCTGCATCTGTGTGATGATATCAACAGCCTGCCATGTCAGAGTTTTGTCCACAGACACCTATTTCCTCTGTTTCTGTCTGATCTGGCAGATTTTGGACACTAAATTGCGCATGAACACATTTCTTTTATGCAAAAGTAACCCATGCGTCGGAGAAGCGCACATTTCCTTAGTTTCACGAGTCAGTGATCGTATGTGTTTATTTTAAAACCAAGTTTTATGGATTTATAGCAGGAAACAAGCCAAACTGAAACTCTTTAAAGGATCCTCTCAATGTCAAAACTTCTCCCGTGGTGATGACAAGTGAAACTCTTCCCCGCTTTGTTTTAAGACCCACAGGAGCCTCTGAATGACACCTGGAGGTCTCTTAACTTTGCAGGGAGCAGCCGAGCAGCAGTGTGGATGCTGCATACGAGAGAGGAGGTGCAGCAAAACTAGATTAGGAAGACGAGGAGAGCGCTGTTGTTCCGTCAAACCAGTGAGTCTGAGCACAGCGAGCCAGTCACTCAGTCAGTCAGTGCGCATTGTTGAAAACGGGGAGCGTCGGGCTGCATTCCGCAGACTTTCGCGGCGCCGTCCCATCACTCAGAAAACTTGCCGGCAAAAAAAAAACTTTTGGGATTGTTTTGAGTTTATGAGAGAAGCAAAACGAGGGGTAAGAAGGTGAAACAGCGAGGGAATGGAGAAGCACAAAGGTAAGAAGAGGGCTCTTGTTTTAAACTTTGTGTCAATAACATGAGCGTCTCCGAGTGTCTCCATGTCATCGCTGACAATGCATCCTTATGAAAGTGGCTGCTTTGGACTCATTTGACACAGTATTTAGTGATAAATGTTTAAAAAACTACACCAGAGTGTGACATTGGTAGATTTTAGATGCGTTAGAGTCATTCTCATGTTGCCAGAGCCGGTTAGAAAAGCAGTAAAAATGATGTTTTGTGTGATGTTTGGGAAACAACCAAGGGTGTAGGTTTGGTTTCAACACTGGAGGGGTGGTTAAAAACTTAATTTCCTGCACTGTGGTGAATGTTCATGCACCAATATGTGCATTCATTTTCTGCACAAGTTTGTGGTGCAAATGTCAAAACAAAAGTCCACAACAAAAGTACTTCTATAAGGGTGGGGACAGGTATTGAGGGGGTTGTGTCCCCATACATGTACACCTATAGATACCGCCATGAACACAGAAAGGTATCTAAGTCTTCTGGTGAGTTGATGATAGTTGTTGTTGAACTGTGCTGTAAGGACACACTGGTATCGGTCACCTGTCACTGCTGGAGGTGGACAACAGGTAGCCTTCCTAAAAAGACAGCCCGTCTTGTCCAACTTAAGAGCTGACGCTGGGCAACAAGTCCTCAGACTCAGAGTTGAATGCACCCAGTGTCACCAAGAACATGAAGATGTGTGGTTTATCCCCAACCGCCTCGCCATCCAAGTGGGCTCTATAAAATAGTTTACACTGTGGCCACTGATGAATTCCAATAGCAGCAACATTGTTCTCACGGCATTCCTCAAATTCCTGTGGTTATTTGTCCATGAGGGATGAGCAAGGCCGTTTAATACTTCCTGATTGACACAAGCAAAGAGTCTGAGAGTAGCCAGCAGAGTGATTTTGCCATCACCTTGCTGTCGGATCATGTAAAGAAAACAAGCACACTTAGAGAGGGAGGTTAGTCATCTTTGGCTCAGCAGTGGTGGGAGAAACTTGACTGTGCACTCTATGAATCCCCCTCACCATCAGTGGTCTGGGTGAAGTTGCTTGGTGGACTGAAAACAATGGGCGACTAGTCTAACTGGAATGAGATCAACACAATTTGAATTTTTTTTGCTGCAGCATTCTCCAGCTGACCAGACAGCCTAGTCTCCCACACTCTCTCACAGCAAATAGCCAGTGTTGCAAGTAGTTCATTCATGTATCCATCACACAGAGGGCTGAAACAGTAGCTAGATGAACTGATCAGATGTTTGCAATCAATCAAGTTGCATGTTTGAGTCATTTTTAAGTAAAACATGGCAAATATTCTCTACAGTTGTAGCCTCTCAAATAAGAAGGTGTGCAGTTTGTCTCTGATTTATATGATTATAAACATCTTTGCATCTGGGGACTTGTGATGGGCATGTTTCAATATTTTCTGGTGGGATCCATAAATAAATAAATAAATAGTCAACTAAGAAACTAAGGCTAATTGACAATGAAAAGTTGCAGCCTTCATCACATGCAACATCTCAGTGTACATCAGTTTTGACAAAGTGTAGGGAAGTGATGCATCAGCATGAATGAGATTACATTGATTGTCCACCAGGGGAGCTACATTGTTCACTTTGTATCTAACACTTTAATGTCTTAAAACCAAATTGTAATGGATAAATTGCCCATCAGTTTATCAGACAGTGGGCACCTGGGCACAGACATGTTTGTGTAGTCGCTTTTTGTGTCATTGTTTTGCAACTCTTGGTAGTCCTAATGCATCTTTTTGTGGTTTTGTGTCTCTTTGTGGTTGTTTTGCCCCAGTTTGTAGTTACTTTGTGGTCATTTGGAGACTCTTCCTGATCACTGCGTGTTAATTTGAGTGATGCTTTGCAGGTTAGGGCCAAGGTCCCTTAGATAGGACTATCATGAAAGTGTTCTGGTTTGCTTTTATTGAGTCCAGTCTTTCTTTTATCATTGTCTATTGCCTACAGCATCTGTATGAAGAGAGGGTCATCTCAGACTCTCAACACCCCTCCATGTTGAGTTTCAGATGCTTCCATCAAGGTGGAGGTTTTGTCCCCTTAAATGCAGCACAAATTGTTACAGATCATCTTTTGTCCTGTCTGCTGTTGCTTATCTTAACCAGCAGTGACCCTTAAAGTCCATGATTTACCCCTGACAGTGTGTGTTATGTATTGTACTGTCTGTTTTGTTGTACTCATGATGACTCTCAGATTGCCCCAAAGTTTACCTTACCTTACCTTTCACTTTGGGCTAAAGTGGTTATTAAAGGTGAGCATCGCAGCATTAATTTGGCTTTAAAAGCTTAAAGAAGGCAGGGTGCTGCATTAAGAGGAGGAGGTGGAACCACACTGAGCCTCTGCTGCATCATGCATGGCCCATATGGAGTTAGATTAGTCTCAATATTAATAAATGCACACAGAAGGATTCACAAATGCATGTTAAGATTTATATATAAATGACTCTCTCCACACAAATATTTTCAATGCACACACATATATTTGGCATTTTATATAAATGTAAAAAAAATCCACAAATAACCAAAAAAGTTTCACAAATGTATTTCTGATGCACACACAAATATTTATTGTTTTAAATATATGCAGTTTTCATCAAAACATTTGTGGATGTTGATACATTCATATACAGATGCTTTTATTTTGTGAACCTCAGCACATTCGTGTGTGAATCTTTTTGAGACTCCCCTGACGTGACCCGATCCACAAATGCATTTTTTCTACCAAGGGGATATAGGTAGCCAATCAGATGTCTCCTTCCTCTTCAGCCAATCACATGAGCGTCCCGCTACCACCCCCACATGGGGTATGTTTTAACGTCGTAGTGTCAGAGGGTGGCAGTAATGCGCAACTACATTGTTTGCCGACCGCCAAATTAATAAGGACGAGAAGAAGAAGCAGCAGCAGCAGACAGCGGTCAATGCAGAGCCCCGGGTCAGCTCTTGAC
The DNA here is from genome assembly GCA_019142605.1 of Cephalopholis sonnerati. Classification (NCBI taxonomy): domain Eukaryota; kingdom Metazoa; phylum Chordata; class Actinopteri; order Perciformes; family Serranidae; genus Cephalopholis; species Cephalopholis sonnerati. The sequence continues at coordinate 21,143,488 of JAGQAX010000020.1, forward strand.
CAGGGTTTCCCCTAGAAAAAATTGGCACCGGACAACGTGATCGGCTTTCCGACGTGTTGATCGTGCCCTTGTTCATTTGTTTGTTGGGTCCTCTTTTCATGTTATTTTCTGCAGTTATTTTGCATTTGTTCGTGCCCATAGCTAGCCTGTCTGGTTTAAGTGTTTTTGCTTTGTGTATTAATCTGTATTGTAGCAATAACCTCAAACTGTACATCCGTCATCCATTCATCCATTCGTATATGTCCGTGTGTGTGTGTGTGTGTGTGTGTGTGTGTGTGTGTGTGTGTGTGTGTGTGTGTGTGTGTGTGTGTGTGTTTCTCAGTGAAACGAATTTCCCGAGTTGCAGAGAGGAGGGGAGCAGCAGCATAAAAATAATTTAAAAAATCCTCTCATTATTTCGGTTTTTATGTCTTTTCTTCTGCAATATTTTATAAAAATTCACTATATAGTCAACAATATAGCAGACTAAAAGTTATATACTATTTGTTATTTAAGAGTGTACTAAGAGTGCTAATTGTCATTATCAATGGAGACGTGAAGCAGCGAAAAAAATGCGCACGGTAAAAAAAATTAAATACATTTTAAAAAGCTGACTTGTATATTGACATGAGGCGTTGAAAGGTTTGCTGATCCTCTTGACTGTGACATTTTGTTCATTAAATTTAATTGCTGGTACGTTTATCTAAAAAAAACCAACAACTTCTTGATGTGCTTCTGAGCAAAAACAATCGAATTGTGTATGACGGTCTGGCTGACCGCTGCTAGAATGTTGGCGGTCCTAGTGTTAATAACGCGGCGTGCTGCCAACTTGAAATAAAAAAGTCAGTTCGCTATTGAAATATATATGCAATAAAAACTCTAGATAAACAAAATGAAAAAATCCTTTGACATGTTTAATTCAAATTGTGCTTGGAGGGAATATTTTCACCGGACTTCGGCAGATTTTACCGGTCAAAGTCCGGTAATTACCGGATAACGGACCATTGACCCGGGGCTCTGCATTGACCGCTGTCTGCTGCTGCTGCTTCTTCTTCTCGTCCTTATTAATTTGGCGGTCGGCAAACAATGTAGTTGTGCATTACTGCCACCCTCTGACACTACGACGTTAAAACATACCCCATGTGGGGGTGGTAGCGGGACGCTCATGTGATTGGCTGAAGAGGAAGGAGACATCTGATTGGCTACCTATATCCCCTTGGTAGAAAAAATGCATTTGTGGATCGGGTCACGTCAGGGGAGTCTCAAAAAGATTCACACACGAATGCGCAGAGGTTCACAAAATAAAAGCATCTGTATATGAATGTATCAACATCCACAAATGTTTTGATGAAAACTGCATATATTTAAAACAATAAATATTTGTGTGTGCATCAGAAATATATTTGTGAAACTTTTTTGGTTATTTGTGGATTTTTTTTACATTTATATAAAATGCCAAATATATGTGTGTGCATTGAAAATATTTGTGTGGAGAGAGTCATTTATATATAAATCTTAACATGCATTTGTGAATCCTTCTGTGTGCATTTATTAATATTGAGACTAATCTAACTCCATAGGCCCAGGGCTGGCAGGTTTTTCATCTCTGTGTGTGTTTGTGGGAAAAACAAATGGGAGAGAAAGAGTTATAGAGCTGTGTGGTTTAAAACAGGAGCTTTAATTATGAGTCAAAGACATATTGAGGGCATGTACAGTAGAAATTAGGATGTAATTCATAAGAGAATATTAGAGCCAAGGGCAGGGGAAGTGACGCACGTCAATCATCCTACACCCGGTCGTTACAAAGTGCAGAGAATGAGTGTGTGTGGCTGAAACAAGGACTGGAGTTCACTCTTTTGGCAGCTGTACGCAGCAGCACCAGGACGCTGAATTAGATACTAACAGCCACAGGCAGCCAGCGGAGGAGGTAGAGTAAAGGAAACCTGGGAAAATTCAGGGAGGCCAGTGACAAGGCGAGGCATTGTTTAGCATTCTGGATATGCTCCGTGTTTTTTTTTTTTTCCTCAGATCTGACTCATGCAGGTTTCATTCCAGAGGAGAGACTTTCAGCAGCTCACCGATTCTCATACCTTCAGCCAGAGATGGGGATCAAATTAGTGAAACCACCTGGAGCTGTGTTTGGTATGAATGACCTTTAGGCTGTGATGGGACATGTTTGAGACTTGTCGTTAGTCGAGGATAGGGTTGTGTCATGGCAAGAATTTAGCAGTGTGATACGTATCACGATACAGGGGTTACGACTTAATGTTTTGTGATATATTGTAACACTGTTAGTTTAGTTTAGTTGAGTTGAGTTTACTAAAGTTACCATAGTTTCCTACATGCTTGGCACACAGGAGGAGTTTCACTTCAGTAACCTCACTGCTAGATGCCACTAAATCCTACAGACTGCACCTTTAAAAGTGTAATTTCCCTAAATATTTCCATAGAGGGAATGGAAATGTTTGTTTATTTTTGCAAGATCCTCTCCAGTATTTGTTATCTCCCTCTCCCCGTCAGTCACTGCCTTCCACCTCGTGCCCTTGCTTGTTTTGCTTTCTGTGTTATTATGGATCCCACCAGTTTCTTGGTAAAGCGTGTCTCTGTTGAATTCGCTGTGCTCGCCTCACGCTCTTTGCAGCTGGGTTTCACCCAGAAAAGCAGCGATGGGGTCGGAGATGACGGCTCCTTTTCTTGCCTCCAGCGTCAGTCGTGCTCTCCAACAATAATCTGGTTCTGTGATCGCTGCCAAAATAAAATGTAAGACGAATGGATGCAGGCTGACTGATGGTCGGGGACAGATGTATTGATTGAAATTTCTGAAGTGGATTATTTGCTTGACGCACAGAAAAGCAGAAGATATTATCTTTTTATGCATTTTTTTAAATAAAATTATTTTCTATAATATTCTGTGTAGTGCCAGGAAGGTTTGGTTAGACTCAGACAGCCTCTTTAGCATGTACAAATTCTAGTTAAATTAGGAGAGACAGAAGAATGAAGTAAAGATTATGATTAATACAGAATATGAGTGTACAGATTAACAGATGATTTGTGCTGATCAAAATTTAAGAGAAATCTTTGGACACCAGAGGGAGATTTTCATGATCAGCAGCAGTGGAGTCCAGACACTGGAGGTGGTGGCTGATGACCCTGAGGCAGATGGCCGATGAGGCAGTTGAGGCTGATGAACCCAAGAAGAAAAGGTGGTGATGGGGAGGTGGAGGGCGCTCACGACTGTAGCATGAAAGAACTACAGGCAGAAAGAGAACAATATTTAAAACAAGAAGCAGTAAGATAATAGGCTGACAGAGAAGGTGTGTCGCTGTGCTATTGGTCGATTGCGAATTAGCTGATGACTCAACTGAGCCCCGAACAATTACAGCTAGAGATAGAGAGTGAGCATATAAGCAAGGAGTGAATGGCAGGGTGAGACAGATTAATTACAGCCCACACATGACAAGTATTGTCTAGAGCTTCATTTCAACCATCGGCAGCACCATTTTTTACCCATAAAATGTTTGTGTGCACTGTATTATTTGATGTAGTGTCAAAACCCACTTGTTCCTGAGAGGTTATTTCACATTCATAAACATGTGTATCCCAGTGCTGGCAGTGCTTTCAGAGCTAATGTTTAATAGCCCACTACAGGCTGTAAACTGCAGTCGAATAAATTGTGCAGCTCGAGTAATATCAGTTAAAAAAATTAGAGTTTCAAAGGTGCTTTTCAGTGGAGCGTGACAATGTGACAGAGTCAGCAGATTTAGGGGGTTTGACCTCCCATAAGCTCAGCAGAGGCAAGCTAAGATGTAGGCCATCAGGGCTGGCATGGGGTCTCCCGGTTCACTTATGTGTGTGTGTGTGTGTGTGTCATGGGCTGTTCTTGCCAACGGGGAGTAAGTGGAGTGCGGGTAATTCAGGAAGCTGGACTGGGCTATAAAAATGATGAAAAGAAAGACGGTCTTCCTGATCTTTGGCAGCTCAGCGCTCCACGTGAGTTTGGCCCTTTTCGCCCTCTGGGTCTCGCTCCTGTTCGTTTACGACACATCAAACGTGGCTTTGTTTATTGGATACAGGAGCTCTGGATAAGACCTGTATTGTGTTTTTTTTCTCTCACCTGGTACTCCTTTGAAGGAAACAGTAGAACAGGAGCTTACTCTCTTGTAATCACACACACATGCACACTCACTAGTTGTTACTCTCCCTGCAGCCACTTATCTGTGGGATAATAACTAAGCAGAGGAGCTTTTATGTGGGTGACTCTGAGGCGGCATTGCTAGTTAGTTTTTATTTGTCAGCAGCTGCTTCTAGTCTGTCGCTGTCTTTCTCATCAGGCCAAAACTGTGGAGCCTTGTAAAGCTTCACTTTTACGCCAGCATGAATCTGTTTATCACTATATATGCTAATAGAAAACACACAGAGCGGTATATACATGCATAAAGACACCCACACACCTCAAAATATCTAAAGGGCAATGCTTTTGACTGTCAGTGGGGTCCTGTGGAGCGAGGGAAGGTACATGAGGGGAGAGGAAGATTGAAGGAGGGATGAAGGCAGGGTGCTGCATTAAGAGGAGGAGGTGGAACCACACTGAGCCTCTGCTGCATCATGCATGGCCCAGGGCTGGCAGGTTTTTCATCTCTGTGTGTGTTTGTGGGAAAAACAAATGGGAGAGAAAGAGTTATAGAGCTGTGTGTTTTTGAGCAACGTATTACTGTCATTTCCTGGCAAAGTAGATAGCTAACATACATTTAGTTTTCTGCATGTTGTACACAAACTACGTCATGCTGTTTGGATTTTAACTTGTTTTAGATGCTAAATATATTTAAAGGGATAGTTCAACCCAAAATCAAAAATGCATATTTTTCCTCTTACCTGCAGTGCTATTTATGAGTCTAGATTGTTTTGGTGTTGGTTGCCAAGTGTTGGAGATATTGGCCGTAGAGATGTCTGCCTTCTCTTGTTGTGACCATGTAGGAACTATTTTCTTTCTACCAAACTACATCTGCCAACCGTATCACGCTTTCACAGACACAAGCCTCTTGTATATGTAAATGCACGCTTTCTTTTGTGTGGTGATACAGGTTGGTTTGGTTGTTTGGCAGACATCTCTATGGCTGGTATCTCCAACACTCTGCAACTCACACCAAAACAATCTAGACTGATTATTAACACTACAGGAAAGACAAAAAAACGTGCTTTAAGAAGAAGCTCAGATTACAGAACACAGAGAGACCATGACTTCATTCTCTGCTCAGGACGCCATTACTCCACCATATCTTTACATAGCAAATTGTTGTTTGCTTCTATATTAATGTTCTGAATGTTGTACAGAGCTCATTTAAGCTGCTAAATGCTCCACAGTGTTCACTGGCTAGTTGCTAACTTTGTCTGTTTGCCATTTGGCGCTGAACAGGTAGTTTTCAGTGGGTTTATCTGAGCTCTCAACAGCTGCTTGGCGTTGAGAACAGCAAAACTAATCCAAAACAAAAAAAAATGCTGGCTGTAAAACCAAACTTTAAAAAAAAGAGGCTCAAGTGTCCATAGGGTTGAGGTTGAGGGTTTGACTCTCTTGTTCAGGAGCCATAGTGAGAAGAATTTACATCAGAAAGTGAAAACAAAACCAACCTAATAAGTGTGCTTTGATATTTTATTTGTGGAGCTGTCTAACAATGTGTCTGCTCAATTGTTTAGCCTTGTCCCATTTGATCCATTGTTAGCAGTTTTAACAGATGATATTTTAAACTTTCACTTTCCATTTATGTCACCATTTTACATCACTGAAGAGAAGCTGTTGGCTTTTGTCCCTCAGCCGCTGTCTTACAAATGTTTCTTTCAGTATTATTAACATTCTTACTGTCTCACAGCTTGCCTCATTTGTCTAAATAATAACAGCTTAAAATTTAATTTGTCATTGAACCGAACCAGCTGCAGAGCTTCCTCCTAAGTTTCTAGAACTTGTTAAAGAATGTTAAAGCATGTAATTTGTTAAAATCTGAAATATTAATATCAGTACAAATGGCTGATTTCTGGCATTATCCTTCACTCTGCTCCTTCTCTCACTTCCCACGTCTTTAACTCTACTCCGTACACACTCTCTCACACACAAACTTCATGTCATCAGCTAAGCCAGAATGTTGAACCTTCAGCTCAAGCCCTCGTCTGCAGAGACTACAGTAACACGCGCTGCATCCTAATCAAGACCAAGTTGCTCAAGTGCACCAGGGCCCCTTGCTATAAAAAAACATAAAGATTTACTTGGATTTTTAGAGCCCATTAGCATGTTTCAGCTATAAAAACTGCCTGATTTCTCAGAGGGCTGAGCTGTAAGCCTCGATATCACTGAGACAGCACAGATCTAAAGAAAGAAAGGGGTGTTGGGGAAGATAAAGCGTGAGAAGAATAAAGGCGAGATTCAATAGTTGGGGCAGAGGGAAGATGAAAGAGGAGAAACTTGAAAAAGAAAGTGGAACTACGCTTTATAAGTGGCTCCTTTACAGCTCGAGAATTTGTAACTTTAGAAAAGTTAACACTTCAAACTGTGTTGCATTTTTTCCCACAGTGTAAAAATCACTTCCTGTCACAAATATACGACCCTCTTTCTGACCTCGCGTGACAACAACACTGACGCAGGTTTTATTTTTGAACCACCCTGACAAAATTGTTTCCATGATCTGTATAATGGAGGAAAAGTAGCCGGAATTCATTAATAACTGCAACTTTTGAGGCTGTTTTGCCTCTCCGTTGTCGATGACAGAATGAGTCCAGCTAGTTAGTTTCTAAGTAGGAAAACATGCAGTCATTAAGTGAAACCATGCTGTATTTTACTCAGGTTTTCATGTATGCATTAGCATAAATAGGTTATTGGCTATACGATACATTTATCAGGATCAGTTATGATATTGCAGACGGATTTCACAAACAACAAAATCCTGTGGGTGGCTTGTTTTTCTTCAAACCACAAATGAACCGCAAAGTCTGTTTGGAAGCGGACCGAGACCCACCTTTTCAAGCAGTCTTGGTTCAGTTGTTTGGTCCACACCAGCCCAAACAAACCGTACTGACCGTGTTAAGGGATCATTTGGGATTTGGGATTTGTTTTAACTGATCCAAACAGATTAGGTGTAAAAGCACCTTTATCTCGAACTTGTAGTATCAGCTCAGCTGGGACTGCACATGGGAGAAGGGTTGGGCTAAATCTATTCGTTTTACCTAAATGATAACCTTTTCTAACCTTAACAACGAAATCCCAGTCTGGTAGAAAGCCCTCAAGGCCAGGGCTTAGCTTCCGTTTCAATATCAGGGGGGAAACATATGAAACAGGGGAACGAATGCACATGTTCTAAATATTGAGGACATGTCCCCTGTGTCCCCCCTGAAATCTACACCTATGCCTCAAGGCAAAGTTCTCCCAGCGGCCTTGGAACCTCGACTGAGGTGGTACCAAAAAAAGTACCAGATACCAGCAGGTACTATCCACAACTTTTGCCAATGGAAAACCAACAAAGAGCAAGTTGAGATGAGCAAAGCTATAATGTACCATGCATAGGGGAGCCAGGTCCAGCCCTCATGATGTTTCTGCCACATCTTTTTCATTATTATTTCCTGTTAGCCTTTACCTTGGGCAATCACAAGTTGGTAACGAGCACCCCCAACTCTGGGCCACTTGGTCACAGGGGCCCAAAACCCCTTTTCTGGGACATGTGTCTGGCAAAATGATGTATGAAAAATGATGCAAATATAATAACAGGGCACTATGATGGCATAGATAGTCATACAAGTATAAAATTTGGCAATGAGTATCCTGACACAAAGGGGGAAGTAAACTGACTAGTCCTAGATACCTATCATATACTGTATGAAAACAATTCTATAATAAAACAGAGAATGAAAAGGAAAATTGACAAAGACAGGGCAAAACAGAGGCTCACCCTTGATCAGATGAACACTGCAGAATCCAAATCATCTTCATCTTCCATCAGTCAATATTATGTACTGTCTTGTTTACATTCAGGGGTCATGGTGAGAGAAATTATTTTTAAGGAAGTAAGCGAAACAGTGCTGAAGAAATGAAACAACATTAGTCAAGTATGTGATGTTAATAGTCAATAGTGTTTGTGTTACCTGGTAAACATGGAAGATGTTCTCTCACATTGTGGCTGAAGCTTTTGAAAACATTAACCCAAGGTGAAATAAAATGCTGTTTCTTGCTTTTTATGGGAGCAAAGTCCACGTGCTGTTTGCTCCAGATGAACCTGTGATAACAGCATTTGTTTGCTGTCATTGTGGGTGACTTTTTTTCCTTGAAATTTGCACTCACAAACATATCAAAACAACATTTATGTTTAAACTCAGGGGGATGTTGACTTAATACTTCAAGAAAAGGACCTCTGTGTATTTAGTTGTAATGTTTAAAGCACCATCTTGCTTCTAGCTTCAATATATTCTTTCACTTTTCACATCTCTCTTGTGTCACTTTGTCCACTTCTTCCCAAAGTTCCTTTAGTGCTGCTATCAGACACAGGCGGCCCCTTCTCTGAAGTCATCAAGTTGACACCCGCTTTTTTTTATCCGGGTTTCTACGGCAATAACAGCAAAACACAGCTTGGATTAATCCAGCCATGTCCACGCAGTCCCTGCCCCACAGCTGAACCCAGCATGCAGCCGGGAGACGGACCGGTGGCTGCCAATAGCGATCAAACACCAATCACATCACTGTTTCGTCCTTTATCCGGGCCTTTGCCATCAGCCAGTTATCTGCCACTCTCGCCAGAGTCAGGCCAGACTGGAACAAACCAATCATACGTGGCTCCTTCCTCCAGTTGTGTGCATTGAAACTGACCCAAAGGTGCACTGTCACTCCTGGGTTTTTCCTCTGGAAGCTTAGTGTGTAAGAGTCAAGTGATAAGAAGCAAATCTGCTCGGCTTCTGTCGGTTTCTTTCCTGCCTACTGAAGCAGAAACAGCTTGAATCAGTTGGCGTCTAAAGCCTACATTTTACTGCTGAGTTTGGTTCCAATTCTCCTTCTTTTAACCACTTCCTCTTTAGGTGAAGTTGTACCTCTGTTATTGTCAGTCACAAGGTGACACTGGAAAGACTCTGTGCTGTGTATCATTTGATGTGACTTTGGTCTGCGACAGCTACTGGTTGCTTTAAAATGGAATTATGTAAGTGTCTTTTCTTATTCATAAGAATGAGTCTCTTTCATGTATTTTTCAGGGCATGAATTTTAATGATGAACTGTTTAATTCAACCTTTAACTGAATCTACTTTGGCTCTAATACTTATACAAATCAGCAACAGTCAAGTACAGTTTACTAACTGAACACTTACTGGGTTAATGTAGCACCAATGCATTAGTGCTGTCACAATACTGAAAGGTAACTTTGATACAACACCTTGAAAAAGAGTGATATCACTTCTCCTGTGCTGCTTTCAGATGCCTTTCACAAGTATTAAATGTTTAAATCTTCAAAAACAAAAAAAAACATGGCAAAAAAACAATAAGCACCTTGGTAAGAAATGTACCACAAATTGCAAAAAAAATTTAAATAAAATTATTTTTTTAAAATAGGGAAAAGAGAAAAAAATAGAGAAATATATTATATTATTATTTTTATTATTTTTATTGTTACAAAATTAAAATTATGGTACAGAATTATTGTAATTTTTAAGCATTTTTTTTTTTTTTTACTATTTACTAATTTTCTCTTTTTACTGATTTTTCGAAGATATTTTGGGTCATCTCTGTTTTCATCTCTCATTGCCTTCTTCCCAATATTTTTGAAAGAAATCAAGCCAATTGGCTCAAAGGCTCAAAATTCAATACAGTTTTCAATACCACAGGGAAAACTCAACATTGAGAAAATTTAAAATTTGTATCAAAAGATAAATATAGCAAAGCTATAACATGACCACTATGACTTTTTGGGGTTAGTAGCAGAATGTAGTAAACATAAACATTAAGAGAGAGCATAGCAAGTATAGCTGCACCTGTGTATCGATGAGGATGAGGTGCAGGTGAGTAGGAACAGCAGCTGCAGAGGATCAGGTGGACTGGCAGGGGGAGGGACCCAACAGTCCACGCTGAGCAACACACAGAGACAGACTGACACAAACATGAAACACTAGGGAGGGGAAACAACAGGAAACACAAGGAAAGGGAGAGGCAAACCCAAAACTGTAATAATACACTGATATTGTACGGATATCATGATATGAGACAAGATATTGTCTTAGATTTTGAATACTGTAATATCATAGGTGTTGTTTTTCTGCATTACAGTAAAATGATGTACCGTAAAACTTCAATTAATAGCCTGGGTTATTATTTGCTTATATCACTGAACTCAACAGGCCTGTGTTTGGGACAGGCCTTTAATTCCTTTCACAGAAAACTGTTGCTCAGCAAAGATCAGGAAATACAACCAAATTGTTTATTTAAACTAGTATGAATATTACTTGTTTAAACATTAGGCTTCAGATAATATATCAGTTATGAATCATTCATTTTTATCAAGCTGCAACAGACAGGGCATCAGACAGAGAGTGAGTTACGGCACCCAGCACAGTGACACAACACCACTTTATCCTGTTCAAACAATACTCACAACTTGGATTGATATTTATCAAAAACCCTTTGATTCTTTTGATCGGGGGACCCTTACAGACTAAAGCAATAACTTACAGGGTAATCGAGAATGGACACATGATTTGAGGTAGCTGACAACCTGGTTTCATACGTCCAAAGAACTAATCGAGACAGGCGTTTATTTGTCAAAATGTGTAGCCACACCAGGCTAGTAAAAGGGACTAGGCTTTTAACTGAAGTTTTACAGTAATTTTCTGAACTTATCAGACTGTTCTAGCTGTTATATTATTTGACTTTACCCACCCTAATTTGTAAAAGCAGAATGGTCAACCTTACAACATCGTCACAATATTGATATTGAGGTATTTGGTAAAAAGTATCGCGATATTTGATTTTTTCCATATTGCTCAGTGCTGTGTAGCAAACAATAACTTCTTCAAAAACTAAAAAAATATATTTTTTTTGGGAACTTTGACGTTTCCATAACTAAACACACTGAAAGCGGGCATTTTGCATTGTGAGTATGTTTACTTTTGGCAGTTTAGGTACATATTGCTGACAATACTTCAGTGCTTTTACTCTAGTTAAATTCTGAATGCTAGACTTTTACTTTTAACAGAGAGTTTGCACACTGTGGTATTGTTACTTTTACTTAAGTAAAGGATCTGGGGCCGGTTGCAGTGTGTCCTTCAGTATGACACTTAAGGTTTAGTTTTTCTTTAGCTGAGGAATCTCTTAAAAGGTTTCCTTAGTGGTCCACCCCTGATTGTTAATAATATGTGTGTCTGTTGCAGTTTTGAGTGTCCTACACACACTGTTTGTTGAACCAGCTGTAAATCTGTGACTATTTTATGGTAAAACTTGAGCTTGTTGTGTCTGACACTTGGTCAAAATAACCGTATTATAGTTTGTGTGAATAACTCCAACCATAATAAAAAAAAAAGCAAATCAAAGTTGCAGTCACAGTGACCTAAATCTGCTGTCTCCTTATAAAGGATTGCGGGGCAGCTGCACAACTGAGGTGCCAAAGAGATGAAATCACATTCAAGCAAAGTGCCAGTTAATCTGTATCATGAGTAATGGTGATAGCTGTGTTGTAAACAAGTTTTATGAGTTTAGAAAATGCTTGCTCAAGAAAGAGAAAGATGGTTTTGCAGTTAGCTAAGCCGGTTGAGCCCGATTTAATGCGCCCTTCATTACTTAATCATGTTAAACAAGTAAACACTGTGGTTGTTTGTTTGTTGCCAGTGCAAAGTCAGCATTGTTTTCAGATTAATAATGGCTTTTTTAACTAGTGTGCATGATGTGCAACTTAACTGCGTCTGTGTTAGGCAGTGAGAAAAACCTTGTAAGAAGGAGTTTGACTTTTTCACCATTGATCAAAGACATAAACATGCTTGAAATCAGCACAAATATTGCATCAGTGAAAAACTGGATATTTCCTGGAGCATGAATTGATATGCAGGAGTTGTTTTGAAAGTAGGACGGATGGAAGGAGATGACGCAAAGATGAGAGGAAACTTGAAAATGGGGCTAGTTTGATTTAAGAAATCAGAAAAGAGGATAGAAGTTAGAGGTCACATATTAAAAAAGAAAAAGAGTTATGATGTGAGTTTGTTTTTGGTATTTAGAAAGACTTGGATGACAGCTGGAGAGTTTTGTGAACATGCTGGTGATGTAAAATTTTCACCGTGTCATTCCAGTCGTTATTGTTCAGCGCAGGTACTCCTCGCTGTTGTTAGAGACTACACTTAGAGGGAAAGCTGATTAGATTCTTGTCAGACTATATTCGCCCCGCGGTTTCGAGACTGATCCCACCATTAAGTAGATTTTTATCGGCAACCGCATCTAACCCGGAAGCAGTCTGATTGAAATGAGAGGCCGTGCCTGCCTCGTTAACTTAATAAAATGAAATCCTGGCACTTGTCTCTGCGAAAATGTGGCCTGTCAGTGCTGATGCAGAACCTTGAGTCTCTCAGAATAAGAAATGCTGCCAGGATCCTGACAACATCGTCTTGTGAAGCCGGAGATTTGTTGAATTTTAACAAGAGAATGATGATATGAATCAAAAGCCATTGTTTAGACGTGATTTTGTCATTGACTTTTTGAATGTTCTGTCAAATTCATTCCTTAACTTGCCAGTTTTAAGGGTTGTTACACTTAGTTTTGGCTGAGAATAGTTTTAAGAGTCCCTTCTTTACAAGTGCAAATAATAATCCTTTGATTCACAACCCAATCAGCAGAAAAAATGTTGGCATTGTATGTTTCTGCAAACCATGGTTACATTACATTTTACATTTGCACATTATTATGCAGCTAATTCTTTCAACTTAATGTCTCAGATATGCTGTGGTTAACATGTGGCCACTTTAAGGCACAAAACCCACTTGGTTATAGTTAAAAAAAATCAGGTTTTGGATTAAAATACCCGATTTTGGCGGCACAATCCCCACTTGAAAGACAGCAATTGGTCCCAACAAAACACCCACGTTAACAGACTAAAGATTTGCAGGATACACAACAATGACTTGTTAAAAAACAACAGGCTTTGTTGTTTGTTGTTCTTGAACAGCGATCAACAGCTTGGCAGGCTTCTCGCTCCGATGTCATTAACCTCCAGATGACAAAGTCAGTAAGTCGCTTTAGAAATGCTGTTTGATACAAATGAAACATACAAATGTAATATATTTGTGGTTCTGCAGACTTGATTTCACATCAATTTTGACCTGTTTTAAGATGCATAAACACATTATTTTGCGTAAAAAGATGTTTTTAGTTCAATCTCCCCCCTCACAGGACAGACAGGAGGTTAGCAGCTGTGCTCGAGGGCTGTTAGACATTAAAAAGAAGCTTTATCATTTGTAGTCCAGATGAACACATTGATAGACATGCTTGCAAAAACATTCATAGATTCTGTTGGTTATTTCTGGAGGGCTAATAAGAAACATTTCAGGCAAACTGAAAGAATGAGCCTTTTTTTTTTTTGCAACTACAGCCAGGGTCAGACGAGGTAAACAGATGGAGATGAGCACTGATAAAAGACTTCAATAGCTTACAGCTAATATTGCTGGACAGATTTGTTATGTGTTATCTCAGCCCAGTCGGCAGAAGAAAATGTTGGCATTGTTCATTTCTGCAAAACATGAATATGTAACCATAGCAAATTTCTAAGTGACGCTGCATATGAGCTGACTTTGACATCTGGAGGAAAAAGGGATTGTGGATGCATTACACCGAGATGAGACACCTGTCAAGCTGCAGACCACTGTTTTGAAACCAGTGAACAATGACTTGTGATTAAGCAAGTCATTGCTGCAAATGTGGGTGTTTTGACTGTGACTGCTGTGTTTCAAGCGGGGACAGTGGTACGAAACCTGTTGTTTTTGGCCAACAAATCACTGCTTTTCCTGCTGTGATAATGGCAAGAAAAACAGTTGTTTTTGTAAAGACATCACTGCTTCTCCTGCTGGAATAGTGGCATGAAAAACTTTTGTTTTTGGCCAAGACATTGCCGCTTTTCCTTCTTAAATGGTGGCATGAAAAACTGTTGTTTTGGCAAAGACATCACTGCTTTTCCTGCAGGGATAGTGGCACAAAAACTGTTGTTTTTGGCCAAGACATCACTGCTTTTCCTGCAGGGATAGTGGCAAAAAAAATGTTGTTTTTGGCCGAGACATTGCTGCTTTTCCTGCTGGGATAGCAGCAAGAAAACCGATTGTTTTTGGCACAGACTTTGCTGCTTTTCCTGCTGTGATAGTGGCAAGCAAAACAGTTGTTTGTGTAGAGACATCACTGCTTTTCCTGCGGAGATAGTGGCAAGAAAAACTGTTGATTTTGGCCAAGACCTCACTGCTTTTCCTGCAGGGATAGTGGCACAAAAACTGTTGATTTTGGCCAAGACATCACTGCTTTTCCTGCAGGGATAGTGGCACAAAAACTGTTGATTTTGGCCAAGACATTGCCGCTTTTCCTTCTTGGATAGTGGCAAGAAAACCTGTTGTTTATGGCACAGACTTCGCTGCTTTTCCTGCTGGGGTAGTGGCACAAAAACTGTTGTTTTTGAAAGAGACATTACTGCTTTTCCTTCTTGGATAGTGGCATGAAAAACTGTTGTTTTTGGCCAAGACATTGCTGCTTTTCCTTCTGGAATAGTGGAATGAAAGTTGTTTGGTTTTTGCTGAGACATTGTTGCTTTTCCTACCGGCATTGTGGCATTAAAAGCATTTTTTTTTTAACCGAGACATTGCTGTGTTTCCTTCTGGGATAATGGCACACTGAGTGGTTGGTGTTTATGGAGACATTGCTGCTTTTTCTGTCAGGATTGTGCCTCCAGAACTGGGTAATTTAAGCCAAAACATGATCTTTTCCTAACCATAACCTAGAGGTTTTTGTGCCTAAACCTAACCACGCATTAACCACTGCACTGCTGAAATGTTAAGTTTCAACATATCTGCTACATTATAATGTGCAAACGCAACATATCTGTGGTTCTCTGAAACATACCATGCTAACTTTGTTTGGTTTCTGTTGTAATGTAATGGTGACAAATAACAGTTTAACAGTGCCAGTTAAACACAAGTGTTGAGACAATCAGAGAGGTTTTGAACAAATCCCACTTTAAGAGTTGGCCTTCGTTTTTAGTTTCATACTTCTGTCTTAACCTAATCAGACATTACACATACACCTCACTGATCTGCCATCTTATCTGAGCACCGTATCAAACACAATGTAAGTGGATATCTCAAGTGTGTGAGAAATCAAACAAAAGCCTTTTCTTGTAATAAAGCAACAAGGAAGTACAACCTCAGGCATGAGGAAGAGAAATTCCCCTCGTGCGTGATGTGCATGTTTAAAACCCTCTATCAGCTGGTTACTGACATGCATTGAATGCTGTTAAGTGTTTATTTTATTCCTACCTGCCCTTTTAATGTGCTTTAACTGCATGACAAAGATACGTTTCTTTGGTTGAAAACACTGCAGCCCTGTAGCTGGCTGATGGTCTCTCAGATTCCTTTTGGCAATTGGACAGAAGTGAATTGTTTATGCTGTGGAGGCTGCGGTCACTCACTGGATGTGCAGTGGGCGTCGGGCCAACCCGTAGCCCACAGAGACGGCCTGCTACAGACCTCCCTGTCCTGTCAGCTGACTCTGTTTCCCAGGGTCCCCCAATCCAAAAGGCCATCAGAGTCAATCTCTGCAAACACACAAGGAGGAGAAGCTGGAAAAATGTTTAGATTCAGACAGAGCAGCCAAACATCAGCGGCTAAACAGCTATTGGAGCTGTAATAAAAGGTTTAATCATTATAGTAACATTTAACTTTAATTACATCCCCTACGTGTGTTTGTGTCCAAAGCAGCGATGTTTTCCACGGCGCAGGTCCTCCTACCACAGGGCCTCTCAGCAGACATTGACTCAGCTTGAGCAGGAGTCATTAAAAACAACCCAGCTTGCGGCAGCATTGGGAAAGCCTCTCGTCATCTCCGAAAGGCAAAGCTTACCAGGGTCTGACACCTTATTTTGCAAAAATCCCCCCCCAGATTCTGCAGAGGTCCTTTGATGTGTGGGAGTGTAGGAAGGAGGGGAGAGAGGGCATGAGTGTACTCCCCCGTAAGGCCCGGTTAGCGATCAGTTTGAGCCGGAAGGAGCCACTAAAACAGACTGCTGACAGTTTTAAAAGAGTTCAAACAGAGAGGAGCAGTTTACTGTCCTTGTCATAGTTGTGAGATTTGTTAAAGTTCAATTCTTTCGGTTTTACTTTTACTTCAACATTGGTTAATCTCAGTTTTAGTGACAGCACTTTGGTTGTTGTGTGTACGAAAACTCCTGTCCTGGCTGTGTGTTGATGTGTCCTGTGTCCTTATTGGTGTGAATGTGTTTAAAGGGGCAGCTCACCCCAAAATCAAATTAAAATATTTGTCAGCTTACCTGTAGTACTATAGTATATATCAGATTGTTTTGGTGTGAGTTGCTGAGTGTTGAAAATATCAGCCGTAGAGATATCTGCCTTCGCTCCAATATAATGGAACTAGATGGCACTCAGCTTGTGGTGCTCAAAGCGCCAAAAAAATACATTTGAAAAACTCAGGAGCAACGTCTCTTTCCAAATACCATGACCTGGTTACTCAGGCTAATCCACAGTCCTTGTTGTGAGCAGTCTCATTTAGCCACTTGTTAGACACACAAAAGCTTCAGAATTCACCAGGGGGGTATTTACTGACCTATTTTATGTCATAGAACAAATCAGGAAAGACTCTTAAGCTTGGGTTAACCACAGACGTTATTTCAGGCATCTAACCAAAAACCCAGTTACTTCAAGATTAGGGAAGCGGGAGTGCTAAAAGGCTGATTCATTTCTGAGTTTTAGGACTCATTCCTGAAGCACTCTATAGATGAGATGCTTGTGACAGCACAGGAATTAAACATAAAGGTGTCTTCCTTCGCTGAGCTTGTTCAGTGGTGCTAGGTCAGCTAGCAGTACATACACTCCTCACTCTGCGTGGCGACAGGGTTGGTGGGTGTATACCAGTAGACTTAAGCTACATAGGCTACTTAAAGTTCCAGTAGGCAACATTGTTTTAGTATAATTGAGAAAAAATGCCATAATATCCTTCAAGCATAATGTAAGTCAAGTGGCCTGAGACAGGCAATAGGTTTCTGCGCCTCAGCATGGCTCTGTATTCAGCCTCTAAAGAAACAGCCGTGGGCCGCCAGGCATCAACCAATCACAGGCCAGCTCAGTCCTATTGGCTGTTGTACTGCAGTTTGCGCGTTCTCGTGCCCCCGGCAGAAGGAGACAGCAAGCGACAATGGCGGATGGTTATTCAAATTAGCTTTACGTAGATTGCGAAATAAGTTTTTCTTACCTGTGACTCGGACATTATTCGAAATTGTACTCAGTGGACCGTGAAATCGAGCAGCGGCTTAGCAGCGGCTCGATAGCGACTCAGTCGAAAAAATGCTGTGTGCGCGTGCTCGTCTGGTAGGAGGGGCTCAGGGCGGAGAGAAACGAAACCTATCTGAGATGAGACTCAGAAATCAACCGTTTTCTGGCTTTCTACCTACTGCACCTTTAACGGACAAAGGTGAAAGTGGTGCCAATCTTCTCGTCTAACTCAGCAAGCAAATAGGTGTCGTTTCCAAGTAATCTAGTAAGATTGTGACAAGTGGATTTATAAGTGGGCTAGTGAGCCAAAGTATTTAGTATTCTGTCATACACTGCTGACTTAAGGTCAGTGTTTTAATGCTAACTGAGGATAGTATTGTAATTGTATGTCCTCACAGGTTAAATTTGTGTCTGTTGTTAAACATCACCCAAGTAGAAGCCGATTGTAATACAGAGACCCATTTAAAAAACATCAAAAGGTAACGCCCTCCATTCTGTGGGTGATTTCATACATCCCAGTATCTAACAACAGCATGTCGTCCCCTCTGATATTAGCCCCACCTTTTCCTTTAATAAAGTCTCTCTTCTTTATCCCGCTTCTGTCTCGTCTTTCGGTGAAGCGCTCACACACTGAGGCCCACTGTAGCAAGGGGCCTATTCATGAGGCCAAGAGACAGTGAAGGAAAGCACAAAGAGCTCCCCACACAGCGGAGAGGGCTGTGAGCTCAGCGCTGACCCCTGAAGGATGTGTGTGGGCTGCACCCAGACACAGAGGCCCCGCCGACTCCGGGTCCCAGGCTCCTCCCCTCCCCTGGACCTGACCTTTCACTAAACCCGTGCAACTCCCAAAACAACCCCAAACAGACTGTCAATAGCAACTGGATGGGAGTAATGACTGAATGACATAAAGTCTGAATGGTTATCGACTTGTTGCCAGCTGAAAACCTCTGAAGAGTCTCTCCCATGTTAAAAGCTGGCACACAGCAGCTTGAGGCACAAAAGCCAAGCTGTGAGAATGAAATAGCTAACAAAGTTGCAGCTGAATTCAGTGTTAAAAGACAAGTCGTTGAGTTTAACTCCCTAAGCCGTAAATTAAACTGTAATATTCTGAATATTTCTGCCTGGAAACTTCACAGACTTTATACAGCTCGTAGCTCATCTCTTTCTTGCGGATGGGAACTGTCACAGCTCTGGTCTGAAGCCATTGTTTTAATACTCCTAAATATTTCCACGCCAAGACACATTTAACACCATTTAGCATAAAGGAATTTTTATTTTTGCTTCACCTCTGAGACCCTCTTGTCTGTCTGTGTTTGCAGTGCTGGACCAGCTCCTGATGGAGCTCCACCGCTTCCTGCTCATCCTGGACAAGGAGAACCTGAGTGGGAACGCCACCATCCAGAAGGGCTTGCTGGCTGATCTTCTCAAGTCGTACGGAGCCTCCAATGGTATGAAGGAAAAATTTCCTCCAGACCTCTCAATGTGTAGTGGAAATATGTACAGTAGCATCAAAAAAAGATGAAGGCGATATGCTCAATGTATTATTTGTTTTAGTATGCTCAGAACTGCCAGGGGGCGTATAACTGAAATATCCTGTGGATAAGCAAAGAGTCATGGAGTGTTAAAGGATAAATGTTACCATTAAATAGGCTGCCTGGCAACAGTAGTAATCACTGACATACTGCCAAACATCGCATTTCTCTAAGTTGTTCTCCAAGTTGAAATTATTTCATACGCTTTCACACCCTGCAGCAAAAAGCCTCTTCTTTTCCCAGCATGGTGGTTATCTCTCCCCAAGAATTCAAGGCTATTTGTCTGTCCGTGTGAGCTCTCAACAAAGAGTCGTTATTAGAGGTTTTTACAGACGAATCTTTTTGGCCAGTCTTCCCTCAGAGGCATCCATGTTGAACTGAAAAGTGCCGCACACAAAGTGGACACCTACTGTAGCTGCAAAGATTTAGAGGTGCACGACCAAGCACCATGACAAAATTCAAAGCCTTCACTCTTAAGACAAAAGATGTGATGACACTATTTTTTGGCACATGAACCTAACCCATACAGTCAGTATACACCTAGCTTTAGGTTTCAGCCTGAGCTCACGGAAAGTATGTGCCACATGCATCAGTAAACTATGACGAGTGCATACTTGTTAGGGCTGGGTATCGCCACTGAACACCTTCGACGTATCGACTGATATAACCAAGTACCAAGTAGTATTAAAACATCTCCAATCAAATAATACCTGCCTTCAATCTTTTTTTGGGCTTCGGGTCTGATCCCGAACTATCCCGACCAGATCAGCAAATTTTATGTGGAGTTTTCCTCGGAAAAAGGACAGTTTGTTATTTTTTAGCATGAGCTAACACGCAGCAGGGGCTAACATCCAACGCCGAGCTATTTAACCGTCCCAACAATCTTACTGTTGCGGCCGTCTCCAGAGCTGATCTCCTTGGCAAACAGTCAGTTCAACGTCTGCCTGGTTAGCACGAGCTAACATAGCAGCAGCGGCTAACATCGAGCACCACAAACTAACACACACTGAACGGCTTGATTTTATCATCAAACCCGTTAAAAACCGTTAAGTTACATTTGCCATGTGACAGTTAGCCCTGTCACTGTGTGTGTGGGCCTCTAGATGGATCTCACATCCGTCCCTGCCGCAGAGCTCACACTCCCGCAGCAGCAGCTACAACCCATACAGTCTGAGGTGTAGTGAAGTCAAGCTCTGTGTATTTGTATCACTGCAAGGGTATTGGTATTGTCATTTTTTTAACGATACCCAGCCCTAAAACCTGTACATGATAACATCACTCACCATCTTTCAAAGCCTCTCAACTTTATTTACAACTTCGCAGTGTGAGGAAATACAATTCTCACACTGCATTCTCACTTTTAAGGAACTGATTTTGGTGGATATTTTAGGGGAAGTTTGACCCTTTTTTTTTTCAAATATATGCAACTAAAAATAAAAACAATTAGGAAATGAAAGGTTGTGTACAGATGCGATTAAGCCTTAGAACACAATATTAGGAAAATCACAGTAGAGGAAGAGAAAGTTAAAAGGAGTGGGTAGATATGGTACATTTGAAAGTCTGAAGGAGTAAAGATGTAGCAGTACACGCAGTGTAAAGGCATTGCAAATCCCCCTGAAATTCCATGTGAACGGAAAAAAGATCTGTGACTTTCACCCAGAATTTTGTTTGATTGTGTAAACCGCACTCTTTGCTTTGGTTACTTCACTGTAAGACGGTCTTTCATTCCTCAGTGTGATAACATCTTGCCTGTGTTGTGTTATGAGTTGACGTTTACCTCCCATGAAGCCTGCTAAATGTCCAACTCTAACAGTAGACTTCCAGCTCCAAGAAATATGAGTATATCTTTGTATGTAATGTAAGTATTGGCAAGCTCTGAGATCCTACTGTCAGTTGTGAAATAGGTGTGTTATCTCCTGAAGGTGCTGTTTCCAATGTGAGCTTGGCCAAGTAGCCTGAAACATTTCCTCAGTGCTCCTAATTTATATTTCTTAATGTTTTGGTATTTGTGATTACATGACAGCTACACTGGTTGAGGTTTAACCACAGGTCTTTAAATATGGGTCAATCAAAAGCTGTTGACTTGCAGTTGGTTGCAGCTTTATGCAAAGCACCTTATGTAACATGTGGTCATGCCCTGCCTTTCCCACAATTCAATAAGCTTACATTGTCGGCTATGAAGCAACCCACTCTGGCATTATCTTGCTATTTTAAACTCTCAGTAACCACCATGTAATAATTATACTCTTGCAGGCTCCTATTAACAAATACATTTGGGGTCTTTTATCCCATTTTGGTGAATGAAAACCACACTGTGGTGACTGGATTAAATACTTTAGCCTGCATTTCTACTTCCCTTGCAGAATCGTCAGATTGACATTACTTTGTGAATGTTTGTGGTTATTAGTTTTACGCTCACAAGCAAGATGTAATCAGAGCGCCTTTTGCTTCATCATAACATGATGCATGGTCAGATAATGTATCCTGTCAAACAGCTAAAGACAAGTTTGTTGTTTTTGCTCACTGGCTCTGACACTCAGCATGAAAATGTGGCAGCCACTGGTGGGCTGATGTGATTTATGGTGCCTGGAAGTCAGTTAGTTACGATGTGAACCGGTGCTGCACTGAGCCTCAGCCAAGCTCCAGCCCCTAGGTGTTTGATCTATTTGGGATAATACATGGCTGCTGCTCCTTCTGAAATCTTTCCTTTTTCTGATACTAGACAGGTTTGACATGACAAAATCAAAAAACACTTGAAACTTGACTTTGATGTGAATATACTTGATACCTTCCCCCAAGTCCAAAGATTAAAAATTGAGCATAACGTTTCACCAATTGGTGAATCTCATTCAGGGTGCCCTATTTATACTGCTCTTGCCTGCCTACTGTTGCTGCTTCCTCTGCAAGCCGCTTTGCACCCCAGCTCCTCCTTTTCATGCTGTGTCTGACTTATCAGTGTCATTTCTGTTTGTCATTGATGCTGCTCTGTTCTGTTCCCTGGGGGGTCTTTGCTGCTGCTCTCTTTGCCGTAGGCTTTCCATGTAGGCGCACATGGAAGGGCAGGAAGGTTTGCGCTCTCTGCCTCAGGCTTTCCTCATTTGCACATGGAAGGGCAGACAGGTGTGCTCTCTCCACCTTAGGCTTTCCACGAAGGCGTGTGGAAGAGTCTTTCTGCGTAGGCCAAGGAAAGGCAGAGAGGCCCCAGAACAGAGCCATACCGCCAAATGTAATACTGCAAATTGGAATAAAGTTTTCTGGTCCTGACTGAAAGTATGTTGTTTTAAAAAGTGTGCCGCATATAAGGCTATTTCTCTTAATTTCCTCAATCAACGAATGTTAACGTTATTCATCCCTAGCATGATGATACTTAATTTTCCAGATCTAATTTATTTAAACTAATTCAACACCATCCGAACAAGTTGCAGAAAAGAATCATGATGAAGAACTAATGTTACGTTACTGAGTGCCAGTTGGAAAAAATGATACCGAAGATAGTTTTGTTCTCATACAAAAACTACATAATGGTCAATAAAAAGTTGCACTATGCAAAACGTGTGGGTCAAAAATGACAGAAAAAGACAAAACAATCTCCAAACTTTGTTTCACATTTGAAATTGCACAAAGAATGAGGCTAAGTAAACTAGTCACTAGGTAAGCTAAAGCTCAGCTAACATTAGCTGAAGAGCAAAGTAACTTCTTAACAATATTGTTTATGATTTTTGTAATGTATTATTGGCATATGGCTTCATATGTTGAAGAGTGTATTGTGCCTTCTTTAGGACTCGAACTGAAGGTGTAGGGTTTGGGTCTTAACTTGGGACTTGAGTGCAAAGACTTGAGACTAACTTGTAGCTTGCAAAACATTGACTTGATCCCACCCCTTCATTTTACTGATCTTCATAACACTCCAAGGCATTTTAGTGGCACAGTTCCTTTACACTCACAGTCACTTCTGGATTGCCAACATGAGTTTTTCTGCTCCCTCTGTCTTTCTCTGTCTCTCACACACTGACACACACAAGCACACACACACCAGCAGTCATGCTTTTCCATGTTCAGGTCCTGGACTCGTCTCTCCGTACTTCCTCTCCTGGCTCCAAGCTGTATCATTTTTCCGAAGCTGCATTTATCCTCTGGGGACACTCACTTCCTTTGAGCAGCAGCTTATAAATAGCATTTAAACTCTGTTCCCCGAAAATCTGTTTTCACTGTGCAGGCAAAACATAGTTTCAATCTGCTGTTGTTTGGTTTCACCTCGCGATATCTATTTCAAAGCAGAAAGCTCCTCCAGAGTATCACGCAAGGTTAGAGTTTTGTTTGATTTCCTCTTAGGGTATAATCTTAGTCAGCTAAAATATTTAATTCAATGAAACGACCTTCCTCAAAACTGCGCTGCAGGTCCGGAACAAATTCCCATAACAGGTTACAGTAACCAGCTGGAGCTGCAAACCGCAGGGTTTATTGTTTGAGAAAAGACATTTCATTCAAACTGTTTATGTGGCAATGTTATGGCGTCGTCTTCGCCAGCTTGTAATTACTCCACCATGCTAAGACCGGACGTTAAACCAAACACAGTCTTTTTCTCACTAGGCCGACTTCAGCATTGGTGTATGACACGAGGTTTCATCATCTCTGCTTTTTGCCTAAATGATACCATTGCTCACACTGACCCGTAAATATTTACATTTGAGTGCAAAGAGAAGTCAAGTTCATGCTGTAATGGCAGCCCTGATCATTTGTCCAGCGATGTTTAAGGGCCCTGACACACCAAGCCGACAGCTGGCAGTCGGTCAATGTTGGGCCGTCAGTGAGTATCTGTCGCCCTAGTTTTTCTAGGCCCAGAAACACCAAACTGACATCAAAGAACTAGCGGCAACTAAGGCCGTCTGTTGAGTCACCTCTGTCGCCTGTGTCTGGGCCATAAAGTTCCACTGAACACACCGCAAAGACCACAGCCAACAACCAACTAGCATGTACATTCTCTGCCTGTGTGAGAAGAAGTAACTCCCCATACCAGCAGACGGGAATAGTCTGTATTCATCATTAAAAAAGGGAAACTGGAAGACCAACAGGACAGATTCAAGATGCTAGTTAGCCAGTTAGCACATTAGCAACACAACCTAATGTTGAAAGAACAAAGGACATTTACAATGCGCCAGCAAACCTATAACACAAGAATTTACGAATTGTTTCTCTTTAAGAGCTCAGTGGCTAAAAAAGTAATCTTACCGAATATAACAAGTTTGTTAGGATCTCACGCCTTTTTGACTTAAGCCATTTGTTTACTTTCCTCACTTCCGTTTCTCTGATGTCGGATCAGGCAGAGCACTAGAGCAGAGACGTTTGTAATTGTCTGTGTTATTTGCTTGGTAGCACATGGTAAATGTCCTTTGTTCTTTCAGCATCAGGTTGTGTTGCTAATGTGCTAACTGGCTAACTAGCGTCTTGAATCCGTCCTGTTGGTCTATCAGTTTCCCTTTTAAATGATGCAGGCGCAGAATGTACATGCTACTTAGTCGTTGGCTAACATCTTTGCATTTTGTTTAATTGCAACTTTTTGGCGGAGATAAAGGCGACATGAGACGACCTGTTACCGGCTAACCCTTTTTTTCCTTAAAAATCGGTCGGCCTTGTGGATAACCTGTGAGGGTTTCACGCATACTTCATGATGTATGTGAAGGGAAGCAGCTCTCTGGGTGTGTCGTGGTGAAGATGGCAGGCGGCAAGGAATGATGAGTCAGCAGAATTCAGTTTCTAGATGAGCTCAGGGCTACTGTTCAGCCTCATGAGAAATCCACGTTTATTGTTTTGTGGTGAAGACTGCAATGAAGGCTATCATTGGTGAACAGCACCCGAACGCCTCGTCATCCTTCCTTCTACCAGCTAATGACGTGCCAAGCTAATTTGATGTTAATAAGCTAGCGTGTTCTCAACTATGGTTCGGAGACATGAAGCTGTCACTGAGAGAAATAACACAATGCAACAGTCGGCCTTTGTTGGCACTAGTTCTTTGATGTCTGTTTGGTGTGTCTGGGCCTTAACTCTTCTTACTAATCACTACGCTTTTCTTGTTGTTACAGGAAACCAAAACTATAACTGCTATTATAATATTTTCTCCTAATTCTTGTTTGTGATATAAATTCCATGCATGTATTGAGCAGTAGTAAAATTTGACTGAACTGCTCTTAGCAGATGGACCAACTTTCAGGAGCTCCATCGTATATTTACTTGCACGATCTTCGAAACTTCAAAGATAGACGTGACACAGTGCTCTATCTGTGCAGGCAAGGAGCTTTCTGACTAATGTCTGATGAATGCCAGCCACGGTGAGAGTGGGTGTCAATAATGGGCCCATCTGTCTGCACAATAGACCGCTTGTTTTGGGTGAAGTTCCCCCTTTAATCCTGGACTTTTGACAAACATGATGAAAGTCTGTTTGGCACTAAGGTGGAGTCACATTTTCCCATTTGTACTACAAGTAAATTCCATCAGAAGCAAAACATGCATCGTGATTCTATACAGTTAAGTTACTGTATGTATAATATAGGAAGAGGTATCTCAGTGCTGTTCACTACAGTGCAACACAACTTTAACAACTTATGTTATGTGTCAGGGACCAGTTGCACAAAACACCTTAAGTTTTCTCCTTAAGTAAGACACGTAAGGCTTAATTTCCTCTTAGCTGAGGGACGCACACAGTTGCACAGAATCCCATAGAAGGTTTTCATGGAGATTGTTGGTTGCAGGAGAAAAGAAGACAAGAAAACCACACTGGTCGGAGGACGAAAACATTCTACTTCTGGAGGCATACAGTGCCTACTACAAAGTCAATTTGATCCCCAAGTACCAGAAAACAGAAAACGACTATAGGAAGAAACTGCAACGAAAATTAATTCAGTCAAATCTATCGTGTAAAATCCAAAGGGTTTCTCCTGGTCGCAGGACACTGTTCTCGGGGTGTGTTTGCAGGTACGATAGATTCAGAGGCACCTTAAGCTTAAGTTTAGTTGCTACAGTCTAGGGATTCCTTTAGTATAAGACCAAGACAAGGAGAAAAGCATAAATACTTAAGTGAACATTTTAGGGAAACCTTAAGGAGAAGACTTAAGTGTTTTGTGCAACTGATTTTATTGTTAGGAATTTAAGGACAGTCTTAACTCAAGGTGTTTTGTGCAACCGGCCTTTAGCTGCTGCAGTGCACTTACATTCCATTGGAAAATAAATTCAGTAAGTAACTTCACAGCTTTTATAGCATGTCAGCATGTAATATCCCAAAATATCATAGACTGCGTAAGGCAACACATTTGTGCTCTTATCTCCTGTTATGATTATTATCAAATGTGAGACCTAGCAGACTATTTTTAAGAGTACTTTAAATGTTCATCGCATGCTTGTATCACCTTGGTAGATATTCATCTGGTGTTTTGTCGAGTGGTATTCAAATGGCTTCCTCTAGTTTCTTCAGTGTAACACATTGTTAGCGTTTGTGGTAACTAGCCACAAAGCAACACTGGCTATGCTTAAGTGCACTGCTGTCAGCTGCTAAGTTAATCATCCTTTGTGATCTCGTTGCAGGTGCTGATGAGGAGTATATCTACATGAACAAAGTCATTGTTACTGCGAAGGACAAAGGCAGCAAAGGTGTGAGTTTCAAAAGGTTCCTCTTCAAAGTGAGACTGATTCTTGGCGATGATTTTTTTCTGAAAAGTAGCTGAAATATAATCTATAAAGAAAAGGGTTTTACTCTTCCTGTTGAAAACCAGGGATACTGACACAAGATAGCATTTGTAGCCCTGCCACACTTTTAGCGGCATGGATTGATGAAAGGTAATGTCAGTCAGACCACTGATTTGGTACAGACTGAAATAATTCATGAAATTGTATACACACATTCATATTCCCCAGATGACATGGATGTGGGACTTTGTTGACCTGTCAAAAGTTTACCCCATTAGCCTCATTTGTATTTTTGTGTGGTGCTAATTAACAAATGTTAGCATTCTGACATGCTAAAATAAGTTAGTGAACATGGTACTAAACATATCCTGCTATAATATCCGTATGTTAGCGTTGTCATTGTGAACATGCTGATATTAGCATTCAGCTCAAAGCACAGCTTTGCATAAGTATAACCTCACAGAGCATCAGGAGTGTAATTATATTCCCAGAGTTCTATATTAGCAGGTTCCTATGTTCCGAGATTGTTAGGTTCTCAGGGTCCTATGTTCCCAGGGTCTTGTGTTTTTAGGGTGCTATGTTACCAGGGTCTATGTTCATCGGTTCCTGTGTTACCAGGTTCCTGTGTTCCCCGGGTCCTATGTTACCAGTGTCATATGTTCCCAGGATCATAGGACCCTTTGTAATTTACCCTGGGAACATAGGAATGACCCCTAGAGCTGATAGCATGGCTGTAGAGTCTTACTGAAGACATTTATCTATATCGGTAGCATTACATTTTCCTGAGTTTAGTTCTTTGGAAAAGCTTTTTCACTTTTAACTGAGTATGTGATAGTTGAAATAAATATCTAAGAATGTGTTCAGCCTTTTGTATGTTAGTGCTAGGAGTATCTGTTTACCTCCTGCATTAATCCAGTTATGATAACTGAAATCTCATAACTTCAAATTTGGCCTGTATTAAGTTTTGGATAAACTCTGTAAAGGATGTTTGTTGTGAAATTATATGCAACCTCAAACTAAACTTGGTATGCTAAGGTTGTCCAAGTAGGTCAAATGCCAAAGGCTACTTGTTATGTCATTGCGTCTTATACTACTTGATTTGACATGATTCAAGTGAGTAGCAAACACAAGAGTAAGCTGCAATAAGCAGCACGCCCCTCAGCTCCCCTCCTCTCACCCGCCATTTCCTGTCTGTTTCTTCTAAGCTCCTCACCATCTGAGACTGACCTGTTTTGTTTGGACAGTGTCAAAGAATGTGGTTTCAGTGAACACTAGACTTAACACACATATTTTCAGCAGCGACGCTAGCAAAGCCACAAGTTTTCTTTCACAGAGACTGATGGAAAGTGGGGGCCGAGATGTGAGAATTGAGGTTTCTTAATCATTGATCATGTGGTAAACCTTGACATTTCTCTTTCAGCTGAAGCGCAAGAGAGAGACGTTATAGATGTAGATATTACAGTAAAACATTGTTAATCAAAAAAGACAGCTAAATGAGGTGTAGTTATCTCACTGCTATTGCATGCACAATCTATGGGAAAAGACTCAAAACAATTGAGCTTGTTCCCCACCCTCATGATGACAGAAAATGGCTTTGACCTACAGCAAACATAACTGGAAATTTTGCTTAATGTCCTGAGCAACAAAGTCATTAGCTTCTCAGGTCCAAGCCTTTTTTTCTTTTAATAGGATCTTCTGTAGCTAAGTTGATGTTTGAGACAAAGAAAGATGCACTAAGGACATTTACCTCTGCCTTTGTATTGTTATGTTGATCCACATTTTAATACTCAAGTAGAAACTAGGTGAAAGGTCTGAGGAGAGAGGAAGTAGTAAACAACGGCCGAGACAATAGTATTGGCAGAGATATATGCTGAGTTCAAATTGGACTTGTGTTTACCAAATGGGAAGTTGTGAACACAAACTCATGAACTCTGAGCTCTCCGAAAATTTCTACTTTTTTTTGGTTGTGTATACCACAACAGGGATTCAACGGTTCAAATGGACTTTTCTTGTGAATGCCAGAAACACAATATCATTTGAATGATGCAATGCTCATTATCCTAACCTGGGGGCCCGAGCTACAGTCTAAGTTACAGCCAACAGAACGTTAGCTTAGCTTGGCAGAAAGACTGGTAGCAGGGGAAAACAACTTTCCTGACCTTCTCCAAAGGTAATGAAATTGTGTTACCAGTACCAGTAATAAGCTCCGTTATTAACATGTTAAAACTATATGGTCTTAGAAAAGGTTTGCTATTTCCTCAGTTCCAGTCTTTATGCTAAGCTAAGCTAACTGTCTTCAGATTGTAGCTTCATATTTCACAGATAGATGTGAAGGTGATGTTGATCTGCTGGTCTTACTCTTCACAAGATATTAGTATTTTTCAAAAATAAGCCCTTTCCCCACTGCACGAAAAACCCACTAACATCTGACTTTTGTATGTAATAGAAAAGGTTACGATCGGCGTTCACACCCAAGTCAAATGACTCTGCAGCAGTCACAGGTATTTATCTATTCTGGCTCTGATTGGCAGTGATAGAAATACAACACCTGGGTGAATGCGCAAATTTTAGCCCCTTTACTGGTGAGATGCAATGATGCATCACCACAAATTACCATCCATCTCGGGATCACTGGCGACCATTTCTACTGTTTACTAACCTGTTTTCTGTTTTTTTTTTCTGGCCTATCCGTGACATCGAAGGTGAAACACCAGTAAAAAAAAAATGTTCAGTGCATGTGCATGTGACTTTAGCGGGTTTTCTTATGTTTAAAAAACCCACATACCATGCTAATTTTTTTTTAAAAGGGGTATTATTTTCCATACAACTTCTTTAAAGGTCTCGTGTGTAGGATTTAGTGGCATCTAGTGGTGAGGTCACAGATCGCAACCAACTAAAACTTCTCTGTGTGAAGCATGTAAGAGAACTTTGGTGGCTGACGGGAAAAGCAGTAACTTGCTTGGCTACATCTAGAGCCACTGTTTGGGGGGTCCATTCTGGGCTACCGTAGAAACAACAGGGCAAACTTCTGGTCGAGGACTTGCTTGTTATGTAGATAGAAACGGCTCATTCTAAGGTAATGAATACAAAATGATTCTTAGTTTTAGGTGAGTACAGACTGATGCAAATTGAATATTATATACCATTTCTGAAAATAGACGCGGCTAAATCCTACACACTGGACCTTTACGTGAGGTCGGAAAATACTAATGATGTATATTAAAGGAGCTGCATACGACATTCAGAACATATCTATAACTCCACGCCTGGAGCGAGATTGTCCAGCACGCGGCTCTCAACATGGCGGTGGCTGAGCTGGCAGCTAGCAGCTAACGGCGCTAATTCAAAAGCAGTGTTAACAACGTCAGCAGTGTCGTCATAGCTAACTTTGGTAACTAAGGGAGACACTGGAGGGTGGACGCTATGCTTCCATGATGACGTTGTCCCCGACGTTGGAACTCACATGCCCTAACTCGCACAACAACTGGCAGAGAAGCTCTAAATACAACACACAAAGAGGAAGTGTGACTTCATTCTCTGCTCAGGATGCCATCACTCTACTGTATCTTTATATAGCAAGTAGTGGTTTGCTGCGATGTTAATGATCTGAATGTCGTATACAGAACCTTTAAACACTGGCTGTTGTTAATGAAAGGGCAAATCCTCTGAAAACCATAATTCTTCCGTCTCTTATGTAAAGTCTTCTTCAATGTTCTTGATCCTGTTCTGTGGTGTGTGTTTTGCATAATAGGGTTGTTGCTACCATACAAATGCTCCCTCTTGATTTGGGTTATGTGGTCACTGTTATTTAACAATGAAGGGTCTGTGCTCACAGCGAGGGTTAGGGATACCAGGAAGCACTGATACGTATAGGAGGCATCCGAACATCTGGAAATAGTGCTGAATGAAACATGGACAAAAGTTTGACTCACTAGTTGTTGCATTTTGTGTGCATGTATTTCACAACAGCCATGTAATATTCTGCTATTCCCTGACCTCTCTCTCTGTGCTTTGATGACCTAGATGACAGATCAGATGCCCTGGTCAATGGAAAAGCAGCAAAACATTTCCCCGTCCCACAGAAGAGCCTTCCCGACCTGCCGCCCCCCAGAGCAGTAAGTGCTTACCAGCTCGATTGCATCAGAGTGGATTAACATGTGAAATGATTTGATTTTTTTGAGCCTCTGCCAAAGTGGTGGGAATGGTAGCTGCATAATTGACCCCAGTAGGACTGCTGAACTCAACAAAGTACATGGGAAGGTTCAGTGGAAATCATGATATTCGACAGCATGCAAAAAGAGCCCACAGACAAATTCCAACTTTAAATGTAATTGACAGTATTTCAGTCCTTTGGTACAGAAAGAACAAACATCGCTAAGCAACCTAAGTATTCAAAATAAAGTACTATGGATTGATATCACATGTTGCCAGAGAATTCCATTGGTTTTTAATATACTAAAGCAACTGCAGTCTGTGGTCGTACAAGCCAAAAAACATTTCCCACAACCCTCAGAGTCACAAGCTTGAGGCTACGTGAAATGTATTCTCCCACAGAAACAGGTATTTAATCACTCATGGAGCAGCAAACCTGGGGAAGTGAGTATCCAAGAGTGTGTGGTGTGTTTTATGTCGACCGGGAGGCCGGTGGCTCCTGAATTGGCCCAGTGTGACTTCAGGAAAAACGTCGAGAACGAGAGGTTTAGAACATCCCGTCAGTGCCTTTGAACTTTGCACACACACACACATGCACAGTGGCCTCCTCTAGTATAAACTACAGTAGCAGCTGTTGCTAATCAGAACAAACGCATAGTGTCAGCACGTGTGTGTGTGTATGCAAGTGTGAGTGCATGTGAAGGTGAATATGAACAAATGTTTGTGTCACAGTGCAGTCATGTAGTCACAGTGTTCTTTAAATTCCAAGACTCTTATTCTAGTTTAGAAACCCTGAAAGACAAAACATTGTTTTTCAGTGATTTCACAGTTGTGGTATAGCTTCCACAAATCCCTCAGATGTGTCTGGCAAAGGCATTTCTTCTTCCTCCCCTTCTGCATCCAGCTGTGGTGTAACTGGTCCCGTCTTGGGAAGCCTGAGTAAACACGTCCACAGTGAACCACTCTTTGGAAACCCCTTCATCTGCCTGCGGGGCTTCCATCCATGCTCAGTGATGGTGTACTCAAGAGTTAGCATGTGTTTCACTGTGAACGCAGAGTCCCCTCTTATCATGGCAGAAAACAGCGCCCCCTTGCTGTTGATGTAGTGTCCTGGCATGGCTGTCCACTGGCCTGTCGTGATGTTGTAGCAGTCCATTAGACAGCGCAGGAAGTCATCACAAGGCCCATTGCGCATGACATATAAATTGTCCCTGTGTGCTACCATAAAGTGGCCATAACTCTGAGGTTTGATCATGGTGGTCGCCAGTTTCCATTCGTCTTTTGCCGGTATGTACTCATAGATATCTGTGGTGTCTGGTGGTTTCCAGAAGCAGACAAACATCCGGCGTCTTGCAACAGCACAAGCTGCAGATGCTACAGGTCTTGGTGCGTGTTTTATAAACGTCCACTCTTCTTTCTCGACGTCGTAACTCTCTGCTGTGGAAATCGTCCGCTTTTGGAATTCGCCGCCAATGGCGTAGAGTCTGCCTTCATGCCCCAGCAGGGTGAAGTCATACCTCAGCTGCTGGGGACCTGGTAGAGTTGTCCAAACTCCTGAGTCAGGGTTGTAGCAGAAGCTGCTGTCCACTGTGTCCTTATTATAACCATAAACTCCTCCCACAATGTACAATCGGTTGTCAAGCACCGCCACTCCAGCCATGGAGGTGCTGCAGAGAGTTGGGAGGTCTGTTAGATGCTTCCACTCTTCCTCTTTTTCATCCAGGTAGCAAACAATCCTAAAGGAGTCCTGTAGCAGCTCCATGGACGGAGTGTGCGTGCCTATAGCGATATACGTAGCAGGAGAGAGTGACTGAGAATATTGAAGGAGTTCCTCAGGAATCATACTCTCTGCTGCGTCCTTAAGATCATCAAAAGCATCACAGAGGAAAAGAGCGGCGCTGTGAAAGAGTGCATGCACCCCAAAGATGGAGGCCGCGTGGTAAAGCAGGAGGCAGTTGTCCTGAGTCGATAATGTCACAAAGATGCCGCACCAAGCATGCAACCTGCAGGAAGGCAGCGCACTCGACGGCTTCTACAAGCTCATCTGGGTCACTGAGAGCGGGGGTCTCTCCCCTGCAGACAGCAAGGGCGATGAGGAAACCCCTTGCACGCAACCCTCCCTTCAGGTGGAGCTCCTCCTGGTCACTCTCTGTCATCCCAGATTGAAATAGGGCGCAGAAGTAGTTGCTGCACCTCGTGAGCAAGGCCCGCTCCACAGTGAAGCAGCTCTCCTCCACCCTCACTCTCACCCAGCCCGCCTGGGGCTCTCTTGCCTCCAGATCAAGGGTCGCATTCTCTGCGTGAATATCCCGGTTGACTCCCAGGCCTACGGGCACTTCCATGATCTCTTAAACCCCGGGTCTGTTCTCTTCCTAAAAAAGGCTCTCAAGTGACAATGCAGCGCGTGACTCGAGTGTAGAGTGGCCATTTTTTCCCCAGAACTGGACGGTAAATAAAGGTTTGTGAGACTTCCATTGCGTCCTGTCTGCATGGTCTGAAAATAGTCGCACTATAGATAGCAGCTGTGCCACTCGCAAGCGTCAGGCAGGGAAAGGAAAACTGTTGACATGCACACTAAGCGGTAACGTGGCTGCCGGCAACTGGTCATTATCATAACCGCAATATAATTGGCTAGCATAAGTATTTGCTGGATTATTCATGATTATGTTATCTGCCAGAACTGCCCTTTTAAATCCAATTTTGTTTTACATGACTGTTTTAATTTTATACATGTTTATTTTCTTTATTTATAGTCGTACATTTAAAGCTGGGAGGGAAAAGCTGGGACTAAAAATGTCAAAGCTTCCTGAGAAGACAAAATAATGGGAAGAGAAGCACAGCATGTGCAGAGTATGCTTGCTTTTTATTCATGTTCATTCATGCTTCAAATATTATTTGAGTAGTTTTCATTTTACACAAGTGTTTCCAACCGAAAAGATTCTATGTTATGAGACGTGGAGAGATAGCAAAAGCCCAGAGAGTCCTCCTGAAGCTGGCTTTCCAGAACTGATTATTTTTATCACTACCTTCTCCTCTGCTCTGAGCTCCCAGCAGTGTGTGTGTGAGTGTTTTCGCTGTGCCGGATTCTTGGCATGGGAACCAGGGATTTTCCATGTTCCTCTGACTGTTCGTTTTCGGGCTCTTTTTCCCACTCTTTACTCAAAGCCCCTCCACCACACCCCTATTCCTCCTCCTCGCTTTGTTATTTATGCTCTGACTCCTCGATCCATTCCTTCTGCTCGATGTTTCTGTGGTGAGGATGTGTGTGTGTGTGCGAGAAGTGAAAGAAAGGGGGGGTAAAGTGGCTGTGAGAGAGAGGTGGAGTGATTGTAGAGGCTTCTTAGACACTTACAGACACCTGGCATGTTCTTAATCTTCTCCTCTCTCGTTCAGTATCAGTCCAGCTGGTCGGAGGACAGGCTCACTGTACTCCTCTTTAGCCTTGGCTCGAACGAGAGTTAGTTTTTTGGAGATGATTGGAATGGAGAGAGAAAAAGAAAGAAGATAGAGATAAGAGTGGGTGGGCGCTCGGGTGGAGGGGGGCTGCTGCTGCTGCTGCTCTGGAATGCCTGGCTCTTTGTTTTAATTAATAACAGATGCCTGGACTGCTGTTTTTTCGCCGTGGAGCAGTTTACACTGTTTATGCTGCGTGTGTGTGTGTGTGTGTGTGCGCGCTAACACTTAACAGTCTTTTTCTCAGCAGAGTCACTTTTTCTTATGAAGTTCCTGTCAGCTCTTGAGTGTCTGTGGCTGTTTCTTTTTCTTTGGGAGGCCACGTAATCTCAAAAATCACTTTAATGGTCACACAAGTAGATGAAGTCTCGTTTTTCGTCATATCAAAACCACAAACTGACACAACAAACCATGTTTCCTGTGTCTGTTTTGATTTAGTTTCAAGGTTTTTTGCTAGTTTATTATTGAAATTAAGTAATTCATCATCAAAAAAAGCACTCTATAAATAAGAAAATGTATTAGTCAGCAAGAATTATGCTGTACTCAGCGACACATGTTTTATTGGGTCCCTTGATCAGAAGGCAAACTGGCTTAATTCCACTTTGTTTCTCTTTGATTCGTGGCATCGTCTGTCTCGTTCTGTACACACCAGGCCTGCGTCTGAAAAATCCAGTGAAGTGCACAGTATTTATGGGGCTCCATAGTGTTGGCTTTTTTTATTTTGTTGTGCTAAAAGGGTTTATCTAAGCATCTTGACGCCCAAAGGTGATAAGTTAACGTTTCAGCTGAGATGCTTGGAGGTAAATACGATAGTTAGAGCCAAATAAGTTAGTGAAAGTATTGACTTTTCTCATGGCAGACATTCTTCCTTGTTTAAGGTGTAACTGATATCATTAACAATGGCTCTGCTCCGTTTAACTGTTGGCGTACCAGTGAGCCAGGATGCACAAAAGTGAGGCGAGAGGTGTACTTGCTTTTTAACCAAGTGGCAACCACAGAGGCTGAGAATGATGCCAATGTGGAAGTGCCAAAAACTGCAGTTCCTCTAATGGCCACTTGAGGCTGGCTCCTAAATCAGCCCCCATGTTAAAATGCCCAACTGTACAGCAGAAATAAACACATTCATAGCCTGGTACAAACAACGGTTTTGGTCTCTAAAGAACTGTTAAGGTGTTAGTTAAAGGTCTATAGTCTCTGAAGTCTGTCCACAGCTCTCAGTCTGCCTGAGGGAAGGGTGGTGAAAAGGGGGTGTCCAGGATGTGAGGGATCCGACCTTATGTTTGTGGCCGTGTGAGAAGACAGCCCTGAGCGTATGTCACAAGGATCTGGCAGGGGGAAGGCGATGATCCTCTCAGCTGTCTTGACAACCCGCTCCAGGTCTTTCTTTTCAGCTGCGGTGCAGCCGGAGCACCGCACAGTACAGCAGTATGTTATTATGCTCTCAACTGTGCAGTGGTAAGAGCGGATCAGAAGTTCCTGAGGAAGCCTGATACGTTTCAGGGTCCTCATGAAGGCTTCACCACAGTCAGTGAGTCAGATCCACGCCTCGCTCCCCCACAGCTCCAACCTCTCGTCCAAATATGGGCATTTCTGGCTCAAAAAACCAAGATGGTGATGCCGGGAATCCCAAACTTGAGGCTTCAAACCAGTGGGTGACATCACGGTAGCTATGGCCATAATTAATGCAGTGTATATATTTAATCATGTGTTCGCGTAGACAACTGGCTGCGTCGTGAACATATTGCACACTCACACACATACTTGCCTTTGCACTATGTGTGTTACTGGAGGATTCCACTAGAGGGCACACCAGAGAACTGTTTTGAATTTCCAGAGTTACATGATGTAAATAATAAGTATGGCTCTCGAAGAGGTTACTATACTGTAATCTGAGATTACTGCAGACAAAGCAACAGCGGCGCCAATGTTTAAAACACCCATGGGTGTGTAGTGGACGGCTCCTAAATCAAGTATGTCATGACAATTGTGTGTGTGTTTCTTAAGCTGTCCGTATGGTTAATGTTCATGTTTTGGACATGTAGCTGCAATTCCTGAAGATGCGCACAACCATGATGTACACCTTCCCCATTCATTGTCTATATAAGCAGCCGTGCAATGTATTTTTGTTGCGACGCATTACTGTTCAAGAGATCTGGCATCTGCTTCTTATTTGCAAAGTTGAATCTAAGCTAGTTAATGCAAGTCAGAGGCGTCCGGCGTGGATTGCTGCCTCAGGAAACTCCCAAAAATCTTTTAAACTAACAAATGTCAAGCTAAAATAAAGACAGAACGGCTTATTTTTTGTTGTGTCAAGTGTTTATAGAAACACATTTTGGTGACCTATTTTCGTAATGTAAGAGGAAGTTTCGAAACAAGCTGCTATGTTTAGTCTCAGAGCGATCCCTCGCCTCTAAACACGGCCTTCTGGACACGTACCATAAGGCTTTGGCACTGGCACACCTGATTAGTGTTATCAGTTACACCGATGTTTGACGTGTCTGTTCTCACCCAGTGAAATAAGTCTAACCTCCTCAGTTTACTATTAGGTCATATTGCTCCATTTAAATAATTGCTCAGCATTGCATCATTTAGAGGAGATAAAACTGTTAGTCATATTACAGTCTGACATTTGTATTTGCTGACACTCGCATTATGAGAAATCTGTAACAGCTGGATAATGTACAACCGATGTTACCCTCCTTAAAATCACACAAACAAGACTCTTCGTCACTGTGACTGCGTGCGCACCGTGACATGACGCCAGTTATTATGACGGCTTACCGCATCTGCTATGTATTACTGGAAATGTGTCAGATGTGATATGGTGGGAAAGGAGCTCACGAGCAGGGAATTCCCTCTTTGCTGGGATTTGACTGTCTCTGACAGCCCACATCACAAATGATGAGTTTGTGATTTTTATTCAGACGGATTTGTTTGTCAGTATTTTCTTGGTGTGTAAATCCAAGCAGTGCGTTATTACCACGGAGCTATGGTAACTGAAGACCCACCACAGGTTGGTAACCACCAAACAAAATATATTACCGCCTCATTTCTCTCTAATTTGATTCATTTTTCTTTTTAAAGAGTAAGCATTCCTACACAAGTTGATTCCAGAGTCATACTGCAGGAAGGGAATAACTTCTGCTGTGTTAAACACTGCTAAGGGACTGAAGAAAAGCAGTTTTGACCAGCTGATCTCCACCCTTAATTAAACAAACTCTGATCTTATGAGATGTTCGACTCATGCCTCTCCACAGAGCCAGCCTCCCCCTCAGGCACGGTTTGCACGATATATGCAGCTCGTC
This sequence comes from Cephalopholis sonnerati, assembly GCA_019142605.1. Classification (NCBI taxonomy): domain Eukaryota; kingdom Metazoa; phylum Chordata; class Actinopteri; order Perciformes; family Serranidae; genus Cephalopholis; species Cephalopholis sonnerati. Next base: position 21,181,058 of record JAGQAX010000020.1, read on the forward strand.
TGCTTGAGAGGTTATATTTCATATTTCTATGATCTCGCAGAGAATGTGACAGCCTTGGGGGAATCACAGTGAAAATGAAAGAATACAGACAGCGTGTTCAGATCAGCGGTGGGAGGAAACATTAGACATAGTTAAGAAATCGCTTTTTGTCGTTCAACTCGGAGGGTTTCACAAAGTTCACTTGAGAAGAAACTTTTTTTGAATATATTCAGCAACCAACTGTGTCCTCGGGTGACTTCTCCTCCATGTTTTGTCTCTGTGCCACATTAATAAAACAGTCAGTCCTTTTACATAACAGTCTATAAGAGGGGTATCTGAAAGAGGCATACATCTTTCTTTGGCCGTCCTCTATCCAAGTCTGCCTGCATCACCTCATCTCTTTGCCTCATGACGTTTCTCTCTTGATACAAAAAAGATTACATAGATTTCATCTTCGCTTGCCCCCGCTGAATTTTTAGAGCTGGTATGTCATCTCAGTACGTACCAAGACAAAACATCTTCTGCCTACCACCGTAGATATGTCATAGCTTGAGACTTGTGGTCACAGGTTGATGAGATAAGGATTAAATTCCGACAGGTAGGAAGGAAGTTTCTGTTTCAACACAAGTTATGAGTCAGAAAGTGAGCTTTCGACGTCTTACAGCTGGAATGCAGGACGTACAAATGAATGTTTGTTACGCTCAAGTCGTTCCCAAATGAGTTCACACAATGCTGATAAGGTCTGTCGCCACCAGGGAAAGCTCTGTGTTTTGTAGTATACCGGATTTGTGGTTTCTGTGGTGACTATCTTGCACAGGCGCATCAGAGGTGATGTGTTTTACGTCCACCAGACTGATGGCAGCAGGATGGCAGAAGCTATGGCTGAAAGTTCCACACTGCAGGTTTAAAAACTTCAATTTGATTTTATTTTATTTACTAATTAATTAATTTATTTTAATTTATTTAAATACACTATCACAGTAGTACAAATAAGGAAAGAAAAAGAAATCACAGATACACAAAAAAACGAAAACAAGAAAATAATGATATCATTATCATCCTTCTTCTAAACTTGGCTTTAATCTATTCCATCTTTTTATTGTTACTCAATTTCCCCTGCCTTGAAGCGCCTTCTAACATCAAGTCTAACAGGTGAATATCAATCGTTCTTTTCCTTTCGATTCAAAAATTAATCTTGATTTGATTTTATTATTTTAATTTTTTAATAGAGCGCCAATTCAAAAAGCAAACACTTATTAGGGCCTGAAAGTAGTAGGAACCTAATGTTTTTGTAAAGATTATTATTATTTTTCCTCACACGCAAACACATTTAGGCTTAGGATGTTTGAAAACTTATGAAAATTGACACAAAACGCTTCAGAACTGATGAAAAATTATAAAGTTTTGCAGTGAGTGGGCTTGAGCGTGGCCAGCAGGCTCCATAGCGCCCCCAAACACATGCCAGAGTTGCCTTGATCTTCATTAAATTTGAGTAGATTATCAGTTTTATCTTTAAGAGCATATACTCTTTTTTTTGTTGTCGTACAGGAAGTCAGCCATCTTGGATTCTGTGCATTAAATTTCATTGTACAAACACGTTTGAGGACTCAAAGTGCACATGTGCATCATGAAACTTCGCACACATCTTCAAACTAGTGATAATTTTGATTCGGTTGTGCAGTCAGGCTTGGGTGTGACTCATCGACTCGATATCGCCCCCTTTGGATGCATTTTTGACACCCTTGCTATGATCGAAAACTCACAAAACTCGTGGCACACACGGACAGAGAGTATAGAATATAGAATTGGATATGGCATGCAACAGTAACAACTGTAATAAAAATAAAGATATGACTAATAATAATAATAATAGTACTGTAGTAGTAAATATGGTAGAATACTATGAATAGTTGTAATGATACTTCCAGTAATAATAATGGAGGTATGACTGATAATAGCAACAGTAGCAGTGGGTGTCAAGCGGGAACACGGCAGCAGGCACAGTCATACAATAATCATATAAACACTTCATAATGTAACTTCAGTGTGAGGTAAGGTGACCACAGAGAGGGGTGAAAGCATTGTTTTGTAACTGGCTGCAGGACGGACACAGGGTTTCACAATTCCACAGAAAAATATCTGTGTTTCTTTACCAAGTAACTGTGACTGTATCCCTGAAACATCTGGATCTGAAATGGTTTTCTCCATAGTTTCTCCAGAATTTGCCACAGTGCCAGATGTGTGGGCGTATGACACCTTACAAGACGACAATCAGCAGAATGTGTTGCCGTTTGGCAGATGATGAAGTGCAGACCTTTGTGTGTTGATAGTCTAGATCAGTGACTCTCAAACAGGGGTCTTAAAGGATGTTCCAGGGTTCCCTGGAAAAATGGGGAAGAGTTTATTTTCACTATTTAATTCACTATGGAAGTGAAGAGTCCAATGTCAGTAAGAGTCATAACCGTCATGTATCAATTCAAGGAGGACCCAAATGCAGTCTAACATGCAGGCTTACTCTTTAACAAAAAGTGAGCAGGTAACTAAAAGTCCAAATGAAAGCAGAACCAAAACTAAGCTGAAAACCTACCAGGTAAATACAATGACCTCGAATCCAAACAGAACACCAGGAACACAGGGGTGAGCACAGGAATCAACACAGTCAAACTAACGCAGAACAAAGGGAAACACACAGGTATATATATATACACAGAAAACTAATCAAAAGAACGATTCACACCTGGATTAGGAAGACATGGGCAAAAGGAGGGAAATGGAGATTGGCTAACAACATGGGTGTGGATGGGAACACAAGGGTGGAGCAAACAAGACTGATACAGAACAGGTGTGAGTGGAAGACTCAGGGAACAGGGAAGGACTAACGAGACAGGTGTGACAGAAAACAGGCGGGAAAACACACAAAGACAGAAAGTAAAACCAGACATGACACATGAGGAGAGACTCTACAAAATAAAACAGGAAGCAGATTATACACAAATGAATAACATGAAACAAGGAGCACAAACAAGACATTAAAACAACTTTTAAAAGAACTGATAAAGCCACTTAAGTATATAAAAACTGTTCACCGATAAAAGTTTTTAAGAAGAGATCACCGACTCAGCCGACCTGATTTCCTCGGGCAGGTTGTTCCAGCACCTCGGGGCCCTGACAGCAAACGCTCTGTCCCCCTTTAGGGTTCAGCCGGGCCTCTGGAACAGACAAAAGACCTCTGCCCAAGGACCTTAAAGTACGTCCTGGCATGTACGGCACTAAAAGGTCAGAGATATAGCTGGGAGAGAGACCAGTGAAGAGCCTTAAAATCTATTCTAAAACATACTGGGAGCCAGTGTAAAGAGATTAAAACTGGAGTGATGTGATCACGTCTCTTGGTTCTGGCAGCTGAACTCTGAACAGTCTGGAGTCGACTTGATTCAGGAAAGAAAAGAGGCTGTTGCAGTAATCCAGGCGTGACGAGATGAAGGCGTATTTTTGAAATATTTCTAAGATGATGAAAACATGATCGCACAGAGCTTTGTGACGAGCTGCTCTAAACAAGATTTCTTGCAACAGGTTTGATATTGAAGTGTTGACAGTAGGACTGCAAGCAATGTTTATTTTTAATATCGATTAATGTGCCCTTTATTTTCTTGATTAATTGATCGTCTTGTCAAAGATGAACCAAAAGAAAAACATCAAATTCTCTTTAAAACCATGAAACCAGCAAATGTTTGGCTTTTTTTTTTTGCTTAAAAATGACCAAAACAATTATTAGATTATCACAATATCTGCCAATTTATATTCCATCGATTGACTAATGGATTAATCGATTAGTTTGCAGCTCTAGTTGACAACTCTAGACTTAGGTTTTAATCATATCTAACAACCGAAATCTTTTCCGATGGAGGTCCCTGAGGCGGACGCTCATCAACTGAGGGTCCTTGACGTGAAAAAGGTTGAGAACTACTAGTCTAGACCACGACATGTCACCCTGAATGCTGTGCAGCCTATGCTACAGGGTGCATTCAAAGGAAGTCTTCCAGACTCAAAAGCTGAATAACAAAAGTGATTACAGACGTCTCCAAACTGTATTTTGGATCGTGTAGCTCATTAACTGCCTTCAGTCGAGTATTAAAGTGTAATGGAGATATTCTAAATGAATTGAGACTCGTCGAAGCAGCCAAGCAGCGCGGTGGTTTCCAGCAGCAGTATGGGAAGGGGCCGACAGACAGTCTTTACCACACAGGAGATGAGAAGGAAGACAGAAGTGAAGCCAGACTGCTGATTGATTTCAGGAAAGCCACAGGGCCCACACACACATTAAAATACATGCTCTTGCTCTCTTTTCCACGCTCACACACACATATATAGACTCTCCCCTAAAGGCAGGCACGTAACTCTCCGGTGCACAGGGTCAGACGAGGATTGGTTACATGAGGAATTCCCTACTTACTCCTGACGTGACAGCTGGATTAGACACATGTTCAGCCTGGGGGGAGAACACATGTTGATAATGTGCGCGTCTGTGTGCGTGAATGTGTGTATTGTTGGTAACCTGGACATTTTTCCTCTCCAGGGCTTTCAGTGAGCATACTGTGGTTGTAGGGCGTATCTCTGAAATAAAGCTGATAGATGATCTTTTGTAGCCCCTCACCCTTTTCTTTTTCTCATCCTTCTCTCGTCTGTCAGGGTGTGGTGGGTCGCGAGCCGTTCCCCTTACCTGCCGTCCCCGCTCCAGCCTGTATAGACACTTCAGAGAGCTACTACGAGGAGGCTCAGCCATACGAGGAAACTTTCAATGGTAAGAACTGTGAGTTGGTGTTATATTTCTTCTTCCTCGTTAATGTTTCACAGGGTTATTCCTGTGAAGAGGAATTCCTCATATTTGACTGTTAAAGAGTATTTGCCACACCTCATTTGAGACCGTTTCGTCGTGGAAATACTGGAAGCTCACCATCGTGAGGTCATTACTGATAAACCCTTGAATCCCTTCTTGAAACATAAGATGAGTGTATTTTCCTGTTCACGTATATTTCAGCTGTATTTTCCAGTGACGCGTGTGCGCTATCAGGCCAGCCAACCGCTCTCTCGTTCTTGAGAAAACCTCTTAGCTTGAGCTGTTAACCATAATGGAAACAGTCTGGCACAACAGTGACACTTGTTTACATACATATTCTGAAGAGGGAAAAAATGTTTTCTGAGAAAGCGGTTTCATGCACCATAAGCCATGACAAAAAAAAAGGCTGCTATCATGCGCTGAGACACCATGACCACAGTCTATAAGAAGCTTTGTGAAGCAGCTGTACAGTGCTGTAGTATGGTATGTTGGGCTGTGGTAAACAAGTTACTTTAATTGCTCATATTTAGCTCAGTGCAACACGTGGCAACTTCCTGTGCACTGCTTAAAGTGAGAATGCTTTATGCATTTTTCAGAACTGCTGCATTGGTTAAATGTCATCATATACAGCTGTGAAGTCGTCGATTGGCCAAAGGGAGTGTGTTATTGCTCACACAATCACATCTTACCATCACAGACGTGAGCAGTAAACCAGTGGTTCCCAACTGGTCCAACCACAGGGTCCATATTTCCCCTAGTCATTAGTCCAAGGTCACACAGCTAAACATATTTAGCATCATACTCTGTCTGTTAGTCACTCACTCTACAGCAGGAGACAGCACTTCAAAATAAAAGCTCTGTGTCGGAAGTTCACTGTACTTCAAAATAAAGTGTGTTTTTTACTGCCAAAACTTGATACATTCGTGAGTTACTTGCAGTCCATTCAGAATGGACCCGTGACCACTTTTGGATCACGACCCACCAGAACCACTGCAATAAACGATATTTTAAATTATTGACAAGTTCGCCTTACAGCAAGAGGGTTCCCAGTCCGATCCCGGGTGAGGGAGCCCTTCTGTGTGAAGTCTGCATGTTCTCCCCATGTCAGCATGGATTTTCTCCAGGTACTCCAGCTTCCTCCCACCGATAGCTAGTTAACTGGTGACTCTAGATTGCCCGTAGATGTGAATGTGAGTGTGAATGGTTGTCTGTCTCTATGTGTCAGCCTTGTGATAGTCTGGTGACCTGTCCAGAGTGTACCCTGCCTCTCGCCCAATGTCAGCTGGGATAGGCTCCAGCCCCCCTGCAACCCTCAAGAGGATGAGCAGTTAGAAAATGGATGGATGGATGGATGATAGGGCTGTCCCGATTACCAGTGTTTGGGCATCAAAGCGTCAGTGAAAAATATCTGCAATTAATTTCAGCTTCGACAGGAGGAACAATGGGAGGACATAAGCCAGACTTTTTTGAAACATCACTTTTCAGTTGATGCACAAAAACAATGTGACAATCAACACCTTAGCATGTTGGTCGCAGTGTCGTTAGCCAAAATAGCAAAAGAAAAGAAAACTTTGCCAGGGTCATCTTTGCAAATTTGAAACTATTCCAGATGTTTGACTTTCTTGACATCGTGCTAATGTAGCTGTAAGCCTGTCACGTGTCGTCAAACTGTCCTGGTTTCAGTAGTGCTGGTGACTGACATTAGATGAGAGCGAGTTGGAGTCACAAAACTTTCACAAAGTTTAAATCTTCATGTAATTTGTAATTTATGTATTTAAGAAGAGGCAATGTACATTAATCCAGTGGTTCCCAACTGGTGGGGCGCGGTCCAAAGTTGGGTCCCGGCTGAGTTCTGAATGGACCGCAAGTGACCCCTGAACGTGTAAAGTTTATATAAAACACACTTATTTTGAAGTACAGTGAATTTCTGGCACAGAGCGTTTATTTTGAAGAGCTGTTTCCTGCTGTAGAGTGAGTGAACAACCTTGAACTAATGACTAAGGAGAAATGTGGACCCCGTGGCTCAACCAGATGGAAGCCACTGCATAAATCCACATTTAAACAAATATAAATGCAACTGACTTAGCTGAAAAGCTACTTTAAATCGGCAGTCCCTTTGCCTGATGTATTGGCAACCTCAAATAACAAAGAAATTTTGATGCATGGACACAGGGCCTCTGGGTGTGTCCTGTGGGGTCTGGTACCAGGACGTTGGTGGTGGATCCACTGAGTCCTGTGGGCTATGAGGTGGGGTACCGGCACATCTCACTTATGCTTGATAGGTTTGTGATCTAGGCTTGATCGACACCTTGAGCTCCTTCTAATGTTCCTCCGGCCATGAGGGAGTGCGGTTGGGTGGGTAGAGCGTAATGAGTAGAATCCATATGAGTGCCAGGACGGTTTCCAAGCAGGGCATTGCACTGTAACAAAAGGATCAGTGTTATTCACTTCTACGTTGATGACCATGGCAGCGGTCGAAGCTTCTGAGCATTTGGGTCAACCCTATATTAAAATATACTCATGAAGGTTAATGAGGTTAATTCGGGAACACTTCATGCATCAACAGCCAGAAGGCCTGTTGTGGATTTTCCTTTATCTTATTTGTAAAAGTGGACTTTTACCTTTTTACATTTATCTTTATTTATATTTCTTAAAGGCAATGTTCATTTGGATTTTTTCCAATCCTGCCTCTTTTCTTCTTCTTCTTCTCCTCTCTATTCTTCTTCTTCTTCCTGTTTCCTTTGACGTCGTGTAGATCTGGACTGTTTTGGCCTCCTCTCAGGGCCCTGGATGCGAGTGCAGAGCTCTGACAGTGTGGTCTATGCTGTTATCAACAGGGGTAGCTACCTCTCTTTCCCTGGATGCCTGTGTTTATGTGTGGCATGTGCACGGGCCAGTCAGCATGCCCTCAGTCCTTTCCATCCAGCATGGCCAGCATCTTGCATGTAGAGAAATGACCAATGTCAAGACTTGTGACAAAAGTCATTAGTCAGTCCCATCTTATCAATTTCCCCCATTTTGTTGTTTTCCTTTTTGTCATGTCGTTTTCCTGTCACTGTCTTTCATCAGTACTTTAACAGCTTACTTGCAGTGTGGCTGTTGCAAGGAAATCCTCTTCCATTGAGGAAGGTCATCAAGATCAAGGAGTCAGTCACTGACATCATTCGGTCCCTAAGGCTCATTTAACAGTGTAATGTGCTGCTACTCAAGCCTTTTCATTCCCCTTCCCGTGTGACTTTCCCTCTTTGTTTTAGTTGCTTATCATGTCTCTGTTTCTTAGATGACGGGGAGGCAGTCAGCAGTTCATATGAGTCCTATGATGAGGAGGAAGTGACCAGAGGAAAGTCGCCGTCGGCGCAGCACCAGTGGCCGTCAGCGGAGGCGTCCATTGAGCTCATGAAGGATGCTCGGATCTGCGCCTTCCTGTGGAGGAAGAAGTGGCTGGGCCAGTGGGCAAAACAGCTGTGTGTCATCAAAGACCATCGCCTGCTGGTGGGTAAAAGATTGCCTGGAAATCTGAATTACAGCCCCGGTGAGGTTTGTTGTACAACAATTAAGGTCATCATGAGCAACAAGGGTTTTATTAAGCAATTGTTTATAGCAACAGTTCCATGTAACTGAACATGGAAAAAAGACTGAAGTAAACAAACCCTCAGAATATATTTAAAACTCCATGTTTAGCTGCCACATGCTGTCCTTGTTCTGCCACTTATTTTTAGGATGGAAAACATTAATCCAGTAAATCAACTTGTAGACAAATACTGTAGGACAGTCTGTTATGTTGAGAATGATGAGAAGACCCTCATGCCAAGAAGCCATGCCTATAGTCAGCCCTTGTACAATCATAAAGTTAAGTCCAGTCAGCAGACATTAAAAAGGGGACGACGACTATAGTGTTTGCTATATTTAGAGTATTTTTATCACGTAACCTCGCTGTCAGACAGCCCTTACTGACAGGGAATTAAAGCAGTCACCTATGCTCTGATCAAAGCCACCATACTTCTTTGACAAAAACAGTCATTTTACCTTGCAGAAGACAGGAGTTGCTGGTCTACTGCTGCCTCGATAGGTTAGTTTGTTTGTGTTAACCGATCAAGGCAGTGTTAGACCAGCAGCTCCTGTGTTCTGCAGGGTAAAAATTGAGCGCAGCATTAGTTCAGACAGGACATGGTGTCAAGCTCAGCTCACATCCCAGCTACTACAGCTGATCTCAAACAGCCCAATCAACTGATGGAGCGGCCTGATTGATGGAAGGGAGTCAGCTGATAGATCACATGATTCCTTTCTATGCAAACGATTGGCGAATCTCATTCAAGGCGCCCTATTTAAACTGCTCTGGCCTGCCTACTATTGCTGCTTTGCAACCGTCTTCCACTCCAGCTCCTTCTTTTCATGCTATGTCTAACTTATCAATGTCATTTCTGTTTGTGATTGATGCTGCTCTTCCTGCCTTAGGCTTTCCATGTAGGCGCATGGAAGAGACTTTCTGCGTAGGCCAGAGAAAAGGCAGAGAGGCCCCAGAACAGAGGCATACTGCCAAACATAATACTGCAAATCGAAATAAAGTTTTCTTTGACTAAAGTGTTCTTGACTGAACTACAAGTTTTAAAAAGCATATATGATTTTTGTGAATTTAACATATTACTTTGTTGTTGAAATGGCATCATTTTTTGTGAGGGGTACATTATGACTTGTTTAGGCCTTGAAACTCAAAATTTAGGACTTGGGACTTAACTCAGGACTTGTCTTGACTTGGGACTAAAGTGCAAAGACTTGTAACTTACTTGCTCTGTTGTGTTCCCAGGGGGTCTTTGCTGCTGCTCTCCCTGCCTTAGGCTTCCGTGTAGGCGCATGGAAGGGCAGAGAGGTTCGCTCTCTCTGCCTCAGGCTTTCTGTGCAGGCCTAGGAAAGGCAGAGAGACCCCAGAACAGAGCCATACCGCCAAATATAATACTGCAAATGGAAATAAAGTTTTCTTTGACAAAAGTGGTCCTGACTAAAATACTGTTTTTGCTAAAGGAGTCTGGTGGCTATGAAGAACATAGAGATTTTCAGGTGGCTAAAATACGTTTTGCTGCTGACCCCCATCCACAGCAACAGCTAGGCAGCTGGGTTGTGGGATGCCACCACAGTTTGCTTATTAGTGACCTACAGAGGGATGGAAAGGGAGGGCAGATTAACAAGTGCGATGCATTTCGGTGATTTTGCTATCAGGGGGTCGGCGTCACCTCTCACCCAACCTTAAATCTCCTGCTGAGTCCAGTGTTATCTCTGCCTCTCTCAGTGCTATAAGAGCTCCAAGGAGCAGACGCCTCTGCTGGATGTGAGTCTGCTGGGATGCAGCGTGGTCTACAAGGAGAAGCAGCTGAAGAGGAAAGAGCACAAACTGAAGGTCATTCCTGTGGGAGGTGAGGCCATCGTTCTCGGCCTACAGAGCAAGGAGCAGACAGAGCAGTGGCTGAAGGTAAAACTGTGTGGAGCAGGATTATTTGACTTACTTTTGACGTTAATTCTGCAGTTTTGATGATGATTTAATAAAAAACAATCTGATTATGTCGACACTAATCAACCTCTCATTCATCAGGTGATTCAGGAGATTAGTCCCAAGCCGACTGAGAACTGTGACCACCAGCACTCTGTGTCCGACTCCCCAAGGCTTATCTGCACAAAGGTACAATTACTTCAGACTTAGATGATCAAACATCTGAAAAAGATCGAAGGAGCTTTTCACTGGCTCTACTTAAACCACAGAGCCCACTTAATGACTAAAATGTTGATCTGAACTTTCAGGGAGAACTGAGTGAGAGATACTCAGTGGCTTCAGAGAGCGGCAGCAGCACTGACAGCCATGCTGAGACTCCCGAAAACAAAGATGGTGAGACTTTTTATTTTGCAGTTTTTGCGCAGACTTGAGTCAGTCCAAAATAGTGGGTTTTGACACATTATGCAGCTCTAAGCATCATGTAAAGAATTCTCTCATCTTCTCCACAGTGAAGAAAAAATCTGGAGCAGGTTTGAAGTTCAGCAACCTCATGAACATTGGCAAGAAGAAACCCTCCTCATTAGAGAGCCCAGAGAAATGTGTGGACACCTCAGGTGAGCAGAGATTGACTGTGCATGTTGTGCCAGATTAAAAGTCTCCGAACATGCACTGATTGTTACCCAGGTGTAGTTTTTATCCTTTGACACAGTTACTCTGGATGGTATTTGTACCACTGGGGGAGGTCTGGTGAAGGTCTCTATGTGCAGTCATTTCATACCAGAGTAAATTTTTCAATATTTTCCCATATGTTGCCCTCTGATTAAAAAACAGCCATTGCTATGCCCCACCCTTGGGCAGCCCAAGACTACAGCACTGCTCTAAAGCAGCCACCAAAGACCACTTTAAAACAATCCAATCTGTGGGATTTACTAAGATAAGACATGCAAACAAGACTATAAAATCCCAGGCTGAGAGAAAAGCAGTCCCTACACCAGAGGCCTCTCTCCTCGGCTGCTGGCACAGGAGATCTTAAGCACCTCCTTCCAGGCCAGCTGCACCTCGCTGAGTAATGCACCTCATTAGGAAATTCAGGACACCTGGGAAGAGCTACAGAAGAGGGAAAAGGGACAATATACAGCTGTAACATCATAATTAGACTCTCTTAATACAAAACTCTGGGGTCCTCAGCACCTTACATTCAATCTTGAGGACTGGCCGCATACTGTAGCTTTAAATGAAAAAGTTGTTTGTTTTTGACAGAACACAACATCATTTTCAGCCACCAAAATACTCCCAATACTAGTACCCAATAATAATCAATGTATTTATGACTGGAGCGACATCCCTTTTCTTGTGCTGCTGTTTTTACACACCTTTTGCAAGTATTTAGCACCTTGGTAAGAAATGTCCCACAGATTGCAAAATAAATAGATACAGAAAAATATTTAAAAAAAAAAAAAAAAAAAAAAAAAGGGAAAAACAGGGAAAGAGGAAAAAAGCTGGGGACAAACTATATTTATAATTATTATTATTACATTTTAAAATTATGTTACAGAATTTTAAATAATTTTTAAGCACCTTTTCCAGGTCATTTCATCGTTTCTATATTTTGTAACTTTTTTAAAACTAATTTTCTTATTTTTAATTTTCTCCTTTTACTAATTTCTTGCAAATGTTTTGGGTTATTTCTTCCTTCGTTGCTCATTGCCTTCTTCCCATGTTTTTGAAAGAAATCCAGCCAATTTGTCTAGGTTTGAAAGGGTTAAAGGAATACTTCACCCTCCAAATGGCTATAAATATTTCAGTTACTCAAGTTACCTTGAATTTGTGAAGAAAACCAGTGAACAAAGAATCCAAAAATGGTTAAAAAAAAAAAAAAAATCTTTGATCAGTTGGAGTAAAAGTGATCCGTGTTTTACAGCAGCAAAACTACATCAAAACACCTGATACAAAAGTTGTGGAGTACAGTATAATTCCAAGTCTCCTTAATGCAGTCGTATGCTCAGTCCTTCCCAAACAGACACTTTCTGACAGGAAACTAAGAGAGAAACATATCTGTGCTCTCCTCAAAGCCAGACTTCATTCACAAAAACAGTAATTTTACCTTGTTGAACACAGGAGCTGCTGGTCTACTGCTGCCCCAATCTGTTAGTTTGTACGTGTTATTGTGTGACTTCGGTGTTTTTAAGGGTTAGTTTGGATTTACTGAAGTCACAAAATAACACAAACAAGCTAACTGCTCGAGGTGGCTGTAGACCAGCAGCTCTGGTGTTCAGTAAGGTAAAATTACTCTTTTTTCCAATGGAGTGTGGCTTTAAAGAGAGCATAGAAAAGTTTCAATTTCAGTTCAATTCCCTGTCAAAAAGGGCTGTCTGTTCAGGAAGTACTGAGCATACAACTAAATAAATGAGACTTTGATTATACTGGACGAGTTGTGTGAGTCTGTATCGTGTGTCTTGATGCAGTTTTGCTGTTGTTAAACATGGGACTTCTATGACTTTAAGTCATCAAGAGTTTTCTCAGTTTTTGCATCCTATGTTTACCAGCAAGAAAAATGTTTTCTTCATGAATTCAGCATAACACGAAGTGAGTAATTGGGGGTGAAGTATTCTTCTAGACAAATGTAGATAACCATTGGAGAGGTCCAATGGCTATGGAACATGTTTGGGTATTATACAGCAGTACCTCACAGGTACCTCATGATTGCCTCCTCTGTTCTCTGTCAGGCTACCTCAACGTGTTGGTGAACAGCCAATGGCGGACCTGCTGGTGTCTCATAAAGAACGGACAGCTATGGTTCTACCAGGACAAGGGCAAGAACAAAGTGAGCCAGCCAGCTGTGACCCTGGGGGGCTGCAGCATTCTGCCCGACCCGAGCCCCGAGCACCTGTACTCCTTTAGGATCGACATGGACGGCACGCAGCTGGCAACCCTGGAGGTAGACAGCCACTGCTGCAAATGTTTTGGACCTGCACTCGTCTAGCGTCTTTCTAGTCATCTGACCACTCAAAGCACTTTTTACACTACGAGTCACATTCACACACACATTCGCACACTGGTGGCTCCAATTAGTCAACAACCTACTCTACCTCTGAGCCACTGCTGCCGTCTTGGATCTGAATAAATGGTTTGACACTGTTTAACCCACAATGGTTTGACACTTCGATGTCTTTCACCAAGGTGAGGGGTGTCAGACTTTGTTACTGAAGACGACTGAAAATAGATATCTGGCGGGACGCAGCATGGTGTGTTTGCTATCCTCAGTTCATGCTTGCCTCAGCTGAGAGCTTACGTCAGTGTTGCTCTGTAAGAGAGGACGGGTCACTGTTGATGTGAGAAATTACCAGAGGTCTAACAAGCCTGGAGAAAAAGCAAACGTCAGCATCTTTCCGAACGAGGAACAGTGTACAGCTACCTATAGGAAACACGTCCTCATTTGGAAATCACTTTCTGCTGACATCAAACTTAGCCTGAGTCGTATATGTGTGCACACAAGGGTGGTCTGCGAGTTTGTGTGCATGTGTGTGTGAGTGAAGGGTGTGGATGTACTGGGATTTTGGGGACTAATGCTACGCCCTTTTTCATTAGGTTTCCAGTACCACCCTGCTACAGTGCATATTTGGTCATAGGCCAATGGAATTTAATGTTTAGTCTTGAGGGCTCTGACACATTTATGGTTTGTTTTCTTTCTTATTATGAGTTTTTTTTTATTGTACAAATTGAAACTTCCCCCAGTCCAGTATTTACCAAAACAAACAAAACACTTCAGCGAGATTATCACCTATTTTCTGTCATAGAAATGTGCTCCAAAGCATCGTGTGTTGCCTCACGCAGCTCTATTAAGTGAGCTGTATAAATCTCCCAAAATAATAATAGGCTGTGTTCTTTATGAAACTGTCTTATTATGGGTGTAATTTAGCCGTGTTATTGAAAAGAGCTATTTTATATGTATCAGTTACACTGACTGCTCGTCTAGTTTCCAACAGCATTTGTCACAAAACTGCAAATTGCTATCGCTTCTTAGACAAGTAGAACTGCTCAGCTGAGGATATTACACATATCACTTCTTAAAAGCTTTTGCATATTGAAATACTGCTGGGAAGCTGCGCTGTAGCAATCGTTGCTAGCATTTATTAATACAAAGTGACAGATGGTATGCAACATAAACCATGAGCTTGTTTTGAACTCATGATGTTGCAAGTGCATGGTATGTACTGAATGCACTTTGATCTAGTCTTTATCCTCCTCTCCTCTCATAGGCCAAGACGTCCGCAGACATGGGCCACTGGCTGGGCCTCCTGCTGTCACAGACAGGGACCAAAATGGACCCCGAGGAGCTGACGTACGACTACGTCAATGCTGAGAGGATCTCCAGCATCGTCAATGCTGCCAAGACTTCCTTATAGTAAGACAGTCACGTTCTGTCCACTGTAAGGGACACTGGTCCTGCTGGTGTATGCGCACTGTGGCACAATTTTAAAGCGGGACCTCTCTGTGTTTCCCTAGCTTGATGCAGAGGAGGTATTCAGAGCCAAACACCTACATAGACACCCCACCCTCCATCTCTCACAACTCTGATGAGCTGTATGATGATGTGGCGTCTATAGCTGATCCAGAGGTACGTTATCTACAACCACAAGTTCTTGTATTCCTGTATCTCTGTTTGGTTTTGTAACATCAACTGGTATATGTTGTAGTATGTTTATCCATAAACTAGAGGTGGGAGTACATTACACAAGTGCAAGTCACAAGTCTTAACCCTCAAGTCCCAAGCTACTGTGGTGAGAATCAAGTCAAGTCCCTGTGATAAGTCAAACAAGACAAGTCAAGTCTACCTGGCCTCTGCTGCTCTGCCATGTCCTAGTAGGTTGCCAGGTTTGCACTCAAAATCACGGAATTATGTTTCAAAAAGAAAGCTTATTACTATATACAGAAATGCAAATGTTTAACTGACAAAAGTCAAGTCTGTTCAAGTCATCTTTCTCGAGACTAAGTCAAAGTCAAGTTGAGTCTTTTATCAAGTGAGTAAAGCAAGTCTCAAGCCCTTGCAACTTTAGTCTGACTCAAGTAAAGTCATGTGACTACGGTTCCCCACCTTTGACATAAACCATAAAATATCCTGTAAACTTTTGCAGAAAAAAATTCACCCCAAAAAAGACTGGTTATCAAAATAGGTCTATCAGAAAACAGCATCCATGTTTTTGTCAAACAAAACAGAAAGGTCAGTAAAAATCATCTGGTGTGGTGTGTGTTTGTTTTGTGTCCTCTCTGCTCTGTTTTGTTTTCTACCACATGTTCAATTTCACTTTCATTGTTACACGGATTTACTCAGTCTGGCCACTGTCCATCTCATAACTTCCTACTCCCGTGTAATACAGGATGCTGAAGAGAGTGGCCTGCCAGACAGCGAGGACAACAATCCTCAGGAACATAATGAAACATCCGCGCAGGACACCAAGGACTCAGCGGGAACACAACAGGACACTGACAACAGGATTTACCTGGACCTGGTCCCTGTGCGCTCCTTCCTCCATACGTCCTGCGGGGGTAAAGCATCTCCTGCCAAAGAAACTTCTAGACATTCCCCAGTCCCAGCAGAGGAGCAGAAGGACCCCTCATCTCAAGTGAAAGAGGTGTGTAATAAGGACGTATCTGCTGTATTTGGAGCACATAGCTCTAACTGCTTGTGTGACATTTATATTTTGTGCTTTAATATCCAGGTCATTTCAACTAACCGCACTGAGCCAGAGACAGCACCTGTGACAAATGACACAAATTCAGCCTCTGCTACCAGCAAACCAGAAGAAGAGCACCCTCCAACTCCCACTCCACCACAGCAACAAACCCAACCAGCCAAGACCTCGACCCAAAGTCAGGAGACCCCCAAGAGGAGCAGTGTGGGGATCCCACAGGCCTTCACCTCCTCCGGGGGACAGATGCATAGAGGCCCCACAGTTTCCACTGGGCTCCCTCACAGTCCTCACCCCCAGCGGCCCAAGGCACATACCATAGGTGAGGACAAATGTGAAGAGGATGTTTTTAACAATAAGCAGAACATGTTTCCCCCACACGGATTATTGACATCAGCTGCTTCCCTTCCTCTGTCACATTACCACAGCTCCCTCTAGTGAAAGGCTGCATCCTCTACAGTCAAGGGCACAGCTGCACGGGGGGATGCATATTTACATTATATTTACAGAAATAAGATTTTTAATAATAGTAAGCAGAACACATGACACGTGAGCTACCACAGAAGTTGCACCCATAAACACTATGTGGACAGTGTAGAGATGAAACATTAGATGTAAGTAAACACAGTTAAAATAAATAATACATCTAAAGAAGTAGGAATAAAAATGAAATGAATTAAGATCAGCACATTTTTTTAAGCAAGAATTAATAAGGCTTTTGAACCATTATAAAGTAAGAATAAAGTCAAATTAAATCAAATAATAATTAAGACTAAAAGCTGATCCAAAAAAGACAATGAAGTTAAAACCATTTAAAGAAGTGAGAATAAAATAAAATAAAATAATAATTAAGACCAAGGGCGAATCACTGAAAAATAATGACAATTTGGTGAAAACCAATTAAAATAGCAAAAACAAAATGAAATGAAATGAAATCAAATAATAATTAAGACTAAAGCTGATCCAAAAAAGACAATTAAAGAAGTGAGAATTGAATTAAAATAAAATAATTAAGACCAAGAGCTGATCAATAAAAAATAAGAAAATTCAGTAAAAAAAACAAACAATTAAAATAGCAAAAAAAAAAAATCAAATAAAAAATCAAATAATAAATGTACCAGCAAGCCCGACCATTGAAAGTTGCAAATAATACTGGTTTAAAACAGTTTTACCTCAGTTGGCACACACTCCTGTGACCCCGATCATTTGGTGTAAGGTGGAAATAGAACTCTGTCCAAACTGTCTTGAGTCAGTCTTTTTCTTGTCACAACGTATCGACAAACTCAAACATGTTTAATAGTATTGTTAAGTGTTTAGTCTTGGCTCATGCAAATACTGAAGTTCAATGACGTGAACACTGTCAACAACCAGTAGCCACACTCTCTCCAGCAACAAACATGGAGCAGCAAATGGAGTAGACAGTAAACATGGAGGAGACTCCAGGGAGGCGCGAGACCATGAGCAAGTCTCGGTTCTCTTGGACTGTGGAAAAGGAGAAAGTAGTGGAGCTGTGGAGTGAACCAGAGTCGTGTATCTGAACCACCAAACAGCACTGTTTTTAGTGAGGAATCTTAATATTTGAAACAGTTCTCCTCTCATTCCCACAGACGCCCCCCACTAAAGCAGCACAGCTAGCCTAAAGAGGCTGGTAGGGAGTTGAGGTGTCAGGATTACTGAATCCAAATTGACAAGAGCGCTGTCGACATGACATCTTTCATCTTGTATTTCAAAAAGTATGTGTTTTGCATACATGTAAGGAATTGTTACTATATCATATTTACTAAAGGGAGTTTAGTGTAATATTTTCCACCGGGAGCAGGATGGGAAATAATGTGAAAAGGCAATCTAGTTGTAGTCTTGGAAATAGTGGCCCCCAGTCATAACAAAATCTAGGTGTGACTGATAACTCACATCGTCTTTAGATGAGAGAGGATGTCAGCCTTTAGTCTTTCAAAGGTCTTTTAAAAGTCTTACAGTGTATTGTGGGTATAAAAGGAATGTTTCGCTTTAGTTTTAAAGAACAATAATGTTGGCAGCAAACCTAACATGATTGGGTAAGATGTTCCAGAGGTTTGGAGCATAAAAACTAAAGGCAGTTTCACCTACAGCCTGAATGATTTTTTTTTTGGCCGGCATAATACTGTTTCACATGTGAGCTAAAATGTACAACATTTTCGATCTTAATCCCCAGGGTGTCCCGGTGCAGTCGAAGTGAAACTAGGCAAGAACCGCACAGAGGCAGACATGCGGCGCTACATCGATGAGCGCGACCGCTTGGAGAAAGAGAGGGAGGAGATGAAGAGTAGTCTGGCGAACCTGAAGAAGGAGAGGAGGGAAACCAAAGAGGAGCTCAGTGCCTGCCAAGGTACGTCTGCACTTCCTGTGACACATCACTGAAGGTTTACACAGATCAGTGTGACTGACAGCTGCGTGTCATCCTCAGATACCAAGCAGCAAGCGACATTAGAAGCCCGCTTGAAGCAGAAGGACGAGGCGTGTCGGGAGGCGGAGCGCCGCAGAGTTGAGGTGGAGCTACGGTTGATGGAAGTGAAGGAGAGTCTGAAGAAGGTGGAGTCGGGGCCTTTCACACTGGGGACCACACTGGACAGCAGCCTCCAGGACACATCCACGGTTAGTGTGCAGGTCATCAGGGAGAACACAGGAAACTGATTTATGTGAAATATTTGACATCCTCTTTACCGTTTCACCCTCAGCCTAAAGCATCAACCCTGCCTTCTCCCCAGACATCATCAACAACATCATCATCATCATCATCATCATCCCAACCCTGCAACAGCAACGTCAGTGCGGACCCAGCCTCGCCGGTCAACTCTGCCTCCGCACTAAAGAGCAGACCTGCCTCCATCATGGCCACCAAAGGCAAAGTCCTGCAGAAAGCCAAGGTGAGACAAGTAGAAGAATGTAACTAAGTACATTTACTGAAGTACAAATTCAAGGTACTTTTACTTCACTTAAATGCTTCCATTTTATGTATGTTTTATGTTTATTTTATCAGAAACATCATATATAACAGTAACACACTGACAGGAAACTCATCACTACACTGTCAACTTTTACTTTTAGTACTTGAAGTAAATTTTGTTGATAATACCTAAATGTTTTTACTGAAAAGGTTTCATTTTCTTTTTTGTATTTTCAACCTGGGGCATATTTTCCCAACTTTTTGTGGTAAAATTACTTTTGGGAACAATTTTTTAAATTAGTCCAATATTGAAGAGACCGCAGCAGTGAAACAGGCTGCAATGTAACCAACTGGGGCAGGTTCACCCCGTCAGTTTACGTCCACTTAAAGTGCTCGTTTTTGCAATTAACAGGCTCAAATTGTTAAATTAAGTGTCTCAAGTACTATTCGGACGGGATTAGTTTTACATAGGGATGTGGACTAATGTCAGTTTACCACAGGTTGTCTGTGATATAAATGTCCAATTCAGACGGGACAAGAAATCTCTGTAATTCTACCAGAGATGGGAGTGGTAACTCGGTTTGCGCCCTGGCTTCACCTCCCTGTCGGCATGTGCGTGCTACGAGGTGGAGGATGTTGAATATGAAATATTGTCCATGCTCAGGATTGTGTGTACACAACGATTAGCAATATGGATTTACATTAGGCCTGCCTAACACAACCAGAAGTCTTGCGGCTCTGAAAAGTGCTTTCTTCTCGACCTATTTGATTGGCCTCCCACGTAGGGATCGTAGCGATCATTAGAAGAAGGTCCTCTATCATGACTGCTGACAACACCGAATGCTTCTTCAAGCGCCTCCATCATCGAAAAAATGCGGAAAGCTAGTTGTAAACGTGGAAAAAATGGTTGTAAACAGGACGTGACGAAATATTTGCATACATTGCGTTCGCACGGGATTAATATTACCCGAGGTATTTTCTCCAGAAAAGTCGCCGTAATTTTTGCTGACATTATCCGTAATGATTACTGACATGGCGCGTTCGGATGGGACTAAAATCCCTGGTAATAATTACTTTACCCCACGTCTCCATGTTAAACTAATCCCGTCTGCCCTATTTGGAGGTAAAGCTGCGGTCAAGTCGGACAGTTTCCCGACAGTTTGCATCATGCTCTGGGTCTTGCAGTAGGTGGAGAGCAACTGCAGCGCCTAGCTCTGAAAACTGTGGCCGCCTCGCTCTCTCTCGAGATTATCTTTGTCCACTTTTGTAAGACGAGACAAACAGAGCAAGTTGAGATGAAGCCAGTGATCGAATCGGCACAGGCCTGGCTCATCTTGAACAAGCCTAATAACAACCTGAGTATGTCAGTTGCAAAATTAAGCACTTTTCATGGACATAAACTAACAAGCGCACTTGCCCCAAGTGGTTCCAATGCAGCCTGTTTCGTCAATGCTGCAGCGGTCTACGTCAATCCTGGGCCAACCTCAAAAACTGCTGTTCCCATTAGACACAAAAACATGGGAAAAAGGCTGAAAGAATACTGGGGTTCCCCTTTAAGTAAGGTTTTTAATGAAGGAATTCTACTTGTAGTGGAGTTTTTTATAGAGTGGTATTAGTACTTCTACTTGACTAGAGGATCTGAATATTTACTAAGACTAGAGATTTCTATACATTGAAAGCACACATGCTTCAGTGGAACAAGATATTTTAGTTTCACGCAGCACAAGATATCCAAAATGCCTACATGTCATCCTTTTTTCATATTAACAGGAGTGGGAGAAGAAATCCACCACCTAGAGGGAAACCTGAATGCCCCTTGATGTCCTAAATCCACAAGTTTCTCTTGGTCTGGTCAGCTGTCCACAACTTGTCCTGCTTCAGCAGGGAACCACTGAGTTAACAGACCAGACAGAACATTCAACATCCTCCCTTCTATCTACGGACCCTTCATCTTCATCACCTCCTCGCCAAGACTATAAAGAGCCAATCAGAGAGTTGCATGAGCCGTCTTCTCAAACACCACTGGATAATCTTAGTCTCATTGACTTTTCACCTTGTTTGTCTCCACTTGCTAAAGGGAGGACATCGACATAGTAGCATTCTGGCCAGTCTAACAATTGTTCCTGATAACGATGCACAAATGGGACGTTTGAAAACAGCCAAACATTTCAAACCGCTGAGACAGAAAGACACCCCTCTAACTAAAATTGGCCATTTTGTACACTCTAGATTGTAGCTTGGTTCATATATGCTGGTAGCCAAGATGTAAATATATTTACACCATTATTCAGCCTCATGTGGCTTGTATTGCTAGCTAAAAATGCACTTTTTATTCAAATAAAAATGTACTGACAACAATACTGGCTTGAAATTTGTTCATGAGAATGTCTTCATTTGCCTTTAATGTGACATCTGTCCGTCCAGCTTGTCTGATGAAAATGGAAGGTTCACTGTAGTACAAATGCTTTGAAATTGCAAAGGACACTGGAAGCGTGCAGCATTAAAATTTAACATGGTAATTAGAGTCAGATCAGGCACATCTTACTAATGAGGTAATAAAGCATTCATGAAGGGGAGTCATTTGATAATAAGATGTTCACCTGGCAAATGTGTTTGAAGGTTAAAAGTGATTAAATTGCTCTGTTGGCTAAATGACTAGCCGTTTCAGATATACCATTTTAAAGCTTATTAGTGGAATAATTCAACTGTTAATCAGACACTGTTTACTAAAGCTGGACTGACAAATCATCTGTTACAGAAGTTTGTTTCCCTTTTCCCCAAAAGTGATTAGTAAAGCACAGGGTAAGTTAAAGGGACAGTTCACCCTAAACACAAAAATACATATTTTTCCTTTTAGCTGTAGTGCTGTTTATCACTTTAGATTGTTTTGGTGTGAGTTGCCTGAGTGTTGGAGATACCAGAGAGATGTCTGCTTCTCTCTGGTACAGTGGAACTAGATAGCACTCAACTTGTGGTGCTTGAAGCACCAAAGAAGCACATCTGAAAAGCTCAACAGCAGTGTCTCTTTCCAGAAATCATGACCCAGTTACTCAAGATAATCCACAGACCCTGTTGTGAGCAGTTTCATGTAGATAACCATTTCCTTTCTACCAAACTACTCCCACCAACTATATCACCACACAGAAGGAAGCGTGTAGCTACTTCTAGTTCACCTAGCACCACTGAGCTAACATTAAAGCTCAGCCGAGGAGGACACTAGGCTTGGGTGGTATCACGGTATTTAAAAATCCGGATGGTATATTTTCAGTACCGTTAAAAATACAGGTGCTCCTCTTTCTTTTCAATGCATTGTATGTGGTGCGCCGCACTCACCACCAGAGGTCCGTCTGCTGTCTCCACTGGTGGAACTGTAGAGAGGTGGTGGTGGGATTAACGTTATAGGACTGGCCACAAACAGCAGAAAGAGACCACGTGGAAAAGAGCACATTATTAAATCTAACCTCGGTGAATTGAGGGTTTATTTCAAATAAACTAGAGCTGCTGACTGTTGGAACAGTAAACTAACTAACTAAACTAATATTGAGGACTAACCGAGACATTTTTAGTGAGTTTTATTTTGTATCTAGCCCAGTTTGAATGAAGTGCGTTTTATTGTGACAAGGCAGTTGAGCCAGTCTTGGTTCAGTGAAAGAGAAAAACTTGAGTTTAAAAGGTGTACAGCTGTATTTCCCTGTATAATTAGGAAAGTAGGTGTACAAATATACATTTCTTGACATTTTGTGAGTTTCTATTGTGTATTCATTGTACTGTGAAAGCTGAGAGACGTTAGGGAAAGTAGCGGACCCTTTGATATTTCAGGAGGTGATATTCAGCCCAACACTATGGGAAGCCATTAATGTTTACATCTCGTACTGTCACTGTCTA
The DNA here is from genome assembly GCA_019142605.1 of Cephalopholis sonnerati. Classification (NCBI taxonomy): domain Eukaryota; kingdom Metazoa; phylum Chordata; class Actinopteri; order Perciformes; family Serranidae; genus Cephalopholis; species Cephalopholis sonnerati. The sequence goes on from JAGQAX010000020.1 coordinate 21,203,851, forward strand.
TTCCATGAGTGGAGGAGGGACAATGTGGATTATCTTGAGTAACCAGGTCATGATTTCTGGAAAAAGACACTGCTGTTTTAAAATGTCCTTTTTTGGTGCTTTGAGCAGCACAAGCTGAGTGCCATCTAGTTCCATTATATTTGATAGAAGGCAGATGTCTCTACAACCAATATCTCCAACACTCGGCAACTCACACCAAAACAATTTAGATTAATAAATAACGCTACAGGTAAGAGGAAAAATATGCATTTTTGATTTTGGGGTGAACTGTCCCTTTAAGTACAAAACCAGCCTCGTTTTCTGAGTGTTATACAGTATCGCACCAATACAACTAATAATGAAATACATATATATATTTATAAACTAATGTTCATTCATAAGAACAAACAGTCATCTTTTTAACATCTTAACACACTCAATCAGTTGAGTAAACTGAGGAGGAGCCTATTGTATAAAAGAATATTAAAATATATTGAAAAATAGAGCACAACACATTTTGGCACAAACATGTTTTGGTTTGAAGGAGAAAACAACGTTATGGAGATAATTAAACAATAATAAAATTATGACACAGATATACACTATAGTATATAAAAGTTTACATCTCTGAAAAAGTGTAGTGACAAACTAGGACACAAACAGACTGCAGCAGAAATACACACAGTTTGAAGGCACTTGCTGAAGCTCCAGTGCAAGTTTAAATATTTTAACAGTAACATAAGTTTTCCCTTTACTCCTCCGTGTACCTGCAAACATCCTTGGTACTTAAATGTCCTTGAGTGACTTGGGTATGAGTGTATAGTATGTGTGTTTGTGTGTATCATGCCGTGTGTCTCCTGCGGTGCAGTTTGTAGTGATGAAGGAGCTCCTGGTGACTCTTCTTCTGCCTGCTTTTCTTCCTGAGACCTGCCGGCCTCGGTTGATCTCCTCTGGATGAAGACCTGCTGCTTCCTACAGACAGAAAAAGTCACATGCAAACAATGCTGTTGCTGCAAGGACTTTTGATTGATAAACAGATAAAAGTACAGGAAGGAGTAATGATAGTGAAATTATTATAATAGCAGGGCAGGAAGGTGGAAGCAAAGGAATGAAGACAGAAAATGAGGAAGGAAGACTCATTGCTACTGACTTGTTTCACAGTGTGGTCCTTCGTAGCCTCGGCATTGACAGCGGAAAGCTCCCTCCAGACAGGATGCAGGTCCCGTCATTCATACATGGGTTGGGCTTGCACAGGTTTACCGGCTTTTTAACCTCTAATGGAGAGAAATGTTATGAATCAGCTGGTTACCAACATCAAGTTAACAAATTCATGTTTTGTTCAGGTCCCTGAGCATTTTCTGTCTTTCATTAATCAACCCATTCTTTCTAGCAATACAGTAGAGCCGTCAATCTTTTTTGTGGCTCTATTTCAATTTCATACCATATTAATAACTAAGGAGACGACAGCGGACCTTGAGATGAAGCAAGGAAGGAACTAAACCCCCCTTAAAATCGAAGGCAAGGCATGTCAGAGGCTTGAGGAGATTCTGGGTATATAGTGAGGTAAATAGTGAAGAATTTCTACTCCTGCACCATCAAGAGCGTCCTGACGGGGAACACCACTGCCTGGTACGGAAACTGCACTGATCAGGACTGCAAGGCCATGCAAAGAGTGGTTTGTTTAGCTAAACATACAATAGGTGGTGCTCTGCCCCGCCTAAAGAATATTTGCACCAAGCGGTGCAAAAATAAAGCCAGGAGAATTATTAAGCCAAAAGGATAACAGCCTTTTCTCCCTGCTGAGGTTGGGAACAAGTTATCTGATACCTCCAGCCAGCACTGAGAGGCACAGAGGGAGCTTCTACGCTCATGCTACAAGGATCCCAAATGAAGTCACTGCTCAATCACTTATTCATTTGTAGATTATTTTTTAAATGATCAAATTGAAGGAACTGACAGGATTACATTTCACTGGAATTGTATTTTCTATAATTTCATGTGACAAATAATTTGATCTATTTTAATACTCTTACTGTTTTTGAATTTTTATTACTCAAATTTAGCCTGTTATTGATATTTACTATACACTAATACGCTGTAAACACAGGCTAATGCATTGCTAAATGCATTGCCACTATCAGCATGTGGTTGTTATATGTTCTCTCCACTAGAGGGCATTCCCACATTACTAATAAGCATTTGGACTTGGCAAGAGATGATAGCTTTCTGGCTAAGAATGGCATTAACTTGTCAACTTGAACATTTTCAATCCCAAAGCGCTTCTTAAATGATCGGGAGTGGTGATGTCTGCGGGCTGACACATAAAGACAGGCAACCATTCACGCTCACATTCACACTAACGGGCAACTTTAGCATCACCAATTAACCTAAGCTGTCTTTGGATTGTGCAAACTCTCCAAACTCCCTACCTGCGGTTCGAACCAGGAGCTCTCTTGCTGTGAGGCTACAATGCTAACCACCGTACCACAATACCACCCTGCTTTCTGTGATTCAGATAACTTCATTGTTCATCAGACGTGACAAAAGCATTTCATTTGGCCAAGGGTGCGTTCCTAAATAGTCACTCGAGCGCCAGCCAGAGCGCATTCTGGCACAAACTGGACTGTAAATTTGGAGCGCTGTTGGAATGTGCTGTCCAGTTACACAGAGCACCACACTCTCAGAGTGGCGGAGCGTACTCTGGAAACTGTCCTAAGACATGGAGCAGCAAGGTGAGAAGAGCGAGATTCACTAACATAGCCAACATATTTGTAAAAAAATATACAAACTCAAACAGCAATTTCAGCATTTGATAAGTGTGAATTTTTGTACCTATTTGATCTATATACTAAATTCAGCAGTTCTACCATAGAGCAGGACAGGACAAGCTGATCAGAAAAGGTTTTGTATTCTCACCTGAGCACAGCATCTGCACCAGAACATCCTCAAAGTACTTGAGATCTTCGTAAGACGGCACCGCAATCATGCGTTCCTCTGAACCGGCAATCTGCAGCAGCCTCTCTTTCTGTACATCTCCGATACCGATCACAAACAGTGAAACTCCATTGTCTCTTAACTTTTGAGCTGGAACAACAGCATCATCACTGCCTGAACCGTCTGTCACCACCACCACGGCCTTGTTGACTCCGGGCCGTGCACCTTTGGCCACCGTCAGGACATTGGAGTGGATGTGAAGTAAAGCTGAACCCGTTGAAGCCATTCCGCCCATGTAGCTAGCTTCACCTACAGCCTTGAGGATGGCAGAACCAGACTCGTGGGTGTCCAGGTTGAAGACGGTGGTGGCTCTCCGACCGTAAGCCACGAGTGCCACTTGAGCCACGTCGCGGTTGATGTCGAACTGGACGGTGAGGCTGCGCACAAAGTCGCGGAGGGTAGCAAAGTTATCAGGGGCTGACGCCACCTGAGGCGTCCAGAGCAAACACCAGGTCTACTGCTTGACCCAGACAACCTGAAAAACAAAAAGACAAAGAATCATGTTGTCAAAATATACAGACAATCAGTACCTAGTTGAAACATACAATTTGGAACACCTGGATTCTAATGGTAATTTGGAAATTTTATTAGGTATTAAATAGTCAGTCAGGTCGGTCAGTACCTTGTGTGTCCACGCTGCAGATCTTAGCCTTGAGCTCAGGTATCTTGGCACTGAACTCAGGTGGCGTGTAGGTGATAGTCCTCTGAGGATTTCCTGTGATATTATTCAGTTGTCCCTTTAAGTAGTCTGGTCCCACCCCTATCAGGAAGATCTCTCTGTCTCGTGCATATTTAGAGGGCTCTACCACCTCATCGACAGCAGGAGTGGCAGTGAGCAGCACCACCACCCGGGGCAGGTCATCCGTGACATCCGCAAAGACTGGTGCGCTGATGAAGCCATGACGTGTGACATAGCGAAGCGCCTGGCCCTGTTTGGGTCTCTCCGCCGATTGGTTCAAGTGCCTCCACGGTCTGAAGTAGACCCCTCAGGTCCCCTTTGAAGCTGTCCACTGGGGCCTCGACTCTGGTCTCACCACCAAACACGGCCAGGCCGACTCTGCTGGGACTGTTGGACCCAATCACAGTGCGCAGGAAGCGCTTCAAGAAGGACTTGTGGCGGAGGAAGCCCTCCAAGGTGAGCGAGGCAGAGCCCTCCATCAGGAACAGCAGGTCTACGGAGCAGTCAAGTGATAACGCAGGAGCTGAGGAGGGACAGAGGGTTAAATTAGAGATAGTATGCAGCCAGTTGGGTGACACTCGTATCTCAATAAGTACAGACCACAGTGTGGATCTCCTCCATAGCCAGGTGGACATTTGCAGTGGTAACCCTCTGGACCTTCTGATACACATGTTCCACCGTTCAGACAGGGCTGAGAGTCACAGGGGTCTACAGTACAGAGGAGAGAGAGAGAATGGCAGGAAGTAGGCTGTGTAAATGTATATGAACAAACACATACACAGAGTTGGGGAGTACAGGAATACAAGTAACTGTTACACATTTAAAATCAAACTAGTATCACTGGCTCGTGGTTTTATGCCTCTGTGAACCAGTCAAGTTGCACATAAGGTTACCTCCATGTCTGTGAAAACATAAATGCTTCACACACATCTTCCCCCCGGCAGCACAGAAGATCGATACAATCAGCACAGTTTCAAGGTGGACACCCAAGATTAGAGTCACTAATTCAGTATCTGACCAAATGTCTTTCCTTCTGTTCCTGAGATATGGCATTGAGTAATGGCCAGAAAAGTGTTTTGCAGAACATTATGATGTCACATTGAAGCTGACGTCTGACCTCTGGCATATAAATTTCCACCACTTTAATAAGGAATTAGGTCGGATAAGTCAGTGATCTCTTTTAAATCCCTTCTCAAGACATACTTTTATTGGAGAGCCTTTCCTGATTTTACTTGAATTTTAGGTTCATTTAAACTGTCTTTTATTTCCTCTGTCTTTATATACCAAAGTGTATTTATCAGTTTTTAAAGTTGTTTTCATGTCTTGTCTGTTTTAATCATTGACATGTAGAGCACTTTGTAACTCTGTTTTAAAAAGCACTTTATAAATAAAGATTATCATTACTATGTTATTTTATCCTATTAGACATTTGTGTAAAATTTTGTCAAAATCAACAGTCAACATCAAAATCTGGTCTAATTGGGTCCACTTAGATGTTTGTGCCAAATTTGAAGACACTTCCTCAAGGTGTTCTTGACATATTGCATTAAAGAGAATGAGACCTTTGCAAAGTCACACAACAAAATGTAATCAGTTCATCCTTGAATCCAAGTGGACGTAAAACAAAATGCCTCCTGCCACGGCTATCGCCGGCACAGTGGCATAAGAAATACAACTCTATTTGGTGCAGTTTAAATTCGTGATATTCGAGTAAAGTTGCTATTTGGTGCACATTTCCCATCAACAGATTAAAAAAAAAAAAAAGTGCAAAAATTTGCACAGGTGCAGTGTACCTGCAGAGGAGATGCATGGCTGGGACAGGATATACGTTTTTGGCATGGAAAAATAAGACCTAGACGAATTAGTTCAAAAAGACCATTTGGAAGTATTCCAAAAGTAAAGTATTTAGAATACATTACTTAGTTTGTTTAATCTAAAATGTAATTTGTAAGGTATTCCGTTAGAGTATGTATTCATTAATCTGTGATGGAATATCTTTTAAAAGTAATCCTCTCAACTCTGCATATACACAACATCTCAAAGAGAGAAAGAACAGTGTTGTTACCTGGACAGATGGTCCGATGGCAGACTGTCTGGTGTCTCTTGTACATCTTGTTGTACCTGCAACACACACATTTGGAATTACACAGAATTCATTTGTTTTGTCAGGTTGAAAATGGTTAAAAAAATGTTGCATTTTGCAAGAACCAAGTTTCTTTTTTTCCCCTCTCAAGCAAACGAAATTTCTATTTTCATACTGGCTCTGTTTCGGCAGTTCTATGATGTAAATAAAAACATTGCTTTTCAGTTAATGTGTAATGGAAATTATTAATATAATTGAAACGGTAAAAGATGGCCCAAACTGCTTTGTCACCCCTCTGACGATGCTTGTTAAAGATCCCTGATCTCAGCAGTTGTCATTGAGTGTCAGTATCTGACATCTCCTGTGTTCAGGGCCCACTCTTTGCACTCAGTTCATTTTTGTGAGTCCATCTGCAGATGCTGAATTAAACTTGCAGACAGGCAAGTTTCTGACCCGTGTTTTGGCTTACAGCAATTGCCACAACACAACAAATAAAGAGAAGCAACTCACATGGAAGGCAATATATATATTAACATATAATCATTTCACAGATGCTTATGTCCAAAGTGATGTATAAATGAGGTGTTATTATATAGACCTATTTTACAGTATTGCAAGCTGCAGTCACACTTTGTGCTGTATAAACTGGGCTTTTGTCAAAACAAATAGCCAGGATGTTTAGTGTATTTATGAGTAATAAGATTTGGAAGATCAAATGAAAAGTTGTGGTAGCTCTTGAAACACTGAGCTCTACTTGGCTTCAACCATTTCACTGTGGTGAATTTGCAATGTGTGGTGAAATTCAATTAGTCAATTTTAATTTGCCCTGGGAGGGTCTGACAGAATTACACTTGTTTTTATTAACACCCTCGCACTGATGCAGCTCATTAACACATGGTAGTTGCCTTGTTGAACAACCACAGTCTTGAGGTTTATTGAGCAATAAAAAACAAGTGTTTTTCATTCAATTTTCCTACTTGTGCAATCATATTTACTACTCACTGTGCAATCATATTTACTACTCACTGTGCAATCATATTTACTACTCACTGTGCAATCATATTTACTACTTACTGCGCAATACTATTTACATATTTATATATTTCAGTGCTACACTCCATGTATCATGACCAATCGTCCATCATGGACATACAGAATCTGTACAAATAAAAGGTGTATATAGCTTTTAGATTGTTTTATGTTTTCTTCTGTCCTATTTGTTTCATCTTATTCATCACACAGTAATTTTTTTCCTGTTGTTTTTGTCTGTTGAGTTGCTGTAATGAGCTCATTGTATCGTAACTTCACTTCACTTTGGTTCCACATAAGTATCTGTATCTGAACGGGCGGAGTTTAAACCAGACATGGTTGGGACCATGACCAAAAATGGGTAGGGGCCTAACCAGAAGTAGATATTTCAAGCCTTAAATTGATATGGGTTTGTTAGAGGTTGCTGTATTTATTATTTATCGGGAAACTATTTAAAGAAACAATCTCAGGATTTAGCTCAATATCATTTTTAGCACAAGAGTGAGAGGCTGAACACAGCTACCCAAATGAGAATTTTCCTTTATCCTGAATATGTATATCGACACATTTCACTTGGCTGATACTCATGCTCCTGAAAAGTCTATTAACTGTACTGGAAACGTGTTTCATCGGGGTATTTGGCTCAACCCTAATGCCTACCAAATACAGACTCATGACTTACAGCAAAGTTTGTATTGTCCAATTAAGTAGAAATCGCAAGAAATTTTGATTTTGATGTGAAGTTGTAGCTATTAAAATGGAGTCTCCAGTTTCAGTAAATAGAGAGTTTTCTTTTGTAAAATTCCAGAAATGTACCCTCTCATAAAGACTACATTCTTGACTTCAGGTGAGGAAGCATCACGCATTATTCATGCATCCATGTGCACTTACCTGTAGTATGGACAGAGGGACGTGTATGGGGAATACCCCTTGGAGCCTTTCCAACACATGTAATTCCCCTGCAGCTCTTTCACCGTCTCCAGTGTTTTCCTCTCACAAGGAAACGACTCAACCTGACAGCCTGGGGAACAGGACAGGAGGATTGGGTAGGAACAGGTGTTAGAGAGGGTAAGTGGGAATAAGGGGTGGAAGGAGTTAAAGAGAGAAACATAAGTAAGAAAGAGAGGGAGAGTCATAACTGCCTCCAGTGATAAAGTCTTGCACCTGCAGGTGTGGCGCTGCAGACAGAGAAGGTGGTCAGCGTCGTGTACAGGCCGTTGACAGCATCAAAGAAGTGCTCAGCAAAGAAGACATGGCTCTCCATCGGCTCACTGGCCAAAGCGTGTAGCTCCTCCCACCTGGAAAACAAACCTATTTAGAGACTGAAAAGAAGTTTAATTTGTTATAATTTCCCAACCATCAAACATACCTGGGGAAGCGGATTCCCACGGCAAACACGACCACGCCGGTCTCTTTGAGCTGCGCAGCCGCATGCACCACGTTGCCCTGAGACTTCCCATCTGATAAGAGAATAGCGATCCGGGCCACAGTGGAGGAGTTACGGCCGCCTGGGAAGCCCTTCCTCAGCACATACTTCAGAGCCAGGCCTGTCTGGGTGCTGCCTCCCCTGGGGGTTCAGAATATTTTAAATGTTATTGTTCGAACAAAACAGAGACAGAACAATTAAAGAATTTGTACTGTGCTTTACAGAAGCCAGCAGAGTTAATAATCCACCGCATATGACTGCCAAAGTAAACCACAGACCAATTTTGGTTGGATTCCTCTCTTAGTTTCTGGACTGAGAATGCTAATGGAATCGTCTGAAGTTTCATCACCCCAGGGCTCAAAAACCCATTTAAAACCTCTTGCAATTTTTCAAAAAGACATAAATGTCAGTCAGAGCAGGAACCTTTTTCCAATCTCACCAGCAGACACAAAGCAACACAGCATCTTGTGATTGTTAGGGAGGAAGAAGTGCCGAAACAAACACAGTGATGTGCAGGTAGCTAGGCACTAAAATGTCATTCATCATATTTCCCATTTTGTTTTGATACTTTTTTTTCCAGCTGTGAAAACAATGCTATATCTGCTTGAAGCGCTGAAGCTACGAAACAATACAGTAAAAGGTTTAAAGGCCTTCAGGCATGATTAAAAGATCTCAGCTCTCTTGAACAGATTTATGTCAACAACAAAAGGTATTGGTTTCTAAGCCAGCAAGTGCAGATTGAAATGCTGCTCCACAATGCAGCTTACATAACACAAACTGTACAAACATGTGGGACAGGTTGTATCTAAGACTCTTGAAAATACTTGTTTAAATTGCATTGCAGTGGATAATCTTATACAACAATGCTAGATACAGAATTAGAAATATATAATTAATGTTTACTAATTCAATGATTAGCTTTTGCAGCTGTTGTTTATAGTTTTTTCCCATTTCAGACATGTAGATGGGTGTTTTTGACAACTTGGATTTTACTCTTCTGTTCTAAAAGAAGCATGAAATTGCAATAGCTGCAGCCTTAATGCCAACTTTCAGCCTCCTAGGGAAAAAACTGTGGCCGCCAAAGGCTGGGGACGCTGCTGTGAACTGAACAAAAACAAACTGACTAAGCGACCAACAGAGCTGCGGGTGGTAGTTTTTGTCTCTTGCACACTTTTTCTATACTGCAGTGGTGTCATGTGTTACCATGCACATTATTCACCCAGGAGCAGAGAGAAATATTGCAAAGTAGGAGCTCTATAGTACAGAGTAATGTTGTTTGAAATGTAATTTATACAAACTTTAATAAAAGCAGTGTGGTACAAATGATGCATGAATAAACTTACACTGTCATTGCACTGCTACACTTGAACTCTGTAAGGTATTAGTTTGATTTGAAGCGACATGACAGCTAATAAGTTCAAAACGCGGCTAGCCATTTCAAACCAGATGGCGAGCCAAATTGTGAATACCACAGACACACACACACAGACACACACACTCTGCCAAATTACCTTCCTCTTTCTCGGCTTATGCACTTATCCAATATCCAGTGACCACCTGTGGTGTGCCCCTCTAATCTGAAATTAATTTGTTTTCCTTCCCAGGGAGAATTTGTAGTACTCCTGTGTGTGTGTGTGTGTGTGTTCTGCTTTCTGCACAAGTTTGAACTAAATCCCATCCAGATCAGCCAGATAACTTGTTAAACACATAACTAAACCTTTGTTAGTTTTATTAACTCACTGTTTTGCTATTATTGCAAACTCATCCAATCATTAAATGGTCCTGACTCGTGACAAGAGTGAGCAAGCCAAAAAAGTTGAAAGCATGAAGGTTCTCATCACTACAAACAACCTAGACTGTATGTACATGTACAGTAAATATAAATACAGAGGAAAACTGCTGGGATTTCAGCCCATGTTGTTGAACCCAATTCCCCCTTATCTCTGACAGACGCTAATGTGAAAATGATCAAATGTCCCTATGACTTAGCCCCTCTTTGAGAATGTGCAGGTTTTTCAAAATGCTATTAGAAAGTGAAGGAGCTCAAGTATCTCGGGGTCTTGTTCATGAGTGAGGGTAGAATCGAGTGTGAGCTGGATCGAAGGTTTGGTGCGAACTTCTGCAGTGATGCGGGTGCTGCACCGGAGCTGAGCCGGAAGGCATAGCTTTTGATTTACTGGTCCATCTACGTTCCGACCCTCACCTATGGTCATGAGCTCTGGGTAGTGACCAAAAGAATGAGATTGCGGATACAAGCGGCTGAAATGAGTTTCCTCCATGAGGTGGCTGGGCTCAGCCTTAGAGACAGGGTAAGGAGCTCGGACATCTGGAGGGAGCTTGGAATAGAGCTGCTGCTCCTTCGCGTCAAAAGGGGTCAGTTGAGGTGGTTCGGGCATCTGATAAGGATGCTTTCTGGACGCCTCCTGCTGGAGGTGTTTAGGGCACAGCCCATTGGTAGGAGCCCCTGCGGCAAACCCAGAACACACTGGAGGGATTACATATCTCATCTGGTCTGGGAACGCCTTGGGGTCCCCCAGGAGGAGCTGGAAAGCGTTGCTGGGGAGAGGGACGTCTGAAGTCCTTTGCTTGGCCTGCTGCCCCCAAGACCCGGCCATGGATAAGTGGATGAAAATGGATGGATGGATGGATGGATGGATGGATGGATATTAAAAAGCGGGACACACCACTCCTTAAAAAAAAACCACACTTTTTGTTCACGTTTATGCCAACATCCTGAAATTGATGTCTCTTTTCATTCCTTGCATTGCCCAAAGATGAGCAAATGTGAAAGCTCATTTTGACTTTTCTAACTACATATCTTCATCTTCTCAGTCATCATTCTTTCACTCATATCCCTACAACAGTATAAAAATCAGACTGCCATCCTTCCACTGACTCTAAATCACACTGTAATAAAGTCTTTTGCATCCCTAAACATCATTTGTCTTCATGTGAGATGAGAGGAGAAACACACCTGTAGGAAATCTTCTTCATGTGCTTCTTCAGCTCTTGTTTGTTGGTGTATGAGTCCAGAGAAAACTCCAGCCGAGGAGTGGAACCAAACTGAATCAAGCCGACACGCACCTGGAGGAGGGTGGGATTGCAAGAATGATGACTGACATGACAGGAAGAGAGGGGAGGGGGGCAGGCGAACAGAATGATAACAAACCTTGTCTGGTCCAATGTCGAGTGCTTGACAGAGTTTGATTGCGTAGTGTTTGGATCTCTCGAAGCTGCCTTTCCCCACACTGTAAGAACCATCCATGAGGAAGAGGATATCCATGGCTGCTGAGCACTGCATCACTTCCCATGGAAACACACACACACACACACACACACACACACACACACACACACACACAGTTAGACACACTGGATATCTAGGTCCAAACTCATTCATTGTCTTCACTGTATTTCTAGCAAAGAACTCCTATTGTCTTCTTCTACATGGGCATTATGGGATTATCTTGGTTAGTGATCAAATGGGCTGCAGTAGATGAAAATGATACCCTGACATAATAAGAGAAAAACAGCTTAGCATGCCAGAGAGCTCATTTTTCTTTTCCCAGGAGCACATTCACAAAACCGTCACGGAGCATGTTTGTGCTCGCTGGTGGCACAAATAATCCACAGTGTTTCTGTCATGTCAGAATGTGCAGCTGATCATGAAGGGGGCCATTAGAGACAGGGAGAGTGTGCCGTCTGTCTGCGTATGGGAAAGTCACCTCAAAACACTTTCCACTGTGACACAGACACCTTGTTAATAGGACCACCCACCACGTCAAAGGATTCTTCCAAAGTGTTCACAATTTATGATCTATTTACTACAATTTAATTGTACTTTAAACTTTTGTATAACTCTGCCTACATCAGACCCTGCACATTCTGTCACTTAAGCCTTTACACACCATGCCATCATGGATGGATTACTGAATGGTCCTACTGAGCTTAGGCCCTGGGGCCCAAAGTGTCAGGGGCTGCCCCTGGCTTCATCCTACAAAATGTCACTCAAATTAATAGGTATTGCCACGGAAGAGATTTAAAATGACTATAAAGAGATACAAAATAACTAAAAAAAGGGAAAAGCAACCACAAAAGGAGACAAAAATGAGCAAAAAGAGGCATAAAATGATCTGAGACACACAAGATATCAAAATAAACACAAAGAGACATGAAATTACTACAAAACACTAAATGACCAAAAAAGACACAAAATGTCTTCAGACACAAGATGAATACAAAGAAACACAAAACTACCTCAAAAGAGACACAAAATGACAAATGACCTCAAAGAGACACAAAGTGTCCTAAAGCAGAGACAAACTTACAACAAAAAGACAAAATTACAGCAAAAGACCCAAAATGACCTCAAGAGACATACAATGATCTCAGAGAGACAGAAAACCTCCTTAGAGAGACACAAAATTACTACAAAGAGACACAAATTGAATCCAAAGAAACACAAAATGTCCTCAAGCAGAAACAAACTTACAAGAAAAAGATAAAATTACAGCAAAAAGACCTCAAATAACCTCAAAGAGACACACAATGATCTCAAAGAGACACAAAATGACTACAAAGAGACACATAACAACAGAAAAGAGACAAACGAGAAAAAACTCTGTCTTGCTGCTATACAGGAGAGATGCTGGGGCATTTTGCACATCTGTGAATTCTAACATCCAATGACATACATGCAGGTGTCTGTCACAGCTCCATCCACTAACCACACCCTCATCTTTGTCCTTACAGCAGAAAGACTCTCTACTCACTTTCTCCTGCCGAGTTGATCTTTTTGATGTTTTCATGGCTGGTTTGGATCTCCTGCACTGAGGTGCCCTGCTGAACTAGGAGGGACAAACAACACAACACAGAGGTTAGTCACATTTCCACACACGCTGCATGTACAAAGTAACATGCAAGTGCATGGCTCCAACATGTGACATTTATAAACAGTCCTTAGACCACCATCAATGTGCCACAAAGTGATACAGAACATACACAAATGCTGAATCAACATTGACGAAATTCCCTGACGGTGTTCTTGAGATATAGCGTTCACAAGAATAAGACGGACACAAGGTCAAAGTGACCTTTGACCACCAAATTCTAATCAGTTCATCGTTGAGTCCAAGTGAAAGTTTGTGCCTAATCTGAAGGAATTCCCTCCAGGTGCTTGACATATCATGTTCATGAGAATGGGACGGATGGATGGATGGATGGACGGACATACAGATGGGCAACCTGAAAACATGATGCCCTGCAGGTGTGGAGGCATAAAACAGTTCTGTTTAGGCTACCTGAACTCTAAAATGACATTTTTCCCCATTAAAGGACAGAGGGTGTCGTATGTTGCTCAGACAGTAAAGTCCCTTGAGGCAGTATTTGTGATTTGTGATGATGGGCTATACAAATAAATAAAATTGACACCTGAGGTTCAGGACCCCGACAAGATAAATCTGAGGGGCTGCAAGGCAATAAACAGGAGAGGAAGTGTAAAAAAAACCTTGAAGAATGAAAGAAAAAATTAATGTTTGCAACACAAATTGAAGCTTTTTTTGTCCTCATGAATTACGACTATGAAATTAGGACAAAAATTAAGCCAGAAAAATAATCACACTGATCTGAAAACCTCTTTCTCCATGTTATCTGTGACTATTCAGTGCCTTTAAAAGAAACATCATTAGAGCCTTTAGAAGTTTAATTAAATAATAAATTGGATGCTGTCCTTGAAGCCAATACAGTTCACTGACTCCCACTTGACCCTTTTTGCGACGGATAATTAAGTATTCAAAGCTAATGTGAGTGGACAAGTGAAGAAAACCATTCTTTCGCTCTATTCACCGAAAGGACGTCGCCCTATTCAGGCACACGTACAGCCCAGGGAGGGGCGAGGGGGGCATGTGATTTCCTGTTCAGAAAACCCTTGTGAACACGCCTTGTTGTCCCTGGTAACCCCAATGGGTCACAGAGGCATTTGTCCAGTGCGGAGACGCAGCGCTTGAGTGGTTTTACATGCATCTCCACATTAAACAGATTCCACTCTCTGAATAGCACAGTCCTTCTTTCCGATCACAATACGGGAAGAAACTGTCAGTTTGTTCCCGTTGCTGCGAAGCTCCAGGCTGTCCGCCTCATGCTGATTTAGTGTGTGTTAAATAGGTGAAGGTGAAGAAAAAAAAAACATCAAAGAAAGGTTTCATGTGCAAAAGTTCAGCAGAAATAAGGGCATGTCTGCATCGGAGGATTTAGTGCTAACATTGACTTTGTCCTCCTCCTCTGCTCATCTTTCTGTCACTAAAGCAGCACAGTCAGAGTCAGGGAGACAGAAATATGGCATGGGCTGACAATAATTTGTGAATGTTACCCATTTTATCAGTATCAAAAATGACAGAATAATTAATTAGTAATTAGTAAACTAGTGGGTCTGTATGAAAAATAACGTTTTTTCATTGTACAAAAATTAACAAAAACATTTTAACTACGAAATGAGCAAAAAAAAAAAACTAATTGTCATTATTGATTACACTTTTTTTTTTTTTTAAATATCTCTTTAGAAATCCCTGAAAATGGTGACAAATTCAAAGGTCACCTGGCTTCAGATTGCTTATTTTGTTTGTCCAATGGTCCAAAACACAAAGATATTCAATAAAGAATATTATAAAAAGCACAAAAGTGGTAGAAATCCTCATAATTTGAGAAACAGGAAACCATTAATCAATCAACCAATGGATTAATCACCACGAACAACCTGCTTCTGACCATTTCTGTCTATACCTGAGGTCCTTGGAGGCAAACCCTCCTGACAAAAATGAGGAAGATGCCGCAAACTGCATTTTGCAAAGCTGCATTAGAGCAAAAAACATTTTCCTGAGAGAAGCATACAGTGTGTACGCTTCCACAAATATATTCCGAGCTCCTAGACAGGCTTCTTCATGACCACTGGGCATCAAATTAACACCATGGAGCAAGTTTCTTCTTCCCTGGCAATACCTCAGTTGTATAAATAATTAAGTCTATTATTGTTGAAATTAAAACTAAAAATCTTATGTTGATGTAATTTGTACCAAAAGACATTTTATTTCAGAGGAAATTTTTTGACTTCACATAAGGGGTGTTGCGATATACCAGTATTCACAATAACCGTAATATTTAAAAATGAAATACTGATATCATGTTAATAATACACAAATGATAAATAATACCATGTAAATAATACAGCGTATATTAAATAATTTCGTTTCTTTCCATTCTCACTTTGTCTACCTCCCCAACACCATCTGGTTGCTGTTTCACTATCCATTAAGTGTTATTGCTCTGACTGTCTCTCTACCTTCCTACTCATATTTTGAGTGTAATTAATATAACAAAACAAAGAGGTATAATACACAGTAAACAAAGGTAACGATGATTTTGACTGGTGACATTATTTATTCATTTAGATTTCTATTGATATATCACAGTAATATGGTAACGTATAGTGAAAATCAGATATTGTGCGAGCCCTTGGCCTACTTCACATCTCTCTTTAAATGCCCACGAAATAAGAATTCTATCATCAATTCAAGAAAGGAGCAAACTGCATGAGGTCAGGAGACATTAAAGTGTAAACAAACACAACGTTAAATAAATGTACCACATGAAACTCAGAGGCCTCAGCTCCCATCTCATCTTGATCCTGACCCTTTCATCTGCCCCTAATTCCACCATCAGTCCATCCCCAAAGTCCTCCTGACAGCTGACAGTGAAAGTTTCGAGTCTTGGCAAGCTGCTTTCTCATGGTCAGCAGGGCCCCACTGCTATGAACAAAAAGTCTGTCTGTTGAGCCAAGTGCCTCAAGCAAAATGAATGTGTAACTTCAATGTCTGTGAATGAAAACAGCGGGAAAAACACGAGCAATGACAATGAGCATGACTCCTCAGGCTGAGGAGTCAATTTCTAATTGGCATTAATCCCACCATAGTCTGGGAGATATACGGAATATTCCTTTGAAATCTAAATTAAAACTACACTCAGCTCGTACCTATCTGGGAAATTTAACTTGACAGGCTGGATTACATGGATATCTAGCTGGTGAAGCAGTGCAACACATTATCCGTGTTGTCAGCAATAGGAGGAAAGGGGGGCGTCTTGACAAGGTGAAACAGTCTTGTTTGCTCAAGTTCAAAGTCTTAAAATGGTCAGTGATAAATACTTCAGATGGTGCTAAAGCTGTCATTTTTGAAAACAACCCAAACATTATATTGCCCCACGACTCCCGCCTCTCCCCTCAGGCAAATACCTACGCTCTCAGGTCCGAGAGAAAAACTGACGATACGCTATAAAAGCGATGCAAAATTTGACTTGCCTGGAAACAAGCGAGCAACTTAAGCACAGGAGGAAAGAGCGGATGATGGGAATTCTTCAGCACTGCAGACTTGACAGGTTTAAGCAGTAAAATATCTTGTAAAGACTCTCAGGTTGACCAGAGGAGCATCAGTGAAGCATCATACATTTTTCACCATGCAGTTCACAACGCAGACCTCAAATATGCTCACAAATGTTAACACACCAAGCAGCAACCTCTGGGGCAGGAAAATGAAGCCAACACAGAAACTGCTGTTGTCTTCGCAGCCGCTCATGGCTGGCTCCACAATCTAGTCAATCCCCGTAGACCCCAATGTTACAATGCCTAACTTCACAGCATAAATACAGTTTACAGCCTGGTACAAAAAAACAGTTTTGGTCTCTATAGCTAATGCCCCCCTTAGGACAACTGTATGGGTGGTACATTTTTGTATAACTCACCCATTTACATTTATTTAAGGCTTAAAGTTACGCATAATTAAAGGCAGGCAGCTTCCAATGGCAGGCTGTCTGTCAACAGTGTCCTCGGCCTCTCTCAGATCCACCCCCTTGCTCCTCCACAGCTCTAGCCTCTCACACAAATACAGTCACTTCTGGCTCCAAATAAAAACAAGACAGGCTTCAAGGCTTCATAACGGGAGTCCACAAACCAATGGGTGATGTCACAGTAGTACACTGAATATTGTTATCACTGTATTTGTGAGAGCATTCCATTGACTTAAGCCTGTCTCTCCACATACTCTTATATCCATCAATATATGCCAATGTATTAACATTTATCTCAATTTTAGTCAAATACTAACCTTGAAACGGCCCATTTTAATTCAGCCCCGAGGTTTATAGCTAGGCTAAGCTAATTGGCTGCTAGCTGTAGCGTCATATTTAATTATCATCTTCTCATCTAACTTTTAACAATAAAGCATCAAATGTCAAACAAGCTAGTTATAGTAGTGTCTGTGGGTGATTTTTTTTTTTACCTTTGGACAGAGCCAGGCTGTTTTTTTCCAGTTTAAGATAGGCTAAGCTAACTGGCTTTTAGCTGTAGCATTATAATTACCATACAGACGAGCATGATAACTATCAATCTTCTCATCTAACTTTCAACAATAAAGCAAACAAGCTTCTTTACACACAATGTCTTTAAATAGCTAAAGAATATTTGAATACAGGAAGTAAACAAGTATTGGTAGGGGCCTTTTTGAAGTTAGCTGTTTCCAGTCTTTAAACTAGGCTAAGCTAACTGGCTGCTAGCTGCAGCTTTAAATTTTAATATCAATCTTCTCTTATAACTCTTGACATTTAAGCAGACAGGCTTATTTCCTCACATTTTGAAATAACGACAGAATATTTGAATTAGTAAGTCATAGAGGTGTTGGTAGGTGGAATTTGTTTCCTTTGGAGCGAGCCAGAATTGCGGTTTCTTAAAGCTAGGCTAAGCTAACAAGCTGCTAAACAGTACCATCCCGACAAAGCAGTGGTATCAGTCTTGTCATCTAACTCTCAGCATAAAAGCAGCCAAGCTTATGCTGAGTGTTTTTAAATTAGTGAGTTTTAGAGGTGTTGGTTCGTGTTATTACCTTGGGACAGAGCCAGACTAGCAGTTTCCCCCTGTGCCTTGTATTTATGTATTTATGCTAGGCTAAGCTAACTGTCTGTTGGCTGTAGCTTCATCTAACTCCTGACAAAAATCAGCGTATTTCCAAAAATGAGTAATCATTCCTAGGTAGTTTATAAAAATACAACCACAAAATAAAAACAATTGGGCATGTTAAGAAATGTGGGGGTTTTTAGTTTCCTTTTCCTGCAGCCAGGCTAGCTGTTTCCACCTGTTCCCTGTCTTTATGCTAGGCTAAGCTAGCTGTCTACAGGCTGTATCCAAATGAAAAACAGGTACATTTCTCAAAATGTGTTGCTATTTCTAAAAGAAATTTGTGGAAAGACCTGAATGTTTAACTTGGGATGTACAGACGGTATAACCACCAACCATGGTATTCTCAGCTAACAGCAAAAACACTATATAAAGGTTGTGTGCCTACTGTCATTAAGTGACCAAACATTAGTAATGATATGGGTTCATTAAAAAACATTCCAAAACTGTAGACTCTGAATACCAGAGAGGAACAACAGGCACTCCTCAACTGAAACGAAATGCAAAACAGTAACAAAAGCCAACAACTGACCTTGAAAAAGCAGCAGCAGCAGGGCTAAGAGGAGGGAGAGATGGATATCAGGATGCATGTCAAAAGACCTGGAATGATAAACAAGGACAGACACTTAGAAAAAAGAAGCAACAGAATACACAAAAGAGCAGAGGAGAGATTGTGTGAGAGTTAAGGGAGAAAAATGTGAGTGTGTACAGCAGTGGTTCCCAACCTTATATGACTAAGATAAAGCAATACATGGTGTAAGCCCTTATCAGAGATCATGGCGTTAGTGTGGACGTATGAGTGAGTTGTAATTCATATATTGTTTAAGATGAAGTTTGCATGTACAGGCTTGAATGGGTGAGATTACCCAATTTCTGTTTTATGCCTTAAATCATCTTGTGACCCATCAAATTTATTTTGGTACCCGTTGGTCATGGACAATGTGTGCAGAAGTTGTTTTTGTATTATTTCTACAGGAAGACTTGTAACCAAGCTCAAAGGAACCACAAAATAAGGTTCACAATTCTGCAAGTGTTGTACGGGGGGCTAAAATGACAGGGGAGAAGTGAAGTGAGGTCAGTGTTGTAGTAACCTGCCTCAAGGACCCTGAGTACACCCTCACCGTGTTTCACAGCTTGTTTTGGCTCGAGCCCTGACCTTTCAAAGAGGACTGAATAAAGAGATACGTGATGACTGACAGCTACCACAGAGGAACCCCAGGATGGTGGTGTTTTTTAATAAACCTGCACCAGGTGTTATATCTGGTAAAAGTTCTGCACACAGACCGATCTGTGGGGAAGAAATATGTCGAGTTGTTCAACAGCAAGTTGTGTCCATATACAGACACACTACATGTGGACCATTCTGTATTTTGTCTGAGTGAGAAAGATAAGCAGTATCAAGTGTTCATCTTCTTTTGATGTGTGTGTGTGTGAGCACGTTTTTAACAGGAATGTGTCAGACCGTGTGTATGTGATGAGGGCTGTATAAGTGCGTGACTACGTCCTGTGCGTCTACAGTGTGATCGTGTGTGTGCTCACCTGGGTGGTGGGTTACCTAGGCAGTGTGAAAGCCTATTATTGCAAGGGCAGGTGGACAAATAATAAAGATGCCACCCTGAGGCCAGTTTTAAATATTTCTATATATGGACAATCAGGGCCAAAATTACTACATGTGGGGTTGTGATCAATGAAGACTTGGGAAAATGCAAAAATCTCTTGCAATTCATTGTGAATCACACAGGTTGATTTCCACATTGTCATAGAATCGGCATGATGTCCTAGTTAAAGAAGCACTTAGGTGGTCCTACTAAGTATTTAAAATGCAAGATAAAAATTGGATGTTTTACAATTCTTGTTTACATTAAGCCTGTCAGACTGGAATATAGTGTTCTCACCACAAAATAATGGACCTGCACTTGTAAAGCGCCTCTCTTGTCTCCTGACCACTCAAAGCACTTTAACACTACATGTCCCATTCACCCATTCACACACAGGTGGCCGAGGCTACCATACACAGTGCCACCTGCTGCTCGGTAACTATTCACACACCGATGGAGCAGTCATCTGGAGCAATTTGGGGTTCAGTATCTTGCCCAAGGATATTTGGACATGTGGAGCCGAGGATTGAACCACTGATCTTCCAATAGGTGGATGACCTGCTCTACCTCTGAACCACAGCCATCCCAAAATACTGACAGCATCTGAGTTTCTGAATCCTTAAAGGTATACTGCACAGGATTGTCTATTACTGTTTAAAAAACCCTCACCAGCAAAAGCGAAAGCACAAGCCAACTCCAGATTTACTTGTCTAGAAATTCTCCTCACTATATTTGCTTTTCTTTTTGGCACTGTGTCTCTTGGATTCCTGCCGCTTACAGTCTGGCACCTGGTCATTACCTTTTTATGAAGCCCTAATCTCAAATAAGAAGAAAATATGAAAATACAGGCAGAGTCTTTGCAGAAAAATACACCATCACACACTTCTAATAGACCATATGTGATGAGTCCGTATGTTGTTTTTAGGAAATCCTGAACAGTATATCTTTAAAACCATTAATTTGTACCAGTTTATTCGATACACCTCGACAATCTCTTCCCATCTGGGGGCCACAGTTGGTGATTATAGTGTACTGGATTTCATTAAAGTGCATTGATATGTGTTTTAAATATTCCCTCGACTAGGTGAAGGATGGGCAGATAAATGTAAAAACACCTAAGAGTCTCATACATTTGTAAGTATGGCCTCAAAAGTTAAAAAACTCTCACAGTGGCAACAAACTATTAAAACTACAGCAACTATTATAAGCAAAACAAAGATAAGACTTAATTGAATTCCATTTAATCACACAGGTATATCTGATTAACTGCTAATTGAGTGAAGGTCTAAATCAAGGATTAGCAACCTGCCTTATTCTGTGTGTTCAGTGCTGGGTACACATAAGAAGTTGAGAGGCTGCAGATAAGGTTTGATTAACTCTGGCTGCCGATAAGCTTGGCCATAATATCCTGTGTGTGTGTGTGTGTTGGGGTGAGCTAAAGAGGACGGACGTGCCAGAGAAACCCTCCCTACAGGTAAAGCTGTGTGTATTCCTGAGACAGAGATAGAATTGTGTGCAGGACGGAGCCTCTCTTTAAGAGGAGTCTGTGTGTCTGCGATACAGATCTGCAGGGCTGACATGCAGCGGCTGTCTGAGAAGCCGCCGACTGATAAACATCACCAAGAGCTATTGATGCTCTATTTGTGCACTCGCCGGTACGTCGCGAGGACAAGAGATTTCATTACTGCCAGGGGACACACATGCTTGCAGGAGGAAGCAGTCATGCATGCCTACATATAAAACACAAACGTGCACTGCACACCTGTCTCAAAATTGGCTCCGTCTTCACAAGCATTCTTCTGGATCCTTCCACCCCTCGTCTTTCTGTCTCCCTGACTTTCTGCCTGTCAGTGAACACCTCTCTGCTCTGCCTGGCTGGAAGTTGAACTAAAAGTCCTGTCTTGCTCTTTACAGTCAAAATGTGTCATCAAAAAACAAAATAAAAAAAACAATAAATGGCAAAGCAGGGTCATTTTAACAGACAGATTTCATGATGTCTGACCCACGATGGCTGACAATGAACAATAAAAAATAAAATTGAAAACATTCCTAAAAATCTAATCACCTTTAAAAATGGCAGGCCTAAGCCGTGGATGCGCCGTCTGCTTTGAATTGGTTGGCAGGTTGGAAAGTGCCTCCGCTCTGTAGTCTGTAATTAGAAAGGAGTGCTCGTTTTTTGGACCAACTTCATACAAAAATGCCAAGATCTCCTAACCTGTACTTGGAGGTGTGAACATCCTAACAGTTGACATTATTTCAGGGTGAGTCACGTGAAATAGCCACTTTTAAACAACTGAAGAACAAATGTGGAAACTTTTTCCCCCACAATGTGACAACTGGCTGATTAAAAGCCACAACTAACTATAATTCACAAAGTCCTGGTATGCATTTGAGGGTAGGAATGTGCTGCACGAGCAAGCTGGGAACCACACAGAAGATGTAAAGTGCCAGTCTTCAGTACTACTTGGAAACTGAATTAAAAACACAATCTACTGCAATCTACTGAAATTATAAATGTGCAGATATTTAAGACAAAGTCATGCAGACTCATACACCCAGGGATACTCTTAAAGGGTAACTTTGGCATTTTCAACCTGGGCCCTACATTCTCATGCTTCTGTGTCTGAGCGAGTAATGGGAACAGTAATTTTTTAAATTGGTCCAGTATTGAGAAACAGGCTGCGATGTAACTAGTCAGGGCATTTGTGCACTGTCAATTTACACTCACTGAAGGTACTTGCTTTGGTCACTGACAGCTCAGATTGTTATTTAAAGTGTCTGACACCTTAAAGGAAAGGATCCCTACAGAGAAAGACCTTGTTAATTCTTTTTGTTTAACCAGAAACAGCTGCAAAATTGGTATCACCAAACCAACCAGACTCCATTGGGAGAAACAGCCATTTTATCATCATAAAAAGCACTTAATTCAAAGTTAAAAGAAACAAAATACGACAACAAACACCATCTTGTTTAGTCTTTTCGCTGTTCCAACAATTACCAAGTCTAGTTTGGTTGAAATAAACCCTTAATTGATCAGGTTAGATGTGCAAATATGCTTACTCTATACATGCTAAAATTACTGATTATTTAAATGGAATTTGGTGGGTTGAACAATAGCAATTTTGGGGCTGTTTCTGGCTAAACAAACAGGATCTTACTCTTAACAACAAAGGTCTATCTCTGTAGGAAGTCTTTCCAATACATCGTCAGACATAATCTGAGCCTTTAGTGGACACAAATTAACGGTGCACAAATGACTGGTTATATTGCAGCCTGTTTTGTTACTCAGTACGGAACCAATATCAAAAATTGTTGTTCCCATTACTCACTCAGACACACAAACATGTAAAAAAATAACTTTCAGGTTGAAAAATACCCAAATTACCCTTTAAGATGTCACAACAATCTATTCACTTTAAACATGTTTATTTTCCCCTCGCAGCTTAACTTGTAGCCTGTTATCTTCCAACATCTGGTCACTCTTAAATGTGTCAAGGGTCGAGGCAGGTTTAAGATGGGGCCAGAGGTTGTGACCCTGACATGCAACAGTAGAAGAGGTTTACTCAAGAAGCCAAACAAAGTGATGCTTGTCATCCTCCTTAAGTACTAAGTAGGTAGATGGAGTTCAGGAAAAGCCTTGTGTTGCTTTAGACTAGTCTAGTTGGCTGCAGTTTTACTATAGACAAGCCTGATGCATGTATTACTTATCTTACATGCAAGTGCATAGAATAATGTGACGTTTTTTCTTGTAATGCATCACTTCATCACATTTTCTTCAGCTTAGAAAAGCATGATAGCCTATAACAAAGCTACTATAGTAGTATCACCTCTTCAAATAGCAGTTAATCAACAGGGCAGATATTAATGGACACCCTCAAACTAAGAGCCAAGTCTATCCAAAGCTGACCTGCTGCACTACAGCATGCTCCGCCTGCAGAAAAACACACGCTCTCCAGCTTCTCCTCCATGACAGAGTAAATATTTTCACTCACCATGCGCTGTTCCGTGATCGAAACTCTGAAATGTTCTCTCTCAGACAGCGGTCCTCAGAGGCTCCCTTTCGTGTCCGCACAGCTCTGATCCACCGGGGCTTTCTGCTCCAGACAGGAGGGGAGCAGCGACCCCACCTACTCGCCATGCCCACCTCTGGAGTACCTGCACCGGCAGCTCTAATTCTCCTCCTCTCATCCCGCTCTGAGGACGTATGGAGACAGGGAGTGACAAAGACGACGCATTATAAACGGTTCCTGTTAGCACTGACAAGAAAATGTATTCCTACAATTTTAATTGAAAATATATTCGTATGGGTATTTATATATACTTATTCTATATTTCCAGAGGTCTTAAGCTTGTGTTAAAAGTAACGTTACTGATATCATATTGTAAAAATGCTGTTACAAGTAAAAGTACTACCTTAGCCATACTTAACATGATAAAAAATATTCATAGCTGTGTTTTATCACCTTATAACCACATTAAAATAACAACTGTTGCCATTTCGTTAACCTTACCTTGGAATGAGCGCAATATGGAGCGGATTCTATGATACTCCAGAGTCCGCCATTTTGTTTCTACAGTGGCCCAACAGGGACAAACCAAACACTTACAGTTTGTTACAATCCCCATACTATCATACTATATAGTATGCCAGAAAAAGATTAAGTATGTCTCAACTCATAATATGTCAAATGCAGTGTGCCAAAAAAGGATACTTACAGTCGAAACCTCATCATTTTCTATATCATCCTGAGCCCTGAACCTTTGTTTGGTATGTATTTTTAATTTCTTCTAGCTGTTTGGGATCTGCAGGACCCGATAAATTAAAAAAATCTACAATCAACAATAACAAAGTCCCAGTGTCCTCAAACAGTACATCCTAATTATCAATGTTTCAGCATTACTGTTGCTAAATGTGTCAAATTTGTTGCCAGACTGACTTGGCAATGATGGCCGCCATCTTGTTTTTACATGGTGTCAGCAAACAAGGACAACAGGTCTACATTAAGTAGAATAAAGTATAAGGTCAAGTAAAATGTGATATACATATATATATATATATATATATATATATATATATATATATATATACATATATATATACATATATATATATATATATATATATATATATATATATATATACATATATATATATACATATATATATATATATATACATACATATATATATATATATACATACATATATATATATATATACATACATATATATATATATATACATACATATATATATATATATATATATACATACATATATATATATACATACATATATATACATATACATACATATATATACATATACATATATATATACATATATACACATGTAAAAACTAAAATTATTTAAAAGTTGTTTGAACCATCAAACAACAAAGATTATCAAAATATTGCATTAAATTGCTTTATGTCAAAAAATTGACTACTCGATACAGCTCTACTTGTACCTTTTTAAATGTTTTGGCTGTGAAAAGATAAATTTGAAAAGTAAAGCTGTTAGATGAATGTTGGGGGATGAAAACAGTACAATATTTCCCCTTTGAAATGTGGTGTAGAATGTAGTAGAAAGTGACAGGAGAAGAAGTTAATTACAGCTACCTCAAATTTGTATTTAAGAACAATACTTAAGCACACGTACTTAGTAAATTCCACCACTACATAACTGACATTCAATGTTTGCGTCTCAGAAAAGTCTTTATCTGAACTGGAGGAATGTATCGTGATGTGATGATTTTTTTCATTGGCACTGCACAAAGCAAAACTCCAACCCCCAAAACATCACAAGATAAAATCACTTCACTGTCACAGAACCTTTATGTAAAAACTCAAACACACGTCAAACATAAATCAATCGGGCCAGACATCCCAGCTGAACAGGTGATTAGTGCTGAACAAAGGAACAGATGGCCACACAGCATGCTACAGCACACTTACAGGAGACAAACACACTGGAGTTGAACATCTTTTAGAGTTTTTTTTTTGCCAACTTTAACAAACCTATGAAGTGCATACAGCATTTTTGTTTATGAAAACCTCCAGAGACTGTAAAAGGTAAGTGGAGTTTAACCACAGGTTAAAAACATAAAAGCCCTGATTAAAGTGGACAATCAGTGATAGGGACACAAATTAAAACTAAAAGGCAAAACTAAAAGCTTCTGGAATAAAGTGACAAAATAAAAATTACGAGCTGGGTGGCTGCTTCTGGAGGCCACATTCAGTTAACTTGTTTCAAAGAAACATGGTTGGAAAGAACACTACAGGCTTGATTTTAACAAGTTGGCGAACAAGACTACATGTAATTGGTAAATCTTATTTTGTCTGTCCCAGTAATTGCTTCATGAGAGAAAGCTGCAGCTGCACCAACTGCTCCAGGTGGTCGATCTGTGAAAGGCAACAACAACAAACATGTTACCCACTGGCACTTCAAATTTAAAGCTTTTGTGAGATGCTGCTTTAAGCAATTGCTTAACAAGTATGGTATAATGTGTGCACACGACAGCCAATTACTCCTGGCTTTACAAATTAAAATCAACCTCCTACAAAACAAAATAACACAGGTTTAAAGACGCCTTCCAAACAGTGACATCAGCTCTGACCTTAGTTGTCAGGTTCAGACAGCAGCAGCCTGAGGTCTGAGGATCTAGGATTCAAAGAAAGCAAAGTCAGTGCTATACTATCTTCATTAGTCACAAACTAATTGTGTAATGACAAGTGATAAAATACTTAAGTCAGGTAGTCAAAGGTCACTGAACATACCGTTGGTTTTTGTGATGTTGCATGGAGGCTCCATTTGCTCAATAATCTTCTTTACTGGATCTTCTGAAAAGCAAGATATCATTACAACTGCTGCTTGGTTTCAGCACTAGCTGCACCTCATCAGACATCCTGGATCATATATAGTATTTATTTTCAGATTCACTGCTAAGTTAATTATCAAACCTAACAGACTAAATCAGTGTTGTGCATGTTCACACTTGACAAGAGCTAGCTCAAAGTTCAGCTCACACATTAAAATGAGCTAGTTTACATTCATAATTCACAAGTTGAATTTTGAACTAAGTTTTCAGTCCCAAAAAATGACCTAGTTTACCTTAATGTCTTTCCTTTCTTTGTTTATTTTGGAATAAAATAAAATCTTGTGACAATCACTTGCAGATATTTTCAGAGACTGATCGGACGCTTTACCTCGATGAGTCGTTTCAAATTTGTTGCTGAAGTGGCTGCTGTTATGACTTGTTTTTTTAAACCCAGTGGGCACAATTTTCATGTAAATGTGACATTTTCCCAAGAAATACATACTGGTTTGTTCAAAAAGGCCTTTGAATATTCATAAGAACTGGCTTAAGCAGCACGGCATTGTCTAAACTGACCCTGACACACCAAGCCAACAGTCAGCCATGGGTCAATGTTGGGCCGTTGGTGAGCCTCCATGGCCCTTGTTCGTTTATCCCACCAATTGACTGGATTGTGTCGTTAATGTGCTAACTTGCTGACTAGCTTCAAGACAGTCTTCCAGTTTCCCTTTTTTAATGACAATTACAGACGACCGCTGTCTGCTGGTGTGGAGGGGTATGTCCTCTCATACAGGTGCAGAATGTACGTGCCAGTTGGCTGTCAGCTGCAGTGTGTTCATGTGCAACTTTCAGGCCAAGACACAGGCGACGTGAGGCAACGCAGCAGGGGGCTTTACAAAGCTGCTAGTTCTGTAAAGTTGGTTTGGTGTGTCTGGGCTTTTAAGTGCCATTAGCACTAGCAACACTGGTGTGGTGTCAGCATGCCACCAAGTGCAGTAAATCCTCCGGTGCCGTATAAACAAGTGATGTTAACCGTCACATGAGTGAATAATGCTCACGTTTAGGTTCCCAAGTTGCAAACTGATGTGTTGAGTTCACCAAACATATGTGCATGTTAAACAAACAAGCTCTTCTAGCGCATTCATGCACAACACTGAAATCAGTTATGTAAATAATGATTAATTGCTGCGCTTCTCTCCAGTATTTTAAACCTAAAGCAATATGATGCCTACCATAAACTGTAACAACATAAAAAACAACAATAGATTTGCTGGGATATTTTGTTGGATTTATGATACAACAGTTAAGACGAGCAACTAAATTAAATAATCACACCTAAATTGTGATGTGACCAACCATTGACTGACACAGCAAGAGTGTGTGTCCTCTGCTGGGGAGTCTGGGGTACCGGCTGTGGGGTTACGGTTAGACTGGTGGTAGCTGTTGTACTTTCCAGACCCTTTTGGTTTGTAGGTATCGCCTTGGGCTCGGGGCACTCAGGTCCAACTACGGTGCTGGCAGCAGACGGGCTGCTGTCGGTTTGGTCAGCCTTCTTTGTGGTGGATGGACAGGGATTCTTCTTGGCTTGAACCTTAAGTGCATCCAAGATCATGGCGGTGAGGTCCCCCCCGCCATTCTCGGTGGGCAGAGAGACTGAGAGCACGTTATCAGAGCCATCGAAGGACTGGACAGTAGCGAGGACGTTGTTCAACAGCAGGCTTTGGAACATCTGCTGTATTTCTTCTGGAAACTCTGCAGGGAAATGTTCCTTACCTGGAAATAAAGAGAGGAACTATGACTTTGTTTTAGTAGTTTTATGTTATTACTATAAATGTTAAATTAAAATGGACTGTTATCTACGTTATGTCCTTACATTAGTGCTGGTCTGGGAACTGCTTTCAGTCTGTAGTATTTGTCCTGTCCTAGTTTCTATCTTGCTTATTACTTGAACCTCTGCTTTATCACTATTGTATTGACTAAACATTACTGTGTGGACCAAAATAACATTTGTCGTCAAGTCTGAAATAATTTCAGAGAACAAAAATGACGGTCTTTGTGCCTCACCAGTGAGGGTGCAGCGAGCAATGGGAAAGGGGAGCTGCAGCAGGTTCATGGGGATGGGCAAGATCCGGGAGAACGGCACCTTCTCACTGTTGCCATAATCTGCATACATGACACTCATCTCGTTCTCACCGACCTCCAGGACCACCGCACGGTACCAGTTATTGTCAGCTGGAAAAAAAGCAGTTGTCAATCTTTTGCATTTTGCTGATAATTAGGATTCAAATCTACCGAAAAAAGCCCTGAATCGAGCCTTTAAGAGATGACAGATGACTCTACCTACACAGCTGCCCTTAAATATGGATGAGCGTTTACTAGCCACGAACCTACAGACGGCACTGAGGACTCCATTAAAACAGACCCTGTTGTTAGCTGAGCTGCGGAATGTATGCCAGGCTATAGTCTCCTACTTGCATACTGTGTTTAAGGAAGAGCCGCTCCTACGCTCTGCTGCACACACGCTGTGTAATTACATCTACCTGCAGACACCAAATTACCAGCTTAGGGCTGCAGGGGCAACAACTGCAGGTGGGGTCTCAAGAAGAGTCAGCGAGTGAACATTAAAACTGTATGGCAGAAGGGAAATCGTGGTGGCAGATTGTGTGTGTGTTTCCTGAGTGTAATAGCTCAATGATGGATCAGCTGGTCTGTCCTCATGCGGTCTCCTGCCTGTAATCATTAAACGGTGTGTGGGAATGATACCGCCTGAGTGTTTGGGTTTTCCCCTGCTGACAGTATCTATTAAACTTTGGATGTGACTTCCTCATAAACCATTATGTGATGTTAAAAAGTAATCCACATGCAAAACTCAAGTGTGGTCTTCTGTCATATTCATTTACATATGATTACAAAACTGAGTCTGGATATATCAATATGATGTTTCAACATTAATATTATTAGCCATTATGCATGCCTAGATTTAAAGCTGCAATTATTAGCGTTTTTATGATAATTTGTTTGCTGTAAAAACTTTATTTAAATCACGATAGGATATGAAACACCATGAATTCAAAAGCTGGCTCACAGCCATTCACTTAATTTACCTGTCTGACACCTAGTGGCTTTAAGGGGTCATGACAATGCTTCCACACACTGAACTAGCTTTGCTCACTCACTCAATGCACGTCTACAGTAGCATTGTTACTGCTTATGTTCACAACCTGCCGACAGCTGTGATGGTTTTACAGACACCAGTTATTTCTAGATGGCAGACAGCTCATCAAGAAGTGTGTAGAAAGTTTGGTGGGGTGAAGTGAGCAGTGCAGGGGATGGAGGTCAACACTAACAATACACTATGGTGGCTTAGGAAGAGTTGTATGCTGCTCAGGAAACAAATTTAGCTACAGCTTTAATCTTAGAATATGTATGGTATTGTTAATTTTCTCTCTTATCCTTTGGTATTTTACTGTAATTTTTTTTATGTTTTTATTTTTAATAAATTTACATTTTTCTATCTTTGCATTTCTTTTTTACATTTTTTAATTATTTTTCTTATTAGTTTTGTATGTTTTATTATTTTTATATTCATTTATCATTAATTATAATTTTTAAATTAAGTCTTCTTTACTAGTGCTGTCATGACAAGGCAATATTGCAATAACATGCTAATGACATGCCAACTGCAGGGGCGTGGCAAGCGAATCGCTACAACTTTTTCTGTCATTGATGTACCCTACATTTACACTCTGCTACAAGCGCCAGCAGTGTGATGAGTCGCTGAGCATCCATTTTGCGCTGAGCACTTCACATTTACGTTTTTTTCTGGTGGCCAGGAGTTGAAAAATATTCAGCCTTTGGGTAAAATGCTGCAGCTGCTGGTCAGTGTCATTTGTTACCAGGCCGCCCAATTACAGTGGAGGAGGGGCGGGACAAACACAACAACGACCAACCTTCACATCACTGATCAACATCAACA
The DNA here is from genome assembly GCA_019142605.1 of Cephalopholis sonnerati. Taxonomy (NCBI): domain Eukaryota; kingdom Metazoa; phylum Chordata; class Actinopteri; order Perciformes; family Serranidae; genus Cephalopholis; species Cephalopholis sonnerati. Next base: position 21,234,427 of record JAGQAX010000020.1, read on the forward strand.
ATGGAGCAGAAACAAATACTGAACCCACACAGACCAGTGGGTCTGTCCTCTCCTCATACATGCTTATGCTTGTTTTAAAACTGTCATCTTTGTTTTCAAAAGTAACAATATATCTGACCATAGCCTAAAAGTAAAGCTTATTTTTAAAGCTCTAAAATCAGGATAAAAGTCATTTGTAAAAACAGCAAAGATGGCGGTATTACTGCATATCACTCTGTTGAGCCACCCCTAATCACTGCAGGGCAAATTCCTTCACTGCAACAGCCATTTATTATCACTATTATTATCTCTCACTGTGTAGAAGTAATAACCTATATACATTCCCTTGTTTGGAATACCTTGTGTCTATCTGGCAATGTGATAGAAAAGCCATAACAAAGAAGTTTATCTCTGGGCTTTACAGAATGATGCATGCTCCTCACCTGTGAACTGGGCGCAGCAGGCAGCCCCAGGAGCTGGTCTGCTCAGGACAGCAGAGGATAAAGAGGCCTGATTCTTGCTGCAGTAGGCGGTCAGCTCAGTCATGGTCTCCTGAAGTTTCTGCTGGTCCACTGCACAACAACATACAAAGGTTAAAACAGGAAAGAGCATCACATTTTCACCATTTATGCATCTTTATGACAGGCAAGGACAAAAGCGAGTGTTCTGACCCTGAGTGAGACCAAGAACATAGAAGAGGGAAGGACTAATGACAGCCGCGATGCAAGGCTGAAAGGTTTTGTTGAGGGGCAGCTCCTGTGTCTTCCAGTCTACTGGGAAAGATAGGGCTGAAACAAGATCACAACACAATTTCAAACCAGGCTTTTCAAAACATCAACCACTGCATTCCATCTGTAGGACACTTGCACTTTAGCGGACCTTCTGATGGCACCACAGTGCGCTCTTCGGTTGGTATTTCTTTGGAGCCACCTCCAGTCTGATTGGAGGTTTGTGCATGTATTTGGCTGTGCTCATTTTCCTGTATTTTCCCCTGGTGTTGGTGTCCAGAGCCCGTGTTGGCATGCATCTCTTTGGGACTCACTCCAGGAACTTTGGCTAGTTGCTCAGAAATGAGGGCAGCCGCCACATTCTGCCCTCTGCTCTCCAGCTCCACACCGTAGCCTCGATCAGTGTTAGAAAGGACGCGTGCTGAGAGCTGCTCGCCATCCACCAGATTCTGGAACCACAGCAGGGCCTCACTGCTCCACTCTGATCCCAGGGGCTCCACACCTGAGTCAAAACATACACACTTATTAATGATGAAGCCTGTTTTTTTGCCCCCTTTATCCAATTTATAAGAAAAAATAAAATAATTCCTTAATTACTTTAATTTTTCGAAAATTTTAGCCTGGTGTTCAGGCAGTCACAATGAAGAAATGCTCTCAGAGTGATAACACTCATCACTTGACTGAATATGCCGTCCAAAGCCCTATTTTGGTCACAAATGGTCTTTAATTATTTAAATCCTTGATTTGTGAGTTCTGCCAAGCATTGAACATTAGGACATATTTGGAGGTGACAGTAAATCCCCAAAAAGAAAAAAAAACACATCAGATACGCTCGAGGGGTAATTAGACTAGAGGAACTTACACACAGATCTAGGAACCCCCCTTTTTGTTGTGTCCGCACAATAAGAAATAGGAACGATCTTAGTATTTAGCATGCCGTTTCAGGGGGATTTTTTAAGCTCCAATTACAGTACAGGGTTCCCACACATTTTCATGGACAAAATGTACACATTTTTCCATGTCTTTCCAGGGACCCATAATAAAGATTTTCTTCTCTTGCCCCACTAGCCTGGACTTTTTCACACACATCAAATTCAAACTTTATTCAAACATAATTTTAGAGAGCTTGTACACATACACATTTCATTATACAAAACAAACCCCATGACTTTTCCAAAACTTTCAATGATTTTGACGAATTCCATAACTTTCCCAGGCTTGGGAAATCTGATTTTGAAATTCCATGACTATTCCAGGTTTTCGATGACCATGGGAACCCTAAGAGTACTCTCGCAGCACAGGAGGAACCATGAGTGATGCAAGTGTATGGTGACCAAACCAGACGCAAGTGTACACTGACTGGTCGAGCACAGCAAATGCATCACTGGTAACCCACATATTTTAAAACCCCAAAACAGACAGCACAAAACACAACAAGAGCTTGTAACAAAACAATGGGAGAGAACAGGGACAAATGGACCGACAGTGAAGTCCAGGATTTTCTGAGCAAATATGCTACAGAGGAAATAGAATGCGAGTTTTTAATCTCCAAGGAACAAGTGCTATACTAACCAGTGGCGGCTTATGATACATCACTTCAGCATTCCTATTAGTAGCGCAAATGCAAACAGGAAAACACATTATGTAGTTCTGGAGCTCCACAGTGGGTAGTTCCTCTCCAGGAGCCCCCAGAACTGTTTGTTCTGATAACACCTTTGGCATCTGTATAAGAAGGATTTAATTCCCAGAAATAACTTAAATATTAAATTTACTTGGAGAAAATGCCCTCACTCTTCTTCTCTGTCTTATTCAGACTCCAACTCTCATTCTCTCTTAACCACACTACCTGTGAGCCAGCACCGAATTGCCTGGAAGGGTAAAGTCAGGAGCCGGGGTGTGATAGGTCGAAGGTGGTTCTTCTCCACTTTTATGCTATAACCGTAGTCCACAAAGCTCACAGACACTTCTTCAGACAGCTCTTTCACCATGGCCCGATACCATGCTCCATCACCTGGGGAGCAAAAAGCACATTGTATCACTAAAACCACCACAAAAAAAAGAAAAAGATCACTCTGAATGCCGTCTAATCAAGGCTGTTAGGAATCAGTTCCATGTGTTAACAGATAATGTGTTCAACATACAGATGAGTCTCACAATTGAAATATTTCAAAAAAATAACTCATTCCAGATAGCATCAATAATCATGACCAATTAATAACTTGCTTTGACCCATGTGCCAATGTACCAAGTCTTTCATGTTTTAACAGTGAATTTTCTTACCGAGCAACATGGCACAACAAGGCTCTCCTACTTTGGGCACAAAAGGTGAGGCTGCTGCCTCACAATGCTGTTTCAGCTCAGCAGCCAGCTCAATCAGCCGCTGATGGTCTAAGAAACACACACAAACAACACATGATATAAACTGCTCAAGTGGCAAATGATGCATGAAAGCATCAAAATACAAGCAAGTCTCATATAACCTTGGTATAATATCACGCACACAGCAGTGTTACCCAGAGCTTTTAAAGTTACTTACATCATTCTGGGACTGCAAAGAATTAAATACTTAAAAGGATGTACAACCCTCTAGGCTATAGAAACAACAGTACCTGCAGGATTATTGATGCGGCAGTAAAACTCTCCAGGGTTTTCCACAACGCTGGCTAGCAGTGCCACTCTCTGGCCATCACAGGGAAGCTCAGTCTCAGACCACACCAGAGGCTCAGAGGATGGGGCAGGCACTGAAGACGACATTCAAACACACAAAAAATGCATAACATACAGGCCTCACTGTCTTCCCACTTGCACTATGTATGTTACAACCAAAATAATAATGCTAATAATACATTTCTCAGGTAAAGTAGCTCCAAAGTATGCTTAAGTCAATATTTAATATCCTGTAAAATTTCAAAAAGGTAAGAAACAGTTTAAAAAAAACGGACAATCATTGCTTCACTTTGATGACTATATTCTTTGTGCTAGATAGATCTTTTATATCAAAGTAATTGAGATTAATTTCAGATATTTCCCACCATGTGGTTCCACAGCAGGAGTTGCTGTCTGGTCAGCCTGCTGGTCACTAGTGGTGGGAGGAGGAAGAGGAGCAGGTGCAGCGTAACCCGCAGAGCTCAACAGCTCGGCTACATTGGCCTGAGGATCACTGGCCTCATCAATCATGGCCACCAAAGCCTTGCCCTCATGTGCTCCCTGGATCTCAACGCGCAGTATTCGGTTCGATACCCTTCGCTGCAGGGCCAGCAGGCACTCATCTGACCAGCTCTCCCCGACAGGCTGCACCCCTGGAAAAGAGCCCAGCAACAGATGCTTGAAGAGGCACGAGGGACAACTTCATAGAGACATAAATGTGCGTTTTCAAAATTGAGTAAAATTCACCAAACAAAACTCTCTGCTGTTTGCAAAACCAACAACTGTAGCATACACTCACATATACTGCTTGCTGAAAAATGGGCATTATGTACATTTTTTTGCACTCATAAAAGGAATGTATAGGTCTGGATATTTGTAACTCTTTTTACAGAGATCCCGCCATAGGGGCACCGCCTCTGCTTTTTTATACAGAACCAAACAATGACGGAATAATGGCACTCCAGTGTGTGATTTAAGACAGCATGCCAGCGTCCCAGAAGCAAATGAGGCATGACAGGTGTGACGTGCAACACAACAATATTGGCCTCTATTGTGGTGTATAACACACACGTCAGGCAGCCTTTTCTAAACAATAACAATGGCACAACATAGCAATGACAATCATTTACTGTCCGTGTTATATGGCAGCTGATCTCATCCTCTGCAGTCATACCTCTCATACACAGCGGAATAACATTGCAACATATCTGCCTTAAACAGGCGGTGTAGAAGGGGCACAGGATTACAGTGACATTTATAGGTACTTAAATAGAAAGAGTTGCTTGATGCATAGAGTGAAGGCAAGGCCACGTCCTGGTGATATTACTGTCCTGTATAACCAATAAGTCAAAGGGGTTTTTGGGTGAATTATTTTGAAAAGTTGAGTGACACTATATAAAAAAGGAAAGGAGGCAACTGAAGAATCTTTAGGCCTGTGATTCGAAGCAGATCCATCAAACACACTTAAATACACTTTAGCAAAGTTCTAACCATTTAAAATTCACAGTATATACCCTACCTGCTAGACTACAAGGCATGGCCTGCATGGGCAGGGCCAGTAGTGAAGTGCTGATAGGCCGCAGGTGGCTTAAATCCACCTCCTCAGAGTTGCCAAAATCAAGGTAGCCGACACAGACGCGATCCTCCGACGAGTAGGCCAGAATCTTAGCCCTGTACCACAGCTTGTCCTCTGGAAGAAACACACAGAGGTCACAGTTTAGGTTGCCTAAAACAGGTCTACCAAGGGAAACTACTAATTTGACATGATACTGTATTAAACCATGTTGAGAGCTGAGTGTAGAAGTGTTTTAAAACCCGAGGAACACACACACACACACACACACACACACACACACACACACACAATTGGACAGTTGGAACACCTTTCAGGCTGAGGCAATTTCAAATCATGAAAGCATAAAGAAACAGACTAATCTTTGGCTGAAACGTGAACAGTTTAAAATGTATTTAGCTACAGTACTGACACAGCTATACTTTAGTAGATGACGCAACAAATTGGCCATTTTCTCAATATGAACTCCATCTCTATAGGAACGTATGTGTTGTACCTGAGAACTGGGCGCAGCAAACTGTGCCGGGGGCTGGCCTGAAGTTTTGCGGGGCTGGGCCCTGACAACAGTGTTCCCTCAGCTTCTGCTGTAACTCCTGAATCAATCCTGTAAACCAAAAGCTCTCAAGTTAGATAAATGTCAAAGTCCAGGGGTTTAAGTTGCCTCTACCAGATCAAATGCTACTTACCAGCATTCTCCACCTTCTGTATGATAATGTCATTGGGTGATTGGATGTGGATGACTACAACAGAGAAGGAGTCACCCACTGCCTGCGTCAGTGGCTCTGGTGGCTGAGCCCAGCTGTTGTCATCCTTGCCATCCGAGAGTCGCCTGAAGTTTTCCAAAGATGCACTCACCATAGCATCTGAGGAACATTAAACTTTTATTATACACTACGGCTCTTCCTCCAGCTTTTGAAGTCTGAGGAAGAGCTGTAGCCTCGAAACTTCACTCTGCATTAAAATCCCTCTAAACCAAGAGTGTCACACATACAGCCCGTGATCCAGAAGTGGCCCCTCCAAGGGTCCAATCCGGCCCACTAGATGACTAGACTGGTGCCAGGTTTCAGGAGCAAGTTAAACAATGTGTTGCCTACTTCATGTGAAATTCTGCCTCAGAGGCAGAACATAACAATGAATACTGTGACCATGTTTAAAGATATTGAACATTGTGCAAAACATTGTCAATCAGCAGCTTCAGTTCAAAAGAATTTGTATCAGGAAATGTATGAATAAATGCACATGTAATGACAGTGACAATTCTTCATGGCATAGATTCAACAAGGTGCTGGAAACATTCCTCAGAGATTTTGGTCCATATTGACATGACAGAATCACACTGTTGCTGCCGATTTGTCGGCTGCACATCCATGACGCAAATCTCCCGTTCCACCAGATCCTACACGTGCTCTATTTGACATGGTGCGTTATTCTGCTGGAAGTAGCCACCAGAAGATGGGTACACTGTGGTCATAAAGGGATGTTCTGCAGACCTTGGTTGTAACAAGTGGTTATTTGAGTTACTGTTGCCTTTCTATCATTTTGAACCAGTCTGGCCATTCTCCTCTGACCTCTGGCATCAACAAGGCATTTTCACCCAGAGAGCTGCTGCTCACTGGATATTTTCTCTTTTTCAGACCATCCTCTGTAAACCCTAGAGATGGTTGTGGGTGAAAATCCCAGTAGATCTACAGTTTCTGAAATACTCAGACCAGCCCGTCTGGCACCAACAACCGTGCCACATCACATTAA